>CM039598.1:40321542-41001514 GCA_022457205.1 Saccharum spontaneum | reverse complement strand
GGGCTCAAGTGCGAGAATTTGATCACTTCGGTGATTGTTTTTGTACTTGTGCTCTTATAATTTGGACGGTTCCATGACATACACTGCAAGGGAGCTAGAGCTCCGAAAATACTTGGAGGTGGTCAGATCTCTGGAGAGGAGGTTCTAGGGCCTCACACTAAAACACATACCCCGAGCAGAGAACGCAGATGCAGATGAATTGGCGAGGGCTGCAGCCAACAACTTGCCACTACCAGCGGACACCTTCTACTAGGCCCTCCATACTCTAGCAATAGAAGGAATGATGAAGGCATTCTAAGAAGTCCTACTCACAGAGTTTGAAGATTAGAGACAGCCAATCATCAACTCCCTAAACAATGTCCACCACCGAGATGATGAAGCAAGTGCAGCGAGAATGGCTACCAGGGCTAGAAGCCATACAATAATTGAAGGTCAGCTATACAAGAAAGGAGTTGTCCAACCCCTGCTCAAATGCATATCTCAAGATGAAGGTAAAGAGCTACTGTCAGAAATCCATTCAGGAAATTATGGTTCACATATTGGCCCAAGAGCATTGTCAGCAAAAGCCATAAGGCAGGGATTCTACTAGCCTACACATGTTAGAGATGCTGAACAAATCACCAAAACATGTGAGGCCTGTCAAAACTTTTCACCACTTCAAGGAAGACCTTCAGCAAAGATACAACTGATACCTCTAATATGGCCACTCCAAAGATGGGGTATGAACCTTGTTGGACCTCTGCCACCTTCGCAAGGGGGAACAAATTTGCAGTTGTCGCAATAGAGTACTTTACAAGATGGATTGAGGCAAAGCCGTTGGCATCAATTACCTCCGACGCAGTGAAGAAATTCTTCTAGCAAAACATAATATGCAGATTCAGAGTGCCAAGAATACTAATAGTCGATAATGGCAAACAGTTTGACTCTGACAAATTCAAAGAATTTTGCACCAGCGTTGGAACCAAGTTAGCCTTCACCTCGGTCTATCACCCAGAATCTAATGGAGCAGTAGAGCGGGCAAACAGGGCAGTATTCTCAGCCGTATCCAAAACATTGTTTAACCTCCACAAAGGCAAGTGGGTTGAAGAGTTACCGAGGGTCGTCTGGTCGCACAACACTGCAGCCTCCAGAACAACAGGCTTCACCCTCTTCAAGCTCCTTTATGGGGAAGAAGCAATGCTCCCAGAAGAGATTAAGCACAAGAGTCTCTGCACCACGCAACAAACCATGGCAGAGGATGAAGAATACTCCAAAGAAACAATCGAAGGTATCAGGCTAGAGGCAGTTGAAAACATACTCAAGTACCAAGCCAAAACCAAAAAATGGAAAGACAAGTCCACAATAAGAAAAGATATACAAGAGGGAGACTTGGTCCTTAGAAGAAAAGCAAACACGGCAACAACAGGGAAACTACAGCCAAAGTGGGAAGGCCCTTACACAGCAATAGCTACGGACAGGCCAATGTCATTCTTCCTGGCTAACGGCGAAGGCAAAACCACGACCCACACATGGAACATCAACAACCTCTACAAATTCTACATCTAGGACATTGTAACAGCGGTCTCCGCGGAAGCTATAAGCGAAGGTCAGCTCACCCTTTCCTTTTTTTGTTTCACCAAGTCTAGACTATTCTTTTCTAGTTTCTTTTACAACTTTATGTGCCTGTACTCTTTTCCTCACAAGGGGAACTCCTTGCGGAGGTGAGGTTTTTAACGAGGCAGAGCCTGTATACAAAATCCTCTAAATCTATAAAGAGGCATTTCCCCAAGGAACATCTATGGCGCAAAGGTCGAAAGTGGCTAACAGTGAAGCCACTGCATTCGACAAACACAACAACCGTAGAGAACCTCCGTTACTAGGAGCCAAAGGCTCCTTGGTAACGGACGACCTCTCCGACCAAAAAAGGCCTAATCTTGTGAAAGAAGACCTACCGAGCCATAGGCATCACGATAAAAAATTTCATGTGGCAAAATGTCGTCAAACCCTGACAAAAATCCTACCTCTGCCGTAGGTGTCGGAGGTTATCAAGGTTTGCAAACCTGCAAAAAGACCCGGTAAACTCGAGCACCAGGCGCACCAAACTCAAAAGACTCGAGCAATAAAAGCAAATCTTTTGCAATCACGACAACTTGATCCATGGCAAGAGAGGTAGTTCAATATGAAATTGTGCATTTAAAGAACCATGGCACCCTGCAAGCCTATAAAACTAGGGCACTCCCTCCAAGCCCAACCTAGTCGGCAATTAGAGGAAAAGGGGGAAGCAGATAACTTGTCCCTAGCCACACCAAGATACTGCCCCTGAAAACCATGGAGGCTGGCGTATCCTTAGCTAGCACAAGCATGAGAGGACTTATGCGAAGACTCGTAAAAAATAGAGCAAGCACAACCCAGAACATGCTTCAAGCATCCAGATTGCCTCCACAAACTGATACAGCAGCCAGGAGCCAACCATTGTTGTGGGGGATCGCACGAAGACTCATAAGATCCCCCACAAACTAAGTCAATAAGCAGGCGTAGTCCAAGATCACCCATGTTCCACGAGTGTGCGCACGCTAGACAACCTCCGCCAAACAAAGAAAAGGAGCCCAGCAACAAACAAAGATGCGTGCAAGGAATACTTCTTCAACCTCCAATACCTAAGCAGATTGTGCGGAGGTCTTCCAAGAAGCAACTGACAACTGCTCAAGTTACAACAAAGCCTTCGCAACATCTACAAGATCAAATACGAGCACCACCTTCACTTCTCCATGATCCACCACATAGGCTCCAACAGCTACAAGCAAGCACATAGACGGAGGCTACCGCAATGAGCAAACCTCCGCGGTGGAGTAAAGAACGTGATCAACACCACCCTCACGCGCTAGATATGAAAGACCAAGGGTAAGGGGAAGAAAAAGTAGAACCCTCCAGCCCAAAATAAGCATGAGTCAGCTCTCCACAACATCCAGCGAAGGGAAAAATGTACGCAAACAAAATATTTGTAAACCAAAAACTATCATTAAAAAAGTTGGAGTCATACTTTAAATAAGAACATTTCTAAACACTTGGTCACATTGGACCATCTCCGGCACTGTCCATCTAGACGAAAGCAGAGCCTAGACAAGTCAAAACTTGATCTAAGATGGCAGAGGTGCTCGCCAAGCTAAAGATCTGGAAAACTCGACACCTTCGTCGTCAATATCACACCCCACATCCTTGATCATGGTGCCTGCGTTGCTAGCAGCAAATGACCTCCGCTAGTACTCCCAAAGTTCGCCACTCACAAAAATACCATTAAAGTAAAATGTTAACAGAGTAACATCCTGCGCAGGATTAAAATATATACAAAGCTTTAAGAGTTCATGTTACACAAGAGTAATGAAAGACAGACTATGACCAAAACATCACTTTTAGCAACACATTCAAGCTAAGCCTAGACCTACACCTTAGGGTCTTCCAAAACCAGTGCAGACATTGTAGCATCACCTGGAGCAGCCCCACGTCTACTCAACACAGCATCACCTCCGGCCGCTGCAGCGGCAGCCGAGCTTCCAGCAGGTTCTTTCTCCTTGGAAGCCTCTGCCGTGCTAGGTTCTTTCTCCTTGGAAACACATTATATGCACTAGTCTCCTCTGGAAGGGCGGAGGTGTTCCCACCAAACTTCTCCACCATAGCCTTGTAAGTCTCAGCCGTGACTAGCGCAAGCCCCTCCTACTCCTCCATCCGCTTATTTACCAATGAAACCTGCTCCCGCAACGCCGTGCTTGACTGCTTTTCGGCATCGAGCGCGCTACGGAGATTATTGCAGGTCTCATTTGCCTTGCTCGCGCGCTCAACGGCGAGCATCTCAGAGGTCTGGGCATCCTCAACTTGTCTTCTTAGGTGAGCCAACTCTCCCTTAGCCTTCTCCCTATCACCACGGAGATTGTTCACCTCAAGACGAAGGCTCGCAAGCTCGAATACCTCGGCAAAGCGTTTAGTCTTCTCAGACTCTAGGACCTCAACCTCCCACTTCAACATCTCAATGGCATTATTGCGACCAAGCATCTATGTTGTGGTACGCTCCTCCGTAGCCAAGGCCATATGATGACCCTATAAAAGCATGTCATAAATAAATAATATAGTACAAGGAAAAAGAAGAATAAGCCAAGATTCCTCTAGAAAAAGGAAAAGAACGAAGGCTCACAAGACTTTGGTGCTCCAACTGAACACGAAGCAACTTCTAGTAGTCCATGGTCTTCAAGCCTTCATGGAAAAATCTAAAAATAACACAAATACATGAGAACCATGAGCAAAAAGCAACAAAGAAAAAGAAACAGAAGTAAAATAAGCTCCAACAATGGTGTAAACTTTGTCAAGGGAGGCGACCCAACCAGCCAGAACATTGTCAGTGATAGCCGCTGAAAAACCATACAACACAAGTAAGCGAAGGCTCTGAAAAAAGAGCGACTCTAACATTTAAAGGACATGAAAACTTACAAGTCCTAGCCTCCAAATTCGGCCCAGCTGACCACACTAGAGGCACATCCGCAGGTGGGCGCAGAGGTATGTCCAGGCTAGCACGACCCATGCTAGCACCAGCAGCGAGTTCTTCCCTACTCGCCGAAGTATTAGTCACAAAACCTATGCGGAAGCAAAACCAGTCACATGGAAGAAAACCAAGACAAAACCAAAGCACAACAACAAAGGGAAGGAAAAACAGGCTAAAAACAGCAAGGAGCACAACACCCTTACTATAGAGAAGAGGAAAAGAGGCAAATGTCGTGAGGCGCGCAGCATTAGGTGAGTCCCCTTCATCCTCGAAGACCTCCGCCACGCGGCGACGCGTGCTCAACGCAGGGATCTCCAAGTCCCTGGCAGAAGATTGACCACCGCGCTGGGAGGCCTCCGACGCATCAGGGCATGAATCACCGCCCAGGACACTGGGAAAAGGGTCAACCACCGAGGTCACTAGAACCTCCGAAGCACCTTCCCCGCCAGCAACCAAAGCCCCTGGGGCTTCACCAACGGTATCTTCCGCGGAATCCTCCTCTACACTGGCGGAGGCATCTATAGAGTTTGTGGCAGGGGAGGGCGCAAGAGCGACAGAGGTAGCAGCAATCTTCTGCTTCCTAGACACAACCTTAGGACCAACTTGGCCCTTCCTCTTCTTGGACTCAGACGTCGCAGTCACATTTTTGGCGGTGACCTTATCTTCTTTTCAATGGAGGCTAATACCTCTAGGGGAACAACATATTCATCATGATGAATCCCAAGCTCCTCGAAAACCCAGTTAAGTCGCGGCATGGTACCCACATCAGACTTCCGGGCAAGATACTCCTTTTCGCTCATGGCACCAGCAATCCCTCGGGTGGCTTCCTCAACCTCCGCAACATACGCGTCGTGGTCTTGTTCAGTCGGGAGCACCCGATCAAAGCGAGGGAAAGGGATTCCCTCTGTCGGGCCAAACATAAGAACCTGGACCATCTCAATATAGAAATGGTTGTTCCTCCGCCCGAGTGGCCAAAAGTTTGCAGCGACCATCTCCTTGATCAAGTCTCGGCCTCCGGAGTAACGACACGCCAAGGAAAATGCCTTGTCACATGCTTGCCTCTCCGAGGTGGCCTTCGCTGGCGGATTAACCCGAGAAAGCGGGGACATCTCCGACATGACGGAGGCCAAGGGGTAGATCGTCTCCTCTGTCCCGTCATCGTACGTAAAGTTTTGGCCCATTGTCCTCAAGTAGAACCAGTGTTCCATCCACCCCCGGTCCCGCTTACTCTTCTGGCACCAGGATAGCTCAAGACAGTTGCTCCCCTGGAACCTCTTCGCCATAAAAGTGCAACTCCCATACTGAGCCACAAGCTCAACTCCATCCACCATGACTTTCTTCGGCTGCTTCTGCAACTCGTAATAGGCGCAGAAGGTATCTATGTCTGGATCGGCGCCGTAGGACTCACACACCCAACAAAATTTGCTCAGAGTTAGAAAACCACTAGGAGTCAGGTGATGTAGCTGCACCTGGAAAGTCTCCCGGACTTGGCGTAGAAAACCAATAGAAGGAAAGCGGAGGCCGCACACAAAGAAGTCCTTGAACACCACTACGTAGCCCTCCGGAGGATTGAACGGTTTCACCTATAGGCAAAGGCATCGCACAGCCAGCTCTGAAGTATCCCTCATCTTGCATCTCCGCAATAGATGCTTGTGTGACGAAGGATGGACCAAAGTACCCAGTCTTGCCCGCCATTGCAGCAAACTCCTCCGTACAGGCAATCTCGTCGTCGGAGGACTCGAAGCCCACAAACTCTACCTGCTCTTGAGCAAGGGTGCCTGCTACCATGCACTCCTCGTAGCACGTAAACCACCCGTTCACCCTCACGCTGAGGAGATGGCAGTAGGGGCCGTACCAGGTAGCCTGGCGAGGAGCAGAGGTTGAGAAAGAAGCCACCGCCAAAACCAAATGGGCGGAGCTGAAAGAAATGGTGGCGGGCGAATGGAGCTACAACGCAACCGAGTAGAGCACGCAAGCAGCTAAGTATGTGTAGAAGGCTTCTAGTGGCAAGAGTGAGAAAGCGATGGGGGTGCCCTGTGGGGAGGGACCACCCCTTATATAGAGGGTCGTCCGACCATTGGCCTTTCGCGTGATGGTTACACTTCCCAAGAACACCAACGGCTACAATGTCCCATCAAACACAGTCCCAACGGTCAGAAATGACAACCAGGGGGGAAGAACGGCCTCCGCCCCCACAATCCGGAAGGAGAGCACCGTAGGCCCCTATCGCACATGTGAAGAATTTTTAAAGTCCATGGCCCGCCGCTTCAGCCCACCATCTCAAAAGGGGGGAACTGTTGGGGGCGTAACTCCCCTTGGTGCAACGGAGGCCGCTGAAAGTGTGATCCACAAAAACCTTCAGGCATACGCGTGAAGGTTAGGAAGCAGCAACGGGAGGTCCGGGCGCAAAACCATGCAAGGAGCCGGGAACCTTCTCTGAGACACAGAGCGCGTTCCGATCACAAAGATCGCATCACCGTCGTAGTGGGGTCTCCGGCTTGTGACAGGCGGAGGCCCCAAGTTGGAGGTGTGCGGAGGCACCGAACACTAACCCTGGGCGTAATCATTTGATTGTACAGTCATGCTGGATGCTCCTAGCGGCGGCGCGAGCGCGGCGGACGATGAATGGTCATGACCCCAGGCGGAGGTCTGGTCTCCGCCGCATCGGGCGGAGGAGAGGCCCATACTACCTGTGGAGAAAAGGGGAGCGACCAAGATGACGGCCTATGGCCCAAGGGGCGAGGATTGGCCCGTGCCTGCTGGCCCACGAAAAACAGAGTGCAGCCCAAGTCGCTAGAGGATAACAAATTGCCCTCAGGGCATTAGCTCTAGAAGGGAATAAGCGTAGAATATACCGCCACCGTCATGGGGCGTGAATGTAATTGTGATTTGTACCAAATAGAGCCCTATAAAAAGGGTTGTAAATGCTCTAGAGAAGGGTTGGTGAATACAGTATGAAACCCTAGTTTCCCTGGGTCCCACCTACGTCTTCTTTGAGCCTGTTCTTCCTTAAAATCCGCCCGCACTCCGGCGGAGGTCCCATCCAACTAACTATCACCCCGCTGGGAATAGTTTCCCAACAATATGAATATGCATAAACATATATAATTCAGTCCTTTGCAAAAAAAAATGTAATTAATAAGTTTATAATCATTAGATATAGACTACAAAGTATTTATTATGTCTATTTTGTAGAAAAATAAATAAAGAAAACATACAGTTTAATAAAAGTAATTTTTATATTAATCAAATATATTAATAGTACATCTTTTAAAATTCTAGTCCGTGCGAGACCACGGGTTGATGGACTAGTTTATCAAAATTGAATGAAATGAACTACCCAGACATTTCTTGATCGCTTAAGATGCGATTTCAAGCATTATTTTAGATGAAAGTAGAAAGTGGCCTAGTTGAATTACTTCGAGTTAGAGCTGTGTCCAGGCATACCAATTAGCTACGTTGGAGAACTCTTTAACAGTTCAAATAGAAGTTGGATATTTCTATTTTTCCATAGCGAAGAACGTACTGTCTACTTCCATTCTATCTCGGATGACTCTCATTTTTCCTTTGGGAAAGACTAAATTAAAAGCAAAGGGATTTATTAGATGCACTTTTAAATTCATCTTTCCTTGGTTCATTTGGATAATTGCAACTGCATACATGGACGTACTTAGCTCCGAAGGCATGAAGGTGAACCGGGGATGGAATCATCTATAACTCTTATAAAGCAAAACCCCACTACAATATTTTTCTGCAATTTTGTGAAGCCACATCATCTCAAGGCCTCACCAAGTCACTAAGCTCAGTTACAAATTACACTTCCACCAAATCTATATCTATACTCCTTAATGGCACACTATCCCTCTTCCAGTTCTTCTCCTAGCTCCCACTAAACGCATGATGGAGTCACATAGAACGATATAAACTGCCTCCACTATATGTGTAATCGAAGGGTCGCCACTAATTAATGGCATTACCTCTTCTCCAGTTTATATTTCCTATAAAGCAAGAGGTATCGCACTCACAACCTGTTTTATTTTTTTCCTATAAAGCAAAGAGGCAACCCCTTGCTCCCGCTCATCTTCACTTGCTCCTAGCTATACAGGATGTTCCCAGTCATCTTGAGCTTGATTTGATAGTCGACCAATGCCATCAAATATTGGGGAAGCTAACCTTGGTTGGAAAAAAATCATTGTTGTTTTCTTCCTTCCCCACAAATGGAAATCGATGCACAAGTTCATGCTCTTCATATGAGTCGATCTAGGTGCAAATAGAGGCCACCGAAGAAGCAGCATCACATTGCACTCGCTCCCAGCTGTCATTCATAGCCGGATCAGGTAAATCTCTCTTAGATGTTTGTTCTGACCAGAACCAAGGCCTGCTCCTCTCCCTCTCTCACTATATCTGTGCGTGCAGGTTACGCAAGGAAGCAAATCATTTTCTTTTGGCCTGATTGTCACCGATTCACAACAAAACATGTTTTCACATAGCTACAGAATCAAACCAAGCTAGAAGAGAGGATATGACAGCTCTTTGCATTTTTAAAGCAAAAACACTTATGGATTCCTTCCTACGCAATTTCAACTTTAGCAACGCATGGTATACATGTTCTTTAATCACATATATGCCGATTCTTTTTACTTTTGTCTATCTCAAACCAACAAATATTCTTTAGAAATTTCCACAGCAACGCTCGGGAACCACCTAGTTTTATATGTAAGGAACTCCACAGGTCTTGGTCTTGGTCTTGGATGGTTGAGTCAATGGGGACACAATGAAAGCGACCACCAAATGCATCAACATAGATTCGTACCAATCGCTTGCAGGGAGCCTCGGTGGCCCTGTGCCCCTGTCTGTCTATAAATACAACAATGCTGCGCAACAACTTCGTCACAAAACTGTAAGAGACAGAGATGGGAGAGAATGCTCAGCGATCGTGTTCATAACAGTGTGCCGGTATAAATACAAAGGCCAGAACAACAGTGGCCGTATACTCCTAACCACTACCCTGAAGACTAGGATCAGCTGAAGAATAGGCATGCACTGACCAGTTCCTATACAACAACTAAACAGCTGATCCTTATCTATTCTAGAGTATCCGAGGGAATTGGCCGTTTACACCCCCCCGCAGTTGGAGCTTCGGTTGTCCGTATGCACAAACTGTCTCTGAAATCATTGAACAATGAAGTTGGCAAACCCTTCGTCATGATATCTGCAAATTGGTGGCGAGTAGGGATTTGCAGAACTTTGAACTGACCAAGGGCGACCTTCTCTCTTACAAAATGAATGTCAAGCTCCACATGCTTCGTTCGGCGATGATGCACTGGATTTTCAGCCAAGTAAACTGCAGAGACATTGTCACAATAGATTACCGTGGCCTTGTCGATGCGCACATGCAGTTCGCGAAGCAAATTCCGGAGCCAACAGCATTCCGCGGCGGCGTTCGCCACGGCGCGATATTCAGCTTCAGCGCTAGACCTGGATACCGTCGTCTGTCGCTTGGACGACCATGAGACGAGAGAGTCCCCGAGGAACACACAGTATCCCGAAGTTGATCGCCGTGTATCGGGACAGCCTGCCCAATCGGCATCCGAGTACACCTTCAGGTCGGTCGATGGTGACGCAGAGATCTTCATCCCGTGCTGGATTGTGCCCCTCAAGTAGCGTAGGATCCTCTTGACAATGGTCCAGTGCACATCATGTGGAGCGTGCATATGCAGGCAGGCTTGATTGACTGCATACGCAATGTCCGGCCTCGTCAGCGTCAGGTATTGGAGGGCGCCGGTGATGCTGCGGTAGAAGGATCCATCATCGACAGGATGACCATCAGCGGCTGACAATTTTGGTGTAGCCTCTATTGGTGTGGAAGCAGGCTTGCAGTTTGCCATTCCGGCTCGCTCAAGTATGTCCTCCGTGTACTGAGCTTGACTGAGTGTGAAGCCATTGCTGTCGCGGCGAACCTGGACGCCCAGAAAGAAGTGGAGGGCACCGAGGTCTTTGATTGCGAAGGCCTGACTGAGCTTGTGGACGACCTCGCGCAACAAGGATGTTGTCGAGGCAGTGAGGATTATGTCATCCACATAGACGAGGAGGTATGCCGCCTGCCCACCGTGACTGAAGATAAACAAGGAGCAGTCTGAACCGGCCGCTGTGAAGCCCATGCTGCGCAGGTGGCTGCCGAGGCGCTGAAACCACGCTCTGGGTGCTTGCTTGAGGCCGTATAAGGATTTGATCAGGAGGCACACATGGTCTGGTCGGGAAGCATCTTTGAACCCAGCAGGTTGATGGCAATAGACTCGCTCGGCAAGATCACCGTGCAGGAACGCATTCTTGACATCGAGTTGGTGAACCGGCCACTGACGGGTCGCTGCAAGGTGAAGCACTGTACGTATGGTTGCTGGTTTCACCACCGGAGAGAAAGTCTGATGGAAATCTACTCCAGGTCGTTGAGAGAACCCTCGGACAACCCATCTAGCTTTGCGCCGCTCGAGCGTTCCGTCGGCGTTGAGCTTGTTCTTGAACAACCACTTCCCGGTGATGACATTGGCATGTGCTGGCCGAGGCACCAGCGTCCAAGTGCCGTTGGCCTGCAGAGCATCATACTCCGCCTGCATCGCTGCGAGCCACTCGGGATCGCGAAGGGCAGCGCGGACGGAGGACGGCGCCGGGGTGATGTCGGCGGTGGTGGCCACGTGCGCGTACTTCGGGTTAGGCAGGTGAATGCCATCCCGCGCGCGTGTGACCATCGGGTGCCGCGGCGCTGGTTCCGGTGTTGACGAAGACGGGCCCGGCTGCGGTGGAGGAGGCTCGACCGTCGATGGCGACTGGTGCTGCGGAGGTGATGATGCCGCAGCAGGTGATGCGTCATGCACCGGGGACCCATGCGCCTGGTGACCGCGGACTGAAGCGTCGCGAGGTGGTGACCGCGCACGCTGTCGTGGTTGTCGGGGCGCCGCATGAGCATGTACCACATCATCCGAACATGGTTGGCATGGAGGGTGTTCGAGCAGTGGTGTCGTCTTTTCCTGCGCAAAAGGAAAGCATGTCTCGTCGAAATACACGTGACGAGAGATTAGCACGCGTTTGGTGACTGGGTTATAGCATTTGTAGCCACGCTGATCGTGCGGGTAGCCGAGAAAGATGCAGCGTGCAGAGCGTGGCGCGAGCTTATGGGGGGCGGTAGCTGCTGTGTTGGGGTAGCACAAGCAACCAAAGACGCGGAGGTGTTGGTATTCTGGCGCTGTGCCGAACAGCAGTTCATACGGCGTGGCGTGCGCCCTTGGACGGCACGGGCGGCGGTTGAGTAGGTATGTGGAGGCTGCAAGGGCATCTGGCCAGAAAGTGAGGGGAGCTGAGGCCTGGAAGAGGAGAGCACGAAGTCCATCATTGATGGTACGCAGAGCACGTTCGGCGCGGCCATTTTGCTGTGAAGTATATGGGCATGTTAGGCGAAGAACAATCCCATTCTGTGCAAAGAATGCGCGAGTGGCTGAGTTATCAAACTCTCTACCATTGTCAGTTTGGAGGCACATAATAGGAACTTGAAACTGTGTGCGCACAAAAGCATGGAATGAAATAATGGTTGGGAGGACATCTGATTTGTGGCGCAGTGGGAATGTCCAAGCATAGTGAGAGTAATCATCCAACATGACAAGGTAGTATTTATAACCGGAGTTGCTTAAAATGGGAGATGTCCAAACATCACAATGCAACAATTGAAAGGGAAAGCTAGAAACATTATTGGAAACACTAAATGGCAGTCGAACATGCTTGCCGAGGCGGCAGGCGTGGCAAGTATGGCGACTGGATTTGGTGCAGGAAAAGCCAATGGAGCGCGACATCCGCTGGAGCGTGCCCTGGCCTGGATGACCGAGGCGAGCATGCCACAGCGTGCTGTCGTTGGAGGCGAGAAGGGCCGCTGCAGGGCGAGCCGAGGAAGCTGAGGTGGGTGCCGGCGAGCCAGGTAGAGGGTAGAGGTCACCGGAAGAGTCACATCGGAGGAGCGCCATCTTGGTACGAAGATCCTTAATGGAAAAACCCCAGGGGTCAAATTCAACAGAAACTGAATTATCACGGGTTAAAGCACGTACAGAGATGAGATTCTTGATGAGTTGTGGAGCTATTAAAACATTGCGAAGATGAAGGGGGGTTGAGGAGGTGGGAATTGAGGCATGGCCAGTATGCTGTGCAGGAAGGAGTTGTCCATTGCCGACAACAATGTGACGATGGACAGTAGGGGAAGGGGAAGAATGTAGAATACCGGAGTTGGACGCCATGTGGGACGTGGCGCCCGTGTCGAGGAACCAATCCGATCCGCCCCCACCGGTGTTGTTGAGCGTCATGCCGTTCAGCGCGGAGTAGAGGCCGGCAGGCAGGGAGCCCTGCTGGCCGGCGTGGAAGGCGTGATCCGGTGTTGGTGCCGAGTATGCCGCCATCGCCTGCGGAGGGTTGATGCCGGGGCGCGATCCGAGAACACTGGGGCGCCAATTGTTCATGGGCCAGGCCTGAACGACACCGTGCCACGGGTTGTAGTTCGAGGCCCATGGCTGCGGTGGCGCGCCGCCGTGTGGTGCAGGAGGCCCGCCGGAGGAGGAGCCCTGGCCGCCGGAGTTGTTCGGGCGGTTGCGACCATCGTTGGGCTTGCGCTTCTTGCGGCGATCATTGGCACCGTTGGTGGGGGCCGGTGCAGTTGGTGGAGACGGCGCCACAGGCTTGGTCGACGCGTTCGCGGGGGCGGCCGAGAGAAGGGCCGTCTGCGCCTCCATCTGCAGGGAATGCCGAATGCGATTTTCCTCCTGCAACAAATACGATTTGGTGTAGAGGAACGTCGGCGGCGGGGACATGGTGGAGAGCACTGCGATGGCCTGGCTGAACTTGTTGTTGAGGCCTCGCAGGGTGTTGATGACGAGCGCCGTGTCGGAGACCGCAGCGCCGCAGTCGTAGAGGGTGTCGGCGAGGCGCTTGAGGCGGCCGCAGTACTCGCTGATGTTCATGTCGCCTTGGAATAGGCTGTGGAACTCCTGCTGAGCGTAGACGGCGCGCTGAAGGCTGTTGTCAAGAAATTGCCCGGTGATCGCCGTCCAGGTGGAGTGGGCGGTGGCGTTCGGCCGGTTGACGTCGTTCCAGATCTCCTTCGACACCGTGTTGTAGAGCCAGGAGGTGATGCAGGAATCCACCTGAAGCCACTCCGGGTCGTTGAACATGGCGGCGGCGTCGACCGTGCCATCAATGTGGTTGATGAGGCCGAATTTCTTGATGGTCAGCTCGAAGAAGGAACGCCACTGGCGGAAGTTCCCATCGTCCGTGGAGAGGATGACAGGAACGTGGTTGCGGATGTTCAGCAGCACAAGAGTGGCGGCTGAGGGCGGAGCAGGGTCATTAGGGCCAGCGAATGGGTTGGAGGCACCGGACGCAGCGGAAACAGGACTGGCCATGGCTGAAAGATGGAGAGGAGAGCAGCGGAAGGATGTTGGATCAAGATTAAGCTGATACCATGTAAGAGACAGAGATGGGAGAGAATGCTCAGCGATCGTGTTCATAACAGTGTGCCGGTATAAATACAAAGGCCAGAACAACAGTGGCCGTATACTCCTAACCACTACCCTGAAGACTAGGATCAGCTGAAGAATAGGCATGCACTGACCAGTTCCTATACAACAACTAAACAGCTGATCCTTATCTATTCTAGAGTATCCGAGGGAATTGGCCGTTTACAAAAACAAGCTAGCTAGCTGGTCACCAACTGCTAACATATACATCAGCAGACTGCCTAGCTACAAGTCGATCTTGTGCCGGAAAGCAAGAAGAAGAAGAAACATGACCACTTCTGCCATCAAGCTCCTCCTGACTGTCCTACTCTTCTTCTTGGCCGTCTCTCTTCGGGGTAAGCCATGCAAATCCTCCAGCTGATTGTGCAAACTTTTCACTTGCGGGTATATATGTTTGCATAGAGGAAATTTTTGATAGATGCCGTAGTGTGTGTGTCTATATATATATATATATATACGGCAGCGCTATTCTACACCCTAGGTGTAGAATATTCCCCCTGTTCGGCTGAGCTTATCAGCACGGCTTATCAGCCGTGGAACAGTGTTTTTCTCTCACATCAAATCAGCTACAGCCGGCTTATAAGCCAAAAAACAGCCTGCCGAACAGGGCCATTATTCTACACCACAAGCCAAAACTGAACTGAAAAAATACTGAGTACTACTGAACCACGTTCAGTATCAGTCAGTATTACACTCAGCACCTCGAAAATACTGAACAATACTGAAACACGAGTACTGAACAGTACTGAATTTTATTCAGTATAACAGCTCGGTGTAGAATACTATTCTACAACTAGGGTGTAGAATAGCACGTGTATATATATATACTAATTATTGGTCATATTCCTGAAAGATTCCAGCATTTGTTAATTAATTACGTATTCATCAGCAACAGGTACCAACGGCGAGCCATGCGGCACGTCCAGGATCCAGGTGCAGACCATCAACACGGGCGCGACGGCGGCCAGCGGCGACACGGTGTTCGAGGTGCAGGTGAAGAACCTGTGCCCATGCAGCGTCAGGAACGTGCGCGTCGACGGTGGCGGCTTCGCGACGACGATGGGGGTCGACGAGACCCTGTTCCGCCCCGTCGACGACGGTGTCTACCTGGTGAACGCCGGCGAGCCCATCCCGAGCATGGGCGCCGTGAGCTTCCGTTACGCCTGGGACCACTTCTTCCAGATGACTCCGAGGAGCTTGGAGGTCGACGGCCAGTGCTAAGCTACAAAGTCGTCGCAAGCTAGTTGCCATGCATGTGTGTCGGCTACTATATATCGCTTTTTATATACAGTGTCAATAATAACGCATAAGTGCTGTGTAAAAGGGTGTTAGCTAAAGAGAGGACGAAAAACCGTCTTCACCTCTATCAGTGTATAATGTAGAAAATTTTTGCTTCTGTGCACAACGAACATGTGTTCCCTAAATATAGATAAGCATGGCTTAACTTAATCTGTAAAATGCTCACGTTCCTAGAGCGAGCATCGGAATGCAGTACTGTGTAAGTAGATGATCGTATAAGCAGGATATATATAAATTCTCATAGTTTGGCAGCCTAAACTTAAAAATATGCGGCATAGATGCTTGCATAATTTTTTCCTTTAAAACCACTCATTGCTTTGTTTATAATCATTTTATTTTAACCATTTTTTAACTTATTTTTAAAAATAACCTATGCTAACTTTTATTTGTATTTTAACCATTTAACCACGCCAACGCCCTTGGCACGATTGTTAAACATTGCCACACCATATACACTAGCGTGGCAATATGTAGACTTTGCAACATGAAAATCCGACGTGGAAAGCTTGTTGTGCAACTCCTGCTGGCATGGCAGTATTAGAGGCTGTTTGGCATAGCTTCACCAGTGTAAAAAGTGAATTTGGATCTGGTTTTTACCAGGATCCACCCTAGAGCAGCTCCACTGTGGAACTAGGATTCACCGAAGTGTTTGTTATAGCGCTAGATTTCTCTATCTTACTTCCATCTGGGTCCCATGTGTTAAAAAAAGCGTTGGGCTTCTTCTTCCTCCCGACAGCACTCCTGCTCAGGAGGAAAAAAAAGGCCCTTGTGCGACTGGCAGGAGGCGGCACGACCGGCAAGGACCTCACGCAGCCATCTAGGAGGCGGGCACGACCAGCCAAGGGCATGCGCAGCGGCTGGCCAAGGATGCTCACATGGCCGGCCAAGGCGTGGGTATGGCGGCCGGGGAGGGACAGCGCAGCGGCCGGCCACTGCTGCTCGTGCGGCTGGCCAGGAGCCTCGCGCAGCCGGCCTCGGCAGCGTGGCGGCCGGACTCAGACGCTCGCGCGGCTGGTTAGGAGCCTCGCGCGACCGGCCAGGGGCTACGTGGCGGCTGACCTCGGATGCTCGCGCGGCCAGCTAGGGAACTCGCGCGACCGGCCTAGGTGCAGGCACGGCGTTCGGAAGGGGCCTCGTGCGGCCAACCAAGAGCCTCTTGCAGCCAGCCTAGGGCGGCATGGCAGCTGGGGAAAAGCGACGCGGCGGCTGGAGGCATGCGGGCAGGCGAGGAGCGATGGGGAAGAGGACCAGAAAGAATAGAACGAAACATTTTTTTCTGTATAACGAGTGACATGGTGGGTAATTTTTTCTAACTCCACCAAACTTGAATTTGGTGAGGGTGCTCCACCAATTTAGTGAATCCGGAGGCAGATCCACTGTTTTGGTCAGTGGAGCTGGAAGTGTTTGGCAAAAAAAATTGGATCCGAATCTGGTTTGGTGGATCTGAAGATGGTAGAGCTATGCTAAACAGGCCATTACTTTGCTGCACGATCCGGACTAGCGTGGCAAGCTAAACAGGCCATCTTAGAATAATAATAACTTTGGATAGAGATGGTTTTTATAAAAAAAAATGACTCTTTGCGATATATAACTTTCTAATTTTGAGTTTTTTCATTTAAGTCGTTAAGATGTCGTTAACATGTCCAAAAGATTAATACAAAGTTTTAGCAACATTTTAATCGTGTACCACCTTAGAAAAATCATATTTTTTGCATATACGACATCAGATAGAAATGATTATATAAAAGGTTCTAGAGATCTACAACCATATAGTTTTGAAATTTTTATTTGCTCAGATGCCTAAAAAGTTATATAATAATTACTTTGTGTACAAAAATTATAGCTCTAGAGAAGATCTACCACCTCTATATGACAAACCGCACAATAGTAGAGGAATAACTGCTTCGTGTAGGTA
Source organism: Saccharum spontaneum (assembly GCA_022457205.1). NCBI lineage: Eukaryota > Viridiplantae > Streptophyta > Magnoliopsida > Poales > Poaceae > Saccharum > Saccharum spontaneum. The sequence goes on along the minus strand of CM039598.1, from coordinate 40,984,242 downwards.
AGGCCTACTAATTAAAGCAGGCAGCAGAAAAGAAATGTATTGGAATAATCTTTCAGATATTATCCTTGATTCTGTCGCTGGGCTACCCTTTTACGTCATACTTATATATTTCTCCACAGAAAGCCATAGTAATACATGCACTATATATTGCTGATCAGTCCCTAACAAGTAGTAGTATAACTTAGCGAACCTGCCAACAGCAGAGTAGCAGATCGGAGAGCATCTGCATATATATCTGAAGAGGCCCTAATGTGTGCTGCTCTACCAATCTACCCAATCTATATATATATTCCTGCACGAATCGATTCGAACAACAATAATGGGATCGGAAGATGCTCACGGTTCATAAATGAGTGACCAGGATGAAAGACTGAGGTGTGTAACTGGTATGTGAACAATTTCGTGAGTTCATCACGAAGAACGTATGCTAGTACTATACCGTGAAAGTTTTATCCATGTGCCAAATCCACGTATGTCTTTTTTCTACGACAAGACCAATGTTAAACTGTCGGTCTATGTATTAACAAAAAAAGCAGTAAACTAATAAGAAAAAGTCCAAACACTCGACAGCATGACAACCACCCACGCAACCTTGGCAAAACCATACAACAGGCCATCACAATCGAAGTCGTACGCAAAAACCTATAAGGATCAGTGCCCATGATCGTATCCTTTAGTTTTGATGATTGAGATAACATAAGCTTAGAACTAGCATTTATGACGTGTTACGCAAGTCATAAAAATATAGATCTTATGGATGCAAAAAAAATGACGCAAAGACCAGTGATGAAATTGAGTAAAAATAACTTAGTATACAGAAGATGGACACAGCGGATGGTCTGCCGGCAGCTAAGAAAATCAACATGCCGGACAATTGAGGAGCCAGTTCAGCCAGTGTCAAGTGCTAAGGCACTGTGTGCAGTTCTACAGTTCGGATAGTCTGGCCAGAAAATGTGAAAGAACTACAAATGATTGAACACAGATGCGCCCCAGGGGAATTGTTCCCTGCCAGAGTATTGACCGGACGATTGGGTGAGAAGACTGTTGGAGTCTAGAGGCATGGCCATGGTGTGACTCTGTAGTAGTGTACGCCGGGACGATCCGATGCAAAAAAATGAAAACATGGTGGATCATCCAGTGCTGCTCACAGAAGAAGTGTAGAAGATTACATGCAACGGATGATCAGGCAGAAAAAGAGACGTGCATCAGACCATCGGACAGCTGGAAGAAGTTAACAGCAAGTCGTATAGTATACCGTGTGTTATTTTCGGTAGATATGGATCACCCGGTGCAAATTATGGCAGATTTTTTTCCTCTCACTGTCTCGAGTGAGTTGGATTGCCCCAATACTAAGATAAGGTAGAGCACGGGTTTCTATATTTCATCCACCCTCTGAAGAACAATAATATCATGTCCAAGGCTACGATAGACATTGTATTATGTCCTTGTGAAGCGTACACCTTAGAGCTTGAGAGCTTTGATAGATTGGGTTGTTGTGCCCTTACATCATTGTGAACCAGAGCTCCTGAGGTTGTTGTGACCTTCCGGTGAAGGCACTGAAGGCCTCTAGGTGGCAACCGTTTGTTCTTCATGTGGGGTGAAGTTGTATCGGTGTGCGGGGATCTGCAGAATCCCTCCAATCTAGAGAAGCTCTATAGTGTACAAAACATCAAGGTGAATAGAAGAGTCTGGTGATGGTGGCGAGACTTTGTGACTCAAACACTAACGTTTGGTTGGTCAGAAAGCTTGTGTGGTAGCCCAACACATACACCATGACCCGGACCATACCTTGATGAAACTCCAACATGAACTAGGGGTTGCGATTTGGCAATTGATACCACGGGATACATCAAGTCTTCAGGAGTTTGCCCTCTTTATCCTTAGTTCTTTACTTACCGTGCTTATTGCTTCCGCTTGTACTTCGCTTGTGTCATCTTTACCTTCCTAGATTAATTATAGGCTAGTTTGTATGATTGCATTGCTTCGAGATTATTGTAAAATGCTTTTGGGTTAAGAGTAAGTTAGAGCATACTAGAAAAACTTTAAGTGCACATTATGCCAAAGTTGTTTTTGTTTTTTTTCTAGTGGCAGTTTAATTTTTTTCTTGAAAACTACTGGTAGTTTAAATTGATCCCTAAGATTTATGGTTGAAACTAGGCACACAATTCACCCCCTCCTGGGTCCTCATAGCTCCTTTCAAAACATCCATTATGCTGGCAACCAAGAGTTGTCCTACCCACTGTAGCTACAACCGTCAAGGGGTTCGAACATTGCAGTGGCTCCATGGAGGATACGACATCTATAGATGCCGCTAACACCAACAAGAAAACTCGCACATGTTTTTTCATATAGAAAACAACATGAGATAGGGGTTGGAATGGGACCGGGCGCACAACAAAGCCTACAACGAGGCATGCAGCACCATGGGTGATGAGAACATAACTCTGTCATGTACACGCCAAGGAGACGAGGAGGTCCAACACGGCGTCCAATTCATCTTTCTCATGGTGGAGGCCCAGTCCAACTGAAGTTCGAGCCCACCTCGGATTCTAGGAGCAGTCCCGGGTAAAATCAACACCCAGGACGCATACGGACTCCATTTTCGACGATCCAGATATGCTTGGAAAGATAACTTGATAAGCTATCCAATGGCTTTGGTTTTAAATGTGAAACAGACATCGTTTGCTGCAACTGTATCACCAAGATCGTTTGCTATTGAACCAGGGCCCCTGTTCTTTATCTTGTTCGCCTGTGGCGATTAGTCCTTTCAAATAAAGACTAGAACACCTCTTGATATTCATAAGCCTCATATTTATTTGCAATTTCAGATTGTGTTTACCTATTTTTGCTTGTGTTCTCGATTCGCTTGCAGGAAAGTTTTCTCGGCGAGGTCAATCGCGTTCGCGTGGTTGATAACCAACGGAGCTGTGGTGTAACGGTTGTGGGGGTTCGAATCAGTCTTGGTTCGAAGCCTAGATCGTGAATGTCGAGTCTCCACCAATCGACGCTATAATACCTATCGGAAGATCGGGCCGTTCCTACATCAAGTGGTATCAAAGACCTTGTTGCCCGTTAGGTATACCTCTGTTTTTTCCCTTTAGATTGAATCTGTTTTTGCATTACCTAGAGTCCACAAAAAGCCAAAATATATATATATACCACCACATATTCCCTGTCCTACAGCCCCTTTATGCCGTTGTTTTTTTTTATTTCAGTTTGCTTTATTGAACAGTTGTCCCTTGCTCTATCGTTGTGTTCGTTATGTCTAGTCGTGCTCGTGCCCTAGTTTGTTTAGTTCTAAAGTGTGTTGTCCTATCGAGTTGCATCTTGATTTTGCACCAATCTTTGGTCTATCCATCTATGCAGTCGTTGACCATAGGGTCTTTGCCAAAATATGAGAACTGATTTTTCCGTTAAGAGCCTTACACCAGATTTTCTATTGCCAATATACTAGGCCGATTTGATCTATCCCGGCACAAGAGTTATTTTCCGGCTACAACTGTTGACCAACAAGAATTACCCCTCACGTGTTATAGAAGGAAAAGGATTCTTTTAAGCTTTCATTGATCGGCAACAAAGAATTTGCTGAGGGTGCTTTTGAGCTGTGTTGCAGTACAAGTGTATAGCTCTCTGTTAGTTTTTAGTCACGTGAAGCTGTGCCTTGAAATATTTTGTAGTCCGCAGCACCCTTCTGAGAAACAAAAGAAAAGAAAGGAAAAAGCAGAAGGTGCTCAAAAAAAGAGAGAAAGAAAAGCCGCACCAAAAAAAGAGAAAGAACAAGAATAAAAAATTAGGAAGTGAAAAAAAAGTAAAGAAAAATTCAGAAGTGCTTGCATTCTTTTAAGTCCTTGTGCTAAGTTGTATTATGTTGCTTGCTTGAACTAGGTCCAGGACGAGTTTAGACCGACAACATAGACTAGCTTGGGACTACTTTTTAATCTTGCAATTTCTGAATTGAATTATTGCTATTCCTTGCTACTATATTGTGCCTGTCCAAGCTCCACTCTCTTCTAACCAAGTACAGGTTCACCTTTCAACTGTTACACTCAAGCTACAACAGTATCACAGTCACCGGCCAATTGCACCGTCTGTTGCTTTGGTAAGAACACTTGTAAGACCGTGGTAATTAAGACGCTTGAGGGTTGAGTGCCTTGTTTTTCCTTGTCCACATCCTAAGTAGTTGGTAGGGATAATATTATATGTGTTGTCTTTTTTGTCTACTAACCATGTCAGGCAGCGGTAAAGGCACAGAGGAACCTCCTACAGATTTCAACGATTGTATGTCCAAGAACGAGCTTCGTGCCGTCCTTGATGACAAGCTTAATGAGATCCCACAACAAATCACAAATTTAGCCAGGCAGGTTGAAGATGTTGAACAACGACGTCCTGAACCACACCGTGAAGATGAGGAGGAAGAAGAACTCCAAGATGAGGATGTTGGCGATGATGAGGCTAAAGCCGAAGCATGACATGCAGATGCACATAACCATGATTGATTGAACTTTAACCGACGCAGTATGAGAGGTAACGACTGAGGTAATAATGATCCTTTCTCTAAAACCAAGTTTAAGATGATTCCTTTTTCTGGTTCTGCTAATCCTGAAGCATATCTAGATTGGGAGATGGCTGTAGATCAAAAATTTAGCTCTCATCAAGTACCTGAAGAACATAGAGTTAGACTTGCTACTAGTGAGTTTACTAGTTTGCTCTTTTTTCTGGTGGAATGATATTTGCAATAATGCTAATGCTAATGCTAAAGCTCAAATACCTCAAACTTGGACTGTACTTAAACGACGAATGAAAACGAGATTTGTTCCTCCATATTATCAGCGTGATCTACGATTAAAACTGCAACGTTTAAATGTAGTAAAAGTGCTGAGGAATATTATCAGAAGCTTTTAATTTGTTTAGCACGTTGTACCATACATGACGATGACGTGGATAAGTGTTCTAGATTTCTAGGGGTTTGCGTCGTGAAATACAGGACATTCTTGATTATAAAGGATGGACTGAATTTCCCTAATTATTTCATCTTGCTCTAAAAGCTGAAAGGGAAGTACAGGGACGACAACCTATGCGTTCCACAACTCCGTCCACTCCTTCACATCAAACCGAGGTGAGTAAATTTTCTAATGTGCAGACACCACCAGCACCTATAAAGAAGAGCTCACCTTTCACACCTACTTCCAGTGCATCTGCTACACCTTCCTCTAGCAGCTCTGCTAAGGTTATTTGCCACTGCTGCAAGAGCATGGGTCATATCGCGAGGGCATGCCCCAGCAAACGCGCATATATTGCTACTGATGATGGTGGGTATGTTAGTGCAAGTAATGAAGAGAATGAATTTGCACTTGCAATTGACACTACTGCAGGTAAATATGAGGATAGCCCTGGCGATGCTGATGAGGTAATTGATAGTGCGGCATGCACTACAAACTATCAACCAATCCTAGTTCAGCGAGTTTTGAGTACACAAGTTGAGCAAGTGGACAAGCTACAATGCCATAATTTGTTCCAAATGTTTCTCATCATCAACAATTGCCGTGTTCGTGCTATCATTGATGGTGGGAGCAGCAATAACTTGGTAAGTTCAGAGCTTGTCAAGACCCTTGGTTTGACTACACGTGCTCTTCCACATCCATACCATGTTCAATGGTTCAACAATAGTGGTAAGGCAAGGTAACACAATCTCCACGTGTGCATTTTTCTATCGGGTCGTACGATGATTATACTGATTTTGATGTCGTGCCTATGCAAGCTTGTTCACTTTTGCTAGGCCGCCCTTGACAATATGATAATGATGTTGTACACCATGGTAGACAAAATAGATATACTTTCATGCATAAAGGAAAGACCATTGCTTTGCTTCCTTTAACTCCCGCTGAAATTGTGCAATATGAAAAGGAACTTGCTGAAAAGAAAAAGCATGGACATGATAAAGATTCTAGCAAATCAGCAACTGAACAATCAAGTACCAATATGAAAGGAGTTTTATTTGCTCTTAAATTTGTTCTTGCTGATCATGATGAACCACGTTATGCTTTAACTTGTACATCACCTATATGTTCAATTGATCTACTCCAAGCGCTATGCCTCTTGTTGGTACTAACCTTTTGCAGGAGAACGAGGATGAATTCCCAGCAGGGAGACCACTAGGGCCACCGCCTTTGCAAAGGATTGGGCTCCAAGATGAACGTCTACTTCCGGAGCCACCATTGCTGCCATCCATTGGAGGAGACGATCTACTTCAGTTGAGGACGACTTCAATTAAGAAAGGGAGGATGAACTTCACTCCATCATGTACATGCCAAAGAGAGGAGGAGGTCCAGCATGGGCGTCCAATTCATCTTCCTCATGGTGGAGGCCCAGTCCAACTGAAGTTCGAGTCCATCTCGAATTCCAGGAGCAGTCCCAGGTAAAATCAACACCCAGGACGCATACGGACTCCGTTTTCAATGATCCAAATATGCTTGGAAAGATAACTTGATAAGCTATCCAATGCCTTTGATTTCACGTTAAAATCCTTCCTGAGTCAATGGAAATCATTTAAACAAGTTAGTGTCCAGAATCTGCTAGGGGCTGCAACATTGTCTTTTGGTCCGTTGGACTGTGTATCGTGTTTGGGCCCATTAGGGGGTGTTGACGTCGGATGTGGTCCGAATCACACACTAGAAAGGGCATTGGACGCCCAGGCCACCACAGACTGAAGAACACAGCGAGGATATCACTCTTACGTGGTGAAGCACGGAGAGGTTTACAAGCAAACCACCAAAGGATAACCAACGTACTTGCGTGACGAAGAACCGGCTTGTTTTTAGGTAAACTAGCAAAGGAACCGTCGAAGCTCTCGCCCAGGAGGGACCCCGTCAGGGCAAGGACGTCGCCGGGTTGCCCTAGGTCGGCCGACAAGCCTAGGGTGCCATCCTTGGTTGTGGATCAAGGGATAAACAGCATAGAGGTTGAAGGAGAGGAAAAAAGGGTAAAAGGAGTAGATTGATTTGTTTGTATGTCAATTGGATAGATGGAAACTCAATCGACCATGATCCTCTCATATATATAGAGGGGGGTGGTCTTATCCCGGTAGGAAACCTCTCCAAAGCTTATTTTTCAAGTTTCTCACGTCCAAAAACTGATCTAGAAACAAATCGGTTCGAGATCTGAAAATTAGATTCGGAATAAACACCTACCGGAAGTTCCGGTCAGGCTTCACCGGAAGTTCCGGTCCCCACCGGAAGTTCCGGTCTCAGACCGGAAGTACCGGTAGTTCATTTTCGCGCAAAACTGCGCCGTCCTCCGCCAACCACCGGAAGTTTCGGTCCCAAACAGATATTTTCTCGGAGGCATAACTCCCTCATCCGGACCCCAAATTGGACGTTCCATATATGTTTTTTGACCATCTCGATGAGAAGAACACAATGGTGAAGTCCGTTACACATTTTGACAACTTCACAAAATTAACATTTTTGGTTGTCAACAGGGGGCGAGTCCAGGGGGTGACGTCCAAGACTCTTTAATTAGCAGCCGCCACTCTCGTTAGGGTTTGGGTTCTATTGTGTTCTTGTTTTCCATGTGAAATAGACATCGTTTGCTACAACTGTATCGCCAAAATCATTTGCTGTTGAACTAGAGCCCCTGTTCTTGATCTTGTTTGCCTGTGGCGATTAGTCTTTTCAAATAAAGACTATAACACCTCTTGATATTCATAAGCTTCATATTTATTTGCAATTTTAGATTGCGTTTACCTGTTCTTACTTGTGTTCTCGATTCGCTTGCAGAAAGTCTTCTTGGCGAGGTCAATCGTGTTCGCGTGGTTGATAACCAACGGAGCTGTGGTGTAACAGTTGTGGGGTCCAAATCAGTCTTGGTTCGAAGCCTAGATCGTGAACGTCGAGTCTCCACCAATCGACGCTATCATACCTATCGAAAGATCGGACCGTGCCTTGATCAACATCACCATTGTCAACATTGACATAAGTGGACATAGCCTTTGACCAAATTCCCCATCCCAAAGAACAGCGAAGTGATCCACCACCAGCGAGCTATCACAGCTGCACCGACTGAGTCCCAGGCACCACTACGCCAAAATTGATTTTAGAAGACAACGTATTGTATTAATAGAGATGGTCAAAAAATATGCATGTCTCCCAAAACATGTAATGATTTTTCAAGAATGTAGTTTTATTTATGGAGATAGTCAAAAAATAACTGCCGCCGAAAATGGACTTATAGAGGAAGGCCTCTTAAGCGGCCGACCCTATAAATCCATTCTCAAAGATGAGCAGTTATAAAGCCCGCCTCAGCAAATTGACCAATGCAACAGTCCAATAACCAAAGCCATATAAAATCAAGCTCAAACCGTAGAGCCTTGCGTCCTGACTCTCCTCTCTCTCTCTAATACCAAAAAGAAGACGCTGTCTCTCCACTGGCCAAGGACACGCGTGCTCTAGCACTAGCATGGGCTTGCCAACCTCCAGGCCCTGCGCACCCACCTTCGGTATGCTAGACCTTATGGACGACGCGTAGTGCAGCACCGGCCCACTCAACTCTCTCTCCTCACAAATCCAATCTCTCTCACTCTCTGCTTCTCCTCACAGGTTCAGCTCCGAATCCATTCAAATTAATCCTAGCGGCTTCTCCCTCGCTCTCGGCAGCGTGTGTCTCCTCTCGATCGCCGTATCCAGTGGCACTGCTCATGGGCACTGGCACTGCTGCTACTCCCTCACTCACGGTGGCACACGGCCCCTCCAGGTCACAGGATCCAGCTGTACGACGGTTTCTCCCTCGCTCCCTGCGGCATGCGGCCCCTTCTGGTCGCCGGATCCAGTGGCACAACGGCTTCCCCCTCGACAGCTCCCGGCGGCAGCGACCATGGCATTGAGGCAGAAGAGGCTGACAGGGAGCACGACGTCGAGGCGCATGCGCGTGGAGAATCTGCTTTTTTATCAATTAATAGAGGCGGACGTTGTAATAAGAAGCCCATCTTTATAGTTGTTATTTTTGGGACCTCTGAAGTTGTTGATTAGCAGTGACGGCAAGTCACAGGTGGATAGAGTGTCCGCCTCCGAAAATCTGTTATGACGGTCTCAAAAATATATACTGTAGCAATGCATGCATGACAGTCACTGCAACGCCAGCTTCATCAGCTGCTGGCCTGCTGCTAGCTCGCCGAGCACCAAAACGACTCAGTCTCTACACCATGTTAGCATGCGTAGCTAGCCACCGCAATGCCAGTCAAAATGGAAACCCATTAGTTTTTTTTGGCGAAATAACGAGCACCCGCATCAAATCACTGCAAGGAATACAACCAGCTGAGCTATACTCTATTTATTTACATATAATTAAAAAGTGAGTTAATTTTTCTTTAATTGGCGTTCAGTAAACATAGGTAAACTCATCGGTACAGACGATGTACAATCAATGATTGCACTGAGATAATGTGTATTCCAGCACCAAACTAATCCTAGGTGCTAACTTTATTCTTATTCCACTACTCATATATGAACCCTGTCCGCTCTATGGTTTGCAAAGCTAACAAGACAAAAGCAAAATCCTAGCCATAGCATATGCCCTCCATGTCGTAATGTGTTTGCTTGAGTTATACTTCAGAGGTCACATGAACTTCACACTTATTTTTTTTGTTCTCCTCTTTTGTTTACTCCCGAAAGGAATCCCCTTTTTCGAGCACCAGCTTCGATAGCATTAGCTGGCATGTCCTCGATGATTAGCCCCTAAGGAAACTGTTATTCAAGGCGATATTCTTCATTGTTTACATATTTAAAAGGTAGAAGATCGACCATATCATGTTCCATGTTGATACATTCAGTAACCATTCAAAGATTGATGGAATGACCTGCATCGAGGAAAACTAAAGATGGCATGTAGACATGTTTCTTTATGTTATATTTTTTTAGTGCCAGTAGGGGGCAAATTTTGTTCCTCTTTCTTTTCATGTATATATCTTACTATTACTAATTGCATTTCTGAATGGGGCCTCCAAAATAATTTTCTTATGACACACTAGAGAAAGGATAAATCTTAAAAATTCAAAGGAAAATCAGCAAGATATATGACTCCAATCACTAATGATAATAATAGTCATTGGATATATAACTTATTTTCTAAAATAATATAAAGTAAACCTGAAATTTGTATCAAAATTACAAACCCCACTCTACCATTCTAAAACATAATAAAAAATAACCTTATAGTTTTCAAAAGTACCAATGTGCCATTATGATCAATAACCTTAATAACCCATTTAATGCTTCTAAATTACATTTTTGCATTATTAACATGTAAACTAAAATATTCCCTCAAACCCTGCCTCAACAAACATATGCTACTATGAAAAGTTTATGTAACCATAAAATACACATATATGTCCTAAGGTGACTGCCTCTAAAAATTATCTGAAATTCATCAATTAATAGAGGCGGTCATCTTAGGACACCGATTCCATAAAATCGATTTTCGAGCATCTTACCATCTCCAAAAGTTGCTATTAGAACAGGTGGCCATTCTAAGCGACTATCTCAAAAAATTGATTTTCAGAGGTGGTGTATTAATATATATGTCTCTATAAACAGTTGCAACCAAAAATAAAATATAACTTTTTCGTATGAACTCGGATGAAGACAAACTTTATTTCATAATTATAGCTCTCGACACAATATAGAAATTTGTAGTCGAAAAGATTTAAATTAAAAAATATTTAGAGTCCCAAAAAAAGTCTTCTAAGCTCATGGATTTTGAAATTTAAAATTTAAAATTTTTAAACAACCTCAGATGTTGACATAATCTATATTAAAGTTGTAGGTTCAATACAATCTACAACTTTGTAAATGAAAAGTTTTTTATTTAAAGTTGTTTAGAGTCCCAAATATGTGTTATAAGTGCATAAATTTTGAAATTCAATTTTTGACAATTTTTTTTTATTTAAAGTTTTTAGGCTCTAAATTATTTGTTTTAAATTCATATATTTTGAGATTCAATTTTTTAAATTTTCAAACAGCCTCGAACATAGACATGTCCTTCACTAAAGCTGTAGTCCTCGACAAGATTTAAAACATAAAAGTTGAAAGTTTTTTCAACTGAATCCATCTAGAAGCCAAAATGTTGAATACAATATTATGAAATATTAATATTAATATTAATATTAGTATTAGTATTAGTATTAATATTAATATTAGTATTAATATTAATATTAATATTAATATGAAAAGATAGAATCCTATATATATACTCACAACTGAGTGTGTGGTGAAATGGTAGTATGATGTCAGTGCTGAGTGATAGGTTGTTGGTTTTTTTGGAAACCACTAAATGAGCCAGGCGGCTTAAGGCGGCCGTCCCCATTAATGGAATTAATGCCACTTCCGGAAAGGTTTTTTGGGTTATTTGAAAACTATTAAAGGAGGCGGTCAAAGCATAAAGCCTAATTAACATAGACATTTTGCCGAAGGTGGACGCCTTGCCCACCTCTATTAAGTAAAATTGACCATCTTAGAAAATGCTTTTAGTAGTAGTGATTTTACATAATTTGTCATTTTAAATATATAAATTAAGTGATTATGATAGATCTTTATTGATACTATAATGTAAGCACTCTAATATTTTTATAGAAAATACTATCTGATGCACATATTGTGTTTTATATAAAAAAATCTATATGTTGAATAAAGTGCAGGAGGTCAATGGCACCTTGGTTTTCAGTTTTTTGACTAAACATTAATTTTAGGTTTAAATATTAAAACCTTCTTAAGGTTAGCATTATTATTTATTCTTCCCAGAACTACTTTAAGCTCGAGTACAATCTTGAGTGACATGGTGCAGGCTTAATGACCTTTTATACCAGTGTAGTAATAATTCAGAGTTCAATTTATGTCCTAACATCCTCATTGTAAACAAATACAAAACGATAGCCTTAAATAAAAAGGTTTAATATGTAAGCATAAGTGTTCGAACTTAATATATGTAAAAAATTCTACCTACTATAACTTAAGCTAAAGTTCCAACTATGCATGTTCAAGATTGACACATGTAAGAGCATCTCCAAGAGACTTTTTATTTCTTTTCTAATTTATAGGAATAGGAATAGAGATTTTTGTAAAAAAAACATCCTCCAACAGCCTCTTCAATTAGATATCCAAAAATAGATATCCTCTATTTCGGATTTCTCGCTAGCCAAAGATAGAAAGAGAGGTTGGCACTTTAGATTATGCATAAGATATAGAAAAGCTGTTGGAGAGTATACAGATATAAAAAACATTTTTTACTTCAATGACTCTCTAAATGATAATTTGGAGAATAGATTTTACAAAGGCTCTTGGAGATGCTCTAAGTGCCAAGTGGAAGACAAAAACTATGAATATGGATGGTACAAATTTGTAAAGTATAATAAGGTCATCACAATTGGATAGCGTCCATACAGGATAGAGCATCTACATACAGTACATTTTTTTTGTTGTTGTTACAAACAATGATGATCAGATACTACTTCATAAAAAGAATGACCCTAACTTTGTAGAAACCGCAAATGGTCAAGTTACCTTAGAGTACTGGTATTTTAAAATCCGTCAAGACAAGATTACTTTTATCCAAAAGTGAGCTGCAAGTAAGGTACTAAACATCATGCATGTCTGATTTTTCGTTTGAAGCTTTTGCTGTTTCCAATGGCATATATGCATGGACGTCCTTAGCTGTTAAGGAAAGGAGTTGAAGTCATTTCTAGATGTAACTTGAACTTCAAATGCAGGTGTACGGACTTATCTCTTCGAATCGGTAGAGCCTTGTCGCGGTCTATAAAATAGAACGTTGCCGCGTAGTAGCATACCATCATCAAAAACCACAAATAGCGAGAGATATCACCGGCTGAGACTCACCCAATACAAAGCAAGCAGAAGACCTCTGCTGGTCTACTAAAGGAAGAGCAAGAAACATGGCCACTTCCCACAAGCTTCAGCCGATCCTCACTATTGTGGTCTTCACCATCTTTGTGATAGGTACGGTAACCCTCACAGTTGAATTGAACAAGCGTGTTTCTAAAATAGAGTTTCTAAAACGGTGCCTTTCGTCCCAACACTACTCTGCCTGAACTACAAATGTAATCTAGAAGTACCTACAATTCAGAGATTTTACACATGAAAAGGTTGTTTCTTCACATTTGTACCCACATACAGTACTGTGTTATGTCATTAAGTTGTCAGTAGACTCCATATAACAAATACATGATCAGGAGCAAATGGTGAGCGATGCGACACGTCAAGCATCCAGGTGGACACCATAAACACTGGCACGGTAGTGCCCGGCGGTGACACCATCTTCGTGGTGGAGGTGAAGAACCAGTGCCCATGCGCCGTCAGGAGCGTGCGCCTCGACGGCAGGGGATTCGCGACGACAGTGGACGTGGATCCGTCTGCGTTCCGCGCCGACGACGGTGGCGTCTACCTGGTGAACGGCAGCGAGTCAATCCCAAGTATGGCCACCGTCAGCTTCCAGTACGCCTGGGACCATTTCTTCCAGATGACGCCAAGGAGCTTGGAGGTCGACGGCCCGTGCTAGCTAGCTACGAGGACAACCAAGCATGCATGGTGCCCTCACTATCTTATACTAAAAACAGAACATTTGTGTTTCCCGCTGGATGTTTTGTTCTGGGTTGGCAGCTTATAGATTGTCATCCTTCATACAGTGTTCTAGTAGATTAAGTATAGTGTGGTTATTTCAATGTATGTTAAGAGACAGAGAGAGAGAGATATCGGTGAGTTCTAGAGAGAGAGAGATGGAAGGTGCTGTTCGACGAAGCTTGGTATATATTTTGTACATGTAAAATGGAGGTGTGTGATACTACTACTAATATAATGCGACAAACTTCGGTGAGTTTGGGACATACAGATTTTGTCTAATATCCTGTTAAATAAATGAGTCTTGCTAGCTATCTAGTAACATCAAGCAAAATCGAAAGACTAATAAGGTTTACAGTATGGATGGAAGTGGCGAATAACCTGAAATAATGAATTTTGTAACAATCAATGATAAAAGTGGAACTTTTACTCTATGATGATGAAATATATTTAAAAGTTGTAAAGCACCTCGGAAATGTTACCGAATGAATGTAACTGGCTCGCTAGCCACACGAAACGTACTTGACTGTTACAAAAGATTGCTTGCACACGGAGTTCCAAATGTGCTTCTGGAATATATCGTCACTTAATTAATTAGTCAAGTATTTATTTGCATTCACCAAGTTCGCTTTCTGTCTAAAAAGATGTAATCACACGTGATGCATTCCTAGCCCACAACAAACTCAACAGTCTTATATTATTATATTATATCAAATTATATTCAATGCTAGAAGCTTCGTGTATGCCTGCCTTGAAGTGGGACTGTGGGGGGTTGTGTTGAGTTAAAAACAAGTTTTGAACTTAAAAATCCCTCGAGCTGCACAAAAAAAAAGATACACTTATTTTGGGTATCTAGGTCTTGGATGCCTAACCCACCAAAATCCTTGTGTGTGCATAGTATGTTCCATTTAATGAGTCTGTATTTTTTTTCTTGTGTTCATCACTTTGCCAAAAGAAACGAGAGCCCTAGTGGTCTAAATTTTTGAAGGATTCCTCTAGGGACCTCGAAAGCATATACATGGATAAGCTTGCCAACGCTGAGTTGATCAAAACAAGCCATCCTCCTGCTGAGAGGAATTTTCCTTTCCAACTACTTAGCTTTTTCTGAAACCTCTCAATCATAATCCAGTCACTATTGGATAATTTCCTATGATGCATAGAGATGCCTAGGTATTTAAAATGAGTGCTTCCTGTGGTGCAACCAAAAAAGCGTGCATACTTCTGGACATTATCCTTAGCTTTACCATAATAGAATTTTCTCACATCAGTGGAAATTGATCTTTAACCTAGATAATTGCTCAATTGTACTTAACACTAGTTTATGTTGTTTGGCCTGGTTTAAATCATGTTCCATAAAAAGGATAGTGTCATCGGCATACTAAAGAATGGACAGTCCATTGTCTACCAAATGGGGGGTGACTTCCTGAGAACCCCCATTCTCCTTAGCCCTTTCAATGATGATAGCCAACATATTGGCTACCAAATTAAAAAGGATAGGAGAGAGGGGGTCTCCTTGATGGAGACCTTTCTTGGACTGAAAATAGTAACCCATCTCATCATTCACTTTAATTCCTACACTTCCCCCATGCACAATTTGATCGATCCATTTACACCAACAAGATGAAAAGCCTTTCATGCTCAGTGCTTGCTGAAGGAAAGACCAATTGACTTTATTTTACGCCTTCTCAAAATCTAGCTTTAAAATGACTCTGCAACACCCTAGGTGTTAAGCATGCATTAGCATTTCAAATCATGAGCATGAGCATCATCTTGCATTCATAATCACATGTAATATAAGTGTAACATTGAGTTGAAACATGTGAAACATAACATTGAAACATGAATATTGCGATTGCTTGTTTAAATATAACTATGCCATGATTATGTTTGTTATGCTATTAACACATGTTTGATTATTAGTGCAAATCATTTAAATGTTTAGCATAAAATTTGGAGCAAGTTTGGTATTCAAAATTTCCTCCAATTTTGCTTTTAAAAATAATCTAGAAAAGTGGAAATTTGATTTAAAATGGACTTTGAATCTTCATTTCAAAATCTGTTTGGAATTTCAAAATGTGCCCTAAAGCAGTATTGTAGAGAATTAAATTTTGAACAACTTTTGTTTTGGGGTCAAGTTTTGAAAATGCCTTTTTCCACTTCAAATTCCAAAAAAGAAATGGAAAAGAAAAAGTCCATTTTATACTGTAGCAATTCAGATTCATGTAATAGGCTGTCAACTTGAGAAGTACTATAAATAAATAAAAACATACCTCATTTGCAAGGTTACAAAAAAAGAAATGGAAAAGAAAAAGAAAAAGAGACAGTATGGGCTTTTATTTAGTGGCCCATCTAGTAGCCCATCTCACTAACTGGCCCTTAGGGCAAGCAGAGCAGGGGCACACAGGCCAGAGCGCGACGCTCAGCGCTCCCCACCCCCACCCACGGACTCGGGCACTTGGCGGCGGGACGCGCTCAAGGCAGCAAGGTCGTGCGGCGCCCATGGCGAGCAGTTCTCGGTCGACGCGGGCGCGCGACGTCGCGGCGGCTCCCCTCTCAGCCGCTACCTCTCCTAGCTCCCCGCTCCTGGCTCCCTACTCCCCCTCTCAGATCTTAGCGTGTGGCCGGTCGGCAGGCAGCCAGCAGCCGCGGCCCACGGAAGGCGGGCGGTCGCCGGTCGGCGCAGGCGCGCGATGCCGCGGCGGCTCCCCGCTCGTCCGCTCCCTCTCCCAGCTCCCCACTCCTCGCTCCCCGCTCTTGGCTCTCCGCTCCCCCTCTCAGGTACCGGCGCCGCTTAGGCAGCGCTTATGGCCCAAAGCGAAGTGGTGAGCCTCCGCTCAGCGTTTTAGCGCGCTTAAGCGAGCGCGTAGTAACGCTTTTTTGAACATTGGTCTCTTCCTATTGTCTCTACTTCCATTCTATGTGGGGTTGCTCATCACAGATAGGCATGACGAACATGTGAGCAGCAAATTCCATTTCTGTTCGACAGCGAACTATTAGAGTAATGCCCGACACCCCTTTAACTGTTGGACAGGCTGCATCAAGTGCAATTTGCTGACAACCCATGGTCCATTTTTATTCTATTAACAGTAGTGAAATGCAGTATGCTTGTTCAATAGAAGAAGATTTAGTAGGCAGTCTGTCATGAAATGGCTGGTTTGTGTACTTCACCGTTAAAATTTAGGATTATCTTTTGTAGTGCTATAGTAAATCAAATTATCAGCGGAGGTAGCAAGATGAAACACTACATAGTATTTTTACTTCTTAGTCATGTGCTAGGAGAGATGGCTACTCAGAAAGATGAAAACTGTGTAAGCATTCAATTCCGTTGGAAATTCTGGACAGATGAAGCAAAATATTTTCATGCTATAACTGGCCTGACGTGTGTACCTGATTATTTATGTGGCCCCAAAAAATAAGGTGTGACTGTTCGAGAGTTGAAATTTTTGATAACATTACAGTCTAAATTCTATTTGCTTCACAGACCCATTAGGTTTGCATTTATGATTCCATGTATTAATGCCTTTTAGGTATGTTGTCCGATCCTGGCTTTGTATTTCATACCTTGATGTTGGCTGTAGGTGTGGATGGTTTTTGTTGCAATTGTGATAAAAAGGGGCCTCTGTGCTACTAATTTATGGTTGCCAGATCTCTTCCATGCAGCCAGAGTATAGGATAACCATGTTGACATGATTCACAGTGACTGCATCGTCAAGTCTCCAATCCTAGCCCCAAATCTATAAATTATTGCAATTGGATTTTACTTATTATTTCTGTGTTTTGTTTCTGAGATTTTCTAAAATAATTTGTAATTTGAAGAGTAGACCAACTGTTGATGCAAAAGTGAATCTGCAAACACAAAGGGCTAATACCCGAAGTCGATATCCAAAGCGTGCCAGTCGATTTGACCTGTTAATCGACAAGGATGGAGATACGAGCACTTTGGTCCTGACAACAGCGATACGCCCGGATGTCACGACCAAGAGGTACTCACGCGGAACTCGAGGATCGTCGAAGATTGCACTTAGAGCAATGCAACTCGCCGAATCGATGAGAACTCGTAAAAAGGAAAAATATGCAAATTGACGAAGTCGCCGAAAGTAGATGTAAATAAGAGTAAAAGCTGTTTTTTGATGTATTGATTGATTCCTTATTACATTGCCCTTCACTCTATATTTATACCCTGATCTATAGAAACGTAACCAAATACGACTAGGACATTAAATCCAAATCTAAGGAAAAACATGACTTTGATACAACTCAGACTCTACTAAACGTAAACAAGGAAATTAACTCCTATTTTACTCCATAGTCCGCCCTAATCACGATGGTATTCTCATTGACCTCCTTTTCAACGGCACAGTCCTTGTTCCATTGGCAGCAGCCTTCGAGTTCCTTCCATCGGCACATTCCCTATTTCATCGGCAGCAGTCTTCATACCCTCCTTCATCGGTACATTCCCTGTCTCATCGGCAGCAGTCTCCAAACCCTCTTTCATCGGCATCGGCAATAATACCCTTAACCTCATCGGCAACACTTCAAATTAAATCCATACGCTGCCACCACTCAAAAACAAACTTATTCTCCTTGGCAATCAATCTACTCGGTAATCTTTCCTCTGTTGATTAGCCCTTCCTGATCATCTTGACACGTGCCAAAAACGATGTCAACACATGCCCCCCAATTTCGGAGTATAAGATACTGATGCTCTGAAATTAACTCCTACTGAAGCTTGCTATTGCCCATTCTCCAAGCATAACATGATTTGTTACTAGATTTAATCAAATCTAGATCTAATCCATGCATCTCAATAAATATCGCACATTTTCCAACCTTCTTTACCTTAATTACGGTTGAGATACCAAAATAACAATCCATCAGCAAGATCTTACCATATCGCATCATTTTTTAAAACCAAAAAAAAATCCTGTATCGAGATATCCTTCAAGTCATGATTACTTGCCGTCAAATCTTCTGTACCATCCCTTGATTGTCGTGCGAACAGTTACCATATCCAACTGAACCACCTCGATCCATCCGCATACGGCATAGAGATAAGTCAAGAATACTCCTACCCCAAATGGCCTATAAATAGATTTCTCTGGGCTGCTCATCTTCTACCTTCAAACTCCATCCTTTGGCATTCTCACTCCGGCGGCAACCCTAACCAGCAACCGCGCATCCTCGACTCACCAGAGCCATCGTCATCTTCAAGTTCCCAGCTCGTGCCCTCATCCATTCGAAGCAATGGCTGTTAACTTCGACGTCCCTGCGGTTCGTTCTTCCTCTAATTACTTTTACTTTAATCCTTTTGGTCCCCTGCGAGTCCTTACAGTCGACATTTTTCTTTCTCTTCCATTTTCTTGGTCCTCCCAACTCAGGAACTACGCAACACACTGGTGATTCCAACCCATCAACCTCCCCTCCATTGCCTAGGTCCAATGGGCGACCCAGATCCAACTGACCTGATTAATGCAGAGGCAAATCGTATTCCCTTCAAATCTCAAAATTTCTCTTTGAATCTGTGGAAAGACACGTTCCGTTCTTGGCCCAAACCCACCAAAGGGTGGAAAAACTGGTTCTTGAGGGTCAACAGATCAATGCAAGTGTTCTGGGCAGAACGGAAAATAGATCAGTGTATCAGGCTATCCATTGCCGATATACAAAAGAATGAATCCATGATGATAGCTGCCGCTCAATTTTGGTCAGACACCACCAACACCTTCATGTTTGGTCATGGCCCATGTGCCCCTACTCTTGCCGATGTACATATGCTCACAGGCTTGGACATCTCAACTGTCGAGGAAGGCCATATTTTTGGCAGAAAAGCTGAATACAGAGTTAATACACGCAACATCGGCGGATGGACAGGCTACATCCAAGAGTACCAAAAGACTGGCACCGTCAATCAAAGGGAACATGCCACATTCCTGAACATGTGGCTGGAAAAGTTTATTTTCTGCGGTCGATCGGTAGGACCAACTAATGCTTTCCTCCCAGCAGTAGAACTCTTAGCCAACGGTGTCAGATTCCCACTTGGCCGATATCTCCTGAGCTCAACCTACCACCTTCTCCACCAAGTATCTCAGAAGCTTATACTTGGCGAACCCATCGGCAATCTGGGAGGCCCATGGTGGTTTGTCAATATGTGGTTAAACGCTCACATGCACAAGCGTTTACAGTGGGATCTCTTTGCTCAAGAATTCCCACGAGAAATTCCCGAAGATTACATCCTTAGAGACGATGAACCGACAACACGCCCTCCTCTCAACTTCGGTGAAGCCATAATTGTCCTTCCCGGAACAGATGCTAATGAAGACCAAATCGGCAGATTTTTTCAGACTTTCTACCATGGCCTCCCTCGTGACCTTAGGGCTTAGGTACCTTACATTGATGAGGACAACAAGTTCCCTCTCCTCTTCAATTTCGCCGATAGTGATCTGAACCAAGACAACGATCTTATGATGGCCATTATCACCCCCAGAGCAATCCCAGTCAACACATTTGGTAGCGGGAAAGCTTCCCACATTACTTATAAATTTTACAATCCATCGGCAGTATCCCGCCAGCTGGCCATTGGGCAACTACCAATCAAGTTATGTTATGCCGATGTGATAAAACCCAGAGAAATCATTACCACTGGAACTGAATGGAGCAGGATAGTAAGGCTTGCTCCCGATACCGATATCTCAAATGTCGATCTCTCCACCTGGTCACCAGCATCCTTCATAACAGAGTCATATAAGCAGTGGTGGCAAGAGTGGAAAGAACAGCTGTTTTCAACATCTGTTCACACATATCGGCATATGATTGATCCCAATTGTGCATATCGGTAGCTAACCTTCTTTGAAACAGGCCGATGATCCAGTTCCACCAATAAGCAAAAGTGGAAAACCCTTCAACCTCCTTCCAGCCTCTCCGGTCTCAGTAATCGGCTATAACGCCCCCACCTTAGAAGCCTTGACCTTTCAAAGGGCTCGCACCAAAACCATCACTTCCAGACCAAGACTGGGAACATCCAGGGTTTCTCCAAAGGCTGCTGCTTCAAGCCTAATCAAAGCTTTTAAGGTAATAACCTTGCTTACTTTGTTTTCTGCCGATACACTCTACATTAACACACAACTATCAGGGTGTGCAAGCTGCAGCTGGATCGTCATCAGCAACTTTACCAAGCACCATGACCTCTACCCCTCCTTCAGAGGTATTCTCTTATTTTTACATTTTTCTCTATTAAATATCCAATCTTATACCCGTTTTTGCAGCAACAAACGGGCCCATCGGCAAGCACGCCAAGCATGCAGGCTCCCCAACCAACAGATGTCGATGCCCCCCAGCCAATTGTTGTTGAAGCCCAAACAAAGCGTAAAGCTTTGACCGATGCTGAAACTCAACAAAAACGACAGAAATCTACACCAGCCCCTGCGTCTGCTCCAACACCTGTCAGTCAACCCACCGATGTAACTGAACAAGCTGCTCCTTCTGCACAAGATACATCATCGGCAATTATACTCCAAGGGCCGACTACCGATGTGATCATAGAAGTCATACCATCGGCATCCTCTGCCGATCCTTCATATGATCCTCTGCAAGCCGCTCCCTCAAGCCAGGCTCAAGAAATCGCCCTGAAGCAGGTAAATCAATTAATTGTTTGGTTTATAATATCCCCAGATATCACAGATAGGATTTTTAATTCCCTTTATTTTACAGGAACAAGATTCTCCCGATAGCTTATTCTCTTTTGCTATTGATGTCTCCGATGATGACGGAGAAGAGGCGAGTTCTTCCCTGGCATTGGGAACAATATCGTCAGACACCTATGGCAAGCTAGAAGCACTCCTAAATCTGCTGCAACAAGACACTGCCCAATTGGTGATCGACTCGGACCCTGCGAGGACTATCTTCAAAACGATCCGCGGCCAAGTCCCTGCCAATATTGAAGAAACCATCTTTCCAGCAGTCCATCTAGAGAGCAGACAACTTCAATATCAAAGGGCCGTTCATCGTATTGCTGACAGAGCAGCTCAAGCTCAACTTAAAGAAGAAATGTTGCAACTGAAGCAAACTGCCGATGAGAAGCACAAGAATATCAACAACTTGCAAGCCTCCAGTGCCAATCTTAGGCAGAAAATCTTGGATCTATCGGCAAAGAAGGCAGCCCTGCTAGCTGAATTGGAAAAAGTTGAGACAGCTCTGACTCAAGCTAAACAAGAAGAAGACCAGCTTCCCGACGCCATCAAGGCCCTTCAACAGGAACGAGATGCTCAAGCTCGCAAGGCCTTGGTCCTCAAAAAGAAACTCAAGCCTGTGGAGGGAAGTGCCGATGAAGACGCTAAGGAATTGAAAGAAGCCGACGAAATTCGCCTGCGTGCGATATCAGCTATCCAGACTTTGTTAAATTAGCGCATCAGTAACAATTGATACTTTGTTTTAACTCCAGCCGATAGGATTGTTATCGACAACTATACTCTTATGCGTCTATCCAGATACTAGGGTAATATTTCTTTAAATATTTTCCATTTAATGCTCTGGGAAATACAACTCCTTCGAGAGTTTCAAGAATATACGCATTACCAGGAACAGATTGATTTATCCGATATGGACCTTCCCAATTAGGTGACCATTTTCCAAACTTAGAACTTTTAGTCCCAATCGGTAAAATCAATTTCCAGACCAATTCACCATCGACAAATTCCTTTACCTTCACTTTCTTGTCATACCATCTAGCTACCCTTTTCTTATTCTCCTCGATGCTAACTAAAGCTTTTAACCGATGACCTGCTACATCTTCCAATTCATCTTTCATAAGAATATCATAATCATCGGCTGTCAGTTGATCCTGAAAGCGCATTCGTCTAGAGCCAATCTTAATCTCCCAAGGTAATACCGCATCGTGTCCATACACCAATTGATAAGGTGATACCTTGGTTGCACCATGACATGCCATCCGATATGACCACAAAGCTTCATTTAATATTGTATGCCACTTTTTAGGATACTCTCTAATCTTGCGCTTAATAAGTTTGATAATTCCTTTATTAGATGCTTCAGCCTGGCCATTAGCTTGGGCATAATACGGTGAAGAATTCAAAACTTTAATTCCCATACTTATAGCAAACTCATCAAATTCACCCGATGTAAACATAGTGCCCTGATCGGTAGTAATGGTTTGAGGGATGCCAAATCGGTAGACAATATGCTCCTTCACAATATCAACCATGTTAGCCAATGCCACCTTTTTTAAAGGAATTGCTTCAACCCACTTTGTGAAATAATCGGTAGCAACCAGAATAAACTTATGCCCTTTACTCGATGGTGGATAAATCTAACCAATGAGATCAATAGCCCAACCCCGAAACGGCCAAGGCTTAATTATGGGGTTCATAGCCGATGCGGGTGCCCTTTGAATATTACCAAATTTTTGACATTCCTGACATCCTTTAAAATATTTAAAACAATCCTCAAGAATAGTCAGCCAATAATATCCATTTCTTCTAATCATCCATTTCATCTTGAAAGCTGACTGATGAGCCCCACATACTCCTTCATGAATTTCACTCATCAGGCTTTTTGATTCCTCTATGCTAACACACCTGAGTAAAACTCCATCTATGGTACGGTAATATAATTCATCATCGAGGAGTACATACTTGGTAGCTTGGAACCTTATACGTCTTTCAACCTTTTTAGATGGATTCTTTAAATAATCAATGATTTCCTTTCTCCAGTCATCGGTATCAGCCACTGATGTCAATGCTTCTTGAACAGGTTGATATCCTGAAGCATGCTGAGCCAATCGGTTAGCCTCTTCATTATGCATCCAGGAGATATGCTCCAGATGAAAACTCCTAAACCCTTTTAACAATTCCAAACACTTTTCATGATATGAAATTAGAATTTCACTTCGGCATTCATAAACCCCAATCAACTGATTTATAACTAGCATAGAATCACCAAAGACTTCAACAACATCAGCCTGTACTTCTTTAAGCAATTCTAACCCTTTTATCAAGACTTGGTACTCAGCTTGATTGTTTGTCGATGTAGCAACGATCGTCAATGAGAACTCATACTTCTTCCCCTGAGGGGAAATTAACACGATACCGATGCCTGCCCCTTCACCACAAGTAGACCCATCAAAGAAAAGTGTCCACGGAGCAACTTCCAAAGAATCCACCGTGTTGCAATGTTGAGTAACAAAATCGGCCATAACCTATCCTTTAACTGCCTTAGCCGATTCATAACGTAGGTCAAACTCTGATAATGCTAAAATCCATTTACCAATCCTACCATTTAATATCGGCATAGATAGCATATATTTGACCACATCATCTTTGCATATGACGGTATATTCAGCCGATAGTAAATAATGCCTCAACTTAATACAAGAGAAGTATAAGCATAAGCATAATTTCTCAATAGCCGAATACCTGGTTTCAGCATCTATTAACCGTCTGCTCAAATAATAGATAACACGCTCCTTTCCTTCAAATTCTTGAATAAGGGCTGAACCGATAACAGTATCTTCAGTTGATAAATACAATCTGAAAGGCTTTCCATGTTGGGGTGGAACTAACACTAGAGGATTTGTTAAATAACTCTTAATCTGATCTAAGGCTAATTGCTGTTCATCCCCCCATTTAAATTCCTGATCGGCTTTTAATTTCAATAATGGACTGAAAGCCTTGATCTTACCTGACAGATTAGATATAAATCTTCTGATAAAATTAATCTTACCGATCAAGGACTGTAACTCAGTTTTATCGGCAAGAGCAACAACCTTGTTAATTGCCTCAATAGATTTTCTACTAATTTCAATGCCCCGCTGATGCACCATAAAACCCAAGAATTGTCCTGCCGATACACCAAATGCACATTTATTGGGATTCATCTTTAACCCATGTTTTCTTGTGCACTCCAATATCTTCCGTAGATCGGTTAGATGCTTTGTGATGTCTCCAGACTTAATCACTATGTCATCAATGTAGATTTCTACCAACGTGCCGATATATTCATGGAAAATAAAGTTCATAGCTCTTTGATAAGTAGCACCAGCATTTTTCAAACCAAATGTCATAACTATCCACTCAAATAATCCCACATGACCTGGACACCTAAAAGCAGTCTTGGAAATATCTTCTTCAGCCATGAATATTTGATTATAACCCGCATTACCATCCATGAAACTAATAATCTGATGCCCTGCTGCAGCATCAATTAACAAATCAGCAATCGACATTGGGTAACCATCCATTGGTGTAGCCTTATTGAGATTCCTGAAATCAATACAAACACGAAGTTTCCCATTTTTCTTATATACAGGAACCACATTAGAAATCCACTCTGCATATCGGCACTGCCGAATAAACTTTGCCTCAATTAATTTGGTTATTTCGGCCTTAATATCAGGAAGTATATTAGGATTGCATCGGCGAGCCGGTTGCTGATGTGGCCGAAATCCAGATTTAATAGGCAACCGATGTTCAACTAGAGATCGGTCTAATCCAGGCATTTCAGTATAATCCCAAGCAAAACAATCTTTATATTCCTTTAACAAATCAACTAATTGCTGTTTACACTTGGAATTTAACTTAGAGCTAATAAAAGTGGGCCTTGGCCTATCGCCTTCACCAATATCTACTTCTATTAAATCATCTGTCGATGTAAATCCTTGACCTAATTTTCCATCATCGGCAAATCTATCCATTAAAATTCTTCTTCAGAACCGACTGCTTGGATCGGTAGAATTTCGTAATCGGCAATCTTGAGGAACTCTTTTTCCCAGGCTTCTCTCGATATGCACTTGGTTCGCTCATAAGTGTCTGATTCTGCCGATGCGATGATATAAGAAGAGTCACCAGGAACAACTTCAATCTTATCTCCAATCCATTGTACCAGACATTGATGCATTGTGGAAGGAACACAGCAATTAGCATGAATCCAATCCCTTCCCAAGAGCATATTATATGCACCCTTGCCATTAATAACAAAGAAAGTTGTCGGTAAGGTTTTACTACCGATGGTCAACTCAACACATACTGCCCCTTTAGCTGGTGATACATTGCCTTCAAAATCCTTTAGCATCATATCGGTCTTAGTTAAGTCTTGATCTCCCTTACCAAGCTTCCGATACATCACATAAGGCATAATATTAATTGCAGCTCCTCCATCAATAAGTATCTTAGATACAGGCTGCCCAACAACTCTGCCTTTTACAAACAAAGCCTTGAGGTGTTGTCTCTCCTCATCGGCAGGCTTCTCAAAAATAGCCATCATTAGATCTAGCGTTAATTGAGCTACTTGGTCAGAGGAAAGAGCCTCTTCTTCACTATCAGACAGAGCCAAAAATTCCATCGGCAACATAAACCCCATATTGACATCCGCCGATGGACCTTTATTTTTGTGCCTTATCTGCCACTACTGGTTACCAGATCTCTCATTGGAGGGACTTTCTTCTTGATATAAATCTTTTTGACGCTCTCGCTGCATTTTTCTCTTCTGTGTCTTGGTCAAACCCTCTGGACACCATTGAGGAAGCTTAGTTTTCCAAACTGGCTGATAAGTCCTAGTTGTCTCCACACGACGTATATTAGGATCCCTGTAAAATATTTCTTCATCAGGAACTCTTGCATTTGCCATCTCTTCAAGTTCCTCATGGTTTCTCGGAAAATATGCAACGCGTTTACCAAGCCTTTCATGTACACTAAGCCTGCCCCCCAGCCGATCATGTACTGATGCTCTCCCTCTGATCGGCTCATTAATGAGCAAACCTTTATTACCAGATTGAAACCTTCTTACAGGATGATTAACTCCATAATAACCATTGCACTCTGGACAATCTTCAACAGTAGGTAACTTAATACCTTCCTCCCAACAATGAATAAAAAACGGACAATTCCAATGATCCTTATGCCGATTCCACTCTTCTTGACACCTTTCCTCTTGTTGTCGTCGATACCGGTCCCTTCGCTGACGCCAGCCTTCCTGTTGTCTTCGATGAGTAATCACGATGCCAGATCGAGGAGGCCTCCCAGAACCGCTACTTTCCGTCAATAGCCCCTTGCCTTTTGCATCATCGGTAGTTATCCGATGTTGGGGATCTACTGATGCATTCTTTTCAGCAGCTTCCGATGTCAACACCTTAATTTTCCCTTCAGCATCCAACATATTTGCTGGAAAAGGATGTTGATCAATTTTCATGGGCTTTTGAATCTTGGAATTGCCGAATTTTATTCTACCAGACTCAATAGCTAACTGCAATTGTTGTCTAAATACTTTGCACTCATTGGTACTGTGTGAAGTTGCATTATGCCACTTGCAATATAGCATATGCTTCAACTCTTCTGCCGATGGGATCACATGATTAGGTGACAATTTAATCTGGCCCTCCTGAAGCAAAAGATCAAATATCTTATCGGCTTTGGTGACATCAAAAGTAAACTTTTCTGGCTCTTTGTGACCAAAGGGACAAGATATCAGTTTCTTATTCTTAACCCACTCCGCCAAACCGATAACTGGTTCATTATCTGAATCAGAATCTTCCGCCTCTTCAACAAATGAAACTTTCTTGTTCCAATTTCTTTTAGGTTCAAAAACCCTAGTGTCTTGATCAGAAATCCTTTGCACTAAATGACTTAGGCTTTCAAACTCCTAAGAAGCATATCTGTCCTTAAGATGTGGTAACAATCCCTGAAAAGCTAAATCGGCAAGCTGCCGATCATCCAATACTAGGCTATAACATTTGTTCTTTACATCTCGTAGCCTTTGCACAAAGCCTTCTACCGATTCATCATTGCGCTGTTTCATCTTTACCAAATCGGTAAGCTTCTTTTCATGAACTCCAGCAAAGAAATACTTATGAAATTGCTTTTCCAGATCAGCCCAGGTGATAATAGAATTTGGCGGTAGTAAAATAAACCATGTAAATGCTGATCCAGATAGAGATGATGAGAACAGACGAACTCTCAATTCATCTCTACAAGCTGCCTCTCCACATTGAATAATAAAACGATTAACATGCTCCATGGTTGATGTATCGTCTTGCCCAGAAAACTTAGTGAAATCTGGCACCTTGTAACGATTTGGGAGAGGAGTTAAATCGTATGCCGGAGGATACGGAGTCCGATAAGAATAGGTATTAACTTTGGGCTTGATCCCAAACTGATCCTTCATAATTTCTGCTATCTTATCGGCCCAAAAAGCATTGACGTCTTGCTGCCGATATTGTTGAATCTCCACTAGAGGTATCTACTGATACCCTTCTGCATACCTTTGTGGCCCACGATCTCCAGCAATTGGCACATTTGCTACTATCTATGGTTCATTAACCTGCTGAAAAGGGTTCATCGGCTGAGCTGCCGATGCATGTGACCTTGATGAAGACCTGTGGCTTGCTGATTTGGCTGAACTGTATGTTGAGTGGGAAACTGCCCTAACCAATTATTAGTATTCATCGGCACAAAGTTTGCCAATGGCTGGTAGCTTGTTGGCATTGCTGGATAATTACATCCAACTTGAGGCATAACCTGGACTCCAGGCTGACTAGCGATAGGAGCCTTTTGCTGCATCGGTAACAAATTTGCCGATGGATTTGAGCTAGATATTTGACCCAAAGACGCCTGAAAACCTCCCAGATTTGGTTGTACAGTAGTTGTAGTATATTGAGGCGCTTGAGCTATCGGCAAACCAGCCGATGGCATAGGAGTTTTTCCCGCTGCATCAAACACTTGAGATAATCCATGATTGAGAGCAGATGCTTCTGGAGGCATACCATATCCCCACCAATTGGCAGGGGTTTGATTATTCTGTGGTGCAGGACCTGATAGAGCCGATGCTGATAGATCCGTACTAATCTGAACTCGTCCTGATAATGCTAAATCCGGACGCACCGGAGTAGACTGTACATTAGATAAACTTGTTGATACTAGGGGGAGAAGAAATCTCTATACCCGCAACGGCTGGGGGAGCCAATGGAGCAACAGCAGATGCTGCTTCTGGTTGATGATAAGCAGGCCCAACATAACGAGGTGACACTTGCCCTTCTTTGAAAATTCGAATCACAGCATTATGAACAGTATTGGACAGCACATTGGAGTGATTAATTAAAGCATGATTCACCGCAGAATTAACCATCTCTTGAAATTTACCCGGATTAGGATCAAAGGTAACCTGCCGAGGCAACGGCAAGTCCTGCTTCTGGATGACTTGTCCACTTTTGTTCAAGCTGAATGGCCTCAAGCAAAGCTGTCTATATTCTTCAATAGCCCTCTCCATAGCCTGCTTCTGATCGTCCTTAAGATCTTCTTCTGTTACTGCGATGATATTCCCAGCATCGATCTCATGATTAGGCATCTTGACTAGATCTGTCCCATCAGGCGTGCCAAAAGATGTGTTGATGCAAAAGTGAATCTGCAAACACAAAGGGCTAATACCCGAAGTCGATATCCAAAGTGTGCCAGTCGATTTGACCTGTTAATCGACAAGGATGGAGATACGAGCACTTTGGTCCTGACAACAGCGATATGCCCGGATGTCACGGCCAAGAGGTACTCACGCGGAACTCGAGGATCGTCGAAGATTGCACTTAGAGCAATGCAACTCGCCGAATCGATGAGAACTCGTAAAAAGGAAAAATATGCAAATTGACGAAGTCGCCGAAAGTAGATGTAAATAAGAGTAAAAGCTGTTTTTTATGTATTGATTGATTCCTTATTACATTGCCCTTCACTCTATATTTATACCCTGATCTATAGAAACGTAACCAAATACGACTAGGACATTAAATCCAAATCTAAGGAAAAACATGACTTTGATACAACTCAGACTCTACTAAACGTAAACAAGGAAATTAACTCCTATTTTACTCCATAGTCCGCCCTAATCACGATGGTATTCTCATCGACCTCCTTTTCAACGGCATAGTCCCTGTTCCATCGGCAGCAGCCTTCGAGTTTCTTTCATCGGCATATTCTCTATTTTATCGGCAGCAGTCTTCATACCCTCCTTCATCGGTACATTCCCTGTCTCATCGGCAGCAGTCTCCAAACCCTCTTTCATCGGCATCGGCAATAATACCCTTAACCTCATCGGCAACACTTCAAATGAAATCCATACGCTGCCACCACTCAAAAACAAACTTATTCTCCTTGGCAATCAATCTACTCGGTAATCTTTCCTCTGTTGATTAGCCCTTCCTGGTCATCTTGACACGTGCCAAAAACGATGTCAACACCAACATTATGATTCCTTTGTGCTTTGCCATTTATTGGTGCAAAAACGGGTCTAATTGCAACAGTGAAGCTCCTGCAAAATAGTAAGGGTCAACCTGCAGCTTCCAAATAAAATTAATATAGTTGGATATGAACAGCATTTGGCTACACTCCCACTTAAGATGTCCAACCGATTAAAGAATGTGTTCACACGTCTGCCTCTAAATTACATTTAAAAAGATTAGTAACAAATCTAGAATGGAGGAACCTGGTCTATATCATAATAAGTTCCAATAAGTTGAATGAGATACAGTGACTGCTGAATACTTTCAGTTCATGTTATTTTTGTTCCCTGGTAAAACCTACAGGTTTCACAACTTAGAAGCTTTGGCCAATTTTATTTCTACTGCTCTCAACTGTTGGTTTGGGCATGCAGTTTTTTTGTAGTTTGCTATTGATGATATTATTATCATAGAAAACTCTTGCTTGGTATATTTGAGTCTGGTTACCTGCTGTCGGGTACCTAAATTAGGGGTACCCAAAACCAGCGATTAAAAGAATAAACCCCCAAGTAATCCGCGCCCTGAAAACCTCCTAAAAGAGAGATCGAGTTGATGCTCCGCCCATACGGATACACCGATCTGGGCCACGCGCGTACGCTGACGGGACGCCCTCGACCGCATTCCGACTCGTACGAGGCTCACTCGACGGGAAGCCTCGACCCCTAGAAATTCTCCGACTCGCACGACCCAGGGTCGACCCGGTCGACCCTGCCTCACCCACCTGCTCACCGATAAAGCATTTAATGCCACCACTTCCACCAACGTGGACACAGCGCCACCGGCATGGGAGCAGCGCCCACGTCTAGTCTTACTTTTTACTGCCCATCCCGGGATGGGCAACGAAAGGCAGCCACTATTCCCGCCATGACACGCACTGTTCGACCGTCATGTCTCGGGATTTCTGGGGCTCGGCCTTATCCATTTCCCGTCGACCCTCCTCCGCCACGTCTCGTCCCGACCCGGCCTCGACTGCCATCAGTCGAGCAAGGAGACTACTACCCATACGTCGACCACAGGGAATCACACGTCCTCTATAGCACCCCGGATGTACCGTTGTCCCATCATCAACATCACCACGACGCCCCAAGGATGGCCTGCATGTACCGGGGCACGTCGTCACAGCAACGCCAATAGTACCCGCTCCACCTTCTCCTCCAAGGCACCTCCTAGGGCTTGTTGTAAGCCTCATCCTCTCCTTGAGTCTATAAAAGGGCAGGGCAAGGAGCACTCCGGAGGACAACAAACGAAGGACTGACAACGGAGAACGAAAGACAAAATAGCGAGACATTTCCCCACTTCTGATATCGACATCTCAAGCAATACTCCATTTTGCTCTTTCTTTGAGACTTGGGACCGGCTCCCTCTCTCATGGCTTGTAACCCCTACACAAGCACTTAGGTGCAAGGAAATACAATTCTCTCCTTTCCCCGCTGGACGTAGGGCTTCCTTTGTCTGAACTAGGATAAACCCCCGTGTATTATCTTTGCATCACCATCCGTAGTATGGAGCACGCAGCACAAATTCACTCGCCGGCTTAGGGCCCTCCCAGGTCCAAACACCAACAGTTGGCACGCCAGGTAGGGGACGCTGCGTGTCAACATCGCTTTCCTACCATTTCTTCGGATGGCTGACCCCGAACATCCACTTCCTCTGGCTACGGTGATCTGGTTCGGGAGTTTGGAGTTCATGTCCCTCAGCTACAGCTATGACATGGTCCTCCTCCTGCCCAAACACGCAATGGACCACGACTACGAGCTCTCCCAGTCTGGGGGAGCGCTGTGCCGGTACCACCGTTCTCGCCGGGCTCGAACAGCCAGGCGATAGCGTGCCCAGCGCAGCCATCATCATCACCCCGTGGAGAATAATGGTGTGCCCCGTTCCGATGCCCCCTAGCCAGACGCCCACGCGGAGTCTCTCGGTGAGAGCCTGCGTGGGATGAGCTTGGCTGCGGGAAAGATGCCGGTGGGGCATCCCGTCATTCCACCGACCGGTGCGGCGCCTCCAGCCGAATTAGGATCGGTTTCCCCGGCGGCGGGGACAATGCCACCATGGACATTCCCATATGGGCTAAACACGGCTGCCCAGTGGTACGCTTCTTCTGTAAGCACCAACATGGGCGCTTAGGAGGAGCTCCCTGGGCACCATCTACGTTCCATCCTCGACCTCGTGGCATCCACGCCGGCTTCCGAATACCAGGACTCTACGGATGCCCCTGGTATGGAGCACCGTGCGATCGCTTCTAGCCGCTACAACCCTAGAGACCGACGACCTCACATGCATCCGTCATATTACTATTTTGGCACCCCGGACTCTAACTCTGCCGACAACAGTTACGATCTGACCCGCGAATGCTTCCATATCAATGGGGCTATCACATCGGATTTGGAAGCCGAGGCGGCCGTTGGAGCGAGGAACGCCACGCCACCTCACGTTGAGCCCCCTGACGCACGGGACGAAGCCCAATTTCTTGATGCGGACCAAGGAGCACAACTTGAGTAGATCCAGGAATTACAAGCCATGCTCAACGAAGAGCGAGAAAACCTGTGCCTACTTCACCAAACCCTTGAGCAGGAGCGCGTACGTGGCGGAGGAGCTGAAGAGAGAGCCCGCGACGTCAATCGTTGCTTCATCGAGGATCGGGCGGGTGAACCCCCGGTCTTGAACCGAGCCAGCCAGAACGTTGTCGCAGCCGCCATGCTTCTCCGCAACATGCCCGAACCATCCACCTCTAAGGCCCGTCGGGCCCGCGATGGGATTCGAGGTCTCCTCGAGGCTGCGTCCATGCAGCAGGCCGAGAGTTCCGCCTCGAGGCACCGCGGGTTGGCACCGGAGCAGCCTGCGGAGCCCTCCCAATAGGAGAAAGAGGCCTCGGTTCATCCCGAGCCTGTCCCACGAGGGAATAGGGCAGTCTCTGTCTGTGAACGCATCGTCGACAACCACGAGCCCCGAGATGCCCGTGACAACATTAACAAGCGCCGCAGGCGCAAAAGTGATGACAGTGCAGCTCAAGGTTACCACGAGCACAGGGACGGGCGTTATGACAGGTTGGAGGATCGTAGCCCATCGCCCGAGCCACCAGGCCCCCGAGTCTTCAGCAAGGCCATTTGCGAAACATTGCTTCTAGTTCGGTTTCGCCCCCCAACGACTCTCACCAAGTATAACGGCGAGACCAAACCCGAACTTTGGCTCGCTGACTTCTGCTTGGCTTGTCAGTTGGGCGGGGCCACCGATGACCGTGTCATCATTCGACAACTTCCCTTGTTCCTCTCGGACACCGCTCGAGCGTGGCTCGAGGAACTCCCACCTCGACAGATCCACGACAGGAACGACCTGGTGAGAGTGCTCGAAGGGAACTTCAAGGGGACTTACATGTGCCCTGGTAACTCATGGGACCTCAGGAGTTGTAAGCAGAAGCCGGGCGAGTCCCTCCGTGACTATATTCGGCGCTTCTCCAGACAATGCACCGAGCTTCCCAACATCACCGACTCCGACGTCATCATGGCTTTTCACTCTAGAACCACCTCTAAGGAGCTGGTCCAAGAGTTGGGCCGCAACACCCCCATCACTGCCAACAAACTAATGGACATCATCACCAAGTACGCCGTCGGCGAGGAGGCGGTTGGTGCCATTTTTGGTGGTGACCAAGATAAGGGGAAGCGCAAGGATGAGGAACCCGAGGGCTCTGACCGGGGCGCCAAGAGAAATAATAGGAAGAAGAAGAAAAACTAGCAGGGCAAGCGCAAAGCCGCAGCTGACGACCTTGTCGCTGCCGCTGACCGCAAAAAGCCTCGAGGACCCCCCGGCAAGGGCATTTTCGACAAAATACTCAAAGAACCGTGTCCCTATCACAAGGGGCCTACGAACCATAACCTCGAGGATTGCCACATGCTGCGGAGATACTTTGAAGGCTTAGGCTTCAAGAAAGATGACAAGAAGGAAGACCCCAAGGAGAAGGATGACGACAAGGACGAGGGGTTT
The DNA here is from genome assembly GCA_022457205.1 of Saccharum spontaneum. NCBI lineage: Eukaryota > Viridiplantae > Streptophyta > Magnoliopsida > Poales > Poaceae > Saccharum > Saccharum spontaneum. Next base: position 40,950,381 of record CM039598.1, on the reverse strand, counting down.
CTCGAGATCCTTGACTGCTTCATGATATACTGGGGACCCTCGACGAGTCTCTCAACGCGCCAGCGCAAGCAGGAGCATCGAGAGGTTTTCTCCGTGCAGCTCGCAACTCCCCTCTTCCTTGACTGGTCCAAAATGGCCATCACTTTCGACCGTGATGATCATCCAGACTACGTCCCCAATCCTGGAGTCTACCCGCTCGTCGTCGATCCCATCATTGCAAACACACGCCTCACTAAAGTGCTCATGGACAGTGGCAATAGCCTCAACATCATCTATGCCTAAACCCTCGACCTTCTGAGAGTCGAGAGGACGCACCTTTCACCTAGCGTCGGGTGCTTCCATGGAGTTGTGCCGAGAAAACGAGCAAAGCCCGTCGGGCGGATCGACCTGCCCGTCTGTTTTGGTACCCCCGCCAACTTCAGGAAGGAGACCCTCACTTTTGAGGTGGTTGGGTTCCTCGGGACCTACCACGCCATTCTTGGGCGCCCCTGCTACACCAAATTCATGGCGGTTCCCAACTATACTTACCTCAAGCTCAAAATGCCGGGCCCCAAGGGTGTCATCACTATCGGGCCCTCCTACGAACACGCCTACGAGTGCGACGTAGAGTGCGTCGAGCACGGAGAAGTCATCTAAGAGTCGACAACCTTGGCGGCAAACATCGACAGTTTGGCCAAAGAGATCCCCGACCCCAAACGACATACTGGCAACTTCGAGCCTGCGGAAGACATCAAGCTCGTACCCCTCGACCCCACCAACCTAGACGGAAGGGCGTTGAAAGTCAGCGCCACCCTTGATCCCAAATAGGAAGCAGTGCTCGTCGACTTTCTCTGCGCAAATGTCGACATGTTCATGTGGGGTCCCTCGGATATGCCGGGCATACCCAGGTAAGTCGCCAAGCATGCCTTGGAGATCCGAGCCGGCTCCGAACCGGTGAAACAATGCTTGCGCCGCTTCAATGAGGAGAAGCGCAAGGTCATCGGTGAGGAGATCCACAAGCTTTTAGAGGCCGAATTCATCAAGGACGTTCATCATCCCGAGTGGTTAGCTAATCCTGTATTAGTTAGGAAAAAGAGTGGGAAATGGAGGATGTGCGTAGACTATACTTGTTTAAATAAAGCATGTCCGAAAGTCCCTTTTCCTTTACCATGCATTGATCAAATCGTTGATTCTACTGTGTGATGTGAAACTCTGTCGTTCCTAGATACATATTCCGGCTACCACCAGATTAAAATGAAGGAGTGCGACCAGCTCGTGACTTCATTCATCACCCCGTTCGGCATGTATTGCTATGTTACTATGCCCTTCGGTCTACGGAACATAGGTGCTACATTACAGCGATGCATGCAACATGTTTTTGGGGAACACATTGGGCCAACCATCGAGGCTTACGTCGACGACATCGTTGTCAAAACCAAGAAGGTCAACAACTTGGTTGATGACCTCGACGTCGCGTTCAAGTGCCTTAAGGCAAAAAACATTAAGCTTAACCCCGAGAAATGCGTCTTCGGCGTTCCTCGAGGCATGCTCTTAGGGTTCATCGTTTCCGAGCGTGGCATCGAAGCCAACCTAGAAAAGATCGCTGCAATCACCAAAATGGGCCCTATCCGAGATCTGAAGGGCATGCAAAGGGTCATGAGTTGCCTTGCGGCCCTCAGTCGCTTCATCTCGCGCCTCAGCGAGAAGGCGTTCCCCCTGTATCATCTCCTAAAGAAATCGGAACACTTTTCATGGACCCTCGAGACTGGGGAAGCTCTTACTAGGCTCAAGGCAACGCTGTCCGAACCTCCGATACTCGTCCCTCTGGCTGCAGGAGAACCTCTCTTGCTTTACGTCACTGCGACGACACAAGTGGTTAGCGCAGCCATAGTCGTCGAGAGGGTGGAAGAAAGTCACGCATTGCTTGTTCAGAGGCCAATATACTTCGTCAGTGAGGTGCTCTCGAACACCAAGGTTCGGTACCCGCAAATCCAGAAGCTGTTGTACGCCATTGTGCTGATGCGACGGAAGCTCCGACACTACTTCGAGGGTCACCCGGTGACCGTGGTCTCTTCTTTCCCTCTGGGGGAATAGTCTAGAATCGGGAGGCCTCGGGAAGAATAGCTAAGTGGGCGGTCGAGCTCTTGGGTGAAACCCTCTCTTATGCGCCACGCAAAGCCATCAAATCTCAGGTGCTGGTGGATTTTCTAGCAGAATGGATGACACCCAACTGCCTCCCGTTCAACTCTAGGCCGAGCTGTGGACCATGTACTTCGATGGGTCGATGACCAAGACGGGAGCGGGCGCAGGCTTGCTCTTCATCTCGCCCCTTGGACTTCACATGCGTTACATGATCCAACTCCACTTCGCAGCCTCCAACAATGTGGCTGAGTACGAGGCCCTTGTTAATGGCTTGCGTATCGCCATCGAGCTTGGGGTTCGACACCTTGACGTTCGTGGAGATTCCTAGCTCGTGGCCAACTAGGTCATGAAGGACTCAAGTTGCCACGATCCCAAGATGGTAGCCTATGTTGACGGTCCTTAAGTATCAATTATAACTATCAAATAAATAGAGAAAAGGATCCAAATGAAACCAACACCTAGACTTAGGGTTTTATCTGACAGAATTCCACGAGTTTTGCTGTTTATCTATTTCTGCAGGGGGTTATCAGGAAATACGGAAGAAAGGCCCACATGTCGGATTAATAACGGGATATTAACCGAACACGTAATTATCTTACATCTAGAAGAGTCCAGAAGCCACGAGAACGAACGGGAGGCGTAACAGAGCCGGGGACAGGGCGCCCGCCCTAGTCCCTAGGGCGCCCGCCCTGCTGGCTCAGCCAATCAGGCTCCGCCTCGAGGATTATGCTCCACCGACCTAGAGGATCAAGGAAAACCGCACGATCAATGTCGGTTTGATCCAACGGCCCAGATTCATCCGAAAGGGCTATATAAACAAGGCCCCTGACCCTGGAGGAGAGGCCCTCGTCTCATACTTCAAACCCTAATTCAGGAGGAGAGCCTCTGATCAAGCCCTAGAGCCACCACATCAACTAGATCTCTAGTTAGCATAGCTACATAGGATTAGAACTAGAAGGAGTCAATCTTCGATTGGTTCCCGGATCTGTCAAGAGGATTCTTGGTAATTCCTCTCTTGTTCTTCAATTGTTCATCATTGTTCTTCAATATTATGAATATGACTTTGTTCTATTTCAATATATTGATTATGACTTTGCTCTACTTGATTATATTTGCAATTATATTGTTCTTAGTTTATCATAGTTATATGCTTGGCTTAGTTAGATTGGAATTATATACATGCCTAGGATCGTATAGCGTTTATCCATGTGTACAGTGGGTGAATGATAACTATTGTGTAGACGTGGTGTCTATACCGTATTTATCTACGATTGCACCCTATATGCCGGATTGTGGGGTAGTTCGCGATAGTGACAGCTTCGTTGATTCTTATATAGTCCCCCTCTCGTGTATAGGGCAGGCAGAGCAACACTATTACAGGGGAGTGATTGCTATGTTCTTCATCTTCCTTGCTAATATTCACTATGCATGGATATAGTCTTTTCTCACCATGATTGCCAAGTATAATTGCACTAACTATGATATGCTAGACTTTATAGTTAATAATAACTCAGGGAATATCTTTGTAGTTCATCCTAATTCCATGCTAATGACTTGCTAGAATATCTGTTGAGGTGCTTATCATTATTATATGTGGCTAGCTGATCAGATTAATTATCTTTGTCACCATTATCACTTTACCTTTACTTAATGTGACATTTATACCTGTATAAAGAGATTGATAAATACTCTCGGTTATACATGCAATGATGTGTACTCAGTTCCATATTCTCATTCCATTATCAACCATGATACTTAGAAATCCCTTCCCAGTGGTAAAAATATAAATAACGATACCTGGAATACTTCCCGGTTAAAATGCTACATCGGTATTAATCTGTGCGCTTGCAGATCCCTTTTATTATTTATCTTGATGAGCAATTGCATATTTCAATACCGCGTCTCTCGTGTCATGCTGGGGATGACAACTTGGCTTAAGTGGCATGAGGGAAAGGTTTGGCATTTTTTGGTGCCGTTATCAGAATTAGAAAACTAAGTCTACTTTTGGTAGTGACGTTAAGAATGCCCAACAAGCATTTTTTGCGCCGTTGCCGGGGAAGGTTGATTACTAAGTAGGAATGAATATGAAACTTTGAGTCATCATTTGCATCACTAATCTGATCGAGCTTATCAATTCTCTTATACAGTTTTACCCCTGTATTTTCCATTTTGATTATTTATTGTAGGGTGATGCATGAATAGAAGACATCTTCCAGACAACTTTGTTGACGATCCCGAAGCCTTATTCAGAAGAACAAGAGCCAAGCTCAAGAAGACATCGTCAACACTTCAGCACAAAGCTTCATCCAAATCCGAAGACCGCCGAAGTTTCATCCGGAATTTGTCGACTGAATTCGAAGCCATGGCGAACAAGTCGATCCGTGAGTTCTCAGCTCCCACTACGGACAACATCCGCACTGGACCTGCTGGGGAGATCGACCGCAACTTCGAGCTCAAGCCTGGGCTCATCAACATGGTGCAAGCTAACCAGTTCTGTGGAAAGCCACATGAAGACGCTAGTGCTCATCTTCAACACTTCCTGGAGATTTGCAGCACTTTCACCATGGCTGAAGTCCCCAGAGACGCCATACTACTTCGCCTTTTCCCATTCTCACTGTTGGGGAGAGCGAAGCAGTGGTTCTACGCTACAAAGGAGAAGAACACTACGTGGGCACTCTGCTCCACGAACTTTCTGGCCAAATTCTTTCCCATGGGCAAGACCAATGCTCTCTGTGGGAAGATTACAAGTTTTCAGCAACAACATGATGAATCCGTTCCAGAAGCATGGGAGCGTTTCCAAGACTACATCCTAGAATGTCCCCATCATGGAATGGAAAGCTGGCTGTTGATGCAGACATTTTATCATGGGCTCATTAACAGTGCCCGTGAAACCATGGATGCTGCAGCTGGAGGAGCATTCCTATCACTCACCATACCTCAAGCCACAGCTCTTGTGGAGAAGATGGCATCCAACCAAGGTTGGAATGAAGAAAGAACTCAGACACGCAAGAGAGGTGGAGGTATGCACCAGCTCAAGGAGGTAGACATGCTGTCTGCCAAGCTAGACCTACTCATGAAGAAGCTCGATGATCGAGCTGGAGAAAAGAAAGAAGTCATGCACGTCTACGACTCCCACATGACTTGTGAGGAGTGTGGAGGTACTGGACACTCGGGCAATCACTGTCCTGAGTTGCTGGAGGACGTGAACTACATCAACAATAACAACAACAACTACTACAACCATCCTCAGCAGAATCAAGGTTGGAATCAACAGAGGCCTAACTACTCAGGTAATTACCAAGGTAACAATTCTTTAAATAATAATAATAATTATCCACCTTTGAGAGAGTTAGTGTCCAACCAGAAAGCTAATGGATAACCTGTCTAAGAAATTGGCATCTAATGATAAAATACTAGAAAATATAAATAATAGAATGGATAATTTCTCTACTGCCATCAAGAACCAGATTAGCTTTAATAAAATGATTGAATCTCAGTTGAATCAAATAGCTGCTGCTGTTCCTGCTACTAACCCCGGTATACCATCACAACCGGAAGGACTAGAATCTGCAAATCTTGTAGACATGTTTGATGCAGGAGATTACTAGAGTAACCCTATCGTGGAAGTAAGTACTGACCGTCTGCCGGTCAAGAGAGGCGATCCAGGATGCCCCGTCATCCCGATCTCCATCGGCATGCGAGACTTCCCAGAAGCACTCTGTGACTTTGGCTCCAGCGTTAACATCATGCCCAGGGTACTCTATGAAAAACTCTTTTCACAACCATTATTAGAAACAACCATGTGTTTGCAGCTTGCAGATAGGACACTGAGTTTCCCGAGAGGAATATTGAAGAACATCTGTGTCCGAGTTGGTTCCTCGTACGCTCCAGCAGACTTCGTAGTGATAGAGACCGGTTCTGATGAGAGGGCTCCCGTCATCCTAGGGAGACCATTCCTGAACACCACGGGAGCTGTCATCTACGCTAGTGCTGCCAAGATCAGTTTCTACATCAAGGGGAGGAAGGAAACGTTTTCCTTCAAGAACAAGACCGCACAAATCCCAGAGCAACCCCAATATGAACCAAGGAAGAGGACCAACAGGAGGAACAAGAGCAAGAAGCAAGTATGGACCGAGACAGCTAAGATGGTCACTGCCGTGCACAAAGGTCAAGATCGCCAACTCAAGTCACCGTTCTTGCCTAAGAAGGATGACCCAGGTATGCCAAGCATTTATTGCTCCATTAATGGGTCCCACTTCTACAAGACACTTTGCGACACTGGGTCGGGCGTCAACATAATGGCCAAGGTCACCTATGAACTTCTGTTCGGAACCATGCCCTTAAACCCAACATATATTCAGCTCCAGATGGCAGATCAGACATTCCGACAGGTCGAAGGTACAGTAACTGACGTCCCTGTCAAGATAGACGATCACTTTGTCCATACAGACTTTCAGGTTATTGACATGGGAGAAGATGAATACGATCCACCCATCATCCTTGGAAGACCATTCCTTAGTACTGTCAAAGCAATCATTTACATTGGAACTAGAGAAGTCCACATGCACTTCCCCTCTGAGAAGGTACGTCTTTACTTTACTGACCCTAACTATGTATTTGAAGAATCCAAGCAGGTCAGGACAAGAAGAAGGCGGCGTAACCACAATCAGAAGCAACAGGTCATCAAGGACGGATGGGCAGATTATGAAGGAGAAGTGGTAAGATCTGAAGACATACCACTCAACCAACACTGTCCTAAGGAGACCGAAGCACCGAGACAAGTATGGAAAGAAAAGACAGTTGCACATGAAGAAGAGGCGCTGCCGGAACCACCGACTACGCCATCCACCAAGTCCCAGGACGACTGAACGAATAAGAGTCCCGTTCGGAGGACTTAAAAACACCGAACGCCTTGCCAAGAGGTAACTTGGTAGTTATCCTTTCCTTTTAATTATTTACTTTATCTTAAATAGTTTGCTTAGTTAATCATATTCATACTATCTTAAAAAGAAAATAAAAATGTTAAAAACCCTAAAGCCCCATGTGAGTATGCGAGTGGCATAAAACCCATAAGTACATTCACTGTGGTGGCATAAAAAATATATATATATATAATAAATACATAAATATTTTCTTCTGCTTTATAAAAGAAAAAAAACAACATAAAAAAATCAAGGAGGCTCAGCATGATAAAGGCTAGATATTTATGCTAACACTTAATCAGTTCCACAAAGCTTTGTTGTCTATTTGAGCTTCACAGAATTCAAGGAGACTAGCAGACAGAGGACATTCTAATCGCTGTCAGGGTGCTGCCGACTTTCAAATACACCTCCGCCATCTGCTAGCTACATCAGAAGAGATTATGTCAAGATCCAGCTTGGGGGAGAGCACCCCCATTATCTTGCTAAGTATTTCTATCTTTATCTTTATATTTATATATACTTCTACCCTATAAAAATAAAAATATACATAACTATGAAAAAACCAAATAAAGATTTTGTGCTTATATATATATATATACCTATATCTTTTGCTTAGTGTGTTTTAATAAATAAATAAAGTGGCTATGCTAAACTGAATCTAGATAATAATAAAACTTTAGCATGGATATGATGAATAGTTGCTTTGCCTAACTTTCAAATTTGAAGTCCTCTCTCTAAGTTTAGACATAACTGTTATCATTTAAAGCTTGCTCTAAACCTGAACTTGTGGGAAGAGAACTTGATCTAAAGTCTAAGTTGTTAACGGATATGATATGGGAAGGTTGAGCTGCTGTTTATCTATTCCTAGAGATGCTAGAATTCTGGAGAATTTTATCTTTGAAAATCTTAAAATGCTACATGATGAGTTCCTGTATGATGAGAGTTTAAGTTCCTACCACAGCCATACATACATGCTTGCTAGACTTTAAGCCATACCTTTACTTTTTACTACTTATGAGCATTGAGTGTAGTCAAGCTGTGTAGACCCTTAGGAGCTTGTCATGCGGTTAAAATCAAGATTCACTTGCACGATCACTCATACATGCTGCTTCTACTCCGGAAGTACGCATCCACATATATCCACTCATTCTCATCTCCAGATCCACATAAAATTATTGTACTCCTAATCCGGGAGAGAATAGCCAAAAATATTTTCCCATTCTTGTTATCCCCTGTGAAATAAATGCTCAAGCTATTTTGGTTACTACCACTTGCTATATTGTTCTAAGGAGATGAGTGCTCTATACGAGGAAATAAAAAGGGGCAAGTGCCCGGAACCTCGAAAAGAAAAGAAAAAGATACAAGGAAATAAAAAGGAGCAAGTGCTCGGAACCTCGAAGAAAAGAAAAAGTGTGAGAAGAGAGGTAAAAATGGACAAGTGTCCGACAGTAGAATTAGGGGTACAAGATACCCACCTGAGAGGAAAAAAAAGGAAAATATAGAGCACCTCATTCTCCTCAAGAGCTTTAAAAGCAAGAAAGGTATGTATCCCCTCAAAAGAGCAAAAGTAGAATTAGACTTTCATCATTGTTATCATCACTACCACCATACACCATTTATTCGCCACACATGCACATCTTGATTTGACTTATTGGCTTGTTTCTCTGGATCCATGGTTTCACTATGCAATAAATGTCTTGTAAGTATGTATACTTTGTCTCCCACCGATGAGCTCCAGATATCAAAAGCCTTATTAGAATAGGATGAGAGAGAAGGCAATGTCACTCTGCCTTATACCACAAATACTACATACTTTGCTTTGAGAGAAGACAGACACCATTACTACCTTGGTGAGGATCCAGAAATACCACAAAAGAGAGACCTGAGAGAGTCATACAAGGAATCTCTGAGTTTTATTTGAAAATCTGCAAAAAACTCCAAGAGCTATAGCTGATCAAGAATAAGAGACATGGTGCTTGACTAGACTGTTCTATCTTTTAACCGCTCAAGACAAAGGTGACGGTTGCAAGCCCCATGGTGAAAGGTATAATGAGTAAGTTTTAAGTCTTGACAGTTTACTTTAACTCAAAGATGAGACTCTATTTGAAAGCATGTGTACCGTCAAAATTCAAAGGCATTTCAGCAACTTCTCATCCATCGCTGAGTCTATCCTTGCTCAGGGACGAGCAAGAGGTAAGCTTGGGGGAGTTTGTTGACGGTCCTTAAGTATCAATTATAACTATCAAATAAATAGAGAAAAGGATCCAAATGAAACCAACACCTAGACTTAGGGTTTTATCTGACAGAATTCCACGAGTTTTGCTGTTTATCTATTTCTGCACGGGGTTATCAGGAAATACGGAAGAAAGGCCCACATGTCGGATTAATAACGGGATATTAACCGAACACGTAATTATCTTACATCTAGAAGAGTCCAGAAGCCACGAGAACGAACGGGAGGCGTAACAGAGCCGGGGACAGGGCGCCCGCCCTAGTCCCTAGGGCGCCCGCCCTGCTGGCTCAGCCAATCAGGCTCCGCCTCGAGGATTATGCTCCACCGACCTAGAGGATCAAGGAAAACCGCACGATCAATGTCGGTTTGATCCAATGGCCCAGATTCATCCGAAAGGGCTATATAAACAAGGCCCCTGACCCTGGAGGAGAGGCCCTCGTCTCATACTTCAAACCCTAATTCAGGAGGAGAGCCTCTGATCAAGCCCTAGAGCCACCATATCAACTAGATCTCTAGTTAGCATAGCTACATAGGATTAGAACTAGAAGGAGTCAATCTTCGATTGGTTCCCGGATCTGTCAAGAGGATTCTTGGTAATTCCTCTCTTGTTCTTCAATTGTTCATCAGTGTTCTTCAATATTATGAATATGACTTTGTTCTATTTCAATATATTGATTATGACTTTGCTCTACTTGATTATATTTGCAATTATATTGTTCTTAGTTTATCATAGTTATATGCTTGGCTTAGTTAGATTGGAATTATATACATGCCTAGGATCGTATAGCGTTTATCCATGTGTACAGTGGGTGAATGATAACTATTGTGTAGACGTGGTGTCTATACTGTATTTATCTGCGATTGCACCCTATATGCCGGATTGTGGGGTAGTTCGCGATAGTGACAGCTTCGTTGATTCTTATATAGTCCCCCTCTCGTGTATAGGGCAGACAGAGCAACACTATTACAGGGGAGTGATTGCTATGTTCTTCATCTTCCTTGCTAATATTCACTATGCATGGATATAGTCTTTTCTCACCATGATTGCCAAGTATAATTGCACTAACTATGATATGCTAGACTTTATAGTTAATAATAACTCAGGGAATATCTTTGTAGTTCTAATGACTTGCTAGAATATCTGTTGAGGTGCTTATCATTATTATATGTGGCTAGCTGATCAGATTAATTATCTTTGTCACCATTATCACTTTACCTTTACTTAATGTGATATTTATACCTGTATAAAGAGATTGATAAATACTCTCGGTTATACATGCAATGATGTGTACTCAGTTCCATATTCTCATTCCATTATCAACCATGATACTTAGAAATCCCTTCCCAGTGGTAAAAATATAAATAACGATACCTGGAATACTTCCCGGTTAAAATGCTACATCGGTATTAATCTGTGCGCTTGCAGATCCCTTTTATTATTTATCTTGATGAGCAATTGCATATTTCAATACCGCGTCTCTCGTGTCATGCTGGGGATGACAACTTGGCTTAAGTGGCATGAGGGATAGGTTTGGCATTTTTTGGCGCCGTTATCAGAATTAGAAAACTAAGTCTACTTTTGGTAGTGACGTTAAGAATGCCCAATAGCCTACTGCAAGGAGGTATGGCACCTTGAGGGCAAATTCCACGGCCTCGAGCTCAACCACATTGCGCGCAGATATAATGAGGTTGCCAACGAACTCACAAAAATCGCATCTAGTCGAGCCACGGTTCCACCTGACGTTTTCTCAAGGGATCTTCATGAACCTTCCATCGACGCCAGGACGACTGAGGGGGTTGATAGTCTGTTACTTGACCCCCCCCACCTGAGGCGGAAGCCCCCTCGACCGGGGCTGATGTCATGCAGACGGAAGGCTGGACCCTACCAGCCGACCTCGAGCCCGACTGGCGCACTCCGTACCTCGATTCTCTTACCCGAGGGGAGCTCCCCTTGGATAAGACCGAGGCTTGACGGATCGCTCGACGAGCCAAGACCTTTGTGATATACAGCGACGACAAAGAGCTTTATTGACGTAACCCTACGGGCATCCTACAGCGCTGTATCACAATTGAGGAAGGCAAGAACCTGCTCAAGGATCTACACTCGGGGGCTTGTGGTCATCACACGGCACCTCGAACCCTCGTCAAAAACACGTTTCGGCAAGGTTTCTATTGGCCAACCGCAGTCTCCAATGCTATTAAGCTAGTACGCTCCTGCAAAGGATGCCAATACTATGCAAGGCAAACCCATCTCCTGGCTCACGCCCTGCAAACCATTCCCATCATATGGTCGTTCGCCGTTTGGGGGCTTGACTTGGTCGGACCCCTGAAGAGAACAACTGGGGGTTTCACCCACTTGCTCGTCGCCATTGACAAGTTTTCCAAGTGGATCGAGGCCCGTCCCATTACCAACGTCAGATCGGAGCAAGCCACGCTGTTTTTCACCAACATCATCCATCGCTTCGGGGTTCCCAACTGCATTATCACGTACAATGGCACCCAGTTCACCGTCAAAAGGTTCGTGGAATTCTACGACGACCATCACATGCATGTGCTCTGGTCGGCTGTGGCTCATCAAAGGACGAATGGCCAAGTAGAACGTGCCAATGGCATGGTCTTACAAGGCCTAAAGCCAAGAATCTTCAACAAATTGAACAAACATGGCAAGAAATGGGCCGCCGAGCTCCCCTCGGTCATGTGGAGCCTAAGAACAATGCCGAGTCGAGCCACGGGGTTCACTTCATTTTTCTTAGTCTATGGGTCTGAGGCGGTGCTCCCAACCGATTTAGAGTATGGGTCCCCCAGGCTGAAAGCCTACAATAAGCAAGGCAATGATGTCGCAAGAGAAAACACCCTTGACCAGCTCGAGGAAGCTCGCGATATAGCTCTATTGCACTCTGCAAAGTATCAGCAGAGTCTCCAATGCTACCACGACAAACATGTTCGCAGACGAGATCTCAACGTCGGTGACCTGGTGCTTCGATGAAGACAAAGCAACAAGGGACGACACAAGCTTACTCCACTATTGGAAGGACCGTACATCATCGCAGAAGTGTTGAAGCCCGGCACCTACAAGCTATCAAACGAAAAGGGCAAGATCTTCACCAACGCGTGGAATATCGAACAGCTACGTCGCTTTTACCCCTAGAGCCTCGAAGGCATTGTACTTTTGTTATCAGTCACATGATTGAATAAAGAATACATTAGTAATTCAAAGCATTCTTTCATAAAAAAGGTAGGCTCGACTCTATTTTCATAGAGTCAAACCTCCCTCTGGGGGCTGAAGGGGGGGACCCCCTATGTCCCTAAACAACTTGCATATTTTCAAAAAAACTTTTACATGATCAATGAAGCCGCAAGAGCACCCTAAGGCTCAAGGATTGTTGAGCCATGAGATCGCCTACGCGTCCACGCTAACGGTACCTCCACTCACTCCCCTGCGCTAAGGGGTGCGACCGCGTGCTAAGAAGACCTAATAAAAGCTTATGATTTCAAATAATCAACGTCTAACGTTCCCACACGCTTTGATTCGTGTTCTTACATAGTCGATGAGGCTGCAAGGCCATCCCAAGGATGGAGGCAGTCGAGCCGCGAGACCACCTACACCTCCGGGCTACGGTATCTCCACTCACACCCCATGCCAAGGGATGCGACCGCATACCAGGAAGACCGCGTAAGAACGCGATTTGAACGAAAAGGGGAACGAAAGACTCGAACGAAAAAAGACATTTAGTACATATTTACATCTAAATGTTTTAAGGCCCCTAGGGCCACGATAGTATGAGTCACGAATGATAACTAACTTATTTACATGGGCCTTCATGCCTAGGTTTGGCTCACAGGCCCTCGTCATCAGCAGGAGGAAGCACCTCATCTTCAAACAGGCTCGCGAGTCGACCCCCGGGCTCTTCTGTAGCCTCGGTCAAGCCTAGGCAGACCACCTCGTTCTCCTCTTTAGTCCTGTCCGGGTCCAAGGTGAAGCCATCAGTGATGAGGCTCATGTCATACTCGAACCCAGATTGGACGACCGCCATGGCTCTCTTCACGCCATGATGCAACACGCCCCGTATCTTCTCACGGACGAGGCCACCCAGTGCCGTCACCCGGCGCACGAACGAGTTCCCTGGCGCATCTTCCTCGGTATCGGCATCGGGCTCGACCCCTAGGCTATCGCACACCGTGGTAATCGTGCCCTGGAGCAGCTGGTTCCGTCCGACCTCAGCCTCGAGGAGGGCTTGAAATGAGGTGGCCGTCGCCTGGGCCTCGCGCTGCTGTTTCTCTAGCTTTGAACATAAGATCAAGTCAGCAAAAAACGCAAGAAATCCAAGTCGAGATTATAGTTGGGCGCAAAGCTTACCCTCAGCATGGGTCTACCAGCCCACGATCTGATCACGCAGCTCGCCGTGCGCCTTCTCGGCCGCTCGAAGAGCCTCGCCCTTGTCATGGACAGTCGCCCTCAATGTCTCAATCTCTCGACCGGTGCCCGAGAGAGCCTCGTCCCTCTCTCGGATGGTTCCATTTAGCGCCTCGACCTCCTCAGTCAAGCACCTGACGTGAGCGGACACCAACTCGATCTGTACGTTGAGAGCGTTACGCTACCTGCTAACAAGAGCGACGTCCTCCTCGAGCTCCTTCACTCGCGCCAATAACGGTGCAAGTTCCTCGCAGGCCTTCGCCGCCTCCTCTAGAGCCTTGGTCGCGTCTTCATGCGCCTTGGCCGTGGCTTCTTGAGTCTCCACGGCTTCCTCCCTGACCGCCGCATGGATGATGTGAAGCTCATTTGCTTCGGCGCTCTTCTTGGATAGCCGCTTATTAGCTTCCTCGACTAGAGCCCGTTGATGAGTAATCGCGGCCCACACGCCGCTTTCGTGGTGAATGAAAAGCGACTTGCAGAGCGATCGCTCCTTGAGTTCTTGATCACGGTCAAAACCAAGATTAGAACCAAGGAGAAAAGGGGGTGGGCCAAGTAAAATAGCGACACAAGCACTACCAACCACGAAGGCCCCCAACATGTGCCGCACTAGGGTATCTGCGACCATCCGTAGAGACCGCACGGAATGCTTGCGGAGCCCCTCGATGTACTCCTAGTGTTGCACTTCATCCTTGTCTTCAAGGGCAAAGAAGGGCTCCGCGTCAGGGTTAGCCGCATCCCTGAACTCGAGGGTCGACCGACCCCAGCGCGGGAGCTCCTCCTCCGCTCCCACAAGCACCAGCTCTGCAAAATCGGGCCACCCGCCCGACATCTCCATTGCGTCACCGTTTGGCGCCATAGAGGTTCCAGGCCGATCTGAGGCCTCAAGCATATCGGCGTCCGCCTTCTGCTTCCCCTTGTCGGAATGGGAGTCATCGACTGTGAGATCGATCACAGCTGGAGATGACCCTTGGGGCGGGAGTGGCCCCCACTAGCCGGCGTCCCCGCCTAAGCATCGGGCGGCAGCACGGCCGCCTCTAGCTCTGCCTCGTCCAACGGTCCCTCCGGCTGGCCCAGCTCACGCTGCTCCACTTCCGGTTGCGGCTCCAGCGGCTGCTCTTCCTGTTGTTGCTGCGGCGGCTGCTGTGGTGGTTCCTCCCGCCCCGCTCGCAGTCTCGGTAGTGCCTCCCCCTCTTTCCCCGCGTCTTGCTGGGTCTCCCTCGTGTTCCTTGTCTCTTCCACATCCATCTACCCAGCATCATGGGCGGATGTGGTGGCCTTTGCAGCCTCGACAGACTCCAGGGTCCTCATGGTCGACCCCGGTTCGTGACCATCACCTCCGGACCGACCAGGCCCGATAGCGTCCGGGGCCGCCTCGACCGACTCAGATCACTGAGCAGCGTCCCCGGCTCCGACGTCCGCCTTGGCGCTCGCGCCAGCCTGAGCTGCGGACTCTTTCACCGTAAGTTGCTCCGTTACCCGCCTGGCGTCCGCATCCACAAAGCGGCACCGGCTTTAAGAGCCTTGGTAGGCGCCAAGGCCGCCGGCTCCACCTTGCACTTATGGCTGCACGACGAATCAGAACATGAGAACAGGGAGCAAAGTAGACTCTCCTAAAGAACAAAGAGAAACACTCACCCGGACATGGGGATGAGGGGTTTGGTCCCCGGCTTCCCCGAGCTCCCTAAGGCCCTCTGTGACAGCCCTTCTGTCGAGCCTCTGATCGGCCTAGAACTCCCTCGAGCCTGGGCTGATGAGGTCTCTAAGGCCCTCTGCATCACTAGGGCCGTCTGGCCTCAAGTTCTGACACCTAACGACGGTGCCCCAGCCTCGGGCGTCGACGCCACCGCCCCACCTACCGACGAGGTGAGAGGCGACTTGGCACGCGTCCTCGGTGCTGCCGACATCATCGGGGCAACCCCCGGCTCGGTGGACCTCCTATCTGAGGGCCCCACATGGATCCTCCCTTCTGCTCGCTCCTTCTCCCTCTCGACGGGCGCCGAGGCCGCCCTCGACGCCTGGGAGGTCGACCCCCCACTAAGGAGCCCCTACAGGGACCGTACATCAGGAAGGTGCGCGAGAAAAGTCACGGTGTCTGTAACACCTCAAGTGTTTAGTCCATAATTGCATTGCATTTGCATAAGCATAAGCATGCATCACTCATGTTTGTTATTTTATGTGAGGCAACACATGTGATTGTTTTAGGAGTTTGTTTGGTTTATAACTTGGAATACTTGATGGTTGGTGTAACAAAAAGGTAGAATAGCCAATTATGTTCCATAGCACCTTAGTTATACTTAGAGTAACTCTTGGAGCAAGGTTCATGTTGATCAAAATTGCAAAAATGCCCTCCAAGAGATGGTTGACCACCATTTGACCCTAGAATGTTCTAATTTGACCAATTAAAAAGTCTAACTTAAAGACCTTGCATGGAAGAGCACCCTTAAGCAAAGTTGTAAAGACTTTTATGGGGAACAAAAGTCTCAATATGACCATCTCATGAAATTGACCAGAA
Source organism: Saccharum spontaneum (assembly GCA_022457205.1). Taxonomy (NCBI): domain Eukaryota; kingdom Viridiplantae; phylum Streptophyta; class Magnoliopsida; order Poales; family Poaceae; genus Saccharum; species Saccharum spontaneum. Next base: position 40,934,179 of record CM039598.1, on the reverse strand, counting down.
CATGCTCAAAAGTGGCCCACAAGTCAGCTAGAGGAGTGGCCTCAATACTTAGAATTTTCTAAGTCTGAAATTTGACCCTCCAGTTTTGCTGAGGCCCACTTTAGAGGCTTGTAGTTTGCAAACCAGGCCAAACCAGCTTCCACTCATATTGACAAACTTGTAGTCCTCATGTAACTCTACAACATTGCCAACATCACCCAAGTCTGGTTCTCCATGGTTTATGAGTTATAATGTCATGAAGTTGGGGTTTCAGTCGGTTTACCCACTGAAATCACATTTCAGTTTCACCGAGCACCACTTGATGTCCCTGTATCTCACTAACCAAGCCGAATTGGCTCACGACCCTATTGGCAATGTTGAAGTCCTCACGTAGCTCTACACTTGTTAACTACGGCTCTCACTGAATCAGTCTGGACCACGAGCGGTGGGGCGATGAAATCACTCGGTCAGTCGGTGAGATTAGGACTGAATCAGACATCGAGTTCAAATACCGACACCGACGGCCGTGGCCGACCGCGCGCAGGACCCGAACGCCGCGTGTCCGTCATGCTCCGCCTTCGCCCCCACTCGCGAGCGCGCTGGCGCGTTCATGCTGCCCGAGCACTGCTGCTGCCCTCCACTTCCTCCATTTAACCCCTTCTTCTCTGCGGTGCTCGCCGAGGCGGAGAAACCGAACACCATTGCTGCCGCGTCTCTTCCCCGCTCTCGTGCGCCGTCGTCGTTGCGTCTCGGTGCAATTCCTCCCGCCAGCGACCCCGCCGCATCCCCCTCTACCACCTCCAACCGTTTCCGGAAGAGTTTGAGGGAAGGTGAGGCTACATTGCTCGTTTCCGCCGCCACGGCCGCGTTCGGGACCTCGCCGGAGTTCGAGGCCGTCGTGATTAGTGCGGTCTAGCCCTTCTCAGCCCTTCATTTTCTCTTAATCGGCTGTCCAGTAACCCCGGAAAGCTCGGAGTGGGTCTGGTTGAGGCGGTAGAAGCTCACCGTCGCCGGCGTACCGCCGCGCACCTCCACCGTACCGCCATGACCGACTGCGAGTGCTTTTCCATTGCTCCTCCACCCCGTTCTTGCCACCAATCAATGTAGTTCGATGACGTGGTCATGACCGTTCACCCGGTTTCGCCGGCCGGCTCACCGACGGCGAGTTCCAACGACCACCGTCACACCCCTCCGCCTCTCTCTCTCTGACCAGTGGGGCCCTCTGGCCAGTCGCACGCGTGCGCGGGCGGAACGGACAAGCAGGCCGCGCGCGTAGTTGGGCCGCGTCAGCGTGGATGCCGGCCCGGTAGCGAGTTAGGGTTCAGTTTTTGTTTTTCTTTTTATATTTGCCACAAATTTTAGATAAGTTTGAATAATGTAGATCTAGGGTTTTACTGACCCAAAAATCATGAGATAAATTTTGTTAGGATCTACATGATGTGTAGTATTTTAGAAAAATATAAATCTGGTATGGGAGGTTTAAATTCTGTAAGAATTTAATAGATCCTTTAAATGTGTTTTGAGATGCATGCAAATTTGTTAAATTTATAACTTGAGCTGTAGTGTCCCAAAAACCATGAAATTTGGTGGGTAGGTTACTTTATACTTGCCCTAGCTCTGGTAAGAATTTGGGTATCAGTGTTTAAGTAATTTTCAAGTTATAAGGCTATCATGTTATTCTAGGAAATAATTGAATGAATTTTAGTAATTTTTCTACATGTGCAATGTTCTTGAAACTTCTTGGAGAATGTCTTGGTACCCTAGAGTATCTAAGAAAAATATGAAATCTGTTGTTTGATACTTTTCAATATGATGTATTAATTATACAAAAATCAGCCTTTTGGACTTGTGAATTTTGTGTAGGGAGTTTCTGTGAATAAAATTTGTTCAAATTTTTACATTGGTCTCTTTTTGGGTCAAAGAGCCCCCTGTAATTTTTGTAGAAATTTAGGAGCAGTTTACATATAGGTTTAAAATTCCACCTAATTAATTAAGTAAATTAAGAAATGAGTATAAATAAATGTTCTAGGTAGTCACACCCTACTTTCTGGTATTTTTGTACCCCATGCGAACTTTTGGTAACCTTAGTTTGGTTTTAGGGAACTTTGGCCACATCAATAAATATTTAACCCTTGCAATTTTAGGTTTTCTGGGCAACTGGTAGTATTCCTAAGTTTAACCTTTGATAGATATGGTTGCTGGAAAACTTATAAATACCAAAGTTGTAGAAAACTTGATAAACTAGCTTGTGTCAAATTTTGGGAGCATTTGGCTTAATAGTTTGAGAGTTATTACTGTTTAAAGTGGCAGTCCAGAATCTGCTACTCTCTGTTTAAAGAGAACAGATTCTGGAACTTGTGAAATTTGACATGGAAAACTTAGGAGTTTGGGGTTGTGGTCTGAAAATGAATTGTAGTGCATTTCTTAGGCTTTTCAGATTGTCTTAGATCATATCTTTTGGAATTGGAAATCTCCAGTTATGATAAAAACAAGTAGCTGCTGTCCAGAATGTTTTACTGTGGTATTTTGCTGATTGATGTGGTGTGGTATCCTAAGAAATGCTACTTTTGTAATTGTTAGGTCTTAGGGCCTTAACTGAGGAAGAGCAGCTTTATCTTAGGTTAAGTAGATTAGGTGAGTACTTCTCTACCGGAGAGGAAATTTGCACCTACTCTTTTGAAGTGATTTGAATAGAGCTTTAAAATTGTTGTAATGCATCCATTCCGAGCATACTGCATCTTTCACTATGCATTCATGAGATTTATTATGCACTCATGCAATAGGTGTTCCGGAGGGGGTGACACTCCTCGAATTCAAACAAGCGACACCGGAGGAGATTCAGAATCTGCCGGAACCGACAGAGGAACCCACCATCGGAGAAGCTTCCGAAAAAGATCTACCCGAGTGTCTGGACCACAGACCCGCAACGTTTCTCAAAGGCAAGCCCCGGTGCATGTTGAACCCATCATTTATAAATATCTCCTGAGTACTTTTAATTGTTATTTGCATTAAGTAGTAGGAGTTGTATGAAAACAATTGTTGCATGATACCTATCATTGTCCAGATATTGTACTAAATCCTATAATAGGTTTAGGCACGTGTCAATGCTTAGCCCTGCTTAGTACGGTAGAAGTCGGGTGATTTCCGGTCATCCGCGAGAGCTAGGATTGGGTCGCGAGTGGCTTATGGCTATCGTGATGGAACCATGCCTTAAAATAAAATTGAGACCGGGCGGGAGTTCGATGGTACAGCTGCAAGACACTTCACGTCTTGGGTGTGGAGCCATGCCCGTCTGAGTCGTTTAAGGACCGATTCGCTGTACATCCTTGAGTCATGTTGAACGCAGTCTAACACTTAGTTGGCCGGATAAGTCGTTCCGACCGCGAAGCCGAGTAATGTGATTCAGGTCGGGAATCGAATGGTAGGTTGCTTCTTGGAGGAGAGAAAGGATGTGCTTGGGGACATTGGCGTGAGACCAAGGGGGTTAGAGTCCCTATCACCTGGCAGAGTGTCGCCCTTGGGGTTGCGACATCATTCGGACCCGCGATTCCTGAATCATATGAAAAGGTGGCCTGTGCGACCCTAGCAGGGGTCAGCGCGGTGAGTGTTAGAAATACCCCTCCAGCTGGATAGGAATTCGATTCGAATCGCCGTCGCTCCCGGTTAGTGAGCACTTGACTTGAGCAGCGGCAACGTAGATCTCATTAATTGAACAGATGGTTAAGTGAATGATATAATGTTGCCACAATTTATACCTGCTATGGAAATAAGATGAATAATTGTTTGATGATAATCAAGTGCATGTTTAGTACAGGTGCTAAGATAGATGACAGGTAAATGCTAAAAAAATAAATGCTAGTACAGGTTATAAGAGTTTCAACTACTTATGCCTTTATGCAAAATGTGGTGTCAGCTAGCCTCTTGTGTAAGCCTTGCATAATCCTTGGTGTCATATTATTTCTGGTTTATGACGGGTAAGTCTAGCTGAGTACATTCCAGTACTCAGGGTTTATTCCCTCCTGTTGCAGATGACATGCTTTATCAGGGATTCTGCAAGACGTGTCTCCACCCTGTGGGTGATGATGACTAGATCACAAGGGCGTGATCGTCTTTATGTACTTTCCTCATGCTTTTGCGGGATGTCGATCATCCAGACTGGCAGTAATTAAGTAACTAATGTGTGTGTTATGCTTCCGCTACTTTCAAAACTTGGTTTGTAATATTTGCTACTCCGTGGTGTAAACTTATTTTGGAACTACTTGTGAAATGTAACGTACGATGTGTATGTTGAATGATTCGAGCCTGGTTGTAAGCAGTTTGGGTTGAAATCCTTCGTGATTTCGATTGACTACCGGGATTATATGGGCTCAAGTTCGAAAATTTGACCGCTTCGGTGCTTGTTTTCGTACTTGTGCTCTTATAATTTGGTCGGTTCTGTTACAGCTGGTATCGGAGCATAATTCAACATTAAACACATCTTACGAGTAATTAAAAACAAAAGTATTTGTTTGCGAAAAGGGTTAAACTCTAAAAATTATTTTTATAGGTATGCCAGTGATCACATCTCTTAGCCCAAATAAGGACTCTTAGGTGGCTTATTATAAAGACTAACTTGGGGGCCTTGTTTGTTTGTTTCGTCGTCCATACGACGTGATATTGTATGGATGCCATCCACTTGGGTGGTAATGTATGGATCGATTACCTCAACGCTCTGGTAAGTGTGAGTTGTGAGAGCATGATCGTCCAACCGGCGGTGTAGGGGAGAGTAGTTTTGGTGACTTGCATACTTACATGTTCAAACCATGTAACTATGTAAAAGCACTTAATTGTGGGCATCTATCAATCGGGTAGCTTTGATACTGAAATATATATATCCGGGGATGTGTATATGGAAAGTATTTAGTTTACTGCTTTCTTGTATGTTATTTTGGGAATTGTTGGGCTGCAATGAAATTTTCCTACAGGTACACTAACAGCGTAACGAGTAGACCGATAATTTCCCTTATATGAGAGAACGTATGTATGCCACCGCTTAGCGCTAGCACTTTAGTTTTCTACTAAGGCGAGAGGACATACGGACCGTGCATGCATCATGTTTAATTATATCATACATGTCATTCACTCCCTCCTTAAAAAATGTCAATAGTCCCGACTAAATTAAATTTCGTATCCCCTAAATGATTCTCACTTTAAGTCATATCTTGTTGATACAGATGGCACGTACCAGGATGACAGCTCGTAAGTCAACTGGTGGAAGGGTCCCTCGCCACCAGCTGGCTCCACGCGAGCCCCGTCCTGAGCCCTCTGAGGTGGATAGGTTACGGGCTGAGTTGGCAGAGGTGACTGCTGCTAGGGATGCAGCACGGCAACAACTGGAGCAAGTGATTCATGATCGTGATCAAGAAACGCTTGCAGTCCAGAGGTTGACAGTGGCAAATCGCAACTGTCAGCGCATGTTGGTCCGTGTGATGGAACAGAGGGATGAAGTCTGGCACGAGGAGAACGTTCTGAGGGCTCATCAGTTTGAGCTCGAGCAACAGTTAGAAAATGTTGAAGAATACAATGACAACCTTCATGAAGAAGTACACCGCCTGAACAACCAACTTAATCCTCTGCTACCTAGAAACCACAATGTAGATGAGGACATGGGTTCGGGAATCTTTATGGCTGAGGATGATGATGAGGTGGAAGTCAATGGACCACAGGATGCCCCACCTGCAGAAGCACCAGAGGAAGAGCCAGAAGAAGAAGAAGAAGACGAGGAGTTAGAGCCTGTCAGTGATGAGGACGGCGGGGAGATCCTTGACACTGACTCGGAGGATGATGCTTAGAGTAGTCATCACGTACCTATAATGTTAGGATCGTCTTTTGCGCCTCCCTATGTAGGAGTGAGGCCTTGTAATAACTTGACTTTGGGATGTAAGGTTGAACCGTATGTTTCCTGAATGTAGTTTGAACCTGTTAATTTCGATTGCGATGGGATGTCTTATTGTGTTGTGTTCGATGATGGTGTCACGATTAGCACCCTTCGGTGCCGCGACGAAACCGAGGGCCTCCTATGGCGCGCGACATAAGGTTGTGCTGCTTGGCACGCGCAGGTATCGAGGTGGCTAGTCATGATCCACCATGGAACTCTCCATTGAGAAGTCTCCTTGTGGTTAGTTTGAAGTAGTCTTTCACAGTCAACTAAAAATCTTGAGATCGAATCCAAGTACCATGCGAAAGGTCAAAAATCACGTAGATAGCAACGTAAACGGTCCAGTAACCGTTGTGCTCCCTGTGAGTGAGCCTTATCCAAGAACATCTTGTTGGATTACCAAGTATGATTTCGTCAATTGATGCGCTTGAATGGATTGTGCGGTTGTGATGAATTATTGTGCCTTAATTATTATGAGAAATCTATTCATGAAGTTAGTTTGACATTTCGTAATAATTCATCTACAAATTTCCCACATCGTCAGTGCTCATTGGCTATGCATTTTGCAGATGTCGTACAATCTACGTCGGGGTCGTGGAAATGAGGAGGAGGAACAGCCGCCCCCTCCGCCACCACCTACTCCGGCCGAGTTGATGCAATCAGTGGTTGAAGGGCAGCGTATGTTGGCTGACGCCATGCGCCAACTGGCTAATCGAGAGGCTCGTCATGGCCGCCAAGGCCCAGAGCCAAATCAGTACAGCGATTTCAAGGACTTTCTGGATACAAAGCCCCCGCTCTTTAAGGAAGCGGAAGAACCACTGCAGGTTGACGAGTGGTTAAATACTATTGAACAAAAGTTTCGTCTACTGCGCCTGACTGATGAGCTGAAAACTGAGTATGCTTCCCATCAGTTGCATGGTCCAGCGGACATCTGGTGGAGCCACTATCGTTCCACCCTGCCTGCCAATGTCCCGGTTGCTTGGGACCAATTCAAGGCAGCATTCCGGGGGAACTATATTCCTCCAGGTCTTATGGCAATCAAGCACACGGAGTTTATGAGGCTGTCGCAGGGAAACAAAAGCTTGACTGAATACTTGCAGTCTTTCAACAACCTGGCAAGGTATGCCACAGAGTTTGTGGATACTGATGCCAAGAAGATTGCTAGCTTCAAAAGGGGCCTCGGCCCAAAGCTGATGAAAACTATGGGCACTAGCAAATCTACTACTTTCAATGATTTCATCAGCGATGCTTTGACCCAGGAGAATAACAATGCTATTTATTCTGCCTCTAAGAGCCGTAAAAGGGCCCTTGAGGCAAGTGCTTCTCAGTCACGGGCCTCAGCTGCACCAAGGTCTTCCCCGCGCCCACCTGCTCAGAATACAAAGTTCCGTCCACCACAGAAAAAGCCTGCTGCAAAAACTGGATTCCGTAAGGCTTATACAGTCGCTCTGCCAAAGGGGACTTCTGGACAGAGCAGCTCTAGTGTTCCTCCTAGCAATATGCCTTGCTGGAATTGCAACAAGCCAGGCCATTGGGCCCGGAACTGTCCGTACCCTAAGAAAAATGTCAACCAAGGTGGCCGTCAGGGACACGCTCATTATAACAGCATTAAGGAAATTCCATCTGGTGAGGTGGTCACTGCTGGTAAGTTCCTAGTTGACCAACACCCCGCAGTGGTACTTTTTGATTCAGGTGCTTCGCATTCCTTTATCAGTCCTAAGTTTGCATCCAAATTTGCACACAAGTTGCATACTGTTGAAGGTGTGGGTTATTGCATTAGTGCTGCAAGTGGGAATGTTTCCACAAACAAAGTAGTGGGGAACCTTAAGTTTGAAATAGAAGGGCGAAATTATTCGCTTGCCCTATTGGTTTTACCTGGTTTAGACATAGATGTTATCTTGGGCATGAATTGGATGAGTCAGAATGGGGTACTCATTGACACATCCGCTCGGGTAGTTATGCTCAGAGATCCTACATATCAAAAGGGTTTTCTAGTACAACTTCCTAGAAAAGTTGAATTGTCTGGGGAAATTCATGCTATGCAAGCAAAGGCGTTGGCTGAAATTCCTGTAGTAAATGAATTTCTGGACGTTTTTCCCGATGATTTGCCGGGACTCCCTCCGGATCGGGATGTGGAATTTAAAATCGAGTTGCTGCCTGGCACTGCACCCATCTCTAGGAGACCCTATAGGATGCCTCCAAATGAGTTAGCTAAACTTAAGGTGCAGTTGAATGAACTGTTAAAGAAGGGGTTGATTCGTCCTAGCTCGTCACCGTGGGGATGCCCTGCTATCTTTGTAAAGAAGAAGGATCAGACCTTGCGGATGTGCGTGGACTATAGACCTCTGAATGCAGTCACTGTTAAGAATAAGTATCCTCTACCGCGTATCGACATCTTGTTCGATCAATTGTCCAAAGCTAAAGTCTTTTCCAAGATTGATCTAAGGTCTGGGTACCATCAGATTAAAATCTGTCCTGAAGATGTTCCAAAAACAGCCTTCTCGACAAGATACGGCCTTTATGAGTATCTTGTTATGTCCTTCGGCCTGACCAATGCCCCAGCACACTTCATGTGCTTGATGAATTCGGTGTTTATGCCCGAATTGGACAAGTTTGTGGTGGTGTTCATCGATGACATCTTGGTGTATTCTGAAAATGAGGAAGAACACGCTGAACACTTGCGTATTGTCCTCAGCAGACTTCGTGAGCATCAATTGTATGCGAAGTTCAGTAAGTGTGAATTCTGGCTTCGTGAAGTACCTTTCCTTGGGCATGTGTTGTCCGATGGAGGAATTATGGTGGATCCCACAAAGGTACAAGAAGTTTTGAATTGGAAGGCTCCTACTTCGGTGCATGAGGTCCGGAGTTTTCTTGGGTTGGCTGGCTATTATCGTCGCTTCATCCCGGATTTCTCAAAAATAGCCAAACCCATGATTCAGTTGCTGCAAAAAGACACCAGGTTTGTCTGGACTCCTGAGTGTGATGCGGCTTTTCACCAACTGCGAACCCTCCTAACCTCGGCTCTGGTTTTGGCACAACCGGATATCGAGAAACCTTTTGATGTTTAATGTGATGCCTCAGGCATAGGTTTGGGAGGTGTTTTGATGCAGGAAGGCCGAGTAATTGCATATACTTCGCGGCAGCTTCGGAAGCATGAGGTGAACTATCCAACGCATGACTTAGAACTGGCTGCAGTTGTTCATGCTTTGAAAGTATGGCGGCATTATCCGCTGGGCAATGTCTGCAATATCTATACAGACCACAAAAGCCTCAAATACATCTTCACCCAACCAGAGCTAAATATGCGTCAGAGAAGATGGCTCGAGTTGATTAAGGATTATAATCTTCAAGTGCACTATCACCCAGGCAAGGCAAATGTGGTTGCGGACGCTTTGAGCCATAAGTCTCACTGCCATTCCTTAGTTGAAACTGATTTTCACCGATCCCGCCTGTTACATCCGGCAGTCTTGTACAACATCACTGTCAGTGGTACTCTCAGAAATAAAATCATTGAGCTCCAAAAGACTGATCCGGGTATCTTTCACATAAAACGAAAGATGAAAGAGGGAGAGACTAAGCATTTCAGGTTAGATGACGAAGGTGTGCTGTGGTTTAAGGATAGATTAGTGGTACCTAAGGACCGAGAGCTTAGAGATCAGATCCTGTCCGAAGCACATTCGTCCAAGTTGTCCATTCATCCTGGTAGTAATAAAATGTATTATGATTTGAAGCCACTTTATTGGTGGACCAAGATGCGGAAAGAGATAGCTGCATATGTGGCTAGGTGTGACACCTGTTGTAGGGTTAAAGCTGTACACATGAAAGCTGGGTTACTCCAGCCACTTTCCATCCCAGGCTGGAAATGGGAAGAGATAAGTATGGATTTCATTGTCGGACTTCCTCCTACTGTCAAAAATCATAACTCTATCTGGGTAATTGTTGATCGTTTGACCAAATCAGCTCACTTCATCCCAGTGAGAGTGGACTATCGTCCCACTGACTATGCTGAGTTGTACTTCAATCAGATAGTCCGGCTTCATGGGATACCTCATACTATCGTTTCTGACCATGGTCCCCAGTTCACTGCTCGCTTTTGGGAGCATTTGCATCACCTTCTGGGAACCAAGTTAGTGAGAAGCTCTGCTTATCACCCCCAGACGTCTAGTCAGACGGAACGAGTTAACCAAATCTTGGAAGATCTATTGCGAGCATGCGTCATTTCATCCAAGGGTTCTTGGGAAAAATGGTTACCTTTGGCCGAATTCTCGTACAATAACAGTTATCAAGAGAGTATTAAGATGGCCCCGTTCGAAGCTTTGTACGGTCGTAAGTGTCGAACTCCACTAAACTGGGTAGAAGCTGGGGAAAGGAGGTATTATGGCATTGATTTTGTCCAGGAAGCCGAGGAACAAGTCCGTATTATCCAGAAACACATGGCTGTAGCCCAAGCTAGACAGAAAAGCTATGCTGATCGTCGTAGAAAACCACTCGAGTTTGAAGTTGGAGACTTCGTTTATTTGAAAGTTTCTCCAATGAAGAGTGTCCAACGTTTTGGTGTTAAGCGGAAACTTGCACCAAGATACGTGGGTCCTTTCCAGATCATAGGCAAGAGTGGAGCTGTTGCGTACAAAATCCAGTTACCTCCTGAAATGAGAGCCATATTCAACGTTTTCCATGTATCTCAGCTTAAAAAGTGTCTTCGAGTTCCTGAGGAACAAGTTCCTTTAGGAGATATCAGGCTTGAATCCGACCTAACCTATGAAGAAAAGCCCGTCCGAGTGATCGATACTCAGGAACGAGTAACTCGAAGTAAAGTGGTTAAGTGGTACAAAGTGATGTGGAGTAATCAGGGTAGTGAAAGTGATGCTACGTGGGAACGGGAAGATTATTTGCGGGATGGTTATAAGGAATTCTATGAAAAATGGTACGCTTTCCAAATCTCGGGACGAGATTTTTATAAGGGGGAGGGCTGTAACACCTCAAGTGTTTAGTCCATAATTGCATTGCATTTGCATAAGCATAAGCATGCATCACTCATGTTTGTTATTTTATGTGAGGCAACACATGTGATTGTTTTAGGAGTTTGTTTGGTTTATAACTTGGAATACTTGATGGTTGGTGTAACAAAAAGGTAGAATAGCCAATTATGTTCCATAGCACCTTAGTTATACTTAGAGTAACTCTTGGAGCAAGGTTCATGTTGATCAAAATTGCAAAAATGCCCTCCAAGAGATGGTTGACCACCATTTGACCCTAGAATGTTCTAATTTGACCAATTAAAAAGTCTAACTTAAAGACCTTGCATGGAAGAGCACCCTTAAGCAAAGTTGTAAAGAATTTTATGGGGAACAAAAGTCTCAATATGACCATCTCATGAAATTGACCAGAACATGCTCAAAAGTGGCCCACAAGTCAGCTAGAGGAGTGGCCTCAATACTTAGAATTTTCCAAGTCTGAAATTTGACCCTCCAGTTTTGCTGAGGCCCACTTTAGAGGCTTGTAGTTTGCAAACCAGGCCAAACCAGCTTCCACTCATATTGACAAACTTGTAGTCCTCATGTAACTCTACAACATTGCCAACATCACCCAAGTCTGGTTCTCCATGGTTTATGAGTTATAATGTCATGAAGTTGGGGTTTCAGTCGGTTTACCCACTGAAATCACATTTCAGTTTCACCGAGCACCACTTGATGTCCCTGTATCTCACTAACCAAGCCGAATTGGCTCACGACCCTATTGGCAATGTTGAAGTCCTCACGTAGCTCTACACTTTTGTTAACTACGGCTCTCACTGAATCAGTCTGGACCACGAGCGGTGGGGCGATGAAATCACTCGGTCAGTCGGTGAGATTAGGACTGAATCAGACATCGAGTTCAAACACCGACACCGACGGCCGTGGCCGACCGCGCGCAGGACCTGAACGCCGCGTGTCCGTCATGCTCCGCCTTCGCCCCCACTCGCGAGCGCGCTGGCGCGTTCATGCTGCCCGAGCGCTGCTGCTGCCCTCCACTTCCTCCATTTAACCCCTTCTTCTCTGCGGTGCTCGCCGAGGCGGAGAAACCGAACACCATTGCCGCCGCGTCTCTTCCCCGCTCTCGTGCGCCGTCGTCGTTGCGTCTCGGTGCAATTCCTCCCGCCAGCGACCCTGCCGCGTCCCCCTCTACCACCTCCAACCGTTTCCGGAAGAGTTTGAGGGAAGGTGAGGCTACATTGCTCGTTTCCGCCGCCACGGCCGCGTTCGGGACCTCGCCGGAGTTCGAGGCCGTCGTGATTAGAGCGGTCTAGCCCTTCTCACCCCTTCATTTTCTCTTAATCGGCTGTCCAGTAACCCCGGAAAGCTTGGAGTGGGTCTGGTTGAGGCGGTAGGAGCTCACCGTCGCCGGCGTACCGCCGCGCACCTCCACCGTACCGCCATGACCGACGGCGAGTGCTTTTCCATTGCTCCACCACCCCGTTCTTGCCACCAATCAATGTAGTTCGATGACGTGGTCATGACCGTTCACCCGGTTTCGCCGGCCGGCTCACCGACGGCGAGTTCCGGCGACCACCGTCACACCCCTCCGCCTCTCTCTCTCTCTGACCAGTGGGGCCCTCTGGCCAGTCGCACGCGCGCGCGGGTGGAACTGACAAGCAGGCCGCGCGCGTAGTTGGGCCGCGTCAGCGTGGATGTCGGCCCGGTAGCGAGTTAGGGTTCAGTTTTTGTTTTTCTTTTTATATTTGCCACAGATTTTAGATAAGTTTGAAAAATGTAGATCTAGGGTTTTACTGACCCAAAAATCATGAGATAAATTTTGTTAGGATCTACATGATGTGTAGTATTTTAGAAAAATATAAATCTGGTATGGGAGGTTTAAATTCTATAAGAATTTAATAGAACCTTTAAATGTGTTTTGAAATGCATGCAAATTTGTTAAATTTATAACTTGAGCTGTATTGTCCCAAAAATCATGAAATTTGGTGGTTAGGTTACTTTATACTTGCCCTAGCTCTGGTAAAAATTTGGGCATCAGTGCTTAAGTAATTTTCCAGTTATAAGGCTATCATGTTATTCTAAGAAATAATTGAATGAATTTTAGTAATTTTTCTACATGTGCAATGTTCTTGAAACTTTTTGGAGAATGTCTTGGTACCCTAGAGTATCTAAGAAAAATATGAAATCTGTTGTTTGATACTTTTCAATATGATGTATTAATTATACAAAAATCAGCCTTTTGGACTTGTGAATTTTGTGTAGGGAGTTTCTGTGAATAAAATTTGTTCAAATTTTTATAGTGGTCTCTTTTTGGGTCAAAGAGCCCCCTGTAATTTTTGTAGAAATTTAGGAGCAGTTTACGTATAGGTTTAAAATTCCACCTAATTAATTAAGTAAATTAAGAAATGAGTATAAATAAATGTTCTAGGTAGTCACACCCTACTTTCTGGTGTTTTTGTACCCCATGTGAAATTTTGGTAACCTTAGTTTGGTTTTAGGGAACTTTGGCCACATCAATAAATATTTAACCCTTACAATTTTAGGTTTTCTGGGCAGCTGGTAGTATTCCTAAGTCTAACCTTTGATAGATATGGTTGCTGGAAAACTTATAAATACCAAAGTTGTAGAAAACTTGATAAACTAGCTTGTGTCAAATTTTGGGAGCATTTGGCTTAATAGTTTGTTAGTTATTACTGTTTAAAGTGGCAGTCCAGAATCTGCTACTCTCTGTTTAAAGAGAACAGATTCTGGAACTTGTGAAATTTGACATGGAAAACTTAGGAGTTTGGGGTTGAGGTCTGAAAATGAATTGTAGTGCATTTCTTAGGCTTTCCAGATTGTCTTAGATCATATCTTTTGGAATTGGAAATCTCCAGTTATGATAAAAACAAGTAGCTGCTGTCCAGAATGTTTTACTGTGGTATTTTGCTGATTGATGTGGTGTGGTATCCTAAGAAATGCTACTTTTGTAATTGTTAGGTGTTAGGGCCTTAACTGAGGAAGAGCAGCTTTATCTTAGGTTAAGTAGATTAGGTGAGTACTTCTCTACCGGAGAGGAAATTTGCACCTACTCTTTTGAAGTGATTTGAATAGAGCTTTAAAATTGTTGTAATGCATCCATTCCGAGCATACTGCATCTTTCACTATGCATTCATGAGATTTATTATGCACTCATGCAATAGGTGTTCCGGAGGGGGTGACACTCCTCGAATTCGAACAAGCGACACCGGAGGAGATTCAGAATCCGCCGGAACCGACAGAGGAACCCACCATCGGAGAAGCTTCCGAAGAAGATCTACCCGAGTGTCCGGACCACAGACCCGCAACGTTTCTCAAAGGCAAGCCCCGGTGCATGCTGAACCCATCATTTATAAATATCTCTTGAGTACTTTTAATTGTTATTTGCATTAAGTAGTAGGAGTTGTATGAAAACAATTGTTGCATGATACCTGTCCTTGTCCAGATATTGTACTAAATCCTATAATAGGTTTAGGCACGTGTCAATGCTTAGCCCTGCTTAGTACGGTAGAAGTCGGGTGATTTCCGGTCATCCGCGAGAGCTAGGATACACTTCACGTCTTGGGTGTGGAGCCATGCCCGTCTGAGTCGTTTAAGGACCGATTCGCTGTACGTCCTTGAGTCATGTTGAACGCAGTCTAACACTTAGTTGGCCGGATAAGTCGTTCCGACCGCGAAGCCGAGTAATGTGATTCAGGCCGGGAATCGAATGGTAGGTTGCTTCTTGGAGGAGAGAAAGGATATGCTTTGGGACATTGGCGTGAGACCAAGGGGAGTTAGAGTCCCTATCACCTGGCAGAGTGTCGCCCTTGGGGTTGCGACATCATTCGGACCCGCGATTCCTGAATCATATGAAAAGGTGGCCTGTGCGACCCTGGCAGGGGTCTGCGCAGTGAGTGTTAGAAATACCCCTCCAGCTGGATAGGAATTCGATTCGAATCGTCGTCGCTCCCGGTTAGTGAGCACTTGACTTGAGCAGCGGCAACGTAGATCTCATTAATTGAACAGATGGTTAAGTGAATGATATAATGTTGCCACAATTTATACCTGCTATGGAAATAAGATGAATAATTGTTTGATGATAATCAAGTTCATGTTTAGTACAGGTGCTAAGATAGATGACAAGTAAATGCTAAAAAAATAAATGCTAGTACAGGTTATAAGAGTTTCAACTACTTATGCCTTTATGCAAAATGTGGTGTCAGCTAGCCTCTTGTGTAAGCCTTGCATAATCCTTGGTGTCATATTATTTCTGGTTTATGACGGGTAAGTCTAGCTGAGTACATTCCAGTACTCAGGGTTTATTCCCTCCTGTTGCAGATGACATGCTTTATCAGGGATTCTGCAAGACGTGTCTCCACCCTGCGGGTGATGATGACTAGATCACAAGGGCATGATCGTCTTTATGTACTTTCCTCATGCTTTTGTGGGATGTCGATCATCCAGACTGGCAGTAATTAAGTAACTAATGTGTGTGTTATGCTTCCGCTACTTTCAAAACTTGGTTTGTAATATTTGCTACTCCGTGGTGTAAACTTATTTCGGAACTACTTGTGAAATGTAACGTACGATGTGTATGTTGAATGATTCGAACCTGGTTGTAAGCAGTTTGGGTTGAAATCCTTCGTGATTTCGATTGACTACCGGGATTATATGGGCTCAAGTTCGAAAATTTGAGCGCTTCGGTGCTTGTTTTCGTACTTGTGCTCTTATAATTTGGTCGGTTCTGTTACAGCGTCATACCGCAACCCGGTGTTGTCATCCTCGCTGTCGTCGTCCTCCTCCTTTGAGGCCATCTCATAAGGGGACTCTATAGGGAGACCCTCAAGCTGTTGCTGGCGATTGTGTTTTAGCAACGCCACGTGCTCGCGGAGCTTCCTATTGCATCGCATTTTCGCGACGTCTTTCTCCTTCTTCTCCTGGGCCGTGGAAAGACACCTCACCTCTCGAGCGGCGCGATCCTCCGGGACTGGTGGCGTCAAGTCCTAGACCGCGGACAGATCCTACATGCGAAACTCGACAAGTTTAGATCTACGGGACCCGGGAAAGAAGGGGAGCCCAGCATCAGGAGAACAACACTTACCAAGGGCTTGAAATCTTGAGTGGGCCGCATCGAGACCTTGTCAATGTCCTCTTACTTGAAGCTGCCCACCATCCACCGCGCGCGCTGGGCAACCTCGTCGAGGGGGAGGGTCTCGTGCGACATTCGACTCCCCTCCAATGAGACACTCGGCGTCATCTCGTCGATCCGAAGTCGGTGCTACATCAACGGTAGCACCCTCTGACGGTGGAACGCGGCAGCCACCATCCCCGCGGTCAGACCGCACTGACGAAGCCTCCTCAGCGTGTTGAGGAGCGGCTGCAGCTTTGGCTTGTCCTCCTCGACGACGCCATACGACTAGTTGTCCTTGCGTGACATCAGGACCCCGCCGGAGAACTTCGATAGGCGGTTTTCATCGTTGCACAGATAAAACCAACTGTCGTGTCATCCGCTGTTCGACGAGATGAGCTGCGCTAGGATGTAGAGCTCGCCTTGACCCGACCGCACCTGAAGGGTGAAGCTGCCGACGTGCACCGCCCGCCGCACTCCCCTCTCGCCCGCCTTCTTGGCAAAATGCTCTGCCTTGAAGAGGTGGAGCCACAGATTCCAGTGGGGCTCCATCCCCAAGTACCCCTCGCAGACCACCGCAAAGATGGCGGCCTGCGAGACGAAGTTGGGGGCAAGGTGATGGAGCTCCACCCTGTAGTAATGCAGGAGCGCCCGCATAAACCGGATCGGTGGCATCCCGAGCCCCCTCCCGTGGAAGGTGATGAAGCTCACCACGTAACCCTCTAGGGGCGCCGGCTCCTAGTGGTTGGTCGGTGGCACCCTCCACTCTGGCTGGCTCTGACTCGCCCTTGGTCATAGGAGACCATCGTGAACCAGCTCCTCCAGCTTCCTCTCCATTACCAAAGAATGGACCCACGCGTCCACAGGGAGAACTTGGCTCTTTCCCGCCATGAGCATTGAGATCAGCTTACGATGGCTACGGGAAGGAGATGACGATGGCGACAGAGAGCTGCTGATGAGGGTGAAGGGAGGAAAGGGCAATCACAAAGGGATGGTGGGGGCACGCGGAACCCTGGGCTCTGTACTTATACCCCGGTGGAAGGCAAATAGACGCGTCCGACGAAAAGGTAGGAACAGTTTCCGCATTCAATGCTCCTACCTAACCACTCCCTCAAAATCCGCATATAAGGACACATGTCCTTCGCCCATTCCGCAACCGTCGCGCCACGCCGCCCACTACTGCGCCGTTCTCGCTCCCCTCTTAAAAAGACACGCCCCAACGGGCCGAAAGGGAGACCTGCAAACGGACATTTCTAGGCAAATGAACAACAGGCTCCGAGCCCACTATAAACCTCGAGGGATCAAAAGCTGGCCCTCGACCAGGGTTCGACAGCTGCCCTCGAGTAAACAGAGACAGCTGCCCTCGACCAGGGTTCCGATGACTAAGGCTAGGGCTCGAGCCACTTTCTCGAGACACCCTTAGACATATTCGATGCTAAAGGAGAGGTCGGTGGTGGAATCCCCTCGAAGGGAGGCATCGAGCCCTCGGATCCTACCGAACGGAGCCGAGATCCAAAAGACTACTCTTTGGCATCTTTGGAGAGCGCCTCCGTGGCCGCTAGCCGACCCCTGTCGAAAGGGGGCACGGGCTCCCACTCGAATTCCCCGCTAACAACTCACCATGGGTCATCGGAACTCGTCCATCGAGGGTAGTACGGCGTTCCCACCCCTCCTCCTTTTCCAAAGGATGCGTGAGGGTCGAACAATAACGACAGGCAAAGCCATGGTCGGCCTAACGCACGAAAAGGCTCGGGGGCTTGCCCACAACTAGCCGACTTCGACGAAAGGAGACCAAATGCACCTCCGGGCCTAGCAAAACAACGTCCCACGGTACAACATGCTAAAGCCCTCGAAGGAGTCATACACTCCTCCCAGGTCTCGGGGGCTACACCCAGCGGGTATGCTCACACGCACCCACCGGAGAGCAACGGCGCTACAACTCCAGTTCATAACTCGCTCAAGCCTCTGCGAGAGTGACCACACTCGCACAAAGGCTCGGGGGCTACTGTCGGGTACCTAAATTAGGAGTACCAAAAATCAGCGATTAAAAGAATAAACCCCCAAGTAATCTGTGCCCTGAAAACCTCCTAAAAGAGAGATCGAGTTGAGGCTCCGCCCATACGGGTACACCGATCTGGGCCATGCGCATACGCAGACAGGACGCCCTCGACCGCGTTCCAACTCGTATGAGGCTCGCTCGACGAGAAGCATCGACCCTCGGAAATTCTTTGACTCGCACGACCCAGGGTCTACCCGGTCGACCCTGCCTGACCCACCTGCTCACTGACAAAGCATTTAATGCCACCACTTCCACCAACGTGGCCACAGTGCCACCGGCGTGGGAGCAGTGCCCGCATCTAGTCTTACTTTTTACTGCCCATCCCGGGATGGGCAACGAAAGGCAGCCACTATTGCCACCATGACATGCACTATTCGACCGTCATGTCCCGGATTTCTGGGGCTCGGCCTTATCCATTTCCTGTCGACCCTCCTCCGCCATGTCCCGACCCGACCTCGACCGCCATCAGTCGAGCAAGGAGACTACTACCCATACGTCGACCACAAGGAATCGCACATCCTCTGTAGCACCCTAGATGTACCACCGTCCCATCATCAACATCACCACGACGCCCCAGGGATGGCCTACATGCACCGGGGCACATCGTCACAGCAACGCCAACAGTACCCGCTCCACCTTCTCTGCCAAGGCACCTCCTAGGGCTTGTTGTAAGCCTCATCATCTCCTTGAGTCTATAAAAGGGGAGGGCAAGGAGCACTCCGGAGGACAACAAATGAAGGACGGACGACGGAGAACGAAAGACAAAATAGCGAGACATTTCCCCACTTCTGAGATCAACATCTCAAGCAATACTCCATTGTGCTCTTTCTTTGAGACTTGGGACCGGCCCCCTCTCTCGCGGCTTGTAACCCCTACACAAGCACTTAGGTGCAAGGAAATACAATTCTCTCCTTTCCCCGCTGGACGTAGGGCCTTCTTCACCCGAACCAGGATAAACCCCCGTCTATTCTCTTTGCATCACCATCCGGAGTAAGGAGCACGCAGCACAAAATCATTCGTCGGTTTAGGGCCCTCCCGGGTCCAAACACCGACACCTGCACTGGCCAATAATGTAGTACATATCGATCTTTGGACATCGATTTTCTGATCTTTGATTCTATATACATGTGTGGTTTTATTAGTGATCTCTTCTTATGTTTGGATAATCTACACAGTTTAAATATACCAGTCCGTGTCGTTGATACGAGGGGTAATTCTGCATTTGGTGCTTCATCCATGCTACAAGGTCCAAACAACAAGTTTATTATGATTAAGGTAATGGACAATCTAAATAAATTCCGTCTTCTGGATTATCTCAGGAATCAGGAGCTCTCTTAACCCAGTATCTGACTATTGTGATCTTCCTTACGTTATCTCTAGGTTAAGCATGGTGACTGTGGTCCGGTTGAGAGAACGAGGGTGCAGAGGCAACTGGTTGTTACAACTCCATCTTTCTGACGTTTGCAGAAAAGAGAAAACGATGATTTATCTGTTGGGTATATTCACATTACACAGTCCAGTGCAGTGTCCAAAAAAGATTTGGTTAATGGTCTGTTGCTTGACCTTATCTTCTGCCCTTTTTTCCGTCCATATTTTGGATGCAGTAGTTTAGTTGATCCTTGCCTGAAATGCTATATACAATTCATTTTTCTTCTACACTCCCGGGTGCTCACACCACAATGAGTACCTCCCTAAAGGGCATTGTGTTTACCTCTCTGAACAAAGCAAAGGGGAACTCTCTCCTTACATTTAAGTTTTTTAGTGTCTAAACCCAGAGGACTATGTTTGGATATAACTATATCAGTTTATTACAGCAACAAGATCTGAGAAATACAAATATTAATCACTATTTTTATGCATCTTTGAGGTATGTGTTGTTTTATATTCAAATATTAGTAATCTTGGTTGTGCAAATCTTTTCTACGGCAAGAATTGGATATAACATCCTATGTCAATTTGCCTTATATCCTCTAGTGCAGCACTAAAACGTCTACACAATTCAGGTGCCTCCTATTTCATTTTAGGCATAGATCTGCCTCTCTTATTTCCCATATCTCATCAATCTATGTCCAGCATATTTCACTACTGATGCGTGCGATGGCACACGCCCTTTACTAGTGTTATTAATAAGTTATTAGGACCTCAATATATTAGTTGATTTAATTTGCTTTCTTGTTGACTACATATACAAACACTAAAAAACGAAGTTCAATTTTTTAGAAAAAAGCAATCTCAATGTCTCATTCACAAAATAATGCACCATCAACAATTTTAATTTTTTTATATAATAATATTATAATAGGTGGTGAAGGAACCGAGTGCCCGAGTGACTGAGTTACTGGATGGTGAGTGACTGAGTTGATAAGTGCTTGAGTGACCGACTGACCCAATTGGTCGATTAACTTGCTTGGTGGCCGAGTGGTTAGCAATTAGGTGGTCGAGTGGCTAAGTCACGAAGTGATTGAGTGACATGGTCCTGTTTGGATCCGTGAGGCTAAACTTTAGCTCAGAGTTAAAGATTAGCCCTTATAATGAAGGGACTATAGTTTAGTCTACGGGGCTGTTTGGATTAAGAGGCTAAAGATTAGCCATATACCCTATCATGACCCATTTGCCCTCCTAATTAATAGACAACTACAGGGCTACAAGGAGGTGGGTGGGGGTAACATGTGTCTTTTGTCATGAAGAAACCACTTTTAGCCCTCTTTAGCCCATCTTGGAGGGGCTAATGAAAAAGGGGTGGGCTAAAGTTTAGTCTCCCACTTTTAGCCCTCCTATTTGGATTCATGAAGGCTAAAAGGTGACTAAAAGAAGTGGGCCAAACTTTAGCCCCATGGATCCAAACAGGGCCTATGTTACATGACCGAGTGACTCGATGGCCGCGTACTGAGTGCATATGTTGTTAGTCGCTAATAGTGCTAGAAGTTCTTTGTATGTAATAAACGAGTTTTTGGTTAGTATATTATTTGGTTAATTGGCAGAGTGATCGAGTGACTAACCCACGTGTTGCAACCTTTATCGATTTAGTTAATTTATTAATTTGTTTTTTATTTATGGACTACATACCAACTCTATAAAACAAATATATAATATTTTAAAAATCATGATATCACATTAATAAATAAGATGTTGTTAATCACAACCATAAAATATGTGCCGCACGTGCATATCCACTAGTAGTTTGTAAAACCAGTGCAGGTTGTTTTTTCTTAGATGTTGCAAAACATGCCTAAATCAAGCAAATTTGGTCTTTTTTTATTACTTGTTTGCATGTGTTTTCTAATCTGTCTTCTACTCTTAGATCATACTTATGGTTGTTGATATATGCCTTCTATTTTTTAAGTGAACCATATGTCCCTAGTGCAGGACTAAGCATCATTCACGGTTGGGAAACCCCTTTAGCTCCGGTTGGGAAACCCCACTAGTAGAGAAAAGACTTTCGGTTCAACACATTAGTCTCGGCTAGAATTGGTCCAAGACTAATGTGAGCATTAGGCCCAGGTCCAAGTTTCTTGGACGTCAGAGGACCTTTAGCCCCAATTGGTAACAGCAACCTGAACTGAAGGGTCTATATCAGTCCTGGTTGGTGTTACCAATCCGGACTAAAGAGTCTTGGCCCTTTAGTCTCGGTTGATAACACTAACCCAGACTAATGTAGACCCTTTAGTCTCGGTTGTTGTTACCAACCCAGACTAAAGTTCCTTTTAGTCCTAGTTGGTGTTCCCAATCCAGACTAAAAGTCCTCCCATGGGTTATATTGAAAGAAAAGCATCCCCATCTATAGTCACATGTACTGTGTAGGTGGGGTGGGAAAGATAACGCATGAGGCAATGTATGCGGTCTTAGGTTCAATTCCCCCTATGAGGCACCGAGCTTGGCAGGCATTATTTTTTTTATCCTCGGAGGACCTTTAGTCCGGGTTCAAGGCAACCATGACTAAAGAGTCATGTCCTTTAGTCCTGGATTTGTAGTCCTAGTTGGGATACCAGGACTAAAGCCTGTTCCCAACTAGGACTAAAGTCTATCTATCTACTAGTGCCCCTTCACTATGCAAACTATCAAGTAAGTTTGAGCACAGATGGCATATAAATGAAAAGAGAAAAGACTAAAGTACATCTGTCGAATAGTGCCCCTTCATTATGCAAACTATCAAGTGAGTTTGAACTCAAATGGCACATAAATCGAAAAAGAGAAAAGACTTTCGGTTTAGCACATTAATTTAGGGCCCTCGGCTAGAATTGGGCCCGAGTTCCAAGTTTCTTGAGCTTCAGAAGGCCCTTAGTCCCATCCTGGTTGGTGTTACCAACCTAGACTAATGTAGACCCTTTAGTCCTGGTTGGTGTTACCAACCCAAACTAAAGGTCGTTTTAGTCCCGGTTGGTGTTCCCAACCTAGACTAAAAGTCCTCCGATGGGTTATTTTAAAAGGAATGCATCCCATCTATAGTCACATGTACTGTGTAGGTAGAGTGGATAGGTACGTGCAAGGCAATGCATGAGGTCTTGGGTTCGAACCCCACGTGAGGCACAGAGGTGGGGAGGCATTATTTTTTTATCCTCGGAAGACCTTTAGTCTGGGTTCAAGGCAAACGGGTCTAAAGAGTCATGCCGGGACTAAAGCTTGTTTCCAACCAAGACTAAAGTCCATCTGTCTACTATTGGGCCCCTTCACTATGCAAACTATCAAGTGAGTTTGAGCTCAAATGGCATATAAATCGAAAAAATCCACCACTACTTCCAATTAAAAAACATAAATTTCTCTATTTCTAGACCACAAAATGAGCCATACTAGTAATGAAACATGAGAGGATGAAACTGCTAACCTTTGGAAGCGAAGAATGGATGGAGGAATCGAATGAAGTCTTTCACCAAGCATGAACTCCTCCTTCACAAGCAAGAACAGAGCCAGAGATGAGCAAGAACAAAGAGCTTTAAATGGCTCAGGCTAGGGGAGGAAGAAAGCTAGATTTATAGCATGGTCCTTTACTCCCTGTTTGTGGCTACAACCGGGAATAAAGGACGACCTTTAGTCCAGGTTTTAGCCACAAACCGGGAGTAAAGCTCTGGGGGACCTTTGGTCTCGGTTTGTGGCTCCAACGGGGACTAAAGTGTTACCTTTAGTCCCGGTTGGTGGCTCCAACTAGGATTAATTCTCTCTTTAGTCCTGGGCCCAAATCTGACCGAGACTATAGCCAAAAACCGAAAGTCTAGTGTGTGAATTCAAAAACATGACAACCATAGCGATGACGTCGAGTTCATTGGATATTTTTTTGTCCAAAGGCGATGTATACATCGGCCATGCTGTTCCAAGGACGATATGTGTATATCGGGTATTGCTTAGGCTTTTTTCCAAGCACCTACCATTCTTTCTCTAGTACATCCCATTAATTAGTAATTTCTCTCAGGAGATGATCACCTTATAATGTCTCTAGCATTTATGAACTCGTGCAACTACTTGAATCACTTTATATGAACTTCCCAACTTTGGAGAATACTTGTGCAACTTATAGATTTTCATGTTTCTTGTTGTATGCTCATGCAATATGAGCTTTTTTCCATCTCTTTGGATTGTCACTACTACACAAAACTTTACCGAGACGGGCAAAAACGATTAACTGAGGCAGGCATCGCAACCACCTCGGTGCAAAGGTCACCGTAAATGAGACCTTTTTCCGAGGTGGTTGGATGCCCGCCTCAGTTAATCGAATAAAAAAACAAAACAATGCAAACCCATGGATAGGCCCACCGAGCCCATCTACGGGCCCGCCGAGTCCATCCACGCCCGCCGCCGCCGCTCACTAGACCCATCGACGGGGTGCGTCCTTCACTGTCAAGCCAGATTCGGCTTCCCCACCGGCATGACAAGGAGCGCCGCCACTGGCTCCTCCCCCCTGACACCGGATGACGAGGAGAGCCACCGCCTCCCCCGTTCCCACCCTCGATTTGTCGCTAGAAGGCGGGCCCACCGGTGAGCTCACCGAATCTGTCGGATCCGCGTGCCCCGAGGCCGGATCCGCGTGCCTCGAGGCCGGATCTAGACCTGAAGGTGGTGGAGATGGTGGATCTCGCTGGATTCCACCATCGTCACGGCCACCTGCTCCACCGTGCCACCGTCGTCGCCGCTTCTAGTCCACTGCCAGTCGCCATCGAGGAGACGGAGGAGCGTGGGAGGGAGGGGCGCCGCCACGCCATGGGGAGGGAGTAGTGCCATCGTGCCATGGGAGAGAGAGGAGCAGCACACGGGGAGGGAGGAGTGGCACATGGGTATGGATGAAAATGGATCAGATATGGACGGATATCACTGATATTACATTTGTTTTCATATTTCTGTCTGGATTCGGATTCGAATACGGATAGTGCCAACCATGTCGGATAAGATATGATTGGATATCGACATCATAAATATGTGATTTGAGAATTCGGATACGGATACGGTATCGGATGTTGAATATTCGGACTCGGATACAGACAGATCTGAACCCCTCTAAACGGATTCGGTCTCGAATACAGTCAGAAAATATCGATACCATTTTCATCCCTACGCACGGGTGAGGTCGCATACGAGGGTCGCGCAGGTGAGGGTCGCACGGAGACAGAGGGTTGGGCGGCTGCGGTGCTGAGGGAGTGAATGACAGAGAGATGGCCCAAACCCTAGCTTTCGCATTATATAGCATGAGTAGTTTCCGGGCCGAGATGGGCTAAGATGGGCTTCAAATGAATTCGGCCTTATTAACCGAGGCAGGCCTTATAAGAGGTCCGCCTCCGAAAATGGCTCTATTTTCTCAGGCGGGCCACTTATAAGGCCCGCCTCGGTTAATAGATTTTAGAACCGCCTCGGTTAATAAAAAATGCCCGCCTCGGTTAATCCAGGCATTAACCGAGGCGGTTGAAATGCCTGCCCACCTCTGAGACACTATACCAAACGCTGCGCAAAAGAATTTGTGTAGTAGTGTGTCCTCAATTTTCTTTCTTATAAGCTTGACCAAAGCCCAATTACTTCACGCAACTTAGCCATCAACTCCTTATGCATCATAACATTCAGTCCACTTTGCAAAGTAATATATAGCAACCAACTTGAAGCAATGCCCCTTTGATGATGTGGGATGAATGTGAACATCTCTCATAGCACCCTTTGCTTGATCAGAATTGAAGCACCTAAACAACTAGTCTTCAACAATTCCTCCATATAGCTCCACGTTGTGCAAAACAAATTTAAATTCACTCCGTCAAACACTTTGTATCAACGTTGACACTTGGATCACATAGATATATAACTCACAATAGGAATCCTCCAATCATCCAAATCGGCTCTGAGTTCATTGGAGCAAATTTGGAACCAATTTGGGAGTTCACAGGGAAATCCGCCCTAATCCAGTTTTGATAGGGTTACCTACATCAACAGTGAAAATCAGCCTAGGCTGGACTGGCAAACCGGCCTGAGCCTGTTTTATCAGCCCTAGCTCCATCTAATCTTTTTTGCGTCGGCTTTTGTTTGATATAAAATTTTGTTTTCCGACGTCGTAGCCAAATGCTTGTTGATCTAAATATTAGTCATACTATTTCATGTCTTAGAATATGCCGCATTTATAATTTGGCAAGAATTTATCAAGATGTGCATTAAGTGATCCTTCCAAACATGCCCAAATTAAGCCAAATTCAATCTTTTTTGTTTGTTTCTTTGTTTGTACGTTTTTTAAATCCATCTTCTACTCTCCTATTATATTTTGGTTGTCAATAGCCATCTTGTTATTTTTATGCAGCATAATGTTCAAAAAAATACCTTACAGAAATACTTCCACCATCATAGAAGAACGTGATATACAATATATTTGCATGGTCTTAATTCTTACTAAGTCTTAAATATACCACACGGGATTACATTTCCATGGCTTAGTTTACTAATTATTTTGATGGCTAGCAGCAAGCGTCACACGAATTCAAATTGTATAGGATATATATATATATATATAGAGAGAGAGAGAGAGAGAGAGAGTTAGAGACATAGATACGATTAGGTATTTAGGTGACACGAAAGAAAGGTAGGTTACTGTTGCATGGATGTTGCTGAATGTTCATCATCTGGTGGCCTAGCTATTCTTTCTTGGCGACGCTGTAAGTTCCACCAGCGGCATCGCTCTGACTGTGAGCAGTAGGATAGCTGGTGGTCATTTCCATCTCCGTCGGGCTGATATCCTGGAGCTCCTGTTCATGTGGCGGCTGTGAGCGCTCTGGCACTTGATCTTGCAGTCGCCGGAGCACCTGGGCCACCTCCTGCATGGGTGGCCTTGTTGTGCCAGGAACAGCTAGGCATCGGCTCCCTAATTCTGCAGCTTGATGGATTACCACAATGCTGCTTTCTTCAACTATGTCAGTGTCCAGCAGCTCATCAAGGGTGCCTCCCCTTATAGATTCCTGAAACATCAACGTCAAGCTCTTCCCATCTTTATACTGTGGTTTCTTGCGGGTTAAAAGCTCAACGAGCACGACGCCAAAGCTGTAGACATCGTTCTTGTCGGTGAGCTGGAAGTCAAGCAGAAATTCAGGGTCCAGATATGCCAGAGTGCCCTTGGGCACAACCTGAACGTTGTCGTTGATCGTTGAGCAGCCAAAGTCGGAGACCTTGGCGGCCAGGCCGTCCGCCAGGAGGATGTTTTCCGGCTTGACGTCGCCGTGGAGCACCGGATGAGGTGACGTGTGCAGGTGTGCCAGAGCCTCGGCGGTCTCCACGGCGATCCTCAGACGCATGGCCAGCGTCACTGGGCGCACGGGCTTCCCGTGCAGCAGATGGTTCAGGCTCCTGTTCTGCACGAACTCGTACACGAGCATGGGTGCCTCGCATTCCAGGCAGCAGCCCAGAAGCCTGACGATGTTGGGATGGCTGAGATGGCAGAGTATGACCAGCTCTTGTACGAACTCCTTCTTCCTGCTCTCATCGATCTCCTTGCATCGCTTCACCGCGACAGTGATGGTCGCACCGCCGCCGACGCGGAGGGCCGCCTTGTAAACGGTCCCATGCGCCCCTTCCCCGACGATGTTCGCCTTGTGGAATTTACGTGTCGCCTTCATGATGTCTCCTCTGTCGTAGATGGTGAAGGTGTTGCTACCGTCTACCTTCAACATATGCTTGAGCAGCTGGCCGCCGTTCTGCTGAAAGTTAGCTCGCCTTTTCAAGCTCCGCTTGTGGAGGAGCAGTACTACTGCAAGAAAAGCAATCACGGCAGCCAAAACACCGGCAGGAATCCCTGCACAGATGGATTTTCAAACAAACGTATCATGATCAGAAGCGCAAGTTTTTGTTCATCTCGATTTGAATCAACTTCATACATACTTCATCCCGAATGGAAAGGACAAACGAATTTTGATAAGATAAAAGTCAAAAAAAACTTCTTAGAAGCACATTGAATACACATCTATTGATGCAAGTTTTATAACATAAACTTATATAGTTTAAATATATATTAGCCAAAGTTTGTAAAATTTGATTTTTCCTAGTACTATGTACATTGCCATTCCTAATACTATGTGTGGGGGTATTAACCCCTATACCCCTATGGCTACACTTGGGCTGGCTCGGACCAGTGGGCCCGGCCCATCAGAAGACGACGCGTGGTCCAGTCGATCTGCTCGACATCCCACGCAAGGAAGGAAAGCAAACTTGGAGATCAAGCAAGATCCTGGTCGGTTATAATAGGAATCCTTATCCAGCCAGCTATGACAATTGTAACCGAGCAGGATTAGTTTGTAGATTTGTAACTCTTCCCCCGGACTATTTAAGGCGGGCAGGAGACCCCCTCAAAACACATCTCATTATACACAGCAATACAAATCAGACACAGGATGTAGGTATTACGCCCTCACGGCGGCCGAACCTGGATAAAAACCTTGTTATGTCTTGCGTCACCATTTAGTTCGTAGCTTGCGCACCTGTCTACCAACAAATCACTACCTTGGGCATACCCCTTGGTAGACTGTCGACCAGGTTTCGTCGACAGTGGCGCGCCAGGTAGGGGGTCTACGTACAGCTTCCCAGGCGAGCAAGATGGTCATCATCCCCGACTCTGCGGCCGTGGCAGACGGTCTCACGTTCACCGTCGGCCAGATCACCTGGACCACCGACGTCAACAGCTTCATCGCCACTGCCGCGGATGAGGCACAGATCCGATTTGCGTCGACCACGTCTTCATCGGCTACGGCTCTGACCACCCCAGCAACGGCTCCAACCACGCCGATAATTTGTTGACCACTTCCCGCTACAAAGGAACGACGATCGACAACACCGACCTAATCGAAGCTATCGACCAGGTCGGCCACAAGCTTTCTCAAACCCTAACTTTAGTAGATTCAATTCAAAATCAATCTACCAAGCAGGTTCGAAGCTATCGACCAGGTCGGCCACAAGCTTTCTCAAACCCTAACTTTAGTAGATTCAATTCAAAATCAATCTACCAAGCAGGTACCTCTCCACCGCAACAGATCTACCCGACCAGTTCGGGCTCGCCATCCAACACGGCTTGATACAGATCTAGTGGTCATTGCTACTCCTGAAGGACGTACGGTACGCCTTCGACCGGTTCCTACACCTGGCCTTAGGCTCTATGAGTACCAAGCCCCGATGGAGGATTGCCAGGCCCTTCCATACGGTTTGAAAAACGCTGCTTCCGAGTACGCGTATCGTACGCCTCATCTGTTCACGGGTCCCACTGAGCTTGACCATGTTTCAGATTTGTGCTTCCTGGACATGCCTCGACCACCACTAGGCAATGCTGTCAACATGGTCAGAGTCCGAGAACATTGTGATGGCTCGGTCCATACACTTCCCGAGGATGGCAGCTCCAGCACCGGATCTACACATACCGAGGTCGAACACCTCGAAGACGAATATGATCTAGATCCATTACCGTACCCTTCGGGTTTCTCCCCGATCCCAAGGTTCTCACCAAGATAGGGCGCCATGGTGCTCAACGTCAGCAATGACGAGCCCGTAGTCGTGGGAGAAACTAACGAGCAATGGCAACTTCGTGAACAGTGTAAGGTTGACCATGCCGAACGTCATCGCCTGGAGGCAGAAGAAGAAGAAGCACATCGCAGGGGACCCCGACCTCATGATCTATCTAACGCCTTTGACAGAGTAGGCGATAGGCAATTTTTTAGGACCCCAAGTGCCAACATGGCCGTCGCTATGGCCAACCTCGACTGATTACCAGAGAACCACGCGGTTCGCGAAGAAATCAAAGCATATCTGACCGCTGCCATGGGCCAAACCGTCGAGCTCGCCCAGTGAGCCCGAGCTGCTACAAGCACGTCCATCTCATCTAGTCGGAGCCGTTGTTCCCGAGCTTCAGAGCATCCAAGTCGCCAACATCGCAACGATCAGAGAGCACCCAATCCCCCATGTGGTGGTGGTGATGGCGGCGGTGGAGATGGCGGTGGTGGCAGCAGTGACGAGGGCGGACAAGAAGGTGGTCGAGGTCATGGTGACAACAACCGCAATCGTCACGGCAATCGAGATCAGGAGGTCGACCAGAACGCTCCTCGCGATCTCCGTCACCATCTTCCTCCTCGCGACGCCCGCAGTCACATCACTAGTCGTGCTAATGACCGCTAGGCCCACGAGAACGTGCGCCGTATCCAGTACGACACCGAACACGGCCCCTCGGGTCTCAAACAGTTTACTCCTCATCTCTGACAAGTCGTCTGGCCAAGGAATTTTAAGCTTGAGAAGCTTAGGAAATATGACGGCAACGAGAACCCCGAAAGCTGGGTCATGCTCTACGAGATCACCGTCTGGGCTGCCGCGAGTGATGAGCACGTAATGGCTAACTATCTTCCAATTGTTCTTGATCAGGCAGGTCATCAATGGCTTCTCAGCCTCCCAGAGAACCAGTTCGATAGCTGGTCAGACCTTCGGCAAGCCTTCATCGACAATTTCATCGCCACATGTGACCAGCCGGGCAACAAATATGACCTCGAGCGCATACGTGACCGAGCAGGCGAGCCGCTGCGTGACTATATCCGACGCTTCTCGGATATGCATCTCAAGATCCCAAGAATCACTAATGACGAAGCAGTCTCGGCTTTCATCAAAGGCCTTCGCCACCACAACGCCCTCCGAAGCAAGCTGCTCCGGAAATGGCCGTCTATGGTCTCCGAGCTCCTCGCTACTGCCAAGAACTATGCGGATGTCGATGACACCGAGAAGATTATTAAGGAAGACGTGGGTGGGTCATCACGCCCCGAACACCCACCGCGCCGAGACGAGAAACCCGATGACTGTGGTCAGAATAGCAACCGCGACCGTCGTGACCGGCGCAACAACAACAATCACGACCGCCGAGATAATCGCGACAGGTGGCCCGATAATCGCGGTGATTACAGAGGCAAGTGCCCCCGCGAAGACGACCATGAGGCCCACGCGGTTAAGAAACCTACTGGTCACCGCAACTATCAAGAGGATTACAACAAAGCCTTGAAGGGTCTCTGCCAGATTCATCCCAAGTCCAATCATACCATGGAAAACTGTCGCTTCCTCAAGAACATCTATGTCAAGCAAATCGCTAATGATGATGCTACAAAGGCCATTGACGATGGACCGTGGCATGACGGTGATGACGACGATGATGACGAACAGGACAGAAATCCTCGTCACCAATATGTCAATCCCACCAAAACCATCCACTCCATCTTTGGCGAAAAGGTGTCTTTAGAGTCCAAGCGCGAGCGCAAGCTGCTGAAGCAGGCTTGTTTGAGCGTCATCGACACCGACGACCTCATCACCGATCCCAGGCTCCCGGCCTGGTCCCACCGTGAAATCTCCTTCAGCCGAGCAGACCAGTGGGCGGCAATCCTAGAACTTGGTCGGTTTCCCCTCATCCTCGACCCCTGCATCAACAGCATCCGATTCGAGAGGGTACTCGTGGACGGTGGCAGTTCCATCAACATCCTGTTTCACAGCAGCTTGCCTGCCCTTAAACTAACTGAGGCTGATCTCAAGCCTTATGATGCACATTTCTGGGGCGTCCTTCCCGGATAGAGCTTCATACCTCTCGAGCAAATCACGCTCCCTGTGCAGTTCGGCAATCCAAACCACTTCCGCACCGACTACGTCAACTTCGTGGTCGCAGACTGCGAAGGTACTTACCACGCCATCCTTGGTCGACCAGCGCTCACCAAGTTCATGGCTGTGCCGCACTACTCTTACTTGGTGCTCAAAATGCCTACCAAGCAGAGTGTCCTTACTCTCAGGGGCAATGTTTACACTGCCTATACCTGTGAAGAGGAAAGCTTTAAGGTGGCAGAAGCCACCGACCTCTCAATTCGCATGAAGCAAATCCTGGTTGATGCCTCCAAGACAACCGCCGGCCAACTGGAGATCCCAGGGTGCCAAGCACCGCGGAAGCACATCAAGTCCAACGAGCACAAGGAGATTCAGCTGGTCGACGACGATCCCAGCAAGACGGCCCTTATCGGGGCCAACCTGGATCCTAAATAGGAAGACGCGCTCGTCAGGTTTCTGAGGGACAACATAAGCGTGTTCGCGTGGAAACCCGCTGACATGCCCGGTGTTCCTCGGCACCTAATCGAGCACTCCTTGAACGTCTCGAAGACCGCAAGACCTATCGAGCAAAAGCTATGGCGGTTCGCTCGCGACAAAAAGGAGGCTATTATGGCAGAAGTTACCTAGCTTTTAGCAGCTGGATTTATAAAAGAAGTGTATCATCCGGATTGGTTAGCCAACCTGGTCCTTGTACGCAAAAAGAATAATGAATGGAGAATGTGCGTTGATTATACTAATCTCAACAAACACTGCCCTAAAGACCCCTTCGGCTTACCTCGCATAGACGAAGTCGTTGATTGCATAGCCAGCTGCGAGCTGCTCTCTTTTCTCGATTGCTACTCTGGTTATCACTAGATCGCTCTCAACAAGGATGATCAGATCAAGACGTCCTTCATTACACTGTTCAGCGCCTACTGCTACACGACTATGTCGTTCGGGCTTAAGAACGCTGGGGCCACATACCAGCGTGCTATACAGCAATGCCTTGCTGATGATATCAAGGATGACCAGGTCGAAGCATGCGTCGATGATGTGGTCGTGAAAACAAGGGAGGCTCAGACCCTAGTTGACAATCTCTAGCGTACCTTCACGGCGCTCAACAAGTACCAATGGAAGCTTAATCCAAAGAAGTGTATCTTCGGAGTCCCATCTGGTATATTACTGGGCAATGTCGTCAGCCACGATGGCATACGCCCCAACCCGACAAAGGTAAAGGCTGTTTTGGATATGCAGCCACCAAAAAATGTCAAGGGTGTCCAGAAGCTCACTGGATGTATGGCCGCCCTCAGCCGCTTCATCTCACGACTCGGCGAGAAGGGTCTGCCTTTCTTCAAATTGCTTAAGGCATCAGAGAAGTTTTTGTGGTCGGAAGAGGCTGACGCTGCCTTCATGCAGCTCAAAGAATTTTTAACCTCTCCTCCCGTCCTTACAGTCCCTCAGAAAGACGACGTTCTTCTTCTCTACATTGCGGCCACTGATCGCGTGGTCTCCACCATCATCGTGGTCAGCATGAGGAACCCGGCCATGTCTACAAAGTCCAGCGCCCTATTTACTTCATCAACGAGGTGCTCAATGAGTCCAAAGCCAGGTACCCGCAAGTTCAAAAGCTGATCTACGCCATACTGATTACATCCCGAAAGTTGAAACATTACTTCGACAAATATCGGGTGGTGGTTAAGACTAATTTCTCATTGGGGGACATCATTCGAAATAAGGATGCTAACGGACGCATCGTCAAGTGGGCAATGGAGTTATGCCCTTATTCAATCGAGTTGCAGGGTCGTACGTCCACCGAGCACGTTAGGCTGCAAGACAGTAAGCGATGCTCGGGGACTGGTCTGGCAACAGATTATCGCAGACCACCAAGCACGTTATATTCCTCGACCAGGCTCGGGGACTCGTCGACCATGTCTCACGCTGCTCGGGGACTCGTCGACCACGTCTCATGCTGCTTGGGGACTTGTCAAACATACCTCACGCTGTGCTCGGGGACTGCTTCGACCACTCTCCAACCACAGCTCGACGCCTGATTTCCTCGGCTACATGTGAAATTGGACTCACATATAGTTGGAAGATGATTACTTTTTAGACCTTGTTACAAGGCTCATGCCTCGCCTTCCAGCAAGCTCGGGGACTACATTAGTACAATGCACCAGTCGGTGCATCTCAGTATCAAGTTTCCATGAAGTTTCATTTTAGACCCTAACACCACGTGCTTACGTCACCTACTACCAGACTCGGGGACTAAGTGGGCACACTTCACCTAGCGGTGAATGTGTTTATTTTTCGACCCCTACGCTTTGTTTACCCTGCTTACATTTCTTTTCAGAAATACAAGTGGGCACACTTCACCAGCAAGAAAATCTTTTTCTTTTTCTCAAGAGCACCATACATTCTTCGGACAACCTACCTTCTCCGACAACAACGGTGGTCGGTTATATTATAAGCTGATCGGACACCTGCAACAGTTGCTCGGCTGGTGTTTTGACTTGTCGGAGACGTCAAGAACTCAAGCCTCACTGTTCGGAGAAGGTCAAGACGGCGTGTCGCATCACAATAAATAGTGCTCGGGGATTAGCTGTGGGGGTATTAACCCCTATACCCCTATGGCTAGACTTGGGCTGGCCCGGACCAGTGGGCCCGGCCCATCAGAAGACGACATGTGGCCCAGTCGATTTGATCGGTGTCCCACGCAAGGAAGGAAAGCAAACTTGGAGATCAAGCAAGATCCTGGTCGGTTATAATAGGAATCATTATCCGGCCAGCTATGGCAATTGTAACCGAGCAGGATTAGTTTCCAGATTTGTAACCCTGCCCCCCGGACTATATAAGGCGGGTAGGGGACCCCCTCAAAACACATTTCATTATACATAGCAATACTGATCAAACGCAGGACGTAGGTATTACGCCCTTACAGCGGCTGAACCTGGATAAAAACCTTGTTGTGTCTTGCGTCACCATCTAGTTCATAGCTTGCGCACCTGTCTACCGACAAATCACTACCTTGGACATACCTCTTGGTAGACTGTCGACCAGGTTTCGTCGATACTATGTATATTATCATTCTAGGACAAGGGAGCACATTAATATATATCTGTAATTATTGTTGGGACCCATATCTTGGAAAAGCCACCGCTGCTAATAGACCTTCGCGCATATGGCTTAATCGGTATACCAATAACTCTTTCTCTAGAATCCCTAGGCAGGTTATCTAAGGCGAATATCATTGGAGATAGGCATCTAGCAAAGGTGTCCATAGATTGAGAGATGCCCAAAATTTCCCCACGCTAGGTGCCTACCTAAAGTCTTGGGGCGCCATTCAAGAAATTTAACCTTGGTAGGGAGCCCCAAAGTGGCCACGTGCATGCACGACAGGATGGGTCAACCTGGAACACGCCTACATGGCCTGGAGTTGGTGAACTCAATGGAGATAAGGACCACAATATCCCAGGATGCATCGAGGCACGCCAAATTAGCCGCCTATGAAAGGGAATTAATAGGACTAGTGGCACATTGGCGACCAACTTATGAGGCAGACCCTTCACAATCAAATTCGACCACTATAGTCTGAAATATATTCTAGACCAACAGTTGACCACAAGCCCTCAACATCAATGGGTAAGCAAATTCTCGGCTATGATTTTAACGTCGAATTCAAACCCGGCAAGCAAAATATGGTGGCACATCAGCAACCTCCGATGTCAACTTCCCTTTTTTCGAAAGGTGGCTAAAGGTTTTTGCCGGATTTTTATTAGACGGAAAAAAAGAAAAAAAACGAAATTAGCAGATTCTGACAAACTCAGCAAAATGGTAAGATCCATCATCACCCGGAAACAGGCACAAACTTGGTCTTTCGCTGATGGCCTCATAATCTACAAGAAAAGAGTGCACATCCCACCAACATCCCCAATCCTACAGGACATACTACATGCCATACATGATGCAACTCATGAGGGATCACAAAACAACATTGCATCGCTTTAAGCAAACCTTCCATGCCTACAAGGCAAAGCAGACTGTTCAGCAGTTTGTCAACGACTGCATATAGTATGCAAGAAGAATAAAACTGAGCATCTCCACCCAGCAGGGCTGCTACAACATCTGGACATCACAGCAGATATGGGAAGATATATCAATGTATTTCATAGAAGCACTACCTAAGATGGGAGGTAAATCAGTCGTATTGACAGTGGTCGGCCGTTTACCCAAATATGCACATTTTATTCCCTTAGCTACACCCATATACAGCCACATCAGTAGCACAACACTTCTTCAATGAGATTGTTTGTCTCCACGGACTACCACGATCCATCGTTAGCGATAGAGATGTTGTTTTCACTAGCAGATTTTGGAAGGAATCAGTCAATCTTCACATGACATCGGCTTATCACCCCCACTTGGATGTCCAGTCAGAAATCATGAATAAAGTTATTACCATGTACCTCATATGCCTAACAGGGGACAACCCAAAGGAGTTGGTACATTGGCTACCTTGGGCAGAATATTGTTACATCTTATCACTCATCCATTCATGCATACCACTCCCTTCAAATTGGTCTATGGAAGAGATCCTCCAACAAATAAAACATACACTCTAGGAGATGCAAAAATAAAGTCAGTAGATGATATTCTCAGAGAGAGAGAGACAACTTTTTTGGAAATGATGAAACTTCGACTATAGCAGTCCTAGGACTTCTAAACCAAACACTACAACAAAAAGCACATTGAGAGAACATTCGACGTTGGTAATTGGGTATGGCTGAAACTAATGACACGATCAGCAGTGGCCATCTCAACATTAAAATGAGGCAAACTATCCTAAAAAAATTTTGGACCTTATCAGAGCAGTGAAAGGATTAGATTGGTAGCAAACTCACTGGACTTACCAACGGCCATCAGAATCCACAACGCTTTTCACGTAAGCATCCTCAAGAAATACATGGGACCTCCACCATCAACAGTCCCTCCCATACCAACGATCGATAACGGGATAGTTATTCCACAACCATAACTACTCATGCTCAAAACCTTCCTGTACAGAGGTAAGCTACAGGTCCTCATCAAATGAAAACATCAACCTCTGGCACAGTCATCATGGGAGGACGCAGAACTGTTCCAACAACGTACTCTACCCAAAATTCCAGCTCTAGGACGAGCTGATTCTCTAGGCAAGGGAGAGGTCAGCAGGCCAAACACCAGCAGTCGCCGCCAAAGTGGCTAAGTAAATAATTAAATAAGGAGGGACCAAGGCCCTACTATAATAGAATTTGATTAGACTAAATAGACAGGAATCATGGGCTCAAGCCCATTAGCGTGTAAACCCCCTCTATATATATATATATGGGGGAGATTCATCAAGAGAATGCAAGCAAGTTTTGAGGTTAAACCCTTTTATCCCTCTCTCCCTTCTCTTTCTCTACCGTCGCCGTTTCTCTCTCCCTCTCGCTGTGCCGCCGCTGCTGCTGCCCTCAACGACCCGCGTTGCTGTTGCTGCGGCCGCCCCGACCAGCACGAGGTCCCGCCCCTTGCCGGTCTCCTGATACCTGCTCGCCACAGGTCTCCCCCCGGGCGGCGGGCGCCCACCAAGGGCCCACGCTGCCATCCTGGTGGATCCGCCGGTCCCTGCTCCACCCTAATCTGCCCCAGATCGGCTCGCTGCCCCCTCAACGTCCGAGCTGGTATTAGGAGCGTGACATAGCGGTTTTTAACCGTGGGCCAACAATTCTATTTTTAATGATGTATGTTCCTCTAACATCAATAAGAACTCTTTTTGTACCAGTGTGTGATAGGTAAAATCGAGTGGATAATTTTTTTAAAAAAAACTATCTGTTTAGAGGTATTATTGTAATACTCCCTCCATTCTAAATTATAAGACGTTTTGGTTTTTTATACACATAGATATAAACTACATATAGATATATAATAAAAGCAATGTATCTGAAAAAAGCCAAAAAGGTTTATAATTTAGAAATTTAAAAATACATACCAATAGCGAGTCGTGCTCCAAGGCCAAAAGGAGATGGCTGTTTCTGACATTCTTCAATGGATGCATTCCCTTGGGTGCCCACTGGACAGTAACAATGATACGTGCCGGGTTTGTTGATGCATTTTCCGTGACAAGGATACGTACGATGATCCATGCACTCATTAATATCTATATAATCATTAAATATAAAATAATACTGTCAGAACTCAGAACAATCCTACTGAGCTCCTACAAAACATGAGAGGACAGTCATGAAAAGATTCAACACAATTGTGGCAGTCGTACAACTTCTCGTTAGAGCATCTCTCGAGTTCCCAATATTTTCTTTCCAAAACTATGGCATTTTTCAACTCATCAAACAATATTAGGAAGAATAAGTAAGGCCATCTCCAGCCGTTTACAATAATTTACTCCTAATTTAGTTTTCAGTGGGATTTTCGTGAATACCATCATCTTCTTTCCCAAAATATATTGAGATCCGTTTTTTCAATTTTGCCAAAAGTCAAGGATTGGGAGAATGATTTGGGAACTCTCGGAGATGCTCTTGCAAATTACGCACATATTTGCTAGTAAATTAGAGAGCTAAAATGCTTAGGGAAAGAGAAATTTATCGAAGCATGCGTACCTTTGCAGCCGTAGGGATCTTTTAGGTAAGGATTGCCTTGGTAACCTTTGGTGCAGTTGCAGAGGTAGCCGAATCCGCTGGCTGCGTCGACGCACTCGCTGTTGCTGCTGACGCAGGCGTACCCAGGCTTTGTGCGCGCGACTCGACATGTCTCGTTTCCGACGACCCAGTCAAGAAGAACGGGTACCTGGCCGTGGTTGGACTTATTGAATTCGTTTGGGGTCAGGTAGGCCGTCGAAAACGCGAAGCTGGACGACTCCAGCAGCGCCGCGTAGCTGCAGGGGTTGGTGCTGTTGAACTCCGACTCCGACGGGTTCACGCAGTCGTCGAACGAGACGTCGTAGTGGCGAAGGCCCGGTGGGATGGTCCTCTGGCAGCAGCCCATGCCGAAGCAGGAGCCGTTGCTGAGGCGCCTGAGGTTGCCGTGGCCGCACATGGCTATGCACCCGGTCTTGTACGTGTCCACGTCGTCATCGCCGCCGCCGATGTACGCAAGGGTCCGGCAGCCGATGGCCGTGAACTTGTTGCCGGTGCCGGAGAAGCTGTACTGCTCGGACAGGTGAAACGACCAGTGCTCCTCCTCCTTTCTCCCAGCGGCGGTGTAGCATGAATAAGAGATATGGTTCAACACCCGCATCTGGCCTTGAAGCAGGGAGATGTTGACGACCTCGACCTCAGAATAGAACAGCTTGAGGACTCCGTTGCCGGTGTCGTTGCAGTGGAGGTGGAACCCCGGCAGTGAGCAGTCGTCAGGCCCGATGCCGAATGGGTATGGGATGTGCACGTCACCGCACCACCTCTGGCACTCGCTTCCGCCACCGCCGCTTGGTGGTGGCAGCGGAGGGCCAACGACGGCGCTGGCAGGGATCCTTGGCGCTGCCAGTGCCAGCGCCAGTGCCGCGCAAAGCCACAGCACAGGAGAAGCTACTACGTTCGACGGCATGGAGTATGTTCGCCAGCCTATTTTCCCTTTAATTTGGTGCTGTATGCGATACAAACTTGTGGACTTGTGGTGGCCTAGTCCTAGACGTGGTTCCATTCGTTTGCTGCGCATGCAGCAAACGCAGTGACCAGCTCTGTGTACTTATGCTGAAACCTGGAAACTCCCATATATATAGTTGTTCAGCTTACGGACCTTGCGTCATACTCAGCCTGTTTAGAATTCACCCCAAATTCCACTATAAAAAAGAAGATTCCCCATCACATCAAAATGTCGGCACATAGATGAAATCAAAAACTAATTACACAGTTTTGTTGTACTTTGCGTGAAGAATATTTTAAGCCTAATTAATCAATGTTTGGACAATTATTACCAAATAAAAATAAAATTGCTACCGTGTTCAACAGTAAATCGGGACACCCCGATTCGGTGATCTAAACATGGTCCTCGTTTCACACGTACACGAGATCCATGGCCGGTCATCATTCGTTACACCAGAAACTATTTTCACACACGAACTGTTGGGAAATCCTCCTCATGAGTGAGTGTTGAGAAGAGTAATTACTCCTAGTGAGCAGGCCCACACGTCATAGGTATAGCATAGGAAGTGGACCATGTGCATCTAGTGTTTTGCCTCTTGGCTTACAAAAGAAGAAAAGAGGAAAGATCCGTGAGCTTCAGTTCAACAGAGTGAAGCAGCTCCAGTTCAGCCCCTTGTCCTCCTTGCGCGTGAGAGAAGGGAAGAAAACAAGAGAAAAAGAAATAGAGGCAGAAAAGTGAGATTAGAGAGGAGATCTTGCAGTAGATCAAAAAAAGATTCATCCCCAAGGCTGTGAAGCTTTAGATCCACATCCATGGTACCTCTAATCCGAGTTTCACCATCATTTAGTGAGATCTTTTCATTCTGTAAGTAGCAGCCCCCAAATCTGATTGTTGTTGTCTAAGATCTGTTGTATCTTGATGTATGGTTACCTCTAGTGCTATCTAGACATGAACTTGTTATAATCCCACAAGCATATAGTGGAAGAAGATTTGACTGGCTTGGTCCCGTAGTTTTTACCCCGATTTGGGGATTTTTCATGTTAAATCTGGTGTCTTATTATTGATGCGAGTTTGGCTGCAACTAGTTACAACTGCAGTTGCAAGTGATTTGCTGCAACTAGTTGTGCTTGTTGTTGGTGCTGTTGTGATCAGTTACAACCAGATGAGAACACAGCTGATTGGAACCAGTTGTGACTGCTTCTGATTTGATAACAACTGATTGGGACCAGTTGTGACTGCTGCCACTAGTACAGGAGTGGGTTTCAGTCCTGGTTGGGAAACCCCCTATAGTCTCGGTTTCCCAACCGGGACTACTAATCTAGGACTAAAGGCCCGGCTTTAGTCCCGGTCCCCTCAACTGGGATTGGTTTGGAACTTCTAGTCCCGGTTGGTATTACTGGGAGTAAAGATGGCTCCAGCCCAGACCCTAGGTGCTGCCACTCCAGTCCCGGTTGGTTGGATTGAATGTCTCTTTTTTCTTCTCTTCTCTTCTCTTTTCTTTTCTTTTCTTTTATAGTTTCTTTGCATTGAATATTGTACGTATATATTAAGAGTGAAACTAATTAAGTAAGATGTTGTATATTACAATGATCATCCATCTCATAATCAAATTTCATAGAAACCATAATAAATTTAAACCAAGTCATTACACACTACATGTTCAAGTACTCCCCAAAGCTCATGTAAACATAGTATGTCACCGCTACTACCTAATGAAGTTGACTTTCTCGTATTTTCAATTCGGTAAAGTGTAGGCCCCGATGTGGTATCAAAAATATCATTGATAAAGACCAACGCATTAACTAGTGCACCCTTCCTTGCTTCACAACTATGAGCACAGGGTCTACTAACGACGTTTAATGGTGCACGAGAAGTCAGTGGATCTCCCCTCTTAGTCGCAAGCAGTTTTGCCTAAAATCCTTTCGCAGTGAGTGTTGGCCATTCATGAGCATATTTCCAATCATAATCCAATTGATATATTGTCTGGTTTAGAATGCTTCAAAACTGCACCCTTCGTAGATGTTGGCAGAAAAAAGGTTATGAGAACCAAACTTTGCAACATAGAACAACAAATCCAGATATAAGCTGAGTTCGACTTCGACTTTACCACATCATTTCGGTTGTTCCGAGCAATGCTTGCACAAAAGCCCTCAACATCATGACGCATGTCCGCATTTATAGCTTGTATTAGCACAGAGGATAGTGTAGGTAGGGTGTACCTAATATTCGCGAGCTTAGTTACACATGCAATGACAACATATTTTTGTGCAACAATCTGCTGGGGTGCCTTTATTCCCATCTCTGATATTTGTACAGCACCTCTACCCCTCCTAGTGGCGATGGAAAAGCCAATTAGACATTGGATTAAAGGACCATTATCTATATGAAAGGTCTGAACATCCACTACCTGAACCCCGAAATTTGAGAGTGTCCCTTTTAAGCCAAATGATTGGGTTAATTACCTACGGTACATTTAAGAATCACATATATATACATATCAGAAAATATATTTATACATGCGTATTTGACACATTAATTTATTGGAAACATGTAGAGTTGCTTACTATGCTTGGATGATTAAACGGTACATTCGACAACACTGGATCGAATCCCATCCACTTTACATAGCCATTCAAACCTATGACTTCTGGCGGAGGGAGACGGCGTCCAGCCATCTCTTCTCACTAAAGTCAATATATCAAAAATCATATCACTGGAGACAATATTTTTTATACACAAAAATGCATATCACTAAAGCTTGCCTCTCGCTTACTTGTGGCACATCCAGACTGCGCTGACGTAAAGCTTCTATCTTCAAGGACGATAAATCAGACATACGGTAGCCAATTCGCTCAATCATATTATGAATGAATGTATATATGCAAAAATTATATTAGTACACAAAACTTAAAATATTCCATACTATTGATAGGTCTAGGTAACGCGGAACGGCCCTATCTAGCGATGGCGCAAATGGAGGATCGCCAGAGTGAAAACCTAGTTCCTGTGGCTAGCGAAGTCTGCTGCCATTCATCGTAACTAAAAAAATTGAAAAAATATCCCAATAAATATAGAACCCCCATATAAATATACCATGCAACAATATATATTAGAGAAACATATAAACAATAATATCATATATATACACACACACATGCCAAGTAAACTTAAACATTTTGAACATAATTTTATTTAATGATTATTAACTCTCATCAAGAAATAATGTTGCTAACAAAGGTCTAGAAAACAATAAATGTTTAAGGTTATGTAGAAATGATGTATAAGTAAAAATAAAATCCATCATTATTATTCTTAATCTAAAAAACCATATATTTGAATATTTCTATGCTTATTACTAAAGCATGAAACGATCTACATTATTAGCAATGAAAGATTAGAAGAAGAAGTTGCTAACCTTTAGAAGATTGAAGATGAAGCCGGTGGCCGAGAGCAAGAACTTGCTCCCCCAAGCAAGAACACGGATGAACACGGATGAACAATAAAAAAAAGACCAAGATTTAACCGGTATGTCTCGAGGGGACAGTGGAAACGGGTATATATAGGTGGGAACCTTTAATCCCGGTTAGTGGAGCCTACCAGGACTAAAAGATCAACCTATAGTCTCGGTTGGAGCCAAAACCTAGGATAAAAGACCAGCGGGACCTTTGGCCTGCTGCACTATCCGTTGGGCAGGGGATTCTAGTTTCGGTTGGTGGTTCCAACCGAGACTAAATCTCCTATTACTTCCGGGCCAAGTTTCAACCGGGACTAAAGAAAAAAAAACGAAAGTCTGTTCTAGTGATATATAACTTCGTAGTTGATCACTACAGCCTGTACTTGGGCTATGGCGCCGTCAAGCATGTTCTCTAAACCTAGCGGTCATGACGTGAAGTAGTAGGAAACACGAGAGATCGATTTATATCGTGCCGGACAGCCAGCACGGCCGATATCGCACGTCTTACCTCAGGACCTCTACAGTGATTGGGAGGGTGATACACTGACACCGCAGCAAACATCATCTTGAATAGTTGAACCATGCCATTGATCTGATGAATAACAGAATTGTACATTTGTGCTGTCTGAATAAATTAAGCCTGCTGTGCTACTTGCTATTCGATACATGTTGAAGCCGAATTGGCCATTTATTGACAGCAGCCGTACGTGTAGTATGGGCACCAGGCTGCTACGGTCGAGTTTGGCCACGTTTAGATGCCCGATTCGGGCACCTGAATCACTGTGCCGAATTACTATAGATTTTTGTTTTTATTTGGTAATAATTATCCAAACTTTGAGTAATTAGGCTCAAAATGTTCGTCTCGCAAAGTACAATAAAACTGTGCAATTTGTTTTTGATTTCATCTACATTTAGTATTTCATACATGTGACGGTATTTTGATATGATGGGGAATCTTTTTTTTACATAGTGAAATTTGTGGATGAAACAAGGCCTTTGAATCCAACTCGGCCCTGCTGCGTGCTTTTCATGCTGGTCAGTGAGGTTGGCACA
The DNA here is from genome assembly GCA_022457205.1 of Saccharum spontaneum. Classification (NCBI taxonomy): domain Eukaryota; kingdom Viridiplantae; phylum Streptophyta; class Magnoliopsida; order Poales; family Poaceae; genus Saccharum; species Saccharum spontaneum. The sequence goes on along the minus strand of CM039598.1, from coordinate 40,890,970 downwards.
AAGCAACCGTGCAGTCTCTTTCGGCGTCCATACCACGCTCCTGTGTTGTATCCATCCATCTAGCCGGTTTTAGTTGTGCAAAGATTAGTCAACAGTTTGGAGGAGGTGTCATCTCAGTTCTAAACTTTTTTTTTATTTAGGATCCATAAACTTGTCCCAAGATCTAAGTACTAGTTTAAATGGTTTTCGACACACTCCATACACCTATGTGTGACTCGGTAGCACTCCAACGTGGATATGACATACTAGGTGTAGTACCTAAACTTGTACAGTAGTGGTGCGCGCCATCTAGGCCCTAAACTTTTAAAATTGCATATCTAGATCTTCATACTGCTAAACGAACAACACGAGGTAACTAAACTTATGCGGTTGTGCCATATAGGTTCCCTAACTTCTAAACTTGCATGTCCAAAGTATCCAAACTTGCTAATCCAGTCACTTGAGGTCCAAATTACCATTGTTTGGATAAACTTATTGCATGGCTGCAAACTTATTGAAAGTCCTGGCATGGTTTTGGCAACTACGAAGATATGCGCGCTTCGCTGCACGCGCGCAGAGGAGGAAAACCGAAACCGGAAAGGAAAAGCAAAGAAAAAATAGGAAAAAGAAAAATGGAAAGATGGAAATAATTTTTTAAAAATTAAAAGAATTAAAAAAAAGTCTCGTCAGCTACAGTGCCAAACAGTGGCTGAAGCCCTGAGAGGGCTGGGATTTCTGGGTGGTTAAAGAGAGTAGTCGCAGAGGAGGGAAAACCGAAATAGGAAAGCAAAAGGAAAGTAAACAATAGGAAAAAGGAAAATGGAAAGATGGAAAACAAATTAAAAAATAAAAAGTAATAAAAAGGCCGCGTTAGCTACAGTGACCAAGCAGTGGCCGAAGCCTTGAGAGGGCTGGGATTTCTAGGTGGTTAAAGAGAGTAGTCACAGAGGGACAACCAAAACCGGAAAGAAAAAGCAAATAAAAAGTAGGAAAAAGGAAAAATGGAAAGATAGAAAAAAAATTAAAAAATTTTAAAAATAAATAAAATTAAAAAAAATAAAAATGTCATGTTAGCTACAGTGCCAACACAGTGGTTGAAGCCCTGAGAGTGCTGGGATTTATGGGTGGTTAAAGAGAGTAGTTATTCAATGACAACTTTCGATGGACTAATAAGGTTTCATGTGAGATGAACTAAGCTATGAGCAAGACATGAAGGCCATGGAGGAGATATGGCAAGTACATTTGATGCAAGTGTTCAACTACTAAAGGTTAATGACTTGATCAAGGTGACAATCAAGAGAAGGAGTTTATTGAATATTGGATGTGACAGAGTATATGGCAAGACGAAGAAGATCGAGGTGGGGCTTGGCTGTGAAGGACTCGTTGCATGAGTGAAGGACAAGCTAAAGGCTTGGGACATGATGGACTATCGAGACAATGAAATATGTTTCCAACCATCTCTAGAAATATGTTTATGTAGTAGTGCTATAGATCTAATACTTAGTAGTTGCCACAATTTTATTTAAAATCATTTAGGGTCATAAAATTATGTTTCAATTTCTTAGATTTTTTAAATTAATTTTTTTTAACTCATCAAATGAGAGACGCCCTAAGCAAGCTCAACGAGCTTCAAAAGTTTGCAGTTTAATTTTTGTTTTGAAATTGTTTAGGAGCCAAAAAGTATAATATTATGGAAATTAATAAGAAAATAACAGTGGTAGGAGACGCTCACACAAGGCTTGAGGTTTTGGATGCGTATTTCATGTCAAAATCTGGGGAGCCATGACTTGCGGCCAGGGGTGCTTCCTTGGTGCCTTGGTGGGTTCATCTTGGTATTAATTTTTTTTACTTTTCTATTCCATTTTTTTTCCTAAAAACAGTTTAATACTATTTGTATCTAGAAATTGTCTCTACAAATCTATATTTGGGTTTTTTTCATTTTCTAAAACCAGATAGATATCTGCACAAAAAAAGTGGCTTCCTTCTATGCAAACTGATTTCGACGGCCTCTATAAAATGTTTTCTTAGTAGTTAGTAGTGATTGCCTATCGCCTACTCTCTGTTCTCCACTGCTTTTAATTCTACCACATGATCTCAACTTTTACGTTATCTTATTCCATTTACTTGTCTCTACTTTATGAAGGTATATCACTAATTTGTTGACTTGACCAGCTTTTAGATAGTTGGATACCCACTAGCAAGGGATTGTGGCGCACTTCGGCACTTGCGTTAATATAAAGTACGTGGGAAAAGGGAATCAAGTAATAAAGCTGCATACACACACGATGTATCCATTCATTATTTCAAGAAAAGTCCAATAAAAGCGATGTATTGAGCAATGTGGTGCGATGAAGACTTACCCAAAAGACCCGCTTCACCCGCACCGCCTTGTTCTCAGCCTCCGCATCGGGGGCATTGGCGTAGTGGTCAAAGGTGTAGGCCGGCTCCCTCTTCCTAGCGTACTCAACCGGGCCAGGGAAGTTGGTCTTGCACAGAAGACCCAGAATGCCATTGACATGGCGTGCGAGACCACCACCCGACACAACCGTCCAGTTCCTGCATAAGTGATTAAGAAAAAAATATTAGTTTCTACTTCAATTTTCAACATATCATATGAAGAAGTATTGATAACATCTTAAGTTACTTACTTTTGCCCTTCAGGGCAAATCACCGGGCGTTAATGAGGAGTCGGCGGAGGAGGGAGACTCGCGGGACCTCGCAAGTAGACACTTGACGAACTAGAGGAAGCTCGTACCTACCGCCTCCTCCTCCTCATCCTCATCCCCACCCCCTCCTTATTCGTCTGCCGAGCCTGCCCCTCCTCGTCCCCGTCCCCATCCCTGGCCCCGGCCACCACCTCGTCCTCCACCGGCGTGGGAGGACGAGCCTGCCTCCTGCTGCTGCTCCTCCTCCTATCCGACGGCTCCTCTTCTGCAGCCGGTGTAGGGCGTGTCCTTTAGTAAATCAAGAACACGTTCCTCTGACGGTTGCCCACCATCTTTGTTCAATCACCTGTAATTGGAAAGAATAAACAAGAGCTAATTAGAAATATAAACAAGTAATTAGAAATAGATGCAAAATAAACAAAACATAATTATAAAATAACATAGTATTACATGTATTAAAAGTAATCTGCATGATCAAGATTAGCTAGATCATAAGTCTCCCCAGGTGTCCAGGAATTATCAATGACAAGAATATGTTATGTCTTTGAAAGCATATGCCAGGGGACAGATTGAGGGGGATAACAAATACGGGCCAACATGTGTATGGGCAGCCATCTTTCCATAAGGATTGAACCCATCTGTTGCCAGCGCAACACATACATTACGAGCCGCATCTGCTTTCTCACGATGAATGCCATCAAAGCGGGTCCATGCTTAACCATCGGATGGATGTACCAGTTTGGCAGCATTGTATCATTTGTCCTTTTTGTGTCATGTCATCTGTTTCGCAGATTCCACGGTCATGTATAGCCGTTGGATCCTCGGTACGAATGGGAGGTGTCATAGGATCTTCACGGGGATCGTAAACTGCCTCTTCTGGCCATCACCAGAGTCTACCTCTAGGTACCTAGAGGATTTACACTTTGAACAGTAATTTGCATCATTGTGTTCTTTCCTAAATAGGACGCACCCCTTCGAACAAACATGTATCTGATCATATGACATCTTGGGTGCACGAAGGAGTTTCTGTGACTCATACATGTCCTTTGGTAGAATGTGGCCAGTCGGAAGCAGGCTGCCAATCACAGTCAACATACCATCGAAGTGTTCTCGACTCATGCTATACTCAGACTTGAACCCCATTAAGTGTCCAATGGCATCCAGTTGAGAAACCGATGTCCGATCGTGAAGGGATTTTTGTGCTGAAGACATCATGTCGTAGAACGCCTTTGCGGTTGGCTCCATCTCCTCCTTCGTATGTCCTTCACCATACTGTCCTTCGTGCCAATCATCTAACATGTCTGCTACCCCAGCACTAGCATCAAAATCCTCGACGCGAGGTCTCACCACCTCCTCTCTCAGACGATGCACTTCACCATGGTGGACCCACCGAGTATAGTCCGGTGTAAATCCATTCTTCAAAAGATGTTTACCCATGTCCACCTTGTTTTTCCTTTTTCTGTTTGCAGATCTCTTGCAGGGACACAAAACTAGAATCGCTCCTTTAGTAGACTCGCCAAATGCTAGTTCCAAGAAATCATTGGTCTTCATCATCCATTCAGTGGTGAAATCACTCTGACTTAAGCGGCCCATGTACATTCACTCACGGTCATCGATCCTCTAACATATATACCAGCAAGCAAAGTAACCATCAATTGCATCTACATGGTATTCCTATTGTCTAATATGTGAGGATAGGTCCTAATCCCACCCGCGGATGCATAGATGAGATTAGTTTTCATGCTCTACTCCTATCCGAGATAGAATTTCGGCAGCACCTCCCTGTTGTTCTCCCGATACACGTCCTGGCAGGGAGAGTGTGTATCCGGAGAACAACAGGGAGGTGATGCCGAAACCCTGTCTCGAATCGAAGCAGACCAAGGAAACTAACCCATCTACGCATCTGTGGGCTACCCAAAATATGTAGACAATCTAAAACAGATACGGTCGTAGATATGCAAAGATCTAAATACCTCCAACCATATCTCTTTTGAACGAGAGATGCCTATCTAAGACAATGATACGGGAAGAGGGATTATTTATACCTAGGGTGGCGGTGGAGTCAGGCTAGCGGGGCCATGATGAGTCGGTGTAGTGGCGAGGCGACGCGGTGCAGGCAGATCTACAGTGCCGACGAAGACAATCGGGGTCGCCGAGGTACTCCGGCTTGGCTCCGACAGGTCCTTCTCCTGCATAAAAACTAAAGAGATCAGTGTATATTGAAAATTTCGGCAGCACCTCCCCTGCACGGGGGAGTTTCCAAAACCTGCAAAAAACAACAGCATGAAGGCCGACAATCACAATGGCACAAAGGCCGACAAGCACAACGGCATGAAGGCCGACAATCACAACGGCACGGTGGATATACCTTGTGCGTGCTCGTAGCTGGTGCGGTAGCGGCAGGGGCGTCGATGGGACGGGCGACGGCCGAGGCACCTCCTCCTCCTCTCCTTCTCGGCTTCCTCCTCTTCTCCACTTCTCCTCCTTGGCCTCCTCCTTCTCCTCCTCCTTCCTCTCCTACCTCTCCCCACCGGCCTCCTCCTCCTTCCCCTCCCCTTCCTCCTCCTTCTCCTTCTTCTTCTTCCGCCTTCTCCTTCTTCTTCTCCCTCCTGGCCGGCCGCGGGGCTCGGCAGGGGTAGGTGCGCGGCCGCGGGCCCACGCCAGGGGCGCGTGGCCGCGGGCCCATGCCAGGGGCGCGCGGTGGAGCGGCGGGGGCGGCGCGGGGGTGCGCGGCGGGGCGATGGCGCGCGGAGGCGGGAGCGGTGCGCAGTGGTGGCTGGCGGGGCGGGGCGACGGCGGCAGCGGCGGCGGCGGAGGTGCGGGTGCGGGTGCGGCGCGCGCGGGGCAGTAGGTGCGGGCAAGAGTTGGCCTTGCGCAGTCCGGTTGGGCCTTTGCCGAGTGCCCCTGATCCGGCACTCGACAAAGATACATTTTTTATTTTTTTTCTTTTTTGAAATTCTTTGCCGAGCGCCCCACGGCAAGACACTCGGCAAAGAAGGTATTTTAAAAAAAAATAAAAAAAAAGCTCCTACATTTTTTTTAATTTCTTTGTTGAGCGCCCTTCGGACACTCGGCAAAGAAGGTATTTTAAAAAAATATAAAAAATGCCTACATTTTTTTATTTTTTTATTTTTTGAATTGCTTTGCCGAGCGCCCCTCGGCAAGACACTCGGCAAAGAAGGTATTTTTTAAGAAAATAAAAACGCCTTTGCCGAGAGCCACCTCCCTAGCACTCGGCAAAGCTATCCTTTACGAGCGCCTGGTACTCGCACTCGGCAAATTTTCTTTTCTTTTTTTTATTTTGGCCCCCAAATTTTTGTGCAACCCTCCTATAGTACCAAATACTCCATGATAGAATTTGGTACATTTTTGTGCCTTTTTGCTATATTTAGTTCATCTATTTGGTTTGATTGAATTTTTTCGGAAAATGCAAGTTTGAACTGTAGGTGCGTCGAATAACGGAATTTAGTGATTCAAAAAATGATATTCATATTGTTGAGTGTAATTCGAGGCCGTATCCAGGGACAGACGCGAAATTTCAAACGTCTTGTTCACGGAACACGGCCACCAACTTGCGGACGAATGATTTTTAAATTATATAAAATACAAACGAAGATGTCTGGTTTATAAACATCGTACATGTCAACGTGCGTGAAACCTTCTCAATTTTTTATGACAGCCTCCATATGTGATAACATGACATATCGATAAGTTTCGTGATTTTCAGACTTCGTTTGCATTTTATATAATTTAAAAACCATTCGCCCGCAAGTTGGTGGCCGTGTTCCGTGAACAAGATGTTCGAAATTTCACGTCTATCCCTGGATACGGCTTCAAAATACACTCAACAATATGAATATTATTTTTTGAATCACTAAATTTCATTATTCCATGTACCTGCAGTTCAAATTTGCTTTCTTCGAAAAAATTCAATTCAATGAAACAAATTAACTGAAAATAGCAAAAAAAAACCTCAAAAATGGACCAAATTCGAAAATTTAGTTCCTAGCACTGTAGTAGGTCTGCACCAAAAAATTGGGCACAAAAAGAAAAAAAATTAAAATCTTTGCCGAGCGCCTGGCTTGGCCCTCGGTATGGCACTCGGCAAAGAAATTGCAAAAAAAAATTCTTTGTCGAGCGCCTAACAGGTCGCACTCGGCAAAGTTTGACAGCTGGGTGACAGCCGTCACCTAAGGTAATCTTTGCCGAGGGTCTGGCGCTCCGCAAAGAGTGTGTCTTGTTTTGCCGAGTGCCTGGCTTTGCCAAGCGCTGCTTTTGGCATAGATGCTCTTTGCCGAGTGTCCGAAAAAAAATGCCCGGCAAAGCACTTGACACTCGGCAAAGAGCTGGATTCCGGTAGTGAATGAACCTAGCTAACATACATGTATCTTGAAGTGTGGTTTTCAGTGATCGACAACAATGCGTGATCGGCTAACAACGTTTTCTCGCGTGCGAAATTTTGCTGACATGTTTGCGTGTTGATGCTAAAATGCATGAGCCGTCACACCATGTAACCCAGCGTCCTTAGAGGCGCACCTTGCAAGTTGCAACACCGTCTGTAAAAAGCCGATAATTCGATATGACCGGAATAAACCAACGAATGCTCACCTGAGAGGGATCCCTGTTGAAGAACGGATATGCTACGCTAGCATAAAATAAAAAAAACGTCCGTGTTCAACCAGGACAGCATACGAGTAGGAAGAAGAGTTGGAGCAGCTCGGTCCAACGTCGTACTCGTGTCCTCGTGCTATGGCAACAGCAACATGTCCGCCTGCTTTGTCTATTCGCCTCGCGTTCGTCGCCGATCTATGCCAAAGATACAGCAACAATGTCTCCATAGTATCCACATGTGTAGAGATGGAACGACGGCCAGTGTGCAAGCATCGGGCCCACGACCTAGAGAGAGAGGGGGGCGATATATAGGGGAGAGACAAGCGTGGCTCTTTCTTGACCCGCCCCTCGTTATATAGAGTCCACTAATGGGCTTTTATTCTAGAGGCCCATTAGGACTCTAATGGATCCAATCCATAACTAGTATGATTGTCTATTAGGCACATCACCAACAATCTCCCACTTGCACTAGAGTAAATCATCCGTGCAACTGTTCCAACAACTTAAGTGCAAGACCCTTTCGTTTATGAGTAGAAGGCCATGACTAATAACCTTTTTTGACTCATTAGTCAACACAGGCACCTAGCACTACACATTGAATCCCGTATACATACAAAGATCATATCAGCTAAACCTTGATATACACACGTCCAATCCTTTGCCACACGATACCAGTCGAACTCAAGGAGAGATTCATGCCACCCTTATGATAGCTCAACATTTCAACTAGATCTTGTAGTGGATTACAACTCATGACTAACTCTTTAGTCACACCATGATTAACTATTTATTCACATTGGAACGACCATGCGCTTTTCTAATACAGTCACATCGAGGGGCCAGTGATATCTCTCTGTTGTTACGTAGGAGGGGCAAATTCCATCTTGATCCACTCACACTCCATTCTATGTTTCAACGTACATCCAGACACTTCTTTTATGACCATCCTATTATGGAGTAGCATCTTGCAGCACCAAAACACATTATACATAGTGAGAAACAATTGTAATCTTAGGTCTAATGATCCGGTACCTATACTACTCAAGAACGCTTGATGGCACATATTAAATTAACAATCACAGGCATCTAGGAGTGGGTCAATCCAACACCATGATCTCTATAATGTGTCCACATTATTGATGATATCTCTACACCTATATATGACCCGTGAAACATGATCATCAATCAATACATGTCCTAGTCTGTAAAATCATTATTGTCCCACATAATGACATAAGACTAGGGATCGATGTTTTGAATAACATTACAAAATGTAGAGTTTCACAAACAAGTCATATACTTGCCAATCAATGAAAAATGATAATTCAAGGGCCTCAATAATACTTTATTCAAAACACATAAACATAAGACGTCATAGAATCAACTCCCATTTGCACTAAAGTCAATCATGTAAGAACCTAATACCCATTGCACTCATATGTGTGTCTCATGCTTTGGTCATAGAAGAGGCTTCGTCAATAGATTAGTAACATTCAAATCCGTGTGCACTTTGCAAATCTTCACATCACCTTTCTCAATGATCTCACGAATAAGGTAATAGCACCGAAGTATGTGTTTGGACTTTTGGTGCGACCTAGGTCCTTAGCTTGTGTGATGGCACCATTATTATCACAACAAAGATCCAAAGGGCTTAGCGCACTAGGAACAATACCTAACTTAAAAATAATTTTCCTTGTCCAAATAGCCTCTTTAGAAACTTCCGAAGTTGCTATGTACTCGACCTCCATCATAGAATCAGCCACAGTCTCTTACTTGTGAAAGGTCTAGATGGCTAGAGGGGTGGTGAATTGTAACACCTTAGGTGTTACATAAGTCCATTATCATAACAGGCAGTTATTAACTTGTTAACAAGGAATTAAAGTAAGATTATTGTAGGAGAGAAATGAAAAAATACGAGGAACAAAAACAAAATTTTCAATTAGACAATGAAACCTGGTGGACCTACTTAAGATATTAACTAATACCTTAGGATCTCGACGATGCCTTATGTCAACCCCATCACGGTGTTGTGCCAAAACCATAGCTCTCAAGTGGGCTACATTGATAAACAAGAATAATAAGACTTTTTCCTTGAACTAGGAGAGCTATTGCCAACCAAAAATATGTAACCGAGACCGGAAACCAAACATATATTGTGAGTTATATACGTAAAGACAAAGTCACATTTAATGAGGTCTCCAATCTACATGACTAAAAATAATGTTTTTAACTTCTATATGTTGTTCTAAAAACAAATCATAAGTCATCTCTATTAAGAAGTGTATAAGTCAACAAACACTTCTTTGATATTAAACCTAGATCCTAGATCCTAACTAAGAGTATGGCTAAGCTTGTTTCTAACCAAAGATAACATACATCACATTTGGTGATAATAATAAGGTAGAGTTCAAATTCTTTTAATAAGGTCAAACTCAATTTTAGGTGAAAACGCAATTAAATGATATTAAATATCAAAATATGTAAATAGTTTCAATTTGTCAAACACATGATGTACAAACCTGAACCCATGGCTAAAAAGAAAATAAAAGAAAATAAATAAAAAGAAGAAAGTAGAGCTCACATGAAATGCTAAAAGCAATTAAGCATTTAAACTTGTTTATTATTAAATAAAGTATGTAGATTGCATGAGACCAAAAGTCAACCATATGACCAATGACCCCTAATTAAGTTACTAAATGACTTTGGTTTAGTGTTGAGACTATCAATGCGTGAGTTGGTGTATGTGTGACATGTCTCTTGTCTTGTGATGTGCATGTGTTGAGCATTGAGATGGTCAACAACAATGGAGAAGGTCAAGCAAGTTCGTGCCATTGGACCGGGGACGGTGAAGGACAAACATGTAGGATTAGATCGAGGGACCAATCGACAACCAGATGATGGACTGTGGGTGGCTTGCACGTGAATGGTGATGTCGACAAGCAAGTGTGCATGTGAAGATGGAGTAGACGATGTTGACCAAAGTCAAAGCGGTGGTTGACCAACTCAAGGTGGGTGTGTGAGGACTTGGTAATAGAGTGGTTGAGGACGAGCAGTGACATGCGTCAAGATCCTGGAGGAGACGTAGTGGGTACGCGACTCCAGCTAGGTTTGGATCGAAAGTTTCAGCCTAAACCGCGGGCGGCAGGTTTGCCGGGTTTGGGGCTCAAAACCCAGGGAGTGTCTTAAGGCGGCACATGGCATCATCGGAGAGCTTGCATCGAGGCGAAGCGTCTTCATGAAGGTCTCGTGGCAATCTGATGCAATTAACTCAACTTGGACCACTTCACCCCTATGGTTAAGTGATTTAGGGAAAATATCTAGGGGTATTCTTGGAATGGGTAATAGCCTTGTAAATAAGGTTAGAGGCTTGTCAAGATAATCGTCTCTTCCACCTAACTCGTTTGGTTAGGCTAGCCAATGTTTCAACTGCTTAGGAGATCAGTAGTAGAGGGGTAATGGCCTTTTGCTTTTGGTTTCTGATCTGTAAGAGGCAGGATGAAGCGAGGAGTCTAGACCATGTCTTTGTAAACTTGTTTTTGCTGAAAACAATCAACTGGACCTCTAGTCTTTGGAATCTATTCTCTCCCTTCTCTCTTTTATCTCCAGTTTGGTGGTTTTGTCTCCAACTAGATCTATACATGCTATGACCCGTGAGGAACATCTCTAGTCACTGGATTTGGCAAATTCCTCATGAGCATGTGGATCTGAGTTTTTGAGCCTTTTGAAGAAAACCTCAAGTTGGAAGATGTATTTTAAGATCTGCTTTGATTTTGACAGATTTGGGTTTTGATCTTTTGGGAAAATGTTCACAACACCCTCAAAGTCATGTCTACACAACTTGGGTTTAATCAGAGTTGATTTGGCCAAGAATTGTCTTTTTGCAATTTCTCTTGGGCCATTGTGTAGAAAAAGAGGTCAGACCAGTTTCCGAGGTCGATTCTAGCAGGAAAAAAGACCGGGCTAGTTTCTAGCCGTTGGGTGCAACTTTGTTACGTTTTCTCCATTCCAGCTATGTTTTCTGCTACACTTCCTTCCATGGTGTTTCGCTACTCTCTCTGAGCGTTTGTGAAGTCATCTGGTCACCAGTTCGCCTGGTGATTTCAGTTTCAGATTTTTTGGCTTGTGTGGCCGCTTCGGGGATTGTTGGGACAATGGCCAGTTTTTCTGATCCTCCTCTAGTCGTCTACTCAGTCCCCCTCCCAATTTTTTTAATTTTGTAGCGAGGACAGAGGCCAGATTTTCGATTGAGAATTTAGAATTGCCTCTAATTCGTTCTTCTCGCCTCAGATGATATCATCCGATCCCCTCTAATTTTTTTATAAACTTTGTAGTGATGTAATTCTAGCCTGCAGCCCATACTGCATGACCTCCTTTTGTCCTGGCCCAACGACCAACACCTGTTTAAAAAAATAGAGGCCGCTGGTCGTTGGGCTACGGATGGGGCCCAACACGAGCGTCTAGGCTAGGGCGCCAGGCTTGAGCTCCATGGTCTGTTTTCTGCAGGCTGCCTGGCCCAGTTGGTCAAATTCATTTTCTGAACTCTACTAGGGCGGTTCACTCAGACCGACATAGTTCATTCGAGTTGTGTCATATATGTCTATCCAACTGTCTCGTACTCTCGAATTGCCATACTTTGGTAGTCATGTAGAAGTATTTCAAACCTTTTGACGGCACATTTTCGCTGTATATACGTAGTCCAACTAGTGGCATCCAGGAGAACACTATATATTCTTTTTGAGATCAGCTGATAAATGCTGCCGTTTTTAGATACATCAATTTTGTAATTTGCACCCACGCCCCAATATCACGGGGCGTACAAAGCAACCACCAATAAACATTAGTATTAATTCACACATTGATCACTTGTAGTAAATGAAAAGAAGAGAAAAGATAGAGAAAATGAAGAAAAAAGAAAGAAAAACGAATAAAAAATACAGTGTTGATCGGACGCACCCATTTCAGTAATTTCACCCGGCCAGCCCTATTGACCCATCCCGTGCTAATCCAACAACAGAGAACAGAACATACATTTATATATGTATCTTTATCTTTGTGGCTAACTTGTTGACGAATTCAGTCAGTCAGTTAGCTGCCATGGCGTCCTGGGAGCGGATGGTACTGGGGTAGAGGAACTTCTTCCCGCCGACGGCCTCCAGGATCTTCTTGCTGAGCGCGGCGCCGCCGTCCTGCTCGCCGGACTTGGAGACGTAGAAGGCCCGGGAGAACCAGTCCAGCAGCTCCGGCGCCGCGCACATCACCATGTGGAAGGGCCAGTACCAGCCGGGCCACGTCACGTAGTAGTCCCCACGCCGCACGCTCGCCACCACCACCTCCGCCAGCGACTCCGTCTTGCCCACCGGCATCGGCCCCACATTGATCTGCGCACGCACAAATGACAAATCAAACGTTAGTTCAACTCCTCAACGTCTAGGGAAAAGGAGGACGGAGGAGGAGATGGAGCTCACGTCGCGGGCCTCCTCGTCGATGCCGACATGGCCGTCCTTCTGGAGGCCCTTGCCCTTGGTGAGGTTGGAGACGACGTAGCCGGGCATGAGGATGGTGACGCGGACGTGGGACCCCAGCTCAGCCCTCAGGGTCTCGTAGAACCGTATCACGGCACCTTTGCTTGCCTGCAAAACACAATTACAGTACACAAACCCACCTTGTTTAGTTCCAAAGTTGGGAGGTGTCAGAAATAATATAATATTTTGTTTTTATTTATCAATTATTGTCCAAACATTGACTAATTAGGATCAAAAGATTCGGCTCGCGAACTACAAGCAAACTGTGTAATTACTTATTTTTTACATATATTTAATATTTCATGTATGTGTCCAAAGATTTGATGTGATAGTGATATGATAGAGAATCTTTGTACTTTTTACATTTTGGAGGAGAACTAAACAAGGGCCTAATTAGTATTAACGTAACGACCGGTGATCGATGTAACTACTGACTGACATAGCGCGCGACACGTGGATCGACCTCGCTTGGTAGCTGAACTACATTATGTAAGCTCGATCATTCTAGATCGCCAGCCCAGATTCATCTCTATCTATAATTGGTGTACATTGGTACACCCACAAGGTGTTTGGTGAGCTGAATTTATGCTCACCGTGCCTATGTTCTTAGATTGAGTGACAGGATTAATAAGCTGCTTACGTTGTAGAAGCTCATCCGTGCTGTCGGGACCCTGCCGGCCACGGAGGCGGTGACCACGATGTTGCCCCGGCTGGCCTTCAGGTACGGCAGCGCGAAGTAGGTCGGGTAGACGGCACCCCAGAAGTTGAGATCCTGCAGCGGCCAGCCATAAACAAGTAAGCGCAACAATTCTTTGATTTGAAAATGATTGACCAAATTGACTCAAAAAAGAAGTGTTTTAATTTGTTGAATCCGAGAGCTAACTGATTAATTCGCTGTCTGTAGCGTTGCAGGCACTAAAGCGAAGCACTGGACCATTAGCACAATTATCAGTATTGGAAAGAATACATATCATGGCAGTTAAGAGAATATAATGCTCCATATAAAGAAGGGGTGCGCATGAGTGCGACGCATATCTAATAAGACTAAATAGGTCAGATTCTCAAAAGAAATAGAGGGGTCATGTCAAAGTTTCTAATAATAGGACTAATTGAGTTGATGTCTTACAATCACATTATGGAAGGCGGTTATGTTGGTGATCTCTTCAAAAAAGCAGCTGGACCAGATCCCTGCGTTGGCCACCAGGTGATTCACTGTGAAAACAATCCTTCATAATCAGAATTTGACATTTGAGTACCACCACCCATACAAATCAAGATATTTTAAGTCAACTATAAATATAAAAGCTATAAACAGAATGTGAAACATGTTTTAATTTGGTAGCTTTGTTTCACTATCAAACAAAGACAACTAGCTGCTGGCCAATTTTTTTTGCTAACTGTGTATTCAAAACCAGATTTGTCCATTTGTCCACTAGACTGACAAAGGACAGTTAACGCGTAGGTGGTCAATGACAACAGTATTAGACTATTTCTGATGTTCTTGTTTGAGATTGCTAACCACACATTCCACGTGGTCTTATTTCTGATGTTCTTGTTGATAATAATCTTTTAAATTACTTCGCGCTGCCGTCATTAACAAAATAAAAGTTGTTATGTTCAAAAACAAAATAAAGTTGCAGGAGGTAGCAATGACTTGCTATATTCTGTAAGTAGCTCTAACATTTCTTTCAACCAAAATAGTAAGGTACTGATTCATTCACTGCCCTATCTCTGAAAGCGACTTGCTGTCACATGGTCACGGACCATCAGCTACCCTCAGCTACCAGTGACATGGGCCGTATATATGTAAGGTACTAAGGTTTGGTATGACTGTGGGAAATTTCTTTAATTAGCTTAATTTCGAACTGCTGATTCTAAACAAACGAAAATATATACTACTATTGGATAGGTTTCACGGCTTTGCAAAAGTAATCTAGATCTATTTACATTTATTGTTGTACAAACTATGTACCATACTTGATGCATGAAGTGTGTGCGACAGTCCCCCGGCTTCTAAACTTTTAAGCCCCTCATGAGCAACGAAAATAAATGGGGCACCGCATTATGAGAGTCTACAACTAAAGGGTTTGTTTGTTTCAGCTTTCTGCTAGCCAGAAGCCAAAAGTTGAAACAAGGAGTGTAAATGTTGAGTTGACTTTTGAAAAGCTAGAAAACTTGTTTATGAGAAATTAAACTAAAAGCTAAAGAAAACAAGGTTTGAGGAGTTTTTTTAAAAAAACTTTTAGTGTACTGAGAAGCTATAGTTATTACAAAAGTTAATTAAAAAAACCAACAAAGCCGAAATCTAGAAAGTCAGCTTCTCAGCCAAAGCCAAAAACTGCAGATCAAAAACAAATAGGCTATCAGATGTGTTGCATCAACAGGGAGCACTAAATTAACACGCTATACATACAGTTAATTAATTAATTAAAAAATTATGGACCTACGTGTTTAATTTACATTTTTCAGTCGGCCAATAACATTAGTAGCAGAAGGCTTCATAGTGTCTCTCCTGCTGCTGAATCATTTAGCGGATCAAGTGTTTCCCTAAAAAAGAAAGAAAGTCTTGAGAAGCTACTCCAGTACCTATCGCTTAATTTAATGATGGGCCAAGCGCTCCTTTTTTTTTTTTTTTTTTGCGACTGGGAGAGAGAAGCTGGAACATTCGAGACACTTGCATGTTATGTTGTCCAGTCAGATGGTTAGTACAGTTAGTACTGATCACTGCTGCCAGCAATTAATCTACTAGCCTACTGGCAGTGACACTTCCGGCCGGCCGGGCCAGCGTATATTACTACCCACGTGATGACGTCCTTGTTGGAAAAAAAATGTGTTAGTACTACTCCTAGGCACTTGGAAAGCAAAGCATTTTTGTAAACTTGTCACAGGCATTCGTAAATGTGCACTTGTAAACTTGCAAAGCAAAGCATTTGTAAAGCATGTGTGATAAAAGAAGTGTAGCAGAAATATATATATAATAACTGAAGATGCATGCCAGCTTATTATTATATATATTATATTTATATAGATGTATAAGTAAGTACTGACGTTTGCCGAAGTGTGCGACGGTCTCCTCGACGGCGCGCTTGGCCTCGTCCACCTTGGTGATGTCGGCGGGGACGACGAGCACGTCGGGGGCGCCCAGGTCGCGCGCCGTCTTGGCCACGGCGCGCAGCGCGATCTCCGTGCGTGCCACCACTGCCACGCACGCGCCGTGCCTCGCGTACTCGTACACCAGGTGCTGAAATTTAATATAAGAACAAGCAGGCAGACGTATTTCAGCATAAATAAACAGTGAGATTACGTATATAAACATGTAACGGCGAGTGGTCAGATTGTTGTATAGTACGCTTGATGAGTGTACTGTGCCACTGCTCCTGCTTCTACTGTTCTAGTAGTTCCGTGCACCTTGTTCTTTCCTTTCCTAACTCTCAATGGCCAGATTTTTAATTTGATTATTGATGCGTATACGCTTCCACTGTATGTGCCGATGATGAGGCACCATCGAGCAATAAATTATCGGGATGGAGAAGTGACGAGATACAGTCAAGAGCTATACTGTGAGTGGGTTCAGGCCTTCAGGGGGGCCATGAATGTGCTTTATTCCAGTGACTGTAGACCCACATGCAGCTGGAGCTAGCAATCGGTAGTAGGACTACAGTCTACTATCCCACACTGCGCTACTGCATGCCTCTCTGCATATCCGTGATGCAGCCAACTTCCCGGAGCCACCATGCTTGGCTGGCTTCCCGCAGGGGCCGGCGTGGGGTTCACCATCCAGCGACACTGGAAATAACAGCTGGGCGCAACATGCATCATCTTGCAACAAGCAAGTTAGTCCCTCAGTAAATTTGTTTCCGTTGTTTTGCTACTTCAAATTAAACCCGCAGTCAAAGTAGGGCGTTACTTTGTTGTGCATGGCCGTCTTTTGATACGTAGTCTGCCATGCATGGCCGCCGTGGACCCTAGCAGCCTTTATTCGTGTGAATAAGATAGGAGTCAGTTTGTGGTAAGGGGCAACCATTTCATTGGCACGCACACGCCAGGTGGTAGAGTTGGTGCATGCTAGGTGCTAGCTACTAGACGCGCTAGCTAGGTGTGTGACCGGCGGCCGTGTGATGAGTAGGATCCAACTACTGGAATATACTGTACTACGTCGGTTTCCAACAAACAGGCGAAGTTGTCATAGAGCCTGGGACTGGGAATTAATTAATTGGAGGACGTATGTAACCGCAAGAAAGAGAAACCATATTTATATGGCGGCAAATATATGGATTTATTATTGTTTGCTTCTATTCTTTGCGGACGTGACATTTGTTTCATTTGCTCGCGCAGAAGTGTTCCCACCAGTGCAACATGCATGTCTCTGTAATATATAATATAATAATACAACCAAAGGCGGACAAAAAATAAACTAGACAAAACTGAGAATTTTTATTTGGAAAAAACATAGCATGCAGATTAAACACAGGACCAAGCAAATTTGAAAATTTAGTAGTACGTACTTATCTGATAGAGCCCGTGTTTAGTTCCCAAGTCAGGTGCCCCAACGTGGAATAGTGCAGGTCACATTGTACTGTAGCAACTTTTGTTTTTATTTCGTAAAAATTGTTCTAACTTTGACTAACTTTGACTAATTAGGCTCAAAATGTTCGTCTCACAAAGTATAACAAAACTGTGTAATTAGTTTTTAATTTCATCTACATTTAGTACTTCATACATGTACCGATATTTCGATGTGACAGGAAATCTTCTTTTTACATAGTGGAATTTAGGGAAGAAGTTGGGAACTAAACCAGAGCAGAATAGCGTTGTCTGGTAGTAATAACACGTGGACATGGTGTTAAATACGAGTATATGTATTTCAGCCACTACTCGTGCATGATTTGATCCGGCGCATGCAGTCGCAGTCGCTACATATGCAAATAAACTTTTAGGCCTCGTTTAGTTCAGTGAATTGGGGAGAAAAACACTGTATCAGAATTCCTGTAGCATTTTGTTTGTATTTGGTAAAAATTATCCAAATTTTTAACTAACTAGGCTTAAAATGTTCGTCTCGCAAAGTACAACAAAACTGTGCAATTAGTTTTTGATTTCATCAACATTTAGTACTCCATACATTTGCCGACATTTTGATGTGACAGATAATCTTCTTTTTGTATAGTAAAATTTGGGGAAGAATTGGGGGAACTAAACAAGGGGTTATACTACCCTCCTGCTAGGTTGGAGAGAGAGAGAGTTAGCACTAGGAGTTGTCCTAGCTACTTGTATTTTCTTAACACAAAGGTGACTAACTATAGTCGTACCCACCACAACAGGTTTGTAAGTTTAAACAGGTTTGTTTAAACTTATACTACCCCGTCCGCAGTCGATAGTAAAGGCCAAATTAAAAGGTGCGTGCAGGCGTGCAGCAGTAAATAGTAAAGCAGGCCAAAGGTGCAGTGGAGGCAGGGGATACGATACGATGGAAGAAGAGTGTGGGTGCCGGAGACGACTGACCTCGCCGATGCCGGAGGACGCGCCGGTGACGAGGACGACCTTGCCGCGGAGGTCCTCGCCCTTGGCCAAGGGGCGGACGAAGAGGCGGTTCAGGAGGCGGCACACCAAGGCGACGGGGAGGTAGACGAGGAGCACCAGCGCCAGGCCCACGTGCATGAAGCAGCTCAGCAACGCGTTCACCACACACTCCTTGCTCATCTTCCTTCCTTTGCTTGCTTGCTTGTTTCTTTCCTTCGCTTGCAGGCTTCTCTCTTCCTCTCGTGCCTGCCTCTGCACCACCCGTACCCTAGCTAGCTCCGATCCTCCTATCCGATCCCACCAGCTGCGGGCGGGCGGCCGGGCCTGGCCGGGGGTATATAGCTGCAGAGTAGGCTGGAGGTGGCGGAGACGTGGGAGGCCGTGGCCTGGTATTTATGGGTGCCAGGAGAGGAGAGGCGAGGTTTGGGCACTCTGGGCAGGGGGGGGAATTATTATACTGATGACGATGGGTGGGTGGGGGTTGCTGCAACTGTAGGAGTATATTAATATACTAGTATTAGTCCACACTCTTTCTCTCTTCTCTTGATGTTACACAAGACGAACAGACTGCTCCTAGTCCTGATGCATGCTGCATCAATGTGCATGTACAGTAGCGTAAGATTTGGTGGCTGCCCATGGCCGACGTGCAGCTTTTTGTTTCGCTGGTTTACTGTGAATGAAAGTACTATTTATTAGTTTATTGTGAGAGAAAAACCCTGCCGATCGATAGGATGATCGATGCAGCGACCTGGTGGCTAGCTAGCTAGCTCAGACCGGGTCCAGATGGGATCGATAATGTTGCGACCAGGGAGTGAGCTGGTGGCCGGAGTAAATGCCGGCGCGGCACCGATGGTATGTCTCTGTACGGTCATCATCCGCCGCCGCTGTCACGAGCCATTCGCGCGCGCTGCCTGATGATTAACGCGCGCGGCCCATACTCGCCCCAGCTTCAGTGGATCGGAGCACAGTAGTAGTAAGACATCGGAGTAATTAAGAGTCTCTGTATATAGTGCCTGTGATCTTGCACTAACTACGTAGTACATAGTACCTAGCTATATATTTGGTACTACCTCCGTCTAGAAAAGAATACAACTACGGCTTACGTGTCAGTAAAAGTAGTTCACGTTTAACTAAATTTCTAACAAATACTATTCACATTTACGGTTCCAAAATAGTTTATTATAAAAATACATTTCATAATTAATCTAATGATATTTATTTGATATCATAAATATTGATACTTTTTTATCTATAATTGATCGAACTTAAGATACAAAACTATGATACTGTGCTAGAATTGTATTCTTTCTTGGACGGAGGGAGTACACTGAAGATAGCCGATAGTGCATGCATGTGTCATGTATCATGTATTATATTTGGTATCTCGCGGATCGACACCTACCTTTACACGTACAAACTTGTGTCAAACTGCGTACATGCACATGCTTTACCGAAGAAGCTTAGGTTTTCCCCTGGTAGCTAGTAGCAATTAGCAAACACGCGCGCGCGTACGTGCCAGCAACATCGTCGTTGCAACTTGCATTGGTGTACGTACGTACGACGACGGATGGGTCGGAGGAGGAGTACATACACACGCCATTCACCGGCCCGCACTCATGCGTCGCGTCACTCCGTCATCAGTACAGAAAAAATTGTACTCCGTAAGTAAGTAATCAGTAAAATGTACGTATTGTACACGGTGAAACGTGAAGGTGGTGTACGCGGCTGGGCGGCTGTCGTCATACGTGCAGTGTGGTGACCAGAGAGAGGGAACAGAGAACCAATCCAAGTTTCACGGAAGGCACGGCGCGCATCGATTGCCCGGATTGTCAGATCGATCGGCCACCAAACAACAACAACCGCCCCCAATTGACGGCACCGCCTACAGTATCCTTCTTGCAGGGACCTCGTTTAGATGCAGCAAAAAGCTAGAATTTTTTCACTTTCCATTATATCAATTTTTAGCCGCTTGCATGGAGTATTAAATATAGGTAAAAAAATAACTAATTACACAGTTTAGTTGGAAATCACGAGATGAATCTTTTGAGCCTAGTTGGTCTATGATTGGACAATATTTGTCAAATAAAACGAAATTAGTATTATTCATCGGGTTGAAATTTTTTACAATCTAAACGTGGCCTAAAATAAAAAAAAGTGGAAGGAAGGCCATCTTCCTCGTCAAACCCGCTGCCGTGCTCAGATAGCTGTGACAAACGGCTCTGAGCGCCCTGTGCGAGGCTGGTGAAGCTACTCCAACGGTCCAACCCCGCGAGGATTAAGGGACTGGTGGCTTACGTCATCTCTGAGACACGTCTAGAGAGCCAAAACCTTTGTAAAAGCGATAAAGCTATAGCTCACTCCTGTGATCTAGAACAATCCATCATGGAATTTTCCCTTCCTCAAATCCGGTCTCTCCTCCTCTTCTTACCCAACTCCGGCGGGCTTACAAGGGGCCGGCCGAGGGAGACAGGGCGGCCAGGCAATGGGGACGATAGCGGGGCAGTTTGGGGCCCTAGCGGCGGTGGAGGTGGTTGGGCCAAGTAGGGGCGGGGAGTTCGTCGGAGTTGGAGAAGAAAGTGGCGGTGGGAGGAGGGAGGGGAAGAGGGAGGCTGTCACAGGCGCGGTAGGATCTCTTGGAGCTCTGTGGCCATGGTCATGGGTGCGGAGCTCCGGCGAGACCATAGTCACAGAGTTTCTGGGTCGATGGGGTCGAGGTACGGGGTCGTGGTACGTGGTACGCTACTTGCGAGAGACTTTTATACTTCGGGTCGAAAATAAACCCGTAAACCCGGGTCGGGGTCGACGAACCCGGGTCGAGAGTCGAAGGTGGTGAACCCGTTTTATATGACTATGGGCGAGACCCTACCGCGCTACGATGGGGCGGTGGATTGCTGGGCGGTGGTGGGCGTCGGGAGGAGGAAGATGAAGAATGACCGCCGAGAGGAGAAAAATTCAAGTCATGCCTCACTAGGGTGACATATAGACAGATCCTTGTAAAGATAGGGATCGGAGGGAGCAAAATAAAGTAGCGCATAAGCTGGTGCGTCAATCTATTAGACTTTAATAGAATTGTGTTCCTTTTGTTAGTGTTGCAGAGTGTGTGCACTCCTTTACACTGCTTAACTCTAAATAAAGCTCTCCTGTCGTGAAAAAAGATATTACTACTAGTATATGGAGCCACGGTATGTTTGGTACAACTTATAAGGTTCTTATGATAAAAAGAATTACTCTTTTTTAGATTCTTCTTGAAGTACTTAGGGCCTGTTTTGACCCTGCGGTTTTTATGAATCTGGCTTTTGAAACTGGGACCCAAACAAGTCAGTTTTTCCCAGTTTCTCATGCCAGTTTTTGCTGGAATCTTAAAAACTAGGAAGCTATTGTTACGTAGCTTTTGCCAGTTTCTTGTGACCCAAAAAGCAATAAATGAAGTCATATTCTTAAACTCGAGAGATCCAAATACCCCACCAATTTTTTATCAGAATCTAGATTTTAGAAACTAGAGGCAAAAACTGTTTTTCAAGAATCTGAAACTGATCCAAACAGTGACTTTCCTAGCATCTCCATTCATATCTCATTCGGTCATTCTTATAGTGATTATTGTCATTGTATAGTAAAATTCTTAAATAGTAGATTTCAGATTCCCCGGATTTTAACATAGTCTACACTAAAGTTGTAGTTTTCGACGTGATCTATAACTTTATAGTTGACAAGCCTTTCTGTTTAAGATTGTTTAGACCATAAAACTTTTGTTTAAAATTATTAGATTTTGAAATTAAATTTAAAAGTTTCTAAACCACTTCAAATGTTGACATGATTAATTAGTGGTCAACGTGATATACAAAAGAATACCATATAATACTAACTGAGAAGCAACCGTACCGACAAGCCTTTTCTGTTTTTCCTGTTTTATTCTTATTTGAATTATTAAATGCAAGTCACAGGTTCTACCATTTCCCTTAAACAAGTGCTCCACTTACTGAAACAAGAATCAGGCGTTTGCATCGCTTTTTTTTAGTTAAAGACAAAACTACCTCTATTAATTAGTACTCCCTCTGTCCTTATTTATCTGTTGTTTTCGGTTTTCGTGTCACAAGTTCGACTCAATTCGTAGAAAATACGTGTAACATTTTTTTATCTCTAAATAAATTTATTAAAAAACTACATTTAAAGATCTTCCCAATAATACCAATTATGTACTATAAATATTAATATTTTTTAAAATATATTTTATCAAAATTATTTCTCAGGAAGCGTAAACCAAAAATATTCAGGGACGGAGGGAGTAGCGTGGAAAAAAACAGCAGCGTCTCAGAAACTGAGGTTCAGAGGATGTAAATGATGGCGCGCAGAAACTGAGGTTCAGAGGATGTAAAAAAATAGCAGCAGAATTTTGGCATATAAAGAATACTTACTCCGAGAATATAAATATATTGGGTCTGTTTAGTTGGCTACGAAAGCTAAAAAAAAGTTTGCATAGTACTCGTCATATCGAATCTTTGGACGTATGTATGGAGCATTAAATATAGGTAAAAAATAACTAATTGCACAATTTGTCTGTAAATGTCGAGAAGAATCTTTTGAGCCTAGTTAGTCCATAATTGGATAAATTTTGTCAAATAACAACGAAAAGTGCTACAGAAATTTACCCAAAATTTTTCACCAACTAAACAGGCCCATTATCTGTAAGCAGCTTCGGGATGTAATATTTGCTAAGGCCATGTTTAGATACCAAAGTTTGACCACAAAAATCACTATGCAGAAATCATATTCCCCGTCACATCAAAATGTCGGCACATATATAGAGTATTAAATATAGATGA
Organism: Saccharum spontaneum; assembly: GCA_022457205.1. NCBI lineage: Eukaryota > Viridiplantae > Streptophyta > Magnoliopsida > Poales > Poaceae > Saccharum > Saccharum spontaneum. The sequence goes on along the minus strand of CM039598.1, from coordinate 40,867,855 downwards.
AATAAAAACATAATTGCACAATTTTATTGTACTTTGCGAGACAAATATTTTAAGCCTAATTAATCAATGTTTGGATAATTATTACCAAATAAAAATAAAATTGCTATAGTGTGACGCGACGTTTACTATGCAAAGTTTGCTCCCAAACTTTGGTATCTAAACGAGGCCTAAGGCCGTGTTTAGATGTCAAAAAGAGGCAAAAATTTTTGTATAGTAACTGTCACATCGAATCTTTGGATGTATGCATGGAGTATTAAATGTAGGTAAAAAACTATTAATTGTATAGTTTGTCTGTAAATATCGAGACGAATCTTTTGAGCCTAGTTAATTCATGGTTAAACAAATTTTATCAAATAACAACGAAAAGTGCTACAAAAATTTTTCACTAAAAATTTTTAAAACTAAAGGAGCCTAATTTTTGTGCTTCATTGTGGTTACCACCGCTGAGCCAGTATCTTTCATTTTCCTTTTGGTTGTCGGACGCTGGGGAATAGGGTTGGGGCAGGTGAGGTTTAGCTGAGCAGATTCATGAATGGCACAGCCGCACAGCTGGTGGTGGCCGGTGCCGTGCCGTGGCCCGTGGTCAGCGCGGTCCCCCCTCCACCGCGGGGCCTTTGAGACGAGGTGGCAGTGGCAGGCGATCGACTTGAATGCCTGTGACTGCAAGCCTGCAACACTACAGTTTTCGAGATGCTATCATATGTGTACCTATAACAATTAATATTTGATCATATACGGCCCTGTTTAGTTTCCAGAAATTTTTGTAAAATTTTTCAGATTCCCCGTCACATCAAATCTTTGGACACATGCATAAAGTATTAAATATAGATAAAAAATAAAACTAATTACACAGTTTAGACGAAATAGACGAGACAAATCTTTTAAGCCTAATTAGACCATGATTGGACAATATTTGCCAAATAACAACAAAAAGAGCTACAGTGCCGTTTTGCAAAATTTTTTGCATCTAAACCAGCCCTAAGGTCATGTTTGGTTCTAAAAAATTTTGCAAAATTTTTCAGATTCCCTGTCACATCGAATCTTTAGACACATGTAAGAAGCATTAAATATAGATAAAAAATAAAACTAATTATACAGTTTAGACGAAATTCACGAGACGAATCTTTTAAGTCTAGTTAGTCTATGATTGGATAATATTTGTCAAATAACAACGAAATTGCTACAGTAGCCTTTCCCAAAAGTTTTCGGGAACTAAACAGCCCCTAATTAAACTTAAAAGATTTGTCTCGCAAAATATATGTAAATTGTACAATTAATTATTTTTATCTATATTTAACACTTTATATATATCCTAAATATTTGATGAGATAGAGTGTAAAATTTTTAGGTAAAAACTAAACGCCCTAAGCAGAAGCAGCCAGCAGCTGCGAGCGAACGACGACCTATCGGAGAGGTATCGGAGACAAGACCATCGTATCACAGCTTGACCTTGACTTTTAATGTGCCATCGTACCTTTTGATTTTTTATCTATCCGCTTTTTTACTGTCAGAACAAAGATAATAATATCACAGAACTTAAAATCAATCTATCAGCCTATTTTTATAATAGTTAGCCGGTTTAAAATCTACTTGTCTATCTCACAGAATTTTTTGATTTCTGTGCATAAACTAGCTGTAAGCATACAACCCGCTTCTCTTCTCTCTCCTCTTTAGTCTTCTCCATGTCAGCGTACAATCTGTTTATAGCCCTTTATTATACTTGCTCTATGAGACCGTGGTGAGGCCATCTGATGATCCTGTACTTCCTCAGTAAAAAAACGCAATCTAGGAATTTAAAATTTGTTCCATAAAGACGCAATCCAGGAGTTCAAAACTAGGCTATAAGTACTAGGGCCTAGGATAGGACCCACATAGGCACCGGCCAGGCTGCTGCCACTTTGCTAGCACCACAATTCTCATGCAAAAAAATGAAAAAAAGAAAAATCAGTCCCAGGACGTTTTCTCGTCCACTCCGGGCCTGTTTAGACGGCAAAATTTTTTAGGTACGATTTCTGTAGCATTTTTCGTTGTTATTTGGTAAAATTTGTCTAATCATAGACTAACTAGGTTCAAAAGATTTGTCTGGACATTTACAGATAAACTATGCAATTAGTTATTTTTTTTACCTATACTAGGTTCGTGCCCGTGCGTTGCTACGGGATAGCTAAACTTTTGTCCTTAAAACATATGGATCGCACGATAAGATATACAAAAATAAAGTTTGTAAAATTAACACAGTTATGAAGAGCGCGGCGTCGTAGGATCACAAACTCTAATATATAAGTCTTTCCATGATGCGGCTAAGATAATATTTTATATCTGTAGAAAGGAATTTCCAATGTTTGTCAGGTGGCATTTTATCAATAAGCGTTCGGGTGGGTCCATAGGGGGAGTGGCATTTCGAGGGAAAGGATGGGGAAGTGCTAGGGCGGGATCACAGGATTCGGCAGACCGATGACCTGAGGTTTTCGCCGCACCATGTCGTTGTCCACCGTGCGGCGCCTTCACCTTGGATTGGAGAGCACCGCTGCTGTGCATGTCTGGCTGCAGGGAAGAGGGAATGACAGCAGGAACAGGTGCTTTAGCAATGGCTCTGTCCAGGAAGTTCACTGCGTGTCTCAGCAAACACTAAGGGGCTGTTTAGTTGGCAAAATTTTTAGTAAAATGTAACTGTAGCATTTTCGTTGTTATTTGGTAATTAGTGTCTAATCATGGTCTAATTAGGCTTAAAAGATTCGTCTCGTCCATTTCGTCTAAACTGTGTAATTAGTTTTATTTTTTATCTATATTTAATGCTTCATACATGCGTCTAAAGATTCGATGTGACGGGAAATCTACTGTTCTTTTGCAAAATTTTTTGGAACCAAACGCCGCCTAAGCAGCCTAGACAGGGCTGGATGGTCACAAGTTGAAGATAACAAAAAAAAGTTAATAGTATTGCCTGGTGATTTATAGAGGATTAATAGTATATTGCCAGGACTGCACATATTCTTAGTAGATGAATGAAAGTATTACATCTAAGCACAAGTCTGCACATAAGCTCAATGCAACTAAATTTAACTAAGCTCCAAAAGCTCATTGCAACTAAATTCATAGACTATACCTAAATTCAGAGACTGTACCATGAATCAAATTGCACGGAAAATATTACCACCTACTAACAATAAATCCCTTTAAGTAATAATCAGTGTTACCTACCGAAAAATTTGGTGAACCAGTCTTCTATTCAGTCCTATTCACTTTCCGACAACAGTTCTACATGCTGTAGATAGAGGTTAGCGTCCTGAAAGTTTCAACGTTTCAGGAAACAGTCTGAACACTATGGCCAACAAGCCACCAAGTGAAGAGTAGGCGAGAGTGAAAACAATCTTCAATTGTCGAATATGGCCAGTAGGGCACTCAGAATTCAGAAACACCGGGACTGACCTTAGGCTGGCCTTCAGTGCTATGAGCAACATGTGTTTGACGATGACGATGCGCGATGGCAGCGAGAGACAGAGGTACGTGATGGGCGGCGATGTCAGCTCTTCAACGCATGTCCTCACGTGTGCTTCGGGGGATCATGTCGGGCAAGTAGGGAGCGCGACGAGCCGCAGGCAGACGGGAGCAAAATTTTGTTATGAGATAATATAATATTGCACGGCAACAATATATAATACAACACATGAAATGATTGAAAAAGGCAACATGGAGAGCTTCCTGACAGATATATTGAAAATAGTGTTCAAGAAAAATAGTTGCGCATTCAATGAACTTCACTAAATAGCTTTACGATTCTTCAATTAATCAAATACATAAAAACCTACTGAAGAGCACCAATTTGTTCAATCCTATGTCAAACTAATTCTCAATCAAAACTAAATTGTCCTTGCCTCACATTGACAGAACGAAGGAACTTACACAGAAGACAGTAAGACATAGCTGCAGGCCAACCATCGTGTAGTTAAGATAGTCCTTTTCACTTACTTTGGTTACAACTCCCATCTCCAAGTTCAGCTCCTTTTGAACTCATGTCGAAATAGCTGCCTGAGGAGGTCCCTTCGATTTCACAGCAACACCATCATGGCAGCTCCCAGGAAGACATCCAAATATGTCTAGCTTCTCTCTAAAAATGTCTCCTGAAAAGTGTGAATTAGAAATGCTTACTCTAGGTGATCAACCAAAGATTCATATAACCAGTCTCAATTGCTGTAGTGCATAGCACTGCCTCTTATTCTCAAACTCACACACGCCTCCTGAAAAAAGTGTGAATCAGAAATGTTTACTCTAGTTGATCGACCAAAGGTTCAGATAACCGGTCCTTGATTGGTGCCATGCATAGCCTCTGATTTTCAGATAAAGTCCGACATTCACAGGATAGCATTGAGCATATAAAGCTATTTAGATAGTTATAGATTAAGTAGGAAAATGACTTGGGTGGTAAGTGGTAACAGCTTACAGGCAAGCTCAAGTGAACCTGTCACCAACAATCAAATTTATATATTTAAATAAAACTAAAACCAACACCAAACTCTCTGAAAATCAGTCGATTACCTCTAAGTGTTTATCATTCTAAGACCCACAACATTGTTGATATTTCTGCATAAGAGAGGACATCTAGAATTGGATGACTGGAGCACATAGAAATATGGACATGTGTCCATAGATAAACAGTAATTCTTTAGATCATCATTTAGTGAATATGCTGCCAATGGCACCACCTACACTCCAAATATTATTCAAAGAACAAACACAGAGTATTGGTTAGAGTTGAAATGCCTTGCTTATAATGTCATATCACAGTAACAGAGTATTTAGTTACTCTAGTTTTATCTTATTTTGACATTTTTGTTTTGTGCCAAAAGAAATGGTAAGTAGAATTTCTCAAAAAGCTATAGTTAGAGCACACTATCTAGGCTGCAGAAAATATATCACAACAGATACTCTTAGGTCCTACCTTAATACAGAGGACTGAATTGCAACTAAAATACTAATTGGCAATGTTGTCCTATTTTCCAACTGTACCAGTATTGCAACATTCAATGATGTGGGGGAAAAGCTATTCTGCACACATGGGCAGTGGCCTCCTCGAGTCACTGACAAAGTAATTTTTTTCTTCCACGAAATCAACAGACAAGATCGACATGGCGATAGATATAACTGTCAATAACAGTGCAGCAATCCCATTCTAAACCAACACTGCTATGCCCATTGCCCACACCAGTTTCAAACGTACGCGATCGTATACGAAACAAAATTAATTCGCCGGTTCAGACGCAGACGCTACATCGTCCTGGAAATGGGTTGCAAATCGTGCTTACCTGGGCATCCTACTCCTGGGCGTACTGCTTGGCGTAGGCAAATATGATCTTGCGGCTAACAAGCACCTTCTGGTTCTTCTTGTCTGCGAGGGCCTTCTCCTCCCTGTCCACTTGCCACTGCTCCTACCGCTTGCGCTTGCGCAGCACAGACTCCAGGACCTCCGCCCCCTTCGCCTCCGCCGAAGGCCTCTGCACAGAGAGACAAACATCACCGACTCAGAGTCTCAGATCCGCGTGGAGGGAGATGGACTCCGCCACGAACGCTGCCGTCCCTCAGCCTCAGCCTCTTCCGTGACCAAGATATAGTGGCCGGCCGTCGCTACCATAGCTGCGCGGGGGCACGGGCCCGCTGGCCGGCATCCGGCCGCCGCGGCCGCACTGGCAAGCGAGCGCGCAGGCGCGGGCCCTCTGGCCGACAGGCCGCCTGCCGCCATCACCCCAATCGGTGGGCGCGCAGGCGCAGGCGCGGGCCCTGGCCAGCAGGGCGCCGCCGCTGCCGCCTCGACCATCGATGTTGAAAAATCCTCATCTACAAGTCAAGCCGTACAGCACACGGGCATGACTGATTGGGTGCTTGACTGCAGGGCAGAGAGGAGGATGGAGAGCTACCTGGAGATGTGGTTCGGGGGCTTGTAGGCCAAGAACTCCAGCAAGGAGGCTCTGTTGCTGGCGTTGCTTCTGCATCATTTTCAAGAACCCTAAGCGCCGCTTCTGCTTCGTCGCCGACCTCGAGAAGCGTAGCGAGATGGAGGCCACCAAGCACGCACCACGTGCGTCCTCCGCTGTCGCCGCTTAGTTCCACTGGGATCCGCGACAAGGCAGGCCGTGGGATTTGGACCTAGGCGAGGAGCGATGGGGATGATGTTGCGGCAGGGACACGGGGTGCGGGGACGGGGAACGGCGGCGTGTGCGGCCGCAGGGTGCGGGGATGGGCAGTGGCGTGCGCGGCGGCGGTCCTGCGTGATTGGAGCAGGATCCGGATGGAGAGTGATTGGAGGAGATGGGTCGCACGAGCCAGTATCACGGACGAATCGTGGGGGAGCCACGGGGACGGCAGTTTCCTTTTCCGGGCTAGCTATCGCACGAGGAAGCGAGGTGAAAGCAGGCGGGGATCGCAGGGGCAGATGGACGACAGGAGGCGACGATTGTCGCACGAAAAAAATTGTCCACGCTTTAGTCTTTTTAGTTGTAGGAGATTTAATACTCTATGTATACGTCTAAAGATTCGACGTGAAGACCAGCAGGTGCCGCACCTTTCCAGAAACTCCAGCGAAGATCGTTTTCCTAGCTAACAGCTGTGTCAAATTATAGGGGCATTTTGGTAATTGTGCTAGCTATATTGGTGATCATGTCTAGTCTTACATATTTTTTCGGAACGGAGGAAGTAGTACGTACGTATCACACATTCAGGCATCTAAGAATATGTAAAAAGTACATTTATTGTTGGCGTGTAAACATTTGGCTGTAATCTTCTTTGGCGTAAACTAAAACCGGCTAGATAAGTCATGGCTGAAAGTACTGCTCGCTGATTTATTGTGAGAGAAAAACATTACTAAATGACTGGCTGATTTGGCTGGTAAGCTCATGCGAACAGGGCGGATTGTCAGGGACGGATCCACAGGATGGATGCCGAAAGAGACCGCTCGGTTGCTTGCTTAGTTGCTCTGTGCCGCCTTGCTGACCGGTCTAAAAAGCATGCTACAGGGCTGCAAGTTGTGGCCTTGTTTAGTTTAGGGCGTAAAATTTTAGGGTGTCACATCGGGTGTCACATAGGGGTATCACATAAGATGTTTGGATACTAATAAAAAAACAAATTATAGAATCCAGCAGTAAACTGTGAGACGAATTTATTAAGTCTAATTAATCCATCATTAGCACATGTGTTACCGTAGCAGTTTATTGTCAAATCACGAACTGATTAGGCTTAAAAGATTCGTCTCACAAAGTAGTCGCAATTTGTACGATTAGTTATTTTTTAATTTATATTTAATACTCCATGTATGAAACGTTCAAAGGCATGGGATGTAACTTTTTTTGAGAGGAACTAAGGCCAACTGCGTAGCAGCCTGCCTGCTGCCCACATTGATACTCATACTACCCGTACGTACGGCTGGTGGAGTCCGTGACCGATTCAAATTCAACGTAAGGCCGTGTTTAGATTACCTAAAACTTAGAATTTTTTACTCTCCATTATATCAATTTTTGGACGCATGCAGAGAACAGTAAATATAGATAAAAAAATAATTAATTACACAATTTAATTGTAAATCATGAGATGAATCTTTTGAGCCTAGTTTATAATTGAACAATAATTATTAAATACAAACGAAATGTTATAGTTCCAAATTTGTCTAACTTCTCTAATCTAAACAAGGCCAAAATACCGGGAGTACTAGCAAGCAGCAGCAGGCTTAATTAATCTCACACAGCACCCTGTACAATTCTAGTATTCATCAGATCAATGGCATAGTTCAAGAGCTAGCGACGATGTTTGCCGCGGCATCATGTCACCCTCCCAAAATGTACAATTCTAGTATTCATCATATCACCCATCCCTGTAGAGGTCCTGAGGTAAGAGCTGGGATTTGCGGCCGATACGGATGGATCCCCCGTGCTTGCTGCTTCCAGCAATTATTGCTACAAGACACGTAAGACATGACAGATAGCAACGGTGGATCTCGCTCTTTTCGAAAGTTGGGGGCTGAAAAGTATTGTTCGCTAATTTATTATAAGAAAAAAATACTGTCAGCTTGGCTGATAAGCTAAGCTAATAAGACAAGCGAACAGGAGAGAAGTGTAAGAGCGGAGCTAAATAATAAATGGCTACAAACCTTACTAGCTCAACCGTGAGTTTGGCTTTGAGCCTTTGATAAGAAATTTAACTGAAATTTTAAATTTGTATATGAGTTATTTGTACTCCCTCTCCTCCCAAAAAAATGATGTCGTTTGAGGGTTGGGCACCCATACCAAGGACAAGGGAAAAGACTCTGATACCTCTATCTTCTACTACTACTCGGTCCCACAGACTCGCGCAGCACTCTGGCGCTCGTCCCCGTTCTCAATCCAGATCCCGGCCGCGAACAAGACCACAACCGCCTGTAGACCCTGTGCCACCACGCGCGAAAGGCTCGAGCGAGCAAGCCTCCTCTCCAGCACGCGGGCCACGCCAGCCCTCATGCAGCCTCCGCTGGCTGGTTTGGGGACGGAGGAAAGGAGGACGACCGCCAGTGAAGGAGAAGAGGAGGGAGGGCAGAAGATCTTGTCGGACGAGAAGAGGAGGAGGGTGTTAGTGAGGAGAAGAGGAGGGAGTGCGCCGGATCTCGAAGAACTCTGTAGAGAAGACAAGAGAGAGTGCTGGCCTCCTTGTCGGCGTTCGGGCCACGCTCGTCCTCACGATGGAGAAGAGAGCTAGAGCAGCGCCGGTGGTGTCGAGATGGGAACAGGGCCGGCGATGGAGAAGATGAGGGAGGGTGCCAGACTCCCAATGGCAGAGGAGAAAGATGAGGGGGCTGCCGGTGAACCTAAGATGCGTGCTGTAAAATGAGAGAGAGGGAGGGATTGAGAGGCGAGCCGGCGAAGGGAGCAGGGCACAAGGGAGGTGCCTGGCGTAGGCTGTGGGACCCATTATGCTAGAACGACACTCTTTGCAGGACAAACTTCAAACGCTAGAACGACACTCTTTCTGGAATGGAGGTAGTGTGAGGTAAGCTTTTTTACTAGTAGTAATTTGTAACATTGCAGTTAACATCTTTCTTGTTGCATGAAAGAGAATAAGTTCACAAACTTTGACTTGGCCTATTTATTTATTTGATACTTCTTTTTTATGGTAGGTGAAAGGTCCTAATATGGCTAGAGGGAGGGGTGAATAGCCTATTTAAAAACTCTACAAGCACTAGAGCAATTGATTAGTACAACAAACGGCGTAATACAATTTTGCTCTAGCTCTATAAGGGTTGCAAGCCACCTATCCCAACAATTCTAGTTGCTATGATCAGTAGACACACACAAGAGCTAAGTCACTACTCACTAAGCTAGTGTGCTTCAAAGACTAACTAAAGAGCCACACTAATCAAACTAACAAGCTCTCAAAGACTAACTACACTACAGAGCTTGGCAACTAGTTTGCTAGAAATATAAAGGAGTGAGTAGGGTGACTATACCGCCGTGTCGAGGAATGAACCAATCATAATATGAAGTCAATCCAATCACCAGAAGAATTCCAATCACACAAGGGACACAAGATTTTTCTTCCGAGGTTCATGTACTTACTGGCACGCTAGTCCCCGTTATGTTGACCTATACTTGGTGGTTCGGCAGCTAAGAGGTGTTGCACGAACCTCGTCCAACAAATAGACACCGCAAGAACCTACCTACAAGTGAGGTAGCCTAATGACACGCGCAATCCAATAGTGTACCTTTTGGCTCTTCGTCGGGAGAAGGTCAAGAATCTGCACAAGCAACCGATCGAGGCCGGAGACAATCACCAACTCCGGTCAACGATCCTTCAATCATCGGGCCGTCCAGGTGTCAGCAAACACCAAGAGTAACAAGCTCACAAATAGCCCAAATCACCCAACTAGTGCCACAAGATGATGCAACTCAATACAATGCACTAGAGGCTCACCAATCTCATTCAAATGATGAAATCAAGTGTGTAAGTGAGTGGATTGTGTTTGCTCAGCTCCCAAAGGGTGTGCACAAGTGTATGAGGTGCCAAGTGTAACACCCTAGGTGTTAAGCATGCATTAGGCACTGCAAATCATGAACATGAGCATCACTTTGCATTCATAACCACATGAAATATAAAGGAAACGTCGGCTTGAAACATGTGAAACATGACTTCGAAACATAAATGTTGCATTTGCTTGTTTAAATAGAATTAAGCCATGTGTGTGCTTGATTAGGTCAATAAACAAGTTTGTTTGGTAGTGCAAATAATTTAAACATGTTTAGCATAAAATTTGGAGCAAGTTTTGTATTCAAAAGTTTTTCAGAATTTGCTTTTAAAAATAAGTTAGAAAAATGGGTTATTGAATTAAAATGACCTTTGGATCTCTAAATCAAAATCTATTTGGAATTTCAAAATTTCCCGTAAAGCAAAGTTGTAGAGTTTAAAATTCTAGACAACTTTTATTTTTGGACCAAATTGTGAAAATGGATTTTTGTTGCTCAAAAATATAAAAATGTTGCTGTTATTCAAAAAAATAAAAAGAAAAATCGGTTTATACTTGTTTTGGGCCGCGCGCTTCACTTCTTAGCCCGCCTGTGAAGCCAGCCCGGCCCAGGTCGGCCTCGCCCGCTCCCTGCGCCACCTCCAGCGCGCCGCGCCCGACCACGGCAGACGCGCGCCACTGCGTGGACGGCATGCGCCGGCGACGGCGGCACCTGGCCGTCCGGTGGCCCCCGTGCCCCACGCGTTCGCCTACTCCCTCCGCGCCATGTCTGCCTCCTGTGCTCACCCTTATTCCCTCCCTTCGCTCCACAGCAGCAGCAGCACAAGCTGAGACCGGAGCTCCACCGCTCCGCCATCATCCCCGGTAGGGCCGTACCGGAGCTCCACCAGCTCAACCGTCAGGTGCACCTGGCTCGCCTCGCTGTGGGGAGCACCATGGTGCCCACCCCGAGGCCGGAGACCTCACTATCGGCGAGCTCTCGCCGCCGTTGGCTCCTCCCTCCCGCGGGTGTATGACATGTGGGGCCTCGGGTCCCACTATCAGTCACTAGCGATGAGTTTGGGTACACAGCACCGGGTGTGCTAAGCATTTCAGCACGCGTTTTTGGAAAAGGATTTCAGAAATGATTTTTCAGAAAATTGTTAAATGCTTGTTTATTTCAAAACTTGAAAAAAATGCTCCAAATTTGTTGAAACAAATTTTGCTAGGTTTCTTAGGAGTAGATCTACAATTTAAAATTATGGGATGTCAAATTAGTGATACTTTTGTATAGGGTTTTATTTAATTCTTGTAATTGCTGTTTTTTTAAGAAAATGTATAATAAATCATAGGAAGCTCAGAAAAATATGGTTAGAGTTTTGTTAGTCTTCTTTTGTGATGTGCTTTGTATGAAAAATATATGTTAGTCATGTTCTGTAGAAAAATATTGATGTGTAGTTCAAGTGCCTTTATTGGATGATTTTTTGTTATTTTTGATAGAGAGCAAAATTTGTATAAAACATGCATGTGATAATTTTTTTACAGCATTTGTTTACTGTGGAGAATGTGGGAAAAATTCTAAATCTATTTTTTGATACATTTCATAGTACAAAGCATTTTCATGCTCATTTATATACCCTAGCTTGTCATTTTTGTGCAGATTGATTCACTGATCCAAATACAATCAAAATTTGGTGGTAGTGTATTTAGGGTACTACTATGCTACTGTAATTTTAATAGATTTTTCTATGCACTAGAAATATAGGTTTCTGTTGTAACCTTAGTTTAAAGTGAAATAAACATAATATTCTTTATACATGATTAGTTTATTGGTGTAGCTTTGGTGTATCTTTGAAGCATCAAATACTTGCTGATGTCTTTTGCCATGTGAAGATGATTGTGGTGATAAAGTGTTGTAGCACTTGTGTTAGGGTTATATAGTTGTTATTCGAAAAGTAATGGGGGTTAGTGGCAGAAGAGAATGCACTAGATGACACATATTCATAGTAATTGTCCTTGGATAATGTTGACTACCTTGTAGAAAGGTTTTATGTCTTTTCCATCCCTTAAAGTCTCAATATGTTCATCTGCATATCATTCCATTATGATCATGACATGCCATTGCATCCGATGCACCGTTTACATATTTACTTATACAATTGCATTATACAGTATCACAGGAGGAGCTGCAAGTAGCAGTTCAAGAGGAGCAGAACAGGATCGATCCATAAGAAATCTAGGCATAGGAGGTGCCAGAGGAGGAGGAGCAAGGAAAGGACCTGCCCGAGTGCGTAGATAATCAACCTAGTTCGTTAGAATGAGGCAAGCCCCAGAGCATTCTAAGTCTCCTACTTTATAAAAGCAATTCTTTATATATATGAGTCTTATATATATTGTTGCATTAAGTTATAGGTGTTCAGTGAAACCGTTGATGCATTTATTACTATCCTTGCCTACCTTATTATATTATTACCCTGCTAGGTTTAGGATCGAATAACTGCTTAGCCCTGCTTAGACCAGTAGCGATCGATGATTTCCTGTCACCTGCAATTATATGTGGTTACTGGAATAATTTAGCTTGGAATGGATGATATCATGAAAATAACCATGTGTTGATGAATAATTGGAGACCGAACAAAAAAGTTAGAGGCAACCAGACAGGGTTCTGAGGTGCTATTAGTTTTCCGTCTGTGTCGGTTAAGGACCGATCGTTGCTCGTCCCTCTTATCATGTTGAACGTATGCTTCATATTTAGCTGGCCAAATAAAGTACCTTTCGACCGTGAAGCTAGTGGCATTATTCGGGCCGGAATCTACACGGGTACGCATACTGGTGCTGTAGGGGGTATGACGAGGACACGAAGAGTGAGCCCAAGGTGCGTCCTAGCTGTCGAGCAGTCCCTGGGTACTGCGGCTCTAATTTATCCCGCGACGTTTACCTGAATAGTGTTATTGATGACCTGTAGCTCACTTTAGCAGGTGAGTATGGTTTGTGTGAGGAATAAATCACTAGCTGGTTAGGAATCAATTCGAATCGCCATCGCTTCTAGATAGTGAGCACTTGACTCGAGCTACAGTATCGTTGTAATGATGATGAAACATGGATGGTTATATGGATGATATTGGAAATGTTAAATCTAAGTTGTTAACTGAATGATATTGGTTAATCAAGTGATTGCTATAGTATAGGTACTTACCTAGATTAATGGTTATAATAAACATGATGCAATGTACTTAAATTGGTTTATTTATGATAGCTTATGCTTTTCGCAAATAAGTCAGCTAGTCCACTAAAAGAAAGCCTTGCATACTCCTTGGTGTCACTTTATTTTGGTTTAAGACAGGTAAGTCTAGCTGAGTGCTTTCTCGTACTCAGGGCATTTTGGTAATTGTGCTAGCTATATTGGTAAGCATGTCTAGTCTTACATATTTTTTCGGAACGGAGGAAGTAGTATGTACGTGTCACACATTCAGGAGTCTAAGAATATGTAAAAAGTATATTTATTGTTGGCGTGTAAACTTTTGGCTGTAATCTTCCTTGGCGTAAACTGAAACCGGCTAGATAAGCCATGGCTAAAAGTACTGCTCGCTGATTTATTGTGAGAAAAAACACTGTTAAATGGCTGGCTGATTTGGCTGGTAAGCTCATGCGAACAGAGCGGATTGTCAGGGACGGATCCACAGGATGGATGCCGAAAGAGACCGCTCGGTTGCTTGCTCAGTTGCTCTGTGCCGCCTCGCTGACCGGTCTAAAAAGCATGCTACAGGGCCGCAAGTTGTGGCCTTGTTTAGTTTAGGGCATAAAGTTTTAGGGTGTCACATCGGGTGTCATATAAGGGTGTCACATAAGATATTCGGATACTAATAAAAAAACAAATTATAGAATCCACCAGTAAACTACGAGACAAATTTATTAAGCCTAATTAGTCTATCATTAGCACATGTGTTACCGTAGCAATTTATTGTCAAATCATGAACTAATTAGTCTTAAAAGATTCGTCTCACAAAGAAGTCGCAATATGTGTAATTAGTTATTTTTTAGTTTATATTTAATACTTCATACATGTATCAAACATTCAAAGGTATAGGATGTAACTTTTTTTTGAGAGGAACTAAGGCCAACTGCGTAGCAGCCTGCCTGCTGCTCATACTGATACTCATACTACCCGTACGTACGGCTGGTGGAGTCAGTGACCGATTCAAATTTAACGTAAGTCCTTGTTTAGATTATGCTGGAAGTTAGAATTTTTTCATTCTCTCCATCACATCAATCTTTACATGCATACATAGAGCAGTAAATATAGATAAAAAATAACTAATTGCACAGTTTGACTATAAATCATAAGACGAATTTTTTAAACCTAGTCAGTCTATGATTGAACAATAATTATCAAATACAAACGAAATACTATATTTCTAAATTTTTCTAACTCCTCTAATCTAAACAAGGCCTAAATACCGGGAGTACTAGCAAGCAGCAGCAGGCTTAATTAATTTCACACAGCACCCTGTACAATTCTAGTATTCATCAGATCAACGGCATAGTTCAAGAGCTAGCGACGATGTTTGCCGCGGCATCATGTCACCCTCCCAAAATGTACAATTCTAGTATTCATCATATCACCCATCCCTGTAGAGGTCCTGAGTTAAGAGCTGGGATTTGCGGCCGATACGGATGGATCCCCCGTGCTTGCTGCTTCCAGCAATTATTGCTACAAGACACGTAAGACATCACTGATAGCAACGGTGGATCTCGCTTTACTCTGAAAAGTATTGTTCACTAATTTATTATAAGAAAAAAATATTGTCAGCTTGGCTGATAAGCCAGGCTAATAAGATAAGCGAACATGAGAGAAGTGTAAGAGCGGAGCTAAATAATAAATGGCTACAAACCTTACTAGCTCAACCGTGAGTTTGGCTTTGAGCCTTTGATAAGAAATTTAACTGAATTTTTTATTTATATATGAGTTATCTGTCCTCCCTCTCCTCCCAAAAAAATAATGTCGTTTGAGGGTTGGGCACCCATACCAAGGACAAGGGAAAAAGACTCTGATACCCCTATCTTCTACTACTACTCGGTCCCACAGACTCGCACAACACTCTGGCGCTCGTCCCCGTTCTCAATCTAGATCCCGGCCGCGAACAAGACCACGACCGCCTGTAAACCCTGTGCCACCGCGCGTGAAAGGCTCGAGCGAGCAAGCCTCCTCTCTAGCACGCGGGCCATGCCAGCCCTCATGCAGCTGGCTGGTTTGGGGACGGAGGAAAGGAGGACGACCGCCAGTGTAGGAGAAGAGGAGGGAGGGTAGAAGATCTTGTCGGATGAGAAGAGGAGGAGGGTGTCAGTGAGGAGAAGAGGAGGAAGTGCGCCGGATCTCGAAGATCTCTGCAGAGAAGACAAGAGAGAGTGTTGGCCTCCTCGTCGGCGTTCGGGCCACGCTCGTCCTCACGATGGAGAAGAGAGCTAGAGCAGCGCCGCTGGTGGAGAGATGGGAACAGGGCCGGCGATAGAGAAGATGAGGGAGGGTGCCAGACTCCCAATGGCAGAAGAGAAAGATGAGGGGGCTGTCGGTGAACCTAAGATGCGTGCTGTAAAATGAGAGAGAGAGAGGGAGGGATTGAGAGGCGAGCGGGCGAAGGGAGCAGGGCACATGGGAGGTGCCTGGCGTAGGCTGCGGGACCCATTATGCTAGAACGACACTCTTTGCTTGACAAACTTCAAACGCTAGAACGACACTCTTTCTGGAATGGAGGTAGTGTGGGGTAAGCTTTTTTACTAGCAGTAATTTGTAACATTGCAGTTAACATCTTTCTTGTTGCATGAAAGAGAATAAGTTCACAAACTTTGACTTGGCCTGTTTATTTATTTGATACTTCTTTTTTATGGTAGGTGAAAGGTCCTAATATGGCTAGAGGGAGGGGTGAATAGCCTATTTAAAAACTCTACAAAGCACTAGAGCAATTGATTAGTACAACAAACGGCGTAATACAATTTTGCTCTAGCTCTATAAGGGTTGCAAGCCACCTATCCCAACAATTCTAGTTGCTATGATCACTAGACACACACAAGAGCTAAGTCACTACTCACTAAGCTAGTGTGCTATCAAAGACTAACTAAAGAGCCACACTAATCAAACTAACAAGCTCTCAAAGACTAACTACACTACAGAGCTTGGCAACTAGTTTGCTAGAAATATAAAGGAGTGAGTAGGGTGACTATACCGCCGTGTCGAGGAATGAACCAATCATAATATGAAGTCAATCCAATCACCAGAAGAATTCCAATCACACAAGGGACACAAGATTTTTCTTCCGAGGTTCATGTACTTGCCGACACGCTAGTCCCCATTGTGTTGACCAATACTTGGTGGTTCGGCGGCTAAGAGTTGTTGCATGAACCTCGTCCAACAAATGGACACCGTAAGAACCTACCTACAAGTGAGGTAGCCTAATGACACGCACAATCCAATAGATTACCTTTTGGCTCTTCGCCGAGAGAAGGTCAAGAACTTGCACAAGCAACCGATCGAGGCCGGAGACAATCACCAATTCCGCTCAACGATCCTTCAATCACCGGGCCATCCAGGTGTCAGCAAACACCAAGAGTAACAAGCTCACATCCAGCCCAAATCACCCAACTAGTGCCACAAGATGATGCAACTCAATACAATGCACTAGAGGCTCACCAATCTCATTCAAATGATGAAATCAAGTGTGTAAGTGAGTGGATTGTGTTTGCTCAGCTCCCAAAGGGTGTGCACAAGTGTATGAGGTGCCAAGTGTAACACCCTAGGTGTTAAGCATGCATTAGGAACTACAAATCATGAACATGAGCATCACTTTGCATTCATAACCACATGAAATATAAAGGAAACGTCGGTTTGAAACATGTGAAACATGACTTCGAAACATAAATGTTGCATTTGCTTGTTTAAATAGAGTTATGCCATGTGTGTGCTTGATTAGGTCAATAAACAAGTTTGTTTGGTAGTGCAAATAATTTAGACATGTTTATCTTAAAATTTGGAGCAAGTTTTGTATTCAAAACGTTTTTCAAAATTTGCTTTTAAAAATTAGTTAGAAAAATGGGTTTTTGAATTAAAATGAACTTTGGATCTCTAATTCAAAATCCATTTGGAATTTCAAAATTTCCCCTAAAGAAAAGTTGTAGAGTTTAAAATTCTGGACAACTTTTATTTTTGGACCAAATTGTGAAAATGGATTTTTGTTGCTCAAAAATACAAAAATGTTGCTATTATTCAAAAAAATAAATAGAAAAATCAGTTTATACTTGTTTTGGGCTGCGCGCTTCACTTCTTAGCCCGCCTGCGAAGCCGGCCCAGCTCGGCCTCGCCCGCTCCACCGCGCCAGCTCCCGCGCGCCGCGCCCGACCACGGTAGACGCGCGCCGCCGTGTGGACGGCATGCGCCGACGACTGCGGCACCTGGCCGTCCGGTGGCCCCCGTGCCCCACGCGTTTGCCTACTCCCTCCGCGCCATGTCTGCCTCCTGTGCTCACCCGTATTCCCTCCCTTCGCTCCACCGCTGCAGCAGCACAAGCTGAGCAGCTTTGCTCCGCCAGCGCCCGCCTAGCTCCTCGCGGGAGTTGGCCATTCCGGCCGCCCCTGTTCACCGCCAGTGTCTCCATCTTGCTCCGAGCTCCGCCTCCCTCTCGCGCAGCCCACGCTTGCCTCGGCTTCCCATGGTAAGCCTCCCCTCCGTGGGAATTGCTCGTCGGAGTACTGGCCGAGCTCACCGAAGAACTCCGCTCTGTGGACTCGTCCCCTCCACTCTCCTTTTTCCTATCTCTATGCACGCATCTAGTTCACCTTGCTTTCCTGGTGCTCGTGTGCCTCTCCCTGTGCCGTCTCTTGGCCGGAGATGGCCGGCCACCCTTGAGCCGCGCCACCGCTCCGCCATCATCACCGGTAGGGCCTTACCGGAGCTCCACCAGCTCAACCGTCAGGTGCACCTGGCTCGCCTCGCTGTCGGGAGCACCATGGTGCCCACCCCGTGGCCGGAGATCTCACTGACGGCGAGCTCTCGCCGCCGTTGGCTCCTCCCCCTCGCGGGTGTATGACATGTGGGGCCTCGGGTCCCACTATCAGTCACTGGCGACGAGTTTGGGTACACTGCACCAGGTGTGCTAAGCATTTCAGCACGCGTTTTTGGAAAAGGATTTCAGAAATGATTTTTCAAAAAATTGTTAAATGCTTAGGTTTCTTAGGAGTAGATCTATAGTTTAAAATTATGGGATGTCAAATTTGTTGAAAAATAATGCTCTATTGAAACAAATTTTGTTAGGTTTCTTAGGAGTAGATCTACAGTTTAAAATTATGGGATGTCAAATTTGTGATACTTTTGTTTAGGGTTTTATTTAATTCTTGTAATTGCTATTTTTTTAGAAAATGTATAATAAATCATAGGAAGCTCAGAAAAATATGGTTTCAGTTTTGTTAGTCTTCTTTTGTGATGAGCTTTGTACAAAAAATATATTTTAGTCATGTTCTGTAGAAAAATATTGATGTGTAGTTCAAGTGCCTTTATTGGCTGATTTTTTTGTCATTTTTGATAGAGAGCAAAATTTGTATAAAACATGCATGTGATAATTTTGGTACAATGTTTGTTTACTGTGGAGAATGTGGGAAAAATGCTAAATCTGCTGTTTGATACTTTCATAGTACAAAGTATTTTCCTGCTCATTTATATACCCTAGCTTGTCATTTTTGTCTAGATTGATTCACTGATCCAAATACAATGAAAATTTGGTGGTCGTGTATTTAGGGTATGACTATGCTACTGTAATTTTTATAGATTTTTCTATGTATTAGAAATATAGGTTGCTGTTGTAACCTTAGTTTAAAATGAAATAAACATAATATTCTTTATGCATGATTAGTTTAATGGTGTAGCTTTGGTGTATCTTTGAAGCATCAAATACTTGCTGATGTCTTTTGCCATGTGAAGATGATTGTGGTGATAAAGTGTTGTAGCACTTGTGTTAGGGTTATATAGTAGTTATTCGAAAAGTAACGGGGGTTAGTGGTAGAAGAGAATGCAGCAGATGACACGTATTCGTAGTAACTCTCCTTGGATGATGTTGACTCCCTTGTGGAAAGGTTTTATGTCTTTTTCATCCCATAAAGTCTCAATAAGTTCATCTGCATATCATGCCATCATGATCATCACATGCCATTGCATCCGATGCACTGTTTGCCTATTTACTTATACAATTGCATTATACAAGATCGCAGGAGGAGTTGCAAGTAGCAACTCAAGAGGAGCAGACCAGGACCGATCCACAAGAAATCCAGGTATAGGAGGTGTTAGAGGAAGAGGAGCAAGGAGAGGACCTGCCCGAGTGCGTAGATCATCAACCTAGTTCGTTCGAACGAGGAAATCCCCGGAGCATTCTAAGTCTCCTACTTTATAAAAGCAATTCTTTATATATATGAGTCTTATATATATTGTTGCATTAAGTTATAGGAGTTGAGTGAAACTATTGATGCATTTATTACGATCCTTGCCTACCTTATTACATTATTACCCTGCTAGGTTTAGGATCGAATAACTGCTTAGCCCCGCTTAGACCGGTAGCAATCGGTGATTTCCTGTCACCTGCAATTATAGGTGGTTACTGGAATAATTTAGCTTGGAATGGATGATATCCTAGAAATAACCATGTGTTGATGGATAATTGGAGACCGAATGGAAAAGTTGGAGGCAACCAGACAGGGTTCTGAGGTGCTATTAGTTTTCCATCCGTGTCGGTTAAGGACCGATCGTTGCTCGTCCCTCTTGTCATGTTGAATGTATGCTTCACATTTAGCTGGCCAAATAAAGTACATTTCGACCGTGAAGCTAGTGGCATTATTCGGGCCGGGATCTACATGGGTGCGCTTACTAGTGCTGTAGGGGTATGACGAGGACGCGAAGAGTGAGCCCAAGGTGCATCCTGGCTGTCAGGCGGTCCCTAGGTACTACGGCTCTAATTTGTCCCACGACGTTTACCTGAATAGTGTCATTGGTGACCTGTAGCTCACATTAGCAGGTGAGTGTGGTTTGTTTGAGGAATAAATCACCAGCTGGTTAGGATTTAATTCGAATCGCCGTCGCTCCTAGACAGTGAGCACTTGACTCGAGCTACAATATCGTAGTAATGATGATGAAACATGGATGGTTATATGGATGGTATTGGAAATGTTAAATCTAAGTTGGTAACTGAATGTTATTGGTTAATCAAGTTATTGCTATAGTATAGGTACTTACCTAGATTAATAGTTATAATAAACATGATGCAATGTACTTGAATTGGTTTATTTATGATAGCTTATGCTTTTCGCAAATGAGTCAGCTAGTCCACTAAAAGAAAGCCTTGCATACTCCTTGGTTTCACTTTATTTTGGTTTAAGACGGGTAAGTCTAGCTGAGTACTTTCTTGTACTCAGGGCGTTGTTCCCATTGTTGTTGCAGATGGTCAGATGTACTACGGTTATTGCATCAACCGCCTGTACCCGGCGATGGGCGACAACTAGGACCAAGGGCAATAGTTGCTCCGTATTTCTTATATATTGCTTTTTTTGGAAATGACTATCTCCTAGCACTGTATCTAAACTAAAAGTGTGTATTTGCTTCCGCTATTTTAGTATGAACTTGATTTGTAATAACTTTATGTTCTAAACTCTGATGTATTCACTGTTGCAAATTTTATGTAATATATGACTATGGCTGCTAAAATTGTACGATCTTAGTTTGTATGTTGGTTGGTTTAAAATTCTCCATGGTTTCACGGACTATTGGGTTATACGGGCTTAAGTTTGCTAAATTATCTGCTTCGGCGGGTGATTTTCTAACT
Organism: Saccharum spontaneum; assembly: GCA_022457205.1. Taxonomy (NCBI): domain Eukaryota; kingdom Viridiplantae; phylum Streptophyta; class Magnoliopsida; order Poales; family Poaceae; genus Saccharum; species Saccharum spontaneum. Next base: position 40,847,050 of record CM039598.1, on the reverse strand, counting down.
TAATCTCTTATAATTGGTCGGTTCTGTTACACCAAGAGAGTGGCTAAGGCTGGCCACACCCTCTATTTATAGCCACACAAGCAAATAGAGCTGTTGGCCCTTTGGAGCTGCTGTCTGTGAGGTCACCGGACAGGGCCATGCCTAGCATCGGACATGGCAATGACCTCCCCAACAGTCGAAATCCAATGGCTAGAAAGCCATTGGGGCACTAGACAGGGTGGCGGTGACCACCCAGACGAGCCCTCCCGGTTTCCCTCTTCTTTGGAAAAAGACGTGGTGCACCGCCGTCACCATGGTGGTGACCGTGGCTGTGACTAGCCCAGCTGTTGCTGCTCTCGGGTGAATTAGGGCGGTGGCATCGGACAAGGGTGGCGATGCCACCTAGGCACCTCCTTTAGATCGCCCAGTTGCAAACTTTTTCACAATTCGATCCACGGCAACTCGAGCGACTCCCCGCAAGTGATGCTAACTCTCAAAGTGTTTTCTCAAAACCTATTTGAGCCAAGTTAGCATTTCTCAAAATATTTTCGATAAATATTTTTGCCTGCTCTCTGATGTGCACTAGACCTAAATTCAATGCATGAAGTCCAACACCTAGTGGCACTAGATGACTGAATTTTCTAGTTAAGAACCACTTTTGATAGTACGACCATCTATCCTAAATGTGATCACACTCTCTATAGTGTCTTGATCACAGAAACAAAACCCCTACTTATACCTTTGCCTTGATCTCCAAAGGCTTTTGTTTTTCTCTTTCTTCTTTTCCAAGTTGAGCACTTGATCATCATCACATGTGGCCATCTCATCATTTCATGTGATCAACACCATCACTTGAGTGCCACCATGCTCCATACTTGGATGTAGCAACCTAGCTCATGATCACATTAGATGACATAGGTTAGTACTTAGGTTTCATCAATTGTCTAAAACCAAACTAGGGCTTTCAATCTCCCTCTTTTTGGTAATTGATGACAACCTTTTCATAAAGATATTCAATTAAATTTTCTTGGATTCATGTTGCTTACCCAAGCATATTACCATGTGTAAAGGATGTGGACAAGATTCATAAACCCAATTTGGTAGCATTAGATCCCCCTACATATGTGCTAAGAGTTTAGATTTAAAAGCTTGCACGTATGCATGGATTAGGAAATGTGGGGGAGTAATGTCTGCCAAATGATGCTAAGGTGTAAAGAATGGACCTTTGAAGCGTGATAGCTGTAACAGAACCGTCCAATTTATAAGAGCACAAGTACATTTACAACCATCGAAGTAGTCAAACCATCATAGTTGAGCCCATATAAACCCGGTAGTCCGATGAAATCACGAAGGATCTCAAACCAACCAACATACAAGCCAAGATCGTACATGATTCAACATAACAAGTTATATGTTACAATACATTTCACAAATAGTTTACAAATAGCTCACATACATTGGAGTTCCCATAGATTATTACAAACCAAGTTCAGGTAGCGGAAGCAAAGTAGTTTTGAAAATAACATAACACTTAGTTCAATTAAATGCCAGTACCACGGTCATTTCCAATAAATGCATCATAGGTATGGTAACTTAGAGAGAGACCATGCCCCATGGTCTAATCCTCTTCCATAGTAGGGTGAAGACAATTTTGATAGTACCCATGGTACATCATATCATCTGCAACAAGAGGGAATAAACCCTAAGTATGAGAATGTACTCAGCTAGACTTACCCATCATTAACCAGAAATAAAGTGACACCAAGGATTATGCAGGGCTTTATAAGTGGAGCTAGCTTGATGACATTTTGCATGAAAAGCCATTAGTGGAACTACACATTTTACAATTCGGTCATCAGTTAATTGTAGCTATCCCATCTAGATTAGCAACTAACCTGTGCCAAACATGTTGTATACCATTAAGTCATCACAATAATAACCATATCCAGTGTAGCATTTTCATATCCATCATAACCACTGCATTTCATTAAGTTACTACGATGCCGAAGCTAGTTGAGTTTCTCACTATCCAGGAGAGACGTCGATTCGAATCGATTCCAACCTGCTGGGGATTTATTCCTAACACAAACCCAGACAACCAGATCAACGGTCACCTTAGGTCACCTTTGGTACAACTCGGGTCCATTCGCGGGTAAGACCAGCGCCGCACACCCAAGGACTGACCAGCTGCCAGGACAATCAGGCCCGGCCTGCCCTTGGACTCACATCCGGCTCCCCGCAATGTGCGCGCTCTAACAAGTTGTGTCCCCGGCGTGAGTTGAGCTACTCGGCTTCGCGATCGGAACGACTTATCTGGCTAGCTAAGTGAGAGGCATATGTTCAATCTCGATAGAAGTGCCGACAACGACACGGTCCTTAGTCGACACAGACGGAATCACTATAGTCCAAACACCGCCAACATATAAGATTCCGTCTGGTCTCCAATTATCACATCACCACATGGTTATCTCCTCAAGCAAATATAGCCAACCGTGATCTAGTATCCACCTATATCTCGTAGGTGACAGGAAATCATCCTACTTCTACCGGTCTATGCATAACTAAGGATAAGTTTCGATCCTAGACCTACATAGGGTGAGGTATACATTTCTAGACAAGGAAGGTATATACAACAAGTGTTTCCAAATCACTCCTATTACTTAATGCATCAAACAAAAGGACTTAAGTTAAGTTAATATTTATAAAAAGCATGGAAGGCTTAAAATGCTCCGGGCCTTGCCTTTCAGAAATGAGGAGGGTTGGTGGTCAGGGCACTCCAGAAGATCTTCTATGTTGACTCCTTCTCCTGCCAGAACCTCCTGCTCCTGAGCTGCTTGTGGCTCCTCTGATCGCTCTTGCTCGAACTCGATCAATGTCACTCCCTCAGGAACACCTATTGCATGCATATGCACAACATAAGTATCATGAATGCATAGGATATGATATGACATGATGAGATGCATACACATGTGTATGTAACAAATGGTGACATGGTGATACTAAATTAACACTTGTTTACTGAGTAAGTGCATATCTCTTCTCTAAAACAAGAAACATACACTCACCAAGGTCTAACAACCTAAGGTAAAGTTGTTCATCATGTGTAAGAGGCTTAGAACCTGCAGCTAACAACTTATTTTAGTTATCCTAGGCACCTAAACAACAACATCAAGGTCATACAAAGAAACCAAGTCATTCACTCCTTTCAAGCAATTTCTGGACTGCAGACAATAGCTACTTGTTTTGATCATAACTGGAGTTATACAAATCTAACATACATGAGATAAGACTTTTTGGAAAGCTTATGAAATTATATACAACTCATCTTTAATCATCTCAGCATGATTCACAATTTAACATAGTTAAACAAGTACAATTATCAAATCTGATCCAGAATTCCAGAGAACAACTAGTTCTGAAGACCAACTTTGAACAGCCATAACTCACAAACCATTTGGCCAAATGCCATGCAACTTTAACATAAGCTAGATAAGTGAGTTATCTACAACTTTGTTATAGATATGATTCATAGAAAACCTCATTTTCACTAGGTAATTTGCTTAACTCTAAGATCTATCCAGAAAAGTCACTACAAGTGAAAATTACGGAAAATAATATTTCACTACATACAAGAATGGTAATTTGAACACCACCAATATTATTAACAGTTAGCACACATTAAATGAACACTAGAAAACATAGTGGCCATCTCTAAATAAATTCTTTTCATGCCTTTATTAATTTATTTAGATAAATGGATGAAATAATGAATATATATCAAAAGTGTACACTAAATTCTGAGAAAATTACAGTGGCTTCCACTTGCTCAAAATAGGATATTGTAAAAATTTTATACCATTTTAACTTGTATAACATCCTCCACAAAAAAACAAGCTAGCATAGCTTATAATAGCATAAATAGGAAATCATAGTGAAAAGTGTCAAACAATAGATTTAATATTTTTCTTAGCTTCACCAGGATGTAAGAACATTGCCCACCTAATTTCATGATCATTGGTTATATATTTTTACCATGAAAAATAGCACAAGAAAGTAACATTTATTCAAAGAAAATTAATAACTCAAACATACAACACCCAAAAATCATGGGATTTTTACTGCAGCACTCATAAATCCTGACTGGCCTCCCATAAATGTTTTACATCAAGTGGAGCACTACAACTTGGGTTATGAATTTCCCTTTAAAAAACCCTAGGTAAAGGAGATAAATAAAAACAATAAAAACTTTCCACTATACCCTATCATATTATCATACTATCAGATATATCTACTCTCAAGAATTTCAAAAAGTCCTCATTTGCATTTTTCTGATTTTCTACGATTTATTACGAATTTCCAAAGTTTGCATAAAAAATATGTGAAAAGATTAAAGATAAAACATCAAAAACCCTAACTCGGGCTAGGTGAACCTGGCCCATTGCACCAGGAGGCGCCGACAACTGGGGCTCGTGAGTCAACGGTCCCACGCGACAGACACACAAAGGAGAGCGGTGATTGACCCGGCAATAGCTTGCCGCCAGTGACGTCTCCGGCGGTAGCGTCACCACCAACACCTTCCCCTCGTCAAGCCGCACCGGGTAGTGCTTGTGGTTGGCTCAGAGGTCCACTGGGAGTAGCTCGCCGGTGGCCATGGCGGCTCGGTAGAGCGGTACGGCGGTATGCCGGCCATTCCCGGCCACGACCGGCCCGGGTGAGGACGGCTACATCATCGCGGAACTCTGGGCTACCTCTACGCAAGAAAAGAGGAGGCCAGGTGCGCCGGAGTGGTATGGCCACGGTGGGCACACGCATGGAGGAACTCCGACGAGGTCCGCGGTGGCGGCGAGCTCGCTATGAGCCATTACTTGGGTTCAAAAGGCACTTCTAGCAGGCGGAGGAGGTAGCATAGAGCGAGGCGGAGCCGATGGCTAGTAGGATGCAGTAATGGCGCAGTGGCGAAGGCGCTACACAATGGTGAAGCTCATGGTGGTGTCACCGCTGCGTCTCTACGATAGGGGCAAAGAAAGCGAGACAAAGAGTGTGGGTGAGTGGGGGGAGGACGAGCGCGATGCAGTGTCCATTTCTGCCCGCCCTAGCTAGGCGCACGGGCCCATCGCTAGCGTACGGCTAGAACGTGGTGGCCAGACACTGCTCCCGGTCAGCCACTACCTCCCTCTCTGCCCGATTCAAATCGACATGAAGCCGACTGAAGCCAGCCCCAAATGTCGACTGACAACGCGTTTTCAACCACCTCTAGCTCCTAATTCGTTTGTCCTTCGCAAAAACTCTATTAGTAAAAGTTGTAGAGCTAGAAGCAAGCTCCAACTTTGCTTAAACAAACTTGGCCTAATTCTGCCTAGATTTCAAACTACAGAGGTCTGAACATGGTCACTTTGAAACTGCTACTGCATTTAACTTAACGAAATTTCTAGGTGTCCTAAAACAACACTGTTTTGCACCATGAGAGCCTTTTTTGAGCATGTTAGGCACATTTTCATGACATGGCCTTTAAACAAAGTTTGTTCCTCATGAAATTTACTACAACTTTTATTAAGGGTGCACAAACATGCAAACACTCCAAGCAACACTTTTTAATTTGTCAAATAAAAGCACTCTAGGGGCTCAAACTTGGTCAACCCCTATTTCAAATTTGAATTTGACCAAACTATAAATACAAACCTTGTTTCATTTGTTTTCCTAAGTGAGTCTAAGATATTTTTGTGACCCTACACACATTTGCATGGACTACATATAGTCCCATGCTCATATGGCACATGAAATATATACTTGACACATGTGAAACATACAATTGCTACTAATGAAACATAGGGTTCTATATTGAAACATGGTCATGCAACACATGAAACATGTGAAACATCACTAGGGTACCATGTGCAATATTGGATGGCTACACATAGGTGGCATATATACTTTCTATATATGGGAAACATATGTGGCAGTAATGAAACATACCCTATGCAACATGTGAACATTCATGATGCATTGTATGGAATGGAATGCATATGCTCATATTTCATGCAATGCAAGTGCATATGCAAGTTGAACACCTAGGGTGTTATAGCCTTCCCCTCTTATAGAAATCTCATCCCGAGATTTGAATGACCTACCATTTTTCATAAAAAGCGGGGTAAACCTCTCACAGATAATCCTCCCTTTCCCAAGTTGCATCCCGTTCACTATGATTGCTCCACATGACTTTGTGAAACTTGGTCACCTGATTCCAAGTTACCCCCTCTTTGGTATCTAGCAACTATACAGGCTTCTCTTCATAGGCTAGGTCAGACTTTATCTCGATATCTCTAGTTTCAATCGTTTATTCGGGGACTCGCAAACACTTCTTCAGTTGAGAGGCATGAAAGACATTGAAAATGGCACTCAATTCTGGCGGTAATTGGAGTTTATATGATACTCTCCCACTTATCTCCCCTTTCTACCGCTTATAATGTGACCCCACCAGTCAGAATTGTCGTCTACCTTGAGACGACGACGCAAATCCCACATCACCCGTTGTCTGCACCATCACTCCTAGCTCACGCCCCACCATCGCCCTACCAGCTAAGCCTGAGCCCCACCGACGAACCATCTCTCTCCCTTGTCCCCTTCCGCGCCATCCCTATCTGCTCCGCAAAACCCATCGACACGCGCATGTTGGTGAGGACGCTACCTTGGCCTCTACTCTTCCTCAGCCAAATAAGGACGAGCACGAGCTACAGCGAGCAGCCAACTCACCACCAGACCAAGCAAACACGTGCCCACGGCGATGAGATATTTTCCACCGTGGAAAACATCTCACCGCAGGCCAACTATTGGTATAAATTAAATGCACACAAGTTATAAGGTATCCGCAAGCGCATAGATAAATCTATCCTGTTATAGCACTTCACCAAGATAATCTCGGTTTTAATCTCGAACCCAAAGGAAAGTATGTGAGTGTGTTCTAACTAGCTGGTCTATAAACTTAACCCGAATTCACAATCAATGTCAGACAATAAAAGGGGAATAAAGAAGACTACTAAGGACTAATTTGTGGGCGATGACTCCCAAGGAATAAAATCAGAGTTCCTTCCGTACGAGCACCAATTGACCTACCAAATCCTATCGATGGGAGATGGACTGCAACAGACTCAACGCAGCTATCACCTACGCGATCTACCACCGTTCGGTCAATTAGGGGATATTCACTAGTAACCCTAGTCTAAGCACCATGCTTACACTACGAATACTACTTCAATCAAGGAGCTACCAAGATCAAAGCACTCAAAAGAGACTTGCAAACTTGAAGAACAATAGAGACAAATTGCTTACTTGAATCAGAATTTTATTAGCAAAGAATCTCAGAAGAAAGCTCTAGAAGAACTTGATCCCACATAATACAGTAGAAGAGAGCACCGACAGGCCATAACTCCTCTAGAAGTCTACTCTTGCGCTCTATCTCTCTCTATCTCTAAGACTAAATCCTATGGAGGACTAATTTTCTCTTGATTGCTGGTCTAGATCCTGATGGAATAGGAATTAGGATTTCTGGCTCTGGATCTGACTTCACTTCATGGGGGTTCTACCCTTTATTTATAGCCTAGGAGGTTGAATACGAGCCCTTGGATCAAACCGACTTCACGTATGGCTGAGATGTATCCTTGGAGGCGGTGGAAGAATACTCCAGCAACTCGTGGTGGCTTCCCACCACATGGGGCCGGGCAGCACAGGGGTGGGGCCAGTCGGCCCCACTTGGCAGGCTCTCGAGTCCTGCCTCGGTGTGGAGTCCTCTGGTGTCCTCTGAAAGCTTCCCGTGTATACGCCACAAAATTATCTCGCGATATCTTTTGATATTTAGGTCCTCTTTGGTGGTTTTCTGTGTAAATCCTGCATAAAATATAAATTCATAAAAACTTATGGAAACTATCAGTAATAACCTCCTACTCTATAGTATTTATCCATTTTGATCATTTATGAAGGAAAGGTTGATAGTTCACGGCATACTTTAACTACCGTCAACACCAACCGACCTTGGCGCCTATAAATAGGCCCGACACGAGCTCCCTCGCTTCACCCATCACCACCGCTAGCTTCACCTAGGGCTAGAACACCCCATCTCCCTCTTAGTTCCCTTCCTACCCTTCCCTCCAGGGCAGCAGCTCGTTCTTCCCCAATTTGGGACACCAAGGTTGCCATGGTAGCGAGCTCAAGGCTCGCCCATCCCAGGGCACCGTAGGCCGATTGGAGTAGACCGCGAGCTCATTGACCCTCACTCCTACCTCCTTCACCCCTCAAAGCTCTCTCCACCCCTCTGTATTCCCCTAGCCACACAAAGCTCAACCGCCACGCCACCCATGCCACCGCCACCGCAGCACCATAGCGCATAGTCGCAACCACACCGCCGCTAGGCACTTGCTCCACATTCCACCACTCATGCTGGACCCCACTTTGCCTATTAGAATGCCTTAGGAACCCCACCGCAACACCACACCACCACCGCTATTCTGGCAAGCCGCCATCGCCGCTCTACGCCACCGCCACCACCCCCACCTACTTTAAGAGCCATGCCGTAGCCATGGGAGTGCCGTCCGCCTCTTTTCGCCAAGCCTCGGGCAAAGACACCGCCGACGTAAACAGCCCTGGTGAACTCCTTGCCGCTACCCTATTTTGATGCCGCGCCAATGTCGTCGCCATCACCCTCCATCCGCCTCCATCTCCCCTCGCTCTCTGCCACACGGGCCCAGTCCAAATGGCATCCCATGCCAGTTATGGGAAAAGACGAGGAAGGCCCATGTGTTAGCAACCACCCTACGCCGACACACCGACCCCACCTGTCATACACCTTCCCCACGCCGATGGGTACAATAGGAGGAAAACGCTGGGTACACCCAGGTAGTGTACACAGAAAGCTACAAAGCCCATTTCCATGCATAGAAAAATTCCTAGAAAATTTCTAAATAAACTAGGTACACCCCAGATCCGACCCAAATATTTTCACCCCATTTCCATTACTCTAGCTACTAGAAGTAATTCCCAAGCCCTTTTCCACATATATATTATTCCCGCTTAATCCTTGAAAATCCATATCTCCACCATCCCAACTCCAAATCACTTGCTTCCACCACCAAAATTCCTCTAAAATCAAGCCCTATAAATTCCTACCACGTACCCCATTATTTGGTGCCCATTTAATTTCTAGTTTTGCCTGTTTTTCCTTTTATATAGTTAAATGCTAACCCTAGTAATAGTCCGCCAATATGGTAGAAGATGACCCTGTGTATTCGCGTATGCTCACATACGGCGACACATGCTCAGATATGAATATGTCCGTACCTAATCACCTAAAATAGTAACCACCCAGGTAAACACATAGGGAAGTGCCTGGTACCTGGGTACACACCAAAATGTGGCTAACTTAGCCTTTCACCCTCTCCTCCTTCCTAGCTAACCCCAGGCACACACATACGCATGTGCGTGTGTGTTGCTAACCCCGTGGACCTGAGGGGACCAACCAGGACATCTATGATGACTTGGTCAGGCTTTCTCCTTTCAGGTTCACATAATAGTGAATCCCTGATAATGTGGTATGGTTTTCCATCAGCCCAGTGTTGGCAGTGCTTAACTCTTATTTTTACTGCCAACATTTAAACAAAATAAAACAAATATGGATGCTAAAACTTTAGATTAGGGTTTACAACTCACATTTTCCATGAGTTTTGGTATACACATGTTTTGCAGGCACAAGTCTGAAAATACACCAAAATGCGCAATCAAGAAGGCGCATTCAAGCAAAAATAGAAGCAAAGCCCAACCAAATCTCAGAATTGGGCTAGAACACCGGTGTGGGAGCAATCTAGGCCCAGTCAGCAACCCACTAGAGCAAGATGGTGGTGACTGGGCTGGCCTAGGGTGAGGGTGCACTGCCCCCAGCTCCGCCTGGTCCCACCTTGCTCTAGCGGTGCATTCAATGCTGGGGAAGGTGGTTGCATGTGGTGCTTTCCTAAAATACAAGCAAACCAACCTCCTCTAAGCCTGTATAAGAAGACCACCTATCCACATTCAAGAAGCATCATATACATATTTCGAGAAGAAGAAGAAGGGTTACACTCATTCCATTAGCTTCTGGCTAGACTAGTTAGGGGGTGAGAGAGGGAAAGAGTTAGAGGAATAGCGAAGTAGCGGAGCCCTTTACTTCTTGTACTCGACAAGCCTTGTACATCGGGTGGACGGAGTGCCAGACTTGTCGGCTCCCCTCTACACTTGTACCTCTAGAAACGTCGTGCTACTTGGAGTAAGACGTTTGTGTTTATCTTTTCATTTTGATCCCTTAAGTAAAGTTATCATTATTACTACTTACTTATGGGTTCGTCATCCGTCCCCATGGCAGGTGCTCTAGGAGAGGACTCTTGATAAAGATGGAAGTTCCTAGTCAAAGCTAGAGTAGTGACCAAAAGCGTAGACGTGGTGTCTAAGCTAAAAGTCACCTTCGTTTGCCTCGTATGCCACGGTTAAGGGGTAGGCAGCAGGTGGTGACAGCCCTGTCCATCCTTTGTAATGCCACCATGTTCGGATACGGCGTAGAGCTGTAGGTCGACATCGACTGGCAGACCAGTTACAATTCAGTGCCTGAAGTGAGTCTATACTAGCAAAGTTATCTTCGCTTAAGATTTCTACCCTTAGAAGGACCTGACTACCCAAGTTACCCTTCATCTTTTTCTCTTGGGTAAACTAGCCAAAAGACTACTTACACTACCGTTCCTTTGGGAAAATATGGTACCTGAATACTTCAGGGTGAAGTGCTGTTACTTCCGTGTGCTTGTGGAATTTTCTGCTTATAGTAAGAAGCACCAACAAGCATTTCTGGTGCCATTGCCGGGGAACGGTTATCTTTTTAGTCTCTGAACCTAGTTTGTCCATGTATCCTTTGTTTTTACCTTTCTTTTCTTTTTATCTTTTTTCAATGGAGCAACCTACCATTCTAAACCTTTTTGCTCCCAAGGGTGAGCTCGTTGAATCTCCACAATGCTCGAAGCCAATCATAGCTTCAAGTTATGAACTCGGCCCTAGCTTTATAGCCATGGTTCGGGAACAAGCCTTCTTGAGGTTGGATTATGAAAACCCCTATCACCACCTAAGGGAGTTTGAGCAGCTCTGTGCTTGCCTAACTATATTAGGCATGTCACAAGAAACTCTTCGGTGGAAGTTGTTTTCTTTCTCACAAGATGAGAGAGCAAAACAATGGTATGCCCACAATGTAGGGAAGGTAGCTGGTGATTGGGAAGAACTATGGAACAAATTATGTCTTGTGTTCTTCCCTATATCCTGAATCGCTGCCCTATGATAAGAGATATTCAACTTCCAACAAAAAGAGATGGAATCCATAGGTGTAGCTCAGGACAGATTCTCAATTTTAACGAGATCTAGCCCAGACTTGTCTATACCCAACCATGTGCTTTTATAGCATTTTTAGTTAGAGCTTAGCAAGGAATCTTCCCTACCGCTCGATATAGCTGCCGGAGGTTCATTTACCCATAAAACCACAGCGGAAGGAGAAGCTCTCCTAGACCGTATTCTAGAGAACACTTCTCCACTAGACCCCTTCGTGTAGAGCTTGAGTCGAGCCACAAGGAAGTCTCTTCAGCTAAGGCCAAACCCATAACATCCTTAGAGAGACCCTCGCCCAAACCAGAAGATTTGAAGGAAGGTTTCCAACCTTCGGACCTTCCATATTTCAAGGATGAACTTTTTGAAGAATTTAGAAACACCTAGAAGTATTCTTGCCAAAAGAAGCCACCAATTCTAGTCACTCCTCTTGAACCGATAGACAAAGAATCCCTTAGAGAGTCTATCAAGGAGTTGACTGCTATTATGAGCAATGAATGGGTGGACGAAGGAGAGCGCTCTTCTGAAGAAATTTAAATACGTACCCCCTCTTTAACTATTCATTGTAAAATTCGAGGAACTTGGATGGATGTGCTTTATAACCCATCTGTTGGAGCAAACCTAATGTCTGTAGCCTTCACATCTGCTTATATTGGGGAAAATCCATGTCTCCAATAGTTAAGTCCCTTAGGACTAGTCAAAGAACTAGCCTAAAAGGGCTTGGGATTCTCCATGATATGGCTTTACATCATAGGGATATAGAAGTGGCACTTCATTTCCGTGTCTTCAAAATCTAGGATTTTGACATCATGATAGGGCATCCCTTAGAAAAACTTATTGTGGAGCCTCCTTCATCAGGGGCGTTGGACGTAAAGTTGGGGAGAGACACCTTTACCATTCCTATCACTCGAGCTAAAAACTCAGTGGCAGAATCTCTCCCCTATCTTGACCTGTCCAAGGAGGACATGTTGGTTTTACCCTTTGATTCCCCCGAGTCGTCCTTAGAAAAGGATGCAAAACTCTTCATAGAAGAAGAGGACGACTTAGGAGAAACCATAGATATTCCTCAAGAGAAAGCACTAGCACGACCTCCGGTTAAGCTAAAACCCCTACCCGCTAGTCTACGTTATGCTTTTCTAAATGGCGACAAAGAAACTCCTGTAATCATTAGCGATAAGCTTTCTGATCAGAAGACATCCAAACTCATCACTATTGACGGTCATTAAACTCCAAATATAACCATCAACATTACATAAAGTGATATGAAATGAATTACAAAGCATGGTTGTAGGGTTTGATTCTAACAAGTTCCACAAGTTTTGATGCTCTCATTTGTCTTGTAGGATATGCAATTTTTCACAGAATAAAAGTATCTCAAATGATGAATTGGAGTGCACCATTGTGAAGGGCTCGTCGAGATGATTGAAATAGATATATTACTTGCTATATTTGGAGTTTGGAATAAAAAGATATCAATCCACGACCACACATACAATAGAAGGTTCCAAAGGACACAAGAAGACACTAGACCGAAGCGGACCCCGATTGGCTGTCAGCTAGGGCTGCCCGGCCCCACCCCTATGCCGGCCAGCCCTTGGCTGTGCCGCCTCACCCCAAGCTTCTAGAATGTTCCTCCTACACCTCCTAGGGTCCCATCTATGTCCAATTGAAGTCGATTTATCCAACGGTGGTCGAGGGAGGTCACACGGATTGATGATGTGGCAGTTACTTGGCCTCTACTCCACCTCGGCCTATATAAGGATGCCCCCTACCCCTTTAGGAGGCCATCTCTCATTCGGATCAAGGCACAACACCAGAGAATTAGGGCTAGACTCTCCAATTTAGTAGATTAGTTCTAGTTGAGAGTTAGGGAGAGTTGGGCTACACTCAGGTTCTGAAGAGTTCTTCGGAGGATTGGTATATCTTTGTATCTTACCTTAACAAGACTTATACTTTAATATATTTATCTTCTCCATTTACTTTTATGCCTTCATATGTGTGGTTAGTATAGTTGTTATACTTTTGCATGGGACCTCCGCTCATACTGAGTGCGCTAATTATCACGTGTGACTAGAGTAGTAATTGCTGGTGTAGACATGGTGTCTAGACTATAGGTTACCTAAGATTGTGCCCAGTCCCACAGATAGTTGTGGTAGCCCTAGAGGTGACAGCTCTGACTAGGCCTTTGTAATCCACACCATGTTCAGATTGGTGTTCGTAGGGCTTTTTGGCAGCCTTCCCCTGACTGCCCCTTCCCAGTCTTTTCGAGAGTCGGAAAGGTACTGTTGCTCCAAAGTGTTTTTGTGTGATTGCTATATCTACCTAAACTTCAGTTATCATAGAACCAATGTAATGGATAAGTATTTAGGAACCTTAAACTCTCCCGCTGTCCTCTCAATTTAGCTATGCTACTCTTTTATCATGGAATTCTTCTATGTGTGTGTCGTTTTGCATAACTCCTATCATTTATCGTTCACCCCCATTGTAGTCTAGTTGGTATATTAAGTTAGTAGATACATGATGATGAATTATCAGTTTCTTTAACTATTGTTTCCCTATGGATAAATATGATACTCTAGAATACTCCCGGATAAAAGCTATAATGGTATCTGTGCACTTGTCGAATTTTCTGTGTGCGTTAACAATTACCAACAAGCTTTTTAGCACCATTGCTGGGGAAGCAATTGGCGTAAAGATTTTGATAATGATCTTGATGTCTACAAATTTAGTGTACCACTAGCTTTCGTAGGATTACCCCTGTTCTGTTGAGTTGTGGAATAGATAGGGCAACAGTTGCCATTTTGACCTCCTAGCAAACTTCCACAAGAAAAGATGAGAGAAACATTAGAACCCTGCCATCTCACATGTTTGTGTGTGTGTATATATATATATATATTATTCTACCCATGTGTAGATTGGAGAAAAGGTCATTGTCACAAGAATTCAAATCACATCTCAAGTGATGGGAACATAGATGTTGCATCACTCACAAACTCCATCATGTGAGACATGGTAAGTATGATCAAGAAAGGTGAGATAGTCTTGCTCATGGACTTTAAACTTTATGAGTAGTTACCTTTTTAATTCTTGTATTCCACTACATGTTTACGTTGAATAATCCATGCATCTACTCTCTTTAGTTTATGTTTTCTTGTATCAAATCCACAGCATGTGTAGTTCCTTGCACTCATCCATGTCGCTTGCATAAAAAAGAAAATAAAAAACTCTCACCATAATCATGCTCTTTCATCTCTATTTGAATAACCTCTATTGTGCTGTCATGCTATCTTTGTTTGCTATAGTATGCTTAGGTTTTGAAGTATCTTCATACACCTTTTTAAATTGGGCATGGTACTTAGTTTAAACTGTTTTCTTGAATTGAATTAGACATGGTGTCTAGTTTGATTTTTGAACCACAAGGTATGTTGATCTTACTTCTAAAAGCTTTTAAATTAAGCGTGGTGCTTAGGTTAAAATGCTTTCCTGAATCGAATTAGACGTGGTGTCTAGGTTGATTTTTGAACTAATAGTATGCTTTAGTAGATACTGGTTATTTTGTCAGACTAACCCCTGCAGGAAATTTTGAAATTCAATCTGGGTAAGTCAAGAGATGATTTCATGTTGGAGAAGAATCAAGGCAAGTGAACTCCAATAACTAGTTATTGTTGCCTTGAACCATGTTAGAATGTAGCAACCACATAACACATGCTAGACAAAATCTATGCTAAAGTAATTATGAAAACCATCATTTCATTAGCATAGAGGAAAATTCGCAAAAAGTATGGACAACAAAACTCATATTTCAAATTTGCTATATTCCCTCGGGTATGTGTCCATTAGCATTTTGCATGAAAGAATGAATATAAGTTGTGCCTGTCCATGGTTTGGTATGAGTCTATGAATAGCTGAACCACCACTTCAACAATAGAATAAATAAGAGGAAATGAGACTAGTACCACAAGAAGGATTTACAATAGAAGCACTTACTCATAAGAAGTGGACAGACGAATCAACCAGTCATGAGTAACAATGAAGGCAACCTAGGATTGAGCCTTTCCAAGACTCAAGACTAGGAGGTTGATGAGAAGTAGGGAGCAATTCATTTCATATCAGCAAATCAATGTCCTATCTTCATCACCCTCGAAGATACCATCTCACATGTCGGCAACTAGGACCAAGATGACGATGCCACCATACATTCTAGATCAATGATCTACCTATGGTGTCTCGAAAGGCCTTGCTCAATGGACCACAAACTCACACCAACTAGTAAACTTCCTCATTCAGGTAAGTTTATCACTACTTACTTCAAAAGAAGGAAAGATAAAGGTAAGTTCATCCAAGCATTATGCAACATTAAAATACATTCAACATCTTATACCATGTTGCTAATTTGTCTTGGTCATCTTTACCTTTATGCCATGCTTAACTTGCTAAATTATATGCTTCTTTAGTTCACCATACATATCATTGTTTCTACTTGACTGTATCCCCTTTAGTCTTGTCTTGTTCTGTGATAAGTATGCTTTGGAACATTACTTGAACATAACTATTAAATTAGAACATACTTATATAGAATTTGGTTACATACGTGGACTAGTCCTTATAGGAAAATATTCAAATTCATTAGGAACTTTAGGAGATCATTCATAAAAGTAAATCAAGGTTAGAGGTGTTCTTCAAAAGAATTACACACATCCTTGGCATTAACCTTGTTGAAAAGTTGAAGTAGTGGTGAACAATGAAAGCATATGAAGGGCTATAGATAAATCCTTGATAACACTATCCTTACTTTGAATCATTTGTATACTCCTTCGAGTATGTGTTGTCTACTAATCCTTTGTAGAGAAGAAATAATTAGCGAGAGAAGAAGAAGGTTTGAGTGAGAAAGGAGTGCAACATATGAGACAAGATGCTCATGAACAACCCAAGAAACAAGAAAGGAAAGGACTACCGAAAGTCATCTACCCTTCATCACATGATACCATTACGCTTCCATAATGAAGGTAACATCTTAAGATAAGTGGTCATCGTTTTCCTCTTGATCTTGGTATGTACACAAATGAAGATACAAACATGTTAGAGTAACAACTTTAATTAATTCAACCTGATTAACTCAACATGATTTGTACTTTAAGTTTGTTCATAGCACCATTTTCTTGATCTCAGTCTTAACTAAATGAGCTAAAAATATTACATATCTTATCTTTGGAAGATGATAGTCATAATCATGAAAATTTTGATACATTATATGAACAATCCTTCCATAGGTTAAAGCAACTCCACTCTTTTGTCTTAAATGCTTAAATGCTACATTTATACTTCTGATCTTCTCACCCATATTATAAAGAAACCTTGTACACAACATCAATCATATCATGCTTAAGGATAGAGAAGAATGAATAATTTTCTAGTTTTGTTGGTGTTTTCCCACCAACAGTGCCTATGCACTTGATCTCTACCTTGTCCTTATGAGCAGAACACACTTCAAGTGAAGTGTGGAGAGAAAACGATCCCTATTTCTGAGGAGAGAAGAAGGTGGAACTACCATTGGAAGCACCACTAATGGAGGCACCATCACAAATCCTCACCCTTTTGAGTGAACCACTACAAGGAGGAGTCCTGTTTGGAGGACTAAAAACAACGAACCCTCGCCAGGATGTAAACTTTGTAGTTATCCATATTTACTTTAACGCATTGCATTAATTATTTTCACTTTAGCATATTTACTTTTCTACATTAGCATTGCATTAGAAAAGAAAATAAAAATCTTTATTGCATTCATCATTGCATCATAAAAATCTTAAGGCCCATGTGAGTAACCTATGGTAACCCTATAGGAATATTCACCGTGGTGGCAGAAAAATAAAAATATCATGCATATGTATTTCTTTTTGCATTATAAAATAGAAAATTCCAAAAAGACATGAAAACCAACATCTTGTCAAAAGGTTGCCAAATCATAAAATTAATCTTAAGCAATATGAACAATTAATTTCTCAACAGCTGACCGCTAACCCCTTGTTATAATCAAAGCTTCGAGTTTTTGTTGTTCTTGTTGGAGTATATTTTGTAGGATGACATTTTCTTCAAGAGTAAGTTCACTCAGTGGTAGTCACTACACTCTGCCTGAATAAGAAGGACCGCCGCTGGGAGCTTGCTCTGAAGATTACTCATTTCCGACCATGACACCATCTAGCTTAGGGGAGGAGCATATCCCGTGTATCTAGCTAAGTATTCCTTTTCCTTTTAGTTTTATCATTTTTGTTGGTGTTCTGTCTGTCAAAAGAAATAAAAGATGAATAACAAATCAAAACCAAATAAAAGTTTATCTAGCAAGTTATATATATATATATATATATATATATATATATAGGTGTGATCTTAAACTTTGAAAACAAAATAAAGAGTGTGTTTAGATTTTTGCTTTTAAGAGTCATAAAATAGTGGAGCATACAATTAATTTTGGCAATGGAAATGATGAATGCTTGCTCTGCTATAATTCCTTTCAAGTACCTAGTATTCAACCTTGAATTCTCCTATGTTTTGGATTTGGTTTGATAGAAGAAATCGCTCTAAACCTTAAACTTGTGGGTAGCATATGCTTGAGCCAAGTCTAGGTAATTGACAAATATGATAGAAGAAAGTCTGAGCTACTATTTATCTTGTTCCTAGCAATACTACAATTCTGGAGATTTATCTTTTGAAAATTTAATATCTTACATGATGAGCTCCTGTATGACAAAGCTTGAATTCCTACCAAAGCCATATATGATATTTAGAATAGGAAACCTTCCACACTTATATGCTGCTTGCTTTGCATTGAGTTTGGTCAAACTTTGTTTATGCCTTATGAGAGGTTTGTCATGCTCTTAAAATCAGGATCACGTACACACCACCCACATATGCACTATTCCTACACTAGGAGTAGGCGCAATCGTTTTCCATTCCATCTATATTCACCTAAAAAATGTTTTACTCTTACAATGAGAGTAAACACCTAAAAATATACCCTATAGGACAGCCCCAATAAATGCTCCATAGTTCTTGTTGATATCTCTCCAAATTTTTATTGCAGAAAGATGCATGTGGCTATGCAAAAGTTATTCATGAAAAGCAAAGAAAAAAAGTATTGGAAAAAAATGGACAAGTGTCCAAGAGAATAAAACAATGGGTACTTTGATGCCTGCCTAAAAAGAAAAAAAATGATGATGAATAAGATAGCCCATGTTTTCTTTGCAAAGTATTCTTCAAATTTCAAAAGAGAGGTATATTTCGAGGAGCATAGTAGAATTAAGTTTAGTCACCATATACACCTATCATATATCCATCATACTCCATACACATGCACATCTTGACTTGATTGTATGACTTAACTCTCTTTGGATCCATTGTTTGACTTTACAATACATGAAAAGGCATACTTGCAACTATTATTATGTTTTCTCCACTCCTATGAGCTCCACATAAGCTGTAGTTGTAGGAAGAGAAAGGCATAGCATCTTTATTGCCTTGGTGAGGATCCACAAATACCACATATATTAAGAGATCTGAGAGTGTCATACAATAGAAGCTCTGAGTTTTATTTTGAAAACTTGCAAAACTCCAGAATAATCGTTTAGCAAAGAGCTTGAGACATAATGCTTGACTTGATTGTTCTGTCTTTCAATTGCTCAAGACTCAAGTGAAAGCTAAGAAGCTCTATAGTTGAAGGTAATATGGGTAAGTTTGAAAGTTAGATCAGAATCCGAAGGAGAATTTTTGTTTGAATGCATGTGTACTTTCTAGGAGTTATTTCAAAATTTCCAAAAGCCTCAAAACTTCAAGTTCTTTTACCAAGTTTGCTAAGTTTAGCTTTGCTAAGGGACTAGCAAATGGTAAGCTTAGGGGAACATGTTGATGGTCATTAAACTCCAAATATAACTATCAACTATTGCATAAAGTGATATGAAATGAATTACAAAGCATAGTTGTCGGGTTTGATTCTAACAAGTTCCACAAGTTTTTGTGCTCTCATTTGTCTTGTAGGATATGCAATTTTTCACAGAATAAAAGTATCTCAAATGATGAATTGGAGTGCACCATTGCGAAGGCCTTGTCGAGATGATCAAAATGGATATATTACTTGCTATATTTGGAGTTTGGAATAAAAAGATATCAATCCGCGACCACGCATATTCTAGAAGGTTCCAAAGGACACGAGAAGACACCAGACCGAAGTGGACCCCGATTGGCTGACAGGTGGGGCCGCCTAGCCCCACCCCTATGCCGGCCTGCCCTTGGCTACGTCGCCTCTCCCTGAGCTTCTGGAATGTTCCTCCTACGCCTCCTAGGGTCCCATCTACGTCCAATTGAAGTCGATTTATCCAACGGTGGTTGAGGGAGGTCACATGGATTGATGACATGGTAGTTACTTGGCCTCTACTCCACCTCGGCCTATATAAGGACGCCCCTACCCCCTCCAGGAGGCCATCTCTCATTTGGATCAAGGCACAACACTAGAGAATTAGGGCTAGACTCTCCAATGTAGTAGATTTGTTCTAGTTGAGAGTTAGGGAGAGTCGAGCTACGCTCAGGTTCTAGTGAATTCTTCGGAGGTCTGGTATACCTTTGTTTCTTACCTTTGCAAGACTTATGCTTTAATATATTTAAATTCTCTATTTACTTTTATGCCTTCATTTGTGTGGTTAGTATAGTTGTTATACTTTTGCAAGGGATCTCCGCTCGTATTGAGTGAGCTAGTTATCACGTGTGACTAGAGTAGTAATCGCAGGTGTAGATATGGTGTCTAGACTATAGGTTACTTGAGATTGTGCCTAGTCCCATAGATAGTTGTGGTAGCCCTAGAGGTGATAGATCTGACTAGGCCTTTGTAATCCACACCACGTTCGGATTGGTGTTCGTAGGGCTTTTTGGTAGCCTTCCCTCGACTACCCCTTCCTAGTCTTTTTGAGAGTCAGAAAGGTACTATTGCTCCAAAGTGTTTTTGTGTGATTGCTATATCTACCTAAACTTTAGTTATCATAGATCCAAAGTAATGGAGAAGTATGTAGGAACCTTAAACTCTCCCGCTGTCCTCTCAATTTAGCTATGCTACTCTTTTATCATGGAATTCTCCTGTGTGTGTGTCGCTATGCATAACTCCTATCATTTATCGTTCACCCCCACTGTAGTCTAGTTGGTATATTAAGTTAGTAGATACATGATGATGAATTATCAGTTTCTTTAACTATTGTTTCCCTGTGGATAAATATGATACTCTGGAATACTCTCGGGTAAAAGCTATAATGATATCCGTGTGCTTGCAGAATTTTCTGTGTGCATTAACAATTACCAACAATCACCATTTTAGAAAAACATAGGTCGATCTTTGGGTATTCTTTGCAAGATCTCAAGGGGATTAGCCCAACTCTCTGTACCCACCACATTCTGATTGACCCTTTGAGTACACCTTCTCGAGAGCTTCAGCAAAGGCTCAATAATGCGATGCGGGAAGTCGTGAAGAGGGAAGTCCTCAAACTTCTTTATGCCAGGATAATTTATCCCATACCACATAGTGACTGGGTTAGTCCCATCCAAGTGGTTCCAAAGAAAGGAGGCATGACGGGCGTTGAAAACAATAAAAATGAGTTAATTCCACAATGTACCATCACAGGGTGGAGAATGTGCATTGACTACCAGAAACTCAACGCGGCAACAAAGAAAGACCCCTTCCCACTGTCTTTCATTGATGAAATTGTAGAGCGGTTGGGGAAGCATTCTTTCTTTTGTTTCCTCAATGAGTATTTAGGATATCATCAGATTCCCATCCACCCCGATGATCAGAGCAAGACAACGTTTACATGCCCATATGGAACGTATGCTTATCATAGAATGTCGTTCAGGTTGTGTAACACACCTGCATCGTTCTAACAGTGCATGATGTCTATTTTCTCAGACATGATAGAAGAAATCATGGAGGTTTTCATGCACAATTTCTCGGTCTATGGTAAAACCTTTGACCACTATCTGGAAATTCTAGACAAAGTCTCACATAGATGCCAAGAGATGGTCCTGGTGTCCGAGAGGGGGATTGATGTAGATAAGGCTAAGATCGAGGTTATCGAGCAACTACCACCACCCATGAACGTAAAAGGGATCCATGGCTTCCTAGGTCATGCAGGGTTGTATAGGTGGTTTATTATGGATTTTTCATAAATTTCTAGACCCCTCACAAACCTATTAGCTAAGGATGCACCCTTTGAGTTCACAGATGAGTGCTTAAGTGCTTTTTACACTTCACACTCTCAAGAAAGCACTCATCTCAGCACCAATCATCCAACCACCTGATTGGTCACTGCCATTCGAGATCATGCGTGATGCTAGTGACTATGCTATTGGTGTAGTCCTTGGCCAAACCAAAGATAAGAAGCATCACACAATCGTATACGCTAGCAAAACGCTGATAGGAGCACAGCTTAACTATGCTATCACAGAAAAAGAGCTCTTAGCAGTCATTTTTGCTATCGACAAGTTTAGGTCTTACTCAGTGGATGCAAAAGTTATCGTTTATACTGATCATGCTGCACTTAAATATTTGCTCACTAAGAAAGACACTAAACCTAGATTAATAAGATGGGTTCTCTTACTCCAAGAATTTGACGTTGAGATAAAAGATAAAAAGGGAGTAGAGAACACTGTCACCGATCATCTATCGCATTTGCAAGTCACTAACATGCAGGAACTGCCAATAAATGACTTACTACGTGACGTCATGCTACTAAAGGTGACGGACACAAACCCGTGGTACGTAAACATCATGAATTTCATGGTTTTAGGATACGTACCGCTGGGCAAAAACAAAAGGAAGCTGCAAGCAGAAAGCATACATCACCTTTGGGATGACCCACACCTATACAAGGTATGCTCTGACGGCCTATTGAGGAGATGTGTACCAATGGCAGAAGGATTGCAAATCATCGAGAAATGCCATGCATCACCGTACGAAGGCCATTACGGAGTATTCTACACGCAAGCCAAAATCTGGCAGTGCGGGTTCTTCTAGCTAACGATGTACGAAGACACCAAAGAATTCATCCAAAGGTGTCAAAAATGTTAGCTGCAAGGTGGCATTGCAACTCGCAATGCAATGCCCCTACACTACAACCTGCAAGTGGAGATCTTCGATGTTTGGGGCTTTGACTTCATAGGGCCATTCTAAAAGTCCCATGACAACGTGTACATCCTTATCACTATTGACTATGTGTCAAAATGGGTGGAAGTTCTGCCATGTCAAGCTGCTGATGCCAGGCATGCAAGGAAGATGTTTCATGAAGTGATCTTCCCTCGCTTTGGAACACCATGAATGGTGATAAGCGATGGAGGATCCCACTTCATTGACATAACCTTCAGAGCCTTCTTGAAAGAGCTTGGGGCCAAGCATAACATTGCCACCCCGTACCATCCTCAAACAAGTCAGACAGAAACTTCAAATAAATAGATAAAAAATATCCTACAGAAAACAGTCAATGCAATGGGAAAAGGATGGAAAGATAAGCTGCCTGATGCACTTTGGGCATGCAGGACAGCTTATAAAACTCCCATTGGCATGTCGCCGTTCCAGCTCATATATGGGAAAATTTGCCATTTACCAGTTGAGCTTGAACACCGAGCTCACTGGGCCATAAAGAGCTGGAACATGGATGTGAATCTAGCCGACAGAAATCGTCAAAAACAAATTGCCAAGGTAGAAAAATGGTGAGAGAAGGAGTACCACAGTGCCAAGCTCTACAAAGAAAGAACAAAGAGATGGCACCATCACCGAATCCAATACAAAGAATTCAAGGAGGGAGATAAGGTTCTTCTGTTCAACTCTGTCACACCCAAAATTTTCTATTTTGGGTTGTGCATGAAAAACACTAAATAAAATAAATGATTTCAATGTTTGAATAAATTAATTAGATAAGTTAAGTTGCTGCTAATTTAAATATAGAAAATTGTGGTTTTAAACTTTTTCATATTAATTCGATAATGTGGTGTTTGTGTGATGCTTGTCTTTGGTGTTGGTGAGTGCTATTATTTTCAAAATATCATAGGACGACGTTTACTTCTCATCAGAAAGCTTTTAGGTATTTTCTGCATTTAAAATTTCAATTTTCGTGAGCTTAATCTTTTTCCTTGATCTCTTCATCAATCTTTTCATGAGTCCAAACTCATTTATTTGGGTTCCTTATCTCTCCAAGAGTCTCCAGGATTTTTCCAGTGAATTTTCTGAGCTCCGGGCTATTTTTCACGACCTAAAAGGTAATTCTAGATTTTCTAGAATTATTTTATTCGCGGAATTAAAATAATCCCGAAATTAAGAAATTCTGAAAAGTTTCCAAACCCTACAACTATATATATGCCAGCGTAGCCCTCGACGCCCTGATTTCAGAACTACAACCCTTATCGCGAGCCGCCGCTCGTAACTCCCTCTATCTCTCGCCGTATCTTAAATATACGTATATACATGTATACGTGCATGCAAGTGCCTTACGTGACCAGCTAGCTAGCTAATGCCAGGACGCTGCATCCTGTCTCCTATCTCCTGTACGTGCTCAGTTTGGACTCAGCCGAGCGGAAGGCCGCCGCCACGAATCCCGTACCTCGCGCGGTTTCTCTACATAGAGATCACGAGCACCCCTATATAAGCTCGAGGATCATCACCGACCTTGTGTTTTCGAATCCGCCGTCGTTCTTAGCCCTAGCTTTATCCCAGCGCCGCTGTTGCCGCCCGCCGCCGCTGTTGCCGTTCGCCGCCGCTGTCGCCGCCTTGTTTTGTTTCATGCAGCTCCCCATCATCGCATCGCATCTACCCTAGAAGCTAGCTCCATCGACCTGCAGCTTCTGGGCTTGCCTGCCGTGCTTTGTGCCGCCGCCGCAAATCCTCGCTGCTGCGGCCGATCATTCACTTGTCCATCACTCCATCGCTTTGCCGCTGTAATCGACTCGCTGCCCGGCCTGGCCGTAACGCATCCAGTCGATTGGCTTTCCGTAGTTCCGCGGTGTCCGCGACTCCGTGTCTTTGCGTCACGCCGATCTTGACAAGCCGATCTCGCCGAGCAGACTTCCGCCGCTGTTGTTCATCACAGTTCCATCGATCGAGTCGCCGTTTACATCTACTTGCCGCTAAATCATGTGAGGCCAGACTTCCTCTAATATTATATCAATCTTCGATCACAACAGCAGGTTAGCCTTCTTTTTCTGTCCTGTGAATATGCTGCTGTCGATCTCCTCCAATCTTGACCTCATCGTATATCCTTGCCATCAGTGCAGCGTAGCAGATGCCGCTCCAATGGTTTCCGGCTGCAAGTCGCTGCAGCGTGTTCTTTGTTGCGTTGAACCACTTCACGTTGATCTGCTCAATGTTTGTCGTCATCCACCTTCGGATTCTTTGTTGTTGCTTCATCAGCGGTCAACATGAGCAGGGTGAGATGATGCCTCCTCTTGCAATTCCTATATACATACATACGATGATCATGAAATCGTCTATCACCCGCACTCACATGCAAGTATCATCTAGAGCAAGTGCCGTGTGCAAGTTCAGTCTTGTCAGGTTTGGAGAACAGAACATATGTGTCCATGACTAACAAGTTCATTCAAATTATGTTAGATTTTTGTTGGCTTAATTAACGTATTGGTACCATGCTCATATGTGTGTGAACATTATAATTTAAAATGTGAAATTGATTAATGTTTATGCAAACGTGTTTTTAATAAAAGCAAAATAGGATAATGTCGTTCTTTTCTAATTGATTATTAACTTGATTAATTCCATATAAAATGGGTTCCATCATAATTTGTTTAGGCCAAACATGGTCAAATGAAACTCGTTTAGATGCCCTCACATGATAATTACTTTCTATAAGCTAAAATTTAATTGGCGTAGATGATATCAATTTTTTTATAGAAATGGAATATAACTAGTTTTAACCCTGCCTTTTCAAAAGGAAATATATAGTTTCTAAATTAGTTACCTCACATGAATTTGTTTAATTAAAATGAATCAAGCAAATAGCGCAGTGCGTGCTGTTGACCTGCTTCATTTTGCTAGCTAGCTTGATGACAACACATGATGTCATGGGTACGATTTGTGGCCGTTTTTCTTTAGTAAAACAAATCCCAAAATACAATAGAAATACGTATACACATACAATCTTGTTTAGGCCATATCTTCCACGTTTTAACTCCGTTTTGACCCGTTCAAGTTGCGTTAGGTTCGTATTTGCGAGCTCTACATGTTAGTATAGCTGTACAGTAGGTTTGGGAAATTTAATTTTCGAGTTTATATTAAAGTAATTATTTATCTATAGGAAATCTTAGAAAATTCATAACTTTCATGTTTTAACTCCGAATTTCGTGATCTTTACGTCTGTGTGATCGTAGTAACGTGTAGAAGAGTTTTACAAACTTTTTATACTGTTTTGTTACTGTTGGTGTACTGTTTTAATTATGTCTCTTTGTTTGCTTCGTGTATGGTTGCTCGGATGATTGTGTGTTGGTGCTTGATGATCGAGTATAGATGGTGAGCAGTTTCTTGATGATCAAGAGTGTTATTTTGAGCTAGACCAGCAGTATCATCAGGAAAGCTTTGATCAAGGCAAGTATAACATGGGGCCATTCTTGTTGTCCTATTCACTAAAATTATCATACATATGCATGTGTTCTCCATGACAACCATAGAGATTATAACTTAGCGTTTGATATCTTGATTCCTTGTCAACCTTGGGTATGCATTTGGGTAGCTACTGCTAGCGCTTAATTATGAACAATGATCTTGTAATTTGACTAATGGATTATGCAATCAACCAATTAAGATGATTTTATTACTGTTGAAAGGGGGCTAGAGCATGTGGGTTATTTTGATGCTCTAGTTACTCTACATAAGGACTTACCTGTAAGTGATAACCGGGATTGATAGTACATCTGTGAGGGCTATATGGCTCTGGCTCTAGTTGTTCAAGAGACCTTTTCTAGCTTGTTAGAGGTTACCTTAAATGGCGTATGTCACACCCATTTATCGACCAAATGGAATGCTTACCCTTATGTGCGCCCATAGATCAATCACACATAAGTTCACAAATTATAACAGAAGTATCATGGCAAATGTTATTACATCACGATATTTAAACACTTAGTCTTAACACAAATGTAGCGGAAGTAAAAATAAAAATCTCTCGTGGTAGCTCCAGTCACAGGTACATTGACTGGTTGACAGCAAGACTAGTAATCCTCAGGGAAGTAGGCGTAGTAGTCACTATTACCTCCATCTGTTACCCATCCGGGATTTTTATCCAAATAAGAAAAATAAACAAGCGTAAGTACATCTCGTACTCAACAAGTGTAACATGGGGTTCATGAGGCTCAAAAAGGCATAATCATTGGTTTATCAGCATGTAGCTTTTAGTTAACATGATTTTAGCATATCAATAGCATCAAAAGGTCTCAATGTAAACAATAAACATATGATCCATGTGAAATGATTAATGAATAGCAAAAACATAACATAAACAATTATTCAACTATTCCATAAGGGTCCAAGGCTACTCGTGACCGTGAGCACGGCTGTTATAACAGTTCTACACTCTGCAGAGGTTGTACACTTTCACTGTGAGTCGTGTTACCCAAATGCCCGGGTTAATTACTCCCAAAACACTACCAAGGTGAGCAGGCAGGGTAAACACTATGAAGTCTTTCGAAGGTTCGTCTAACAAGTTAGGGCCATTAGATTCACTCGGCAAACAGATGTAGAGCCCCCCTTCCAAATGGCACAATAACCTGCAGCCTATACACATAAGGACAGAGGCCGCACTATACCCGATTCGTCAAGCCATTCTTATGCCAAAAAGGTTACCTCTAACAAGCTAGAAAAGGTCCTTCTATATGACTAAAGCCAGAGCCATATAGCCCCCACAGTTGTACTGTAAATCCCGGATTGTCGCTTATAGATGAGTCCTTATGGAGAGCAATTAGAGCATCAAAAGTAACCCACATGCTCTAATCCTCTTTAAACATTAATCAAAATCATCTTTTAATGTTTATTGCATATTCCTCTAATCAATTTACATGATCATAGTCCATGTTTAAGCACTAGCCATACTATTCAATGCATCACAATGGGTACCAAGGTATAGGATCAATCACTAAGTCATCCTTAACAAGGAATAAATGCATAATGATATTAATTGCATAAGGTGAATAGGACAACAAGGATAATCCCATGCTATACTTGCCTTGCTCAAACTGGTCCTGAAGATCTTGCTCGTAGTAAGGCTCTTGATCTCCAACGAATTGCTCACCGTCTATACTCGATCAACCAATATCAACAACACACATCCAGAGGCAATCATGCATAGACAAACAAGCTATAATTAGAACAATACACCAAACAGTAATAAAATAAGATAAAAAGTCTTTAAAACGAATCTACAACTCGCTAGGATCACACAGACGCGAAGATCACGAAAAATGGAGCTAAAACGACAAAGTTATGAATTTCCAAAGATTTCCTATAGAAAAATAAATACTTTAATTAAAACTCGAAAATAAATTAATCCAAACCTACTGTACAGTTGTATCATTAGATAGAGCTCGCAAATATGAATCTAACGCAATTTGAATGGATCAAATCGGAGTTAAAACGAAGATTCTACGACTAAAACAAACTGAGTGGCAAAACTGTAAATATCAGAAAGCGTATTTTTCTTTTTCTGAAACGAATTACGTTTTCATTTAATCAAAACGTATTTTTCCAGTTTACGCTTTAGACCGCGGGTTAGATATTTGAAAACCTCAGGGTCTCTTTTGCAAGATCACCAGCGAACTGGTATCTTTAAATACGATCCGTCCGTTTTAGATTGGACGGTCCAGATCGATATGGGGAGGGGACGGGCGGCGTGCCGACCGGAAACAGCCCGACGGCGACCCTCCGCGGCGGCGCCATGGCCGGGACATCGCCGGAGTTACGAAGATGATCATCCCGAGCGTCATTCACCAAACCGAAAGCACCAAAAGAAAGAGCGCATCAATGCGACCTTACCCCGCGCGAAAACGAGACCGGAGAGCAACCGGAGGGCGGCGGCTAGCTCGGCAAGGCGGCGGTGGAGGCGGAGCTTCGACAGTGGCCTTCCTGGAGCGTCGAGGCTAGGGTTTTAGGGGCTTAATGAGGAGCGGGGAGGCACGGGGTTCCGTTTTTATAGCCCGGAGGCGTGAGGAAGCAAAGGAAAGGTAGGATTTCGAGATCGAATCGGTGAATCGAATCGGATGAAAGAGGGAAGGCGGTGTTCGGCCGGAGGAAGAAGAAAGGAAGGTGGAAGACAGCCGCTGACAGGCGGGTCCCACATGTCGGCGACTCAAACCGAAAACGGGGCGGACGGTGGTCAAGCGGGCCGCGCGCGTGTGATGACGGGGCGACAGGCCGCGGCTTTGGCTCGGCCCAAGAAGAATGAGGCCGGCCGGGAGGGAGGGAAGGAACGGGCTGCGCTCGCTGGGCCGTGAGGAAAGCCGGCCCGAGAGCAGAGAGAAAATAAGAAATCCTTTTTCAATTTTTCAAATTCATTTTTCAAATGATTTTCAAATCAAATTTGAATTTAATTTAAACCACTCAATACAAAACTTCAAATGCAGCAGCATGAATGCTCAATCATGTTTCTACCCTTATATTTGATTTTAAATTTATAAAAAAAATTATTCTTATTCTAAATTTGCATGCTTCACAAAAATAAATAAAAATCACATTTTTCCTATTTTTCT
Organism: Saccharum spontaneum; assembly: GCA_022457205.1. Classification (NCBI taxonomy): domain Eukaryota; kingdom Viridiplantae; phylum Streptophyta; class Magnoliopsida; order Poales; family Poaceae; genus Saccharum; species Saccharum spontaneum. The sequence goes on along the minus strand of CM039598.1, from coordinate 40,817,926 downwards.
TCTCTTCAAAATTTAGGGTGTTACAATTCTACCCCCCTTAAAATGAATCTCGCCCCAAGATTCGACCGATGCTTACTCAAACAGTTGCGGGTAGGTTTTTCTCAGGTCCTCTTCTCGTTCCCAAGTAGCCTCTTCTGCGGTATACCGATTCCACTGTACTTTACACATTTTGATTGTTCTACTTCTTGTGACTCTGTCCGCAGTCTCCAAAATTTTAATCGGAAACTCCTCATATGTAAGATCCTCCTTAACAGTGAGTTCCTCTATCGGAATCTGTTCTTCTGGTACTCGTAAACATTTCTTCAATTGGGACACATGGAACACATCATGTACACCTGCCAGACTCTCGGGTAATTCCAATTGATATGCCACTTCACCACGTCTCTCTATAATCTTGAAAGGTCCAATATATCTTGGTGCCAATTTACCCTTCATGTTAAATCTCTTCACACTTCTCATGGGTGACACTTTCAAGTAGACATAATCCCCTACCTCAAAAGTCAACTCCCTTCTGCGAGTATCAGCATAACTTTTCTGTCTGGACTGTGCTATTTTTAGATTATCTCTAATCATTCTCACTTTCTTTTCAGCATCCTTTAATACATCAGGCCCAAACACTTGACTCTCCCCTGTCTGATTCCAGAACAACGGGGTCCTACACTTTCGTCCATACAGAGCCTCAAACGGTGCCATTTGAAGACTCTTCTGATAACTATTATTATAAGAGAACTCTGCGTAAGGCAAACTCTTATCCCAGCTAGTACCATATTGTAGAGCACAAGCTCTCAACATATCTTCCAATATCTGATTAATTCTCTCGGTTTGACCATCTGTCTGGGGATGATAAGCTATACTAAAATTTAGTTTGGTCCCCAATGATTCATGTATCTTTTGCCAATAATGAGATGTAAACTGAGTACCTCGATCAGACACAATCTTCTTAGGAACTCCATGTAGACTCACTATTCTTTCCATATACAACTCTGCCAGTTTCGCACTGCTATATGTAGTCTTCACAGGCAGAAAATGAGCAACCTTAGTCAGACGATCCACTATCACCCAAATTGAATCATATCCTCTTTGAGTCCGTGGTAACCCAACTATAAAGTCCATACCGACCTCTTCCCATTTCCACTCGGGTATCTGCATAGGTTGTAACAATCCTGCAGGTCTCTGATGTTCTGCTTTCACCCTTTGGCAAGTGTCACACAAGGCAACATACTCAGCTACGTCTCTCTTTAAACCATACCACCAATATTTCTCTTTCAGATCTAAGTACATCTTAGTACTCCCCGGATGTATGGAATAAGCTGACTCATGAGCTTCATGCAGAATTGCCATTCGGATATCCTTATCTTCGGGCACACACAGCCTTTTCCCAAACCATAGCGTACCATTTTCATCCTTACGAAATCCTGGAGATTTACCTTTCGCTATGTTTTCAGCTATCTCTCTCAACTTTTCATCCTTCTGCTGACCTTTACGGATTTCTTGCTCCAGAGTAGGCTCTAATACTAGTTCCACTGCATTAGTAGTAAATCCCAAGTTCAGATGCTTGCACTCAGCACACAATTCTTTTGGCATAGGCATTACTTGTATTTCATTTGCATAACTTTTCCTACTAAGAGCATCAGCAACAACGTTGGCCTTTCCGGGATGATAATGCACCTCTAGATCATAGTCTTTTATCAACTCCAACCATCTACGCTGCCTCAAGTTCAAATCCATTTGAGTGAAGATATACTTTAGACTCTTGTGATCAGTGTATATATCACTCTTGTGTCCAATCAAATAATGTCTCCATATATTTAATGCATGAACTACTGCAGCTAATTCCAAATCATGAGTAGGGTAATTTAACTCATGCTTCCTTAACTGCCTCGATGCATATGCCACAACTCTACCTTCTTGCATTAGAACACATCCCAATCCCAATCGAGATGCATCACAATAGATAGAGAAAGGTTTATTCAGATCTGGCAAAACTAAGACGGGTGCAGTAGTCAATCTTTTCTTTAATTCCTCAAAATTAGCCTCACACTTCTCGGACCACACAAACTTGGCATTCTTCTCCAACAATGCAGTCATTGGTTTTGCAAGCTTGGAAAATCCCTCTATAAATCTCCTATAATAACCAGCCAATCCCAAAAAGCTACGGATCTCACTTGCATTGATAGGTGGTTTCCAGTTCAATACATCTTTCACCTTGCCAGGATCTACTGATATTCCTCCATTTAAAACAATGTGACCCAGAAAAGAAACTTCCTTCAGCCAAAACTCACATTTACTCCTTTTTGCATATAATTGGTGTTCTCTGAGCTTCTGCAAGACCAACCTCAAATGTTCAGCATGTTCTTCCTCCGTCTTGGAAAACACTAGTATATCATCAATGAATACCACTACAAACTTGTCCAGATATTACATGAACACCTTATTCATTAAATACATGAAGTATGCAGGAGCATTAGTCAATCCAAAGGACATCACTGTATACTCATATAACCCATACCGTGTGGTAAATGCTGTCTTGGGTATATCCCTGGCACGAATCTTCAATTGATGATATCCAGAGCGAAGATCAATCTTGGAGAATACACAAGCTCCTCTCAACTGATCAAATAGGTCATCAATTCTAGGCAATGGATACTTGTTCTTAATAGTAACCTCATTAAGAGACCGATAATCTACACACATCCTCTGAGTTCCATCTTTCTTATCCACAAAAATCACAGGTGCTCCCCATGGTGAAGAACTAGGACAAATAAAACCCTTATCCTGCAACTCCTTAATTTGTTTCTTAAGTTCTTCTAATTCATTTACTCCCATTCTATATGGACGCTTAGCTATAGGTGCAGTTCCAGGTAATAATTCAATAATAAATTCAATGTCACGGTCTGGTGGCATACCTGGCAATTTCTCCGGAAACACATCTAGGAACTCCTCCACAACTGGATCTTCCTGGTTGGCACCATCATTGAGCTGGTTCACTGTAGCGGTCTCTTGTTTTTGCACTTTTACTTCAACCCTGATTCTATCACCCTTTGGTGTTGTCAACACAACTGATTTATCCTTATACTGAATCTCTGCTTGTTGTTGCATCATCCAATCCATTCCCAATATAAGATCAATCCCAGCTGTTCTCAATACTATAGGGCTAACTGTAAACTCTACCCCCCTTAAGTTGAGACTAATCGGAAGACAGCGATAAGATGCTGGCATGCTTCCACTAGGTGAGTTTACTAAGATAGGGTTCTTCATGGCACGCAAATGGATTCTATGTATTCTAACAAATGATTGTGATATGAAAGAATGTGATGCTCCAGAATAAAAAAGAACAGTGGCGGGAGTAGAGTGGACATCGAACGTACTAAGCATAACTTCTGGCTCCTCCACTGTAGTTTCCTGGGACAAGTGATTCACCCTTCCCGAGTTAAGTGCGGGCTTCTGGTGGCTGCTCTGTCTCTGGGGAGTCTGCTGGTTAGGCTTCTCCGGGCAATTGTAAGACAAGTGACCTTCTTTTCCACAACGGAAACACCTGTTGGGAGTATTGGGAGCACTAGTCTTTGCAGGAGTGTTGTTCGAAGGACCCTGACGCTGCGCTTGATTCCCATTCTGCTGTGGTGGACGTTGGTTGCTACTCTGTGGCTGGAATGGGGGACGTTGCGGGAACTATCCACGGAATGGGGCCTGACCACGATTCCACTGTCCAGAAGGAGGCCTCTGCTGAGTATTCTGTTGAAAGCCAGTACGTGGACGGGTGTTGCTATTGGAGGCTTGTCCCTGTAACCTCTTCCTCTTTGCATCCATTTCTTTATGCTTGTTATCTACCACTATAGCGCGGTTCACAAGCGTCTGAAAGTTAGGGTAGGTATTGGACATCAATTGCAACTATAGTCCATCATATAATCCCTTCAAGAAGCGGCGCTGCTTATCATTGTCATTGCCACCTCATGTGGAGCATATCGTGACAATTGAGCAAACTTGTCACGGTACTCAGCTACAGTCATTGACCCTTGGGTCAGGTTCCTGAATTCCTTCGCCTTCAATTCTATCATTCCTTCAGGTATATGGTAAGCCCTGAAGTTCTCTCTAAACTCCTGCCAGGTGACTGCAGGAGCATTGGCAGGACGACCATACTCATATGACTCCCACCAATCCTGAGCTTCTCCCTGAAGTTGCCCAGAAGCGAACAACACTTTCTGTCGGTCATCACATTGTGCAATGGTGAGTTGTTTCTCCACAGCACGAAGCCAATCATCGGCCTCCAAAGGATCAGTAGCATGTGTGAACACTGGGGGACGACCCTTCAAAAAATCACCATGCTTATCACGTGGTTGAACCCCAGCAACTGGCTGATTCTGCTGATTCTGCACTAGTTGTTGCATCAACTGCGTCTGTACTACCAGTAGCTGCTCGATAGTTAGTGGCGGTGGTGGTGGTGGATTTGGGGGAATGTTTCCACGACCTCTGCCTCTTCCTCTTCCGGCCATCTGCCACCCATAAACATGCAAACTTTAAGAATTCCAGGTTATCAACCACTTATAAGATTAAGAATGAGATCTGAAAGTTTTCTGGACGAGTAGCAACATTGACAGTTCAGTATTTCAATCATATCTTGGGCTACAGAAGTCCAAAAGAGGCGTGCTTTATATGGTTGGAAAGCTTATGAAATTATCCACAATTTCTATTCAGACCTCAAGACCAGATTCTGTCGTTAAGTCTATAAAAAATAAGGCGTAACAGAAACTGTTCCAGATTCCAGACTGTGCAGAAACTTTAACTTGTGAAAATTATATCTCTCGAACCAGATTAGATAAAAAGGTGATTCCAGTGGCATTTGAAAGATGCTTGAGTCTAGTTTCTCTCATAAAAATTTCATAAATGTTGCACGAACCGTTTTTAAACTATAGCAGAAACATTAGAGACTGCTCCAAAAAACAGCAAGGACAGAAACGAGATAATATCAAACCCAACTATTATTCCCTGACTATTAAACTTATTATTCTTAAGGATGGAACTTGTAGACATGCCTACAAGTCCAGACACTCAAACAAAGATCCAACTCACACATAAGCATAATAATAAAGTAACTAGCACACCAAGGTTCAAACCACACGACAGTCTCGACTGACGCAACTGACGTTACTAAGAACGTTCTTATTACATAAAGGACTCCTACTTCCTAAGGAAGTGGCTCATGCTCTAATGTCTCGTAGATCTTGGGCATGCCTTGGTTTGCTCGTAGCTCATCAATGGTTGCTTGGCACCTCTTGATAGTCTTCCCTTGTGCCCTCACCATCTCTTCTAGTTGCAGCTTCCTGTACATCATATCATAGACAAAGTTCACCATCACCCGAGGTAGTGGCTCTAGCTGCACTGGATCTGTCATAGCCCATCCAAGCTCGGGGTGTGCACGAGGAAAGAAGCGATGAATGCCATGCTTCATAAGGTTAAAGCGAAGATAGCGGAGACCCATACATGCTTCAAAAGCAGCATCTTCAATGCTATCCTCTATAGTAGCTCGATGTCCCACATGAGAGAACATCCTGTCCAGCTGATATGCCCCCTTGTCTTGCTTGTGTGCAAAGATGCTTGCTCTTGCCTTCCAGTACGTGTCCTCCAGTGGATGAGTGTACTCCCAGCAGACGTACTCCACAGCTAGATGCCAATCAGCGAAGTAAGCAGTGAGCATCCCCACTAGGCGAATATGAGAGACAACATCCCCTCCATTCCTGTGGTAGATCCTCACAGTCCACCCCATTGGAGGAGGTGGCATATCTTTAGGAGCGTCATGTGGTGGAGACGGGGGTTGTACTCCTTCATTAGCTTCCTCCTCACCATCTTCAATCTCGACGATTTCTGGATCTTCTTCAGGCTCAGTCTCTTCCTGGGGAGGTGCTGGTGCTTGGACTGGTGCTACAGGGGTCTGCTCCTATTCCTGATGTTCTGGCTCTTGTGGCTCTTCAGTTGCAAGCAGGGCACGAGGTGGGTAGTATCCTCCAAAGCTGATGCGGGCAGTCTTACGGTCACGGGTCATCTACAGAATTTTTAGATGAAGTTAGAATAGAGGCAAAAATTCGTAATAGAATGAGACATAAGAAGCATAAAAATTTATCAAATAACAAGAGCAAGATAGTGAGCATAAAAATAGTGTAAAGATGATACTAAATCGACCATTCCTATCTAGGCTTGCGTCCTACAGTCAACAAGAGCTCCGATACCAATTTGTCACACCCATTTATCGACCAAATGGAATGCTTACCCTTATGTGCGCCCAGAGATCAATCACACATAAGTTCACAAATAATAACAGAAGTATCATGGCAAATGTTATTACATCACGATATTTAAACACTTAGTCTTAACACAAATGTAGCGGAAGTAAAAATAAAAATCTCTCGTGGTAGCTCCAGTCACAGGTACATTGACTGGTTGACAACAAGACTAGTAATCCTCAGGGAAGTAGGCGTAGTAGTCACTATTACCTCCATCTGTTACCTATCCAGGATTTTTATCCAAATAAGAAAAATAAACAAGCGTAAGTACATCTCGTACTCAACAAGTGTAACATGGGGTTCATGAGGCTCAAAAAGGTATAATCATTGGTTTATCAGCATGTAGCTTTTAGTTAACATGATTTTAGCATATCAATAGCATCAAAAGGTCTCAATGTAAACAATAAACATATGATCCATGTGAAATGATTAATGAATAGCAAAAACATAACATAAACAATTATTCAACTATTCCATAAGGGTCCAAGGCTACTCGTGACCGTGAGCACGGCTGTTATAACAGTTCTACACTCTGCAGAGGTTGTACACTTTCACTGTGAGTCGTGTTACCCAAATGCCCGGGTTAATTACTCCCAAAACACTACCAAGGTGAGCAGGCAGGGTAAACACTATGAAGTCTTTCGAAGGTTCGTCTAACAAGTTAGGGCCATTAGATTCACTCGGCAAACAGATGTAGAGCCCCCCTTCCAAATGGCACAATAACCCGCAGCCTATACACATAAGGACAGAGGCCGCACTATACCCGATTCGTCAAGCCATTCTTACGCCAAAAAGGTTACCTCTAACAAGCTAGAAAAGGTCCTTCTATATGACTAAAGCCAGAGCCATATAGCCCCCACAGTTGTACTGTAAATCCTGGATTGTCGCTTATAGATGAGTCCTTATGGAGAGCAATTAGAGCATCAAAAGTAACCCACATGCTCTAATCCTCTTTAAACATTAATCAAAATCATCTTTTAATGTTTATTGCATATTCCTCTAATCAATTTACATGATCATAGTCCATGTTTAAGCACTAGCCATACTATTCAATGCATCACAATGGGTACCAAGGTATAGGATCAATCACTAAGTCATCCTTAACAAGGAATAAATGCATAATGATATTAATTGCATAAGGTGAATAGGACAACAAGGATAATCCCATGCTATACTTGCCTTGCTCAAACTGGTCCTGAAGATCTTGCTCGTAGTAAGGCTCTTGATCTCCAACGAATTGCTCACCGTCTATACTCGATCAACCAATATCAACAACACACATCCAGAGGCAATCATGCATAGACAAACAAGCTATAATTAGAACAATACACCAAACAGTAAGAAAATAAGATAAAAAGTCTTTAAAACGAATCTACAACTCGCTAGGATCACACAGACGCGAAGATCACGAAAAATGGAGCTAAAACGATAAAGTTATGAATTTTCAAAGATTTCCTATAGAAAAATAAATACTTTAATTAAAACTCGAAAATAAATTAATCCAAACCTACTGTACAGTTGTATCATTAGATAGAGCTCGCAAATATGAATCTAATGCAATTTGAATGGATCAAATCGGAGTTAAAACGAAGATTCTACGACTAAAACAAACTGAGTGGCAAAACTATAAATATCAGAAAGCGTATTTTTCTTTTTCCGAAACGAATTACGTTTTCATTTAATCAAAACGTATTTTTCCGGTTTACGCTTTGGGCCGCGGGTTAGATATTTGAAAACCTCAGGGTCTCTTTTGCAAGATCACCAGCGAACCGGTATCTTTAAATACGATCCGTCCGTTTTAGATCGGACGGTCCAGATCGATCGGGGGAGGGGACGGGCGGCGCGCCGGCCGGAAACAGCCCGACGGCGACCCTCCGCGGCGGCGCCATGGCCGGGACATCGCCGGAGTTGCGAAGATGATCATCCCGAGCGTCATTCACCAAACCGAAAGCACCAAAAGAAAGAGCGCATCAATGCGACCTTACCCCGCGCGAAAACGAGACCGGAGAGCAACCGGAGGGCGGCGGCTAGCTCGGCAAGGCGGCGGTGGAGGCGGAGCTTCGACGGTGGCCTTCCCGGAGCGTCGAGGCTAGGGTTTTAGGGGCTTAATGAGGAGCGGGGAGGCACGGGGTTCCGTTTTTATAGCCCGGAGGCGCGAGGAAGCAAAGGAAAGGTAGGATTTCGAGATCGAATCGGTGAATCGAATCGGATGAAAGAGGGAAGGCGGTGTTCGGCCGGAGGAAGAAGAAAGGAAGGTGGAAGACAGCCGCTGACAGGCAGGTCCCACATGTCGGCGACTCAAACCGAAAACGGGGCGGACGGTGGTCAAGCGGGCCGCGCGCGTGTGATGACGGGCCGACAGGCCGCGGCTTTGGCTCGGCCCAAGAAGAATGAGGCCGGCCGGGAGGGAGGGAAGGAACGGGCCGCGCTCGCTAGGCCGTGAGGAAAGCCGGCCCGAGAGCAGAGAGAAAATAAGAAATCCTTTTCCAATTTTTCAAATTCATTTTTCAAATGATTTTCAAATCAAATTTGAATTTAATTTAAACCACTCAATACAAAACTTCAAATGCAGCAGCATGAATGCTCAATCATGTTTCTACCCTTATATTTGATTTTAAATTTATAAAAAAATTATTCTTATTCTAAATTTGCATGCTTCACAAAAATAAATAAAAATCACATTTTTCCTATTTTTCTTCTCTTCAAAATTTAGGGTGTTACAGCGTAAGAAAGGTTTGCCACGTTGGGTGTAGGGCGAGCCCCTGGCCTAGTGTGTATAGGCTGCGGTTGTTGTGCCACTGGGAAGGGGGTTCTACATCTGCCTACCGAGTGAATCTAATGGCCCTAACTTGTTAGACAAACTTTTGAATGGCTTTATATGGTTTCTGATGTTTTGGGCTTTGCAAACCCATGCATTTGGAAATCATGACTCACAGTGAAAGTGTACACCTCTGCGCAGAGTTAAAAACTGGTATACTAGCCGTGCTCACGGATACGAGTGGCCTTGGGGATTCTTATGGAATAGTTGATCATAACTGTTATATCATGCTTAATTGTTGTTGATTATTACTATGCTCATGTTAATGCTATTCGTTATCATTATTACAATTGATCATTGGTTCTTTAATGGGAAGTGGTTTATCTTGATGCTACTCAATTGTTAATTATATGAATAAAAGCTAAACACAGTTAAACAGTGTCTAGCCTTTTGAGCCTCATGAACCCTGTGTTATATTTGTTGAGTTCGACATGAACTCACTCTTGCTATTTCCACCATAACAGATGAAGATTATGAGGAAGATTATCGTAATGAGTACTAGTCTTGGTGTCAACCAGTCAACCGTGTCCCTGTGTGGAGTTTCCACTGGAGAATGCTATTAGGTATTATTATTTATTGTTCAAGACTATGTCTTAAATATTTATTCGCTATGTAATAAGCACTGTGATGATACTATGTAATTTGTCTACTTGTGTGTGCGATCATGACCTGGGGCGCACATGAGTACTTTATGCATCCTATTTTTGTCCTTAAAAATGGGTGTGACAAACTCCCGAGTCAAACTCTTCGGTGAAGGAAAACTAAGAAGCAAATGGCAAGGACCGTACACCGTCATCAACACTTTGCCACACGACGCGATCACCATCTAGGACGATGATGGTAACATTTTCAAAGTTAATGGTCAACGTTTAAAAGTTTTCCTAGAGCCTTCTTATAACACTAACTTAGAAATAGATAAAATAGATTTAATTGCTTTTGATAAATTTATTCAAAACTTATGAAAATTTAAAAATTATTTACGCTAACATATTCTTTCATTTACTTAAAATATAAAAATTTGCTTTATCTTCTTAAGCAAGTCATCATGGTAAAAAGACCTTTATGCCCTCACAAGACAAACCATGATTCGTGCTCTATCTTGCCTAATTTTTGCTGATCACATGTTCATTCACTCTTTATTACAAGATCATGTGAAATTTGAATATTCTTGATTCAACTTGATCAAGTACATCTTTGCTCTATCATGCTGTGATACTGTTCAATCGTAATCTGACACCAGCATCACTAGGATCCCCACATATGCATGTGCACCTGGACGAAAACCTAGGCCAGGAGGAGTAGGCCCACACCACCCTTGGCTCCGCTAGCTCCCAATCTTCTTGTGCATCTTCTTGATCCTCGGTATATCGCAGCATGGTGATGCTTGGTTTGTTTCTATCACGGTAGAGGCCCGAGCTCTTGTATAAGCTACCCTACAGCCTCTCTTCTCCTCACACCAAGCTATAAGCTCTCTTCTCTCCCTCCACTTAGCACTCAAGCTCTAAGCTCAACAATGTCCAGCCACGCTCTCACTTTGTACAAGGGCTCTTGCTCCACCTACAACCTTGATGGTATTTCGACATGCATTGATCTTGTACCCGAGAGCTCATTCATGAGGGAGGAAGAGATGGCGATCTTGGTGGCACCGCTCACTATCATGCCACCACCTAGCTATACCATGAGTGGTGGTTCAAGCCTCAAGACCATGGAGCGTTCCAAGGAGAAGAAGATGGCACCAACATGACCTACCACCGGCGCCATTGGCCTCAAGCAGAAGGCACCTGACGTTAGCGGACCTAGCAAGCGCTCTGTTGTAACGCCTTCGGGCAATACGGTCTCCCACGCTAGTTCATCCTTTCATACCGCTAGGCCAAGTCTCTCCTACACCGTGGTAGGCGTGCGTAAACCCAAAGGAGGGTACGGGAAGGTGCTCATGCGAAAACCGGATAAAAAGTCAGAAAACAAGCCGGCTCCATCAGGGAAGGAGACGGAATCCTCAGGTGCGGCCCTTAGGATCAAGAGGATGATTAAACCTCAAATTAGAGGGCAGCCCGCTATATTTCTTAGCGATAGTGAGGATGAGCAGCCATCCAAAGGCCCTATGCTTGCCTCACTTAGCGCTAGCAACAAAAGCCTGTGCGAGAGTGTTAGAAAGGCTAATGATTGTCTCGCTGAGAGTCTGTTGAAAATCAAGGACCTCGGCAATGAGATCAATGAGCTTCGCTGTAGCTTTGGAGAGAAGGTTGCTAGGGTAGTGAAGGCAGTGGGAGTAGAACATGTTTTGAATTAGCCTTTCTAGGCCATTCCTGCTGCAGCAATAATTTAGGCGCATCTTTTTCTTCCAAGTTTTTCATTCCTATCATTTGAATTCCATCATGTAATGTGCCTACATTTTATAATTGAATAAAGATTTTATTACTAGAAATATTTGTTGCACTTGTTTTCTTCTCTTGTTATTGTCAAAATAAGAACAAGTATGAAAACAAGTGTGGGGGAGGAACCACACTCACCTCCAACTTGGTTGCACAAAAGACGGTCAAATTCAAATTTGGTTTGTGCAACTCTCACTTTCATATTTGAATAGAAGACTGAAATAAAATTTAAAAACATAGTAGAAGGAATATGCTCCATCTCCATGTCTTCCTATGATTAAAAAAGTTGCATACTTTTTATTCCTTGCTAATATTCCTACAAACTTGTGAACACTTATTATAGGGAACCCATTTTATCTAAGTAATTGACGAATGAGATATAGTAGGATGACATGACACTTGCTCGTTCTTGCAAAGTACTTGGGGTTTATTTATACAAAACAAAATTCAAATAGCATGTTCCTTGAATGACATTCAAATACCTACCAAGGCCATATATGATTTTACAAGACAAAACCTTCCATATATGCCTCATACTTTGTGTTGAGTTTGGTCAAGTTTGTGACCCCGTTGAGAGATGTTTCATGCTCCCAAGATCAAAACTCACTACACACCACAAATAAACAGCTATTCCTACACTGGGAATACGCTTAAACATGTTTTCCATCACCACCAAAATAAAAACCCCATGTTTTACAATTTGATCTCTCTAGCAATTTTTAGAAAGAGATAGTAAGGCTATGCAAAAAGTATTGAAAAAGGGGACACATGAAGGTCCCAAAGTATAGAAAAAAAGAGGGGGGACACATGAAGGTCTCCAAAAGTATTAAAAAATGATGAGCACATGAAGGATCATAGAAGAATAAGATAGCCATGTCTCAAAATAAAAGCTAGAGAAAAAGATCATGTCAAATAGAGGAGTATAAGTCCACGAAAATACCACACACTTGCACTATTTTGATCTAATGTCACACCCAAAATTTTCTATTTTGGGTTGTGCGGGAAAAACGCTAAATAAAATAAATTATTTCAATATCTGAATAAATTTATTAGATAAGTTAAGTTGTTGCTAATTAAATATAGAAAATTGTGATTTTAAACTTTTTCATATTAATTTGATAATGTGGTGTTTGTGTGATGCTTGTCTTTGGTGTTGGTGAGTGCTATTATTTTTCAAAATACCATAGGACGACGTTTACTTCTCATCGGAAAACTTTTTGGTATTTTCTGGATCCAAAATTCTAATTTCCGTGAGCTTAATCTTTTTCCTTGATCTCTTCATCCATCTTTACATAAGCTCCAAATACTTTATTTGGGTTCCTCATGTTCCATAATGTCTCTAGAAAATTCCCTCGAATTTTCGGAGTTTTCGGAGTATTTTTCGCGGTTTAAATAATAATTCTGGACTTTTCTAGAATTATTTTATCCACGAAATTAATTAATTCCGAAAATAATAAATGTCTCATTTTCCACCAAAGCTTGTGTACAATAATCCCAAATGTCCATTCATTTATTTACTAATGGGCTTTAATAATTAATTAGGCCTATTAGTAAAGATGGAGGGTGCAACGTCAATTAGCACCATATCGCTAGTTGACGTGAAGGTGGAGAGTCTTCCTCCCTATATATATATCCGGCCTGCCTGCTAGCCCTGTTTTCCGCCGCTATTGCCGCCGCCGCCGCTGTTGCCGTTCGCCGCCGCCGTTATTGCCGCCGCCGCCGCTATTGTCGCCGCCGCCGCTGTTGCCGCCGCCGCCGCTGTCGCCACCCGCCGCCTGGACTCGTCTCGCCCGCAGCCGATCTCCTCCATCCGCTCGCCGCGCCCGCGCCGCCGGCTGCCCTCTCCGATCACTTCTAGCTGCGCTCCTCCACGCTGTTGGTGACTTTGTCGCCGTGGGTTCCACTCCACGGCTACCGCCGATGGGACTCGACTCGTCCAGGGGAAACTTTGATCGGTTGAAAGCAAATGAGCTGGCGGCCACGAGACACGCTAGCTACCCTCAGCTACCGAAAGAGAGAAGCCACCTTTCGTTCCTCCTCCTGATCGAGAAATTTGGCGCTGCATTAACCAATAGGGGCCGAAGAATCAGCAGAGCAACTTGTTCTCGAAAAGGAATTCGCAAAACGAAGTTCCTGCTTTTTCTGGAAAAAAAGAGAGAGACCGACGTTCGAGATAGGCGAGACGTGCTTGTCAAATACTGGCGCGCCTCTGGTTTCCTGCCGAACGTTTCTCTTCTGCCTGAAGAAAACAAGATGTAGGACCATTCAGGACATCATGATCGAGCTTTCAAGGGCAACCAGACCACATCATACCTTCTTAATTAAAAGTGTACGTATGTACGTAGCAAGTACAAGATATACTGGTGCAAACAGACCAATCACAGTGTTCAGAATCGTCATGCCTACTGCATGCAAGGGAGGTGAGGTTTGTTTATGAAGAAGCAGAATTTCCACCGTACGTACCCGCTATTTGATCGTTTTAACTCTGTTTTTCTCAGATTTAGTTGTGTTAGTTTCGTGTTAATGCGATCTATGTGCTAGCAGCATTGTTTATTCCGTTACATGTTTATCTATTTATAATTAAAATATTAACTTGGTTAATTTGTATATGAAACTAGTTTTCTGATTAGAAGAAACATATCCTCTATGTATAACTGGTAATTTGATTAATAGCGGCATAAATACGGTCTGCCACACTAGATGAGATTAGCGGTAGTTTAACCGTTTTAATTTCGAATCACTTCGTTCAAGTTGCGTTAGGTTCGTATTTGTAAGCTCTACATGTTAGTGTAGCTGTACAGTAGGTTTAGAAAATTTAATTTTCGAGTTTATATTAAATAATTATTTATCTATAGGAAATCTTAGAAAATTCATAACTTTCACGTTTTAGATCCGAATTTCGTGATCTTTACGTCTGTGTGATCGTAGCAACGTGTAGAATAGTTTTGTAAGCTTTTATAAATGTTTTTCTACTGTTGGTGTACTGTTCTAATTGTATCTTTTGTTTGCTTCGTGTATGTTTGCTCGGAATGTTTGTATGTTGATGCTTGGTGATCGAATTTAGACGGTGAGCAGTACTACGACGATTAGGAGTATTATTTTGAGCCGGACCAGCAGTATCTATCGGAGAACTTTGATCAAGGCAAGTATAACATGGGACCATCCTTGTTACCTATTCACTATAATCAATATCATATGCATGTGTCTACCTTGACAACCTTAGAGATTATAACTTAGCTATTGATATCTTGTTTCCTTGTCACCTATGGGTTGTGCATTTGGGTAGCTACTGCTAGTGCTTAATTATGAACAATGATCTTGTAATTTGACTAATGGATTATGCAATCAACCAATTAAGATGATTTTATTACTGTTGAAAGGGGGCTAGAGCATGTGGGTTATTTTGATGCTCTAGTTACTCTCCATAAGGACTTATCTATAAGCATTAACCGGGATTGACAGTACAGCTGTGAGGGCTATATGGCTCTGGCTCTAGTTGTTCAAGAGACCTTTTCTAGCTTGTTAGAGGTTACCTTAAATGGCGTAAGAATGGCTTGACACGTTGGGTGTAGTGCGAGCCCCTGGCCTAGTGTGTATAGGCTGCGGTTGTTGTGCCACAGGGAAGGGGGGGTTCTACATCTGCCTGCCGAGTAAATCTAATGGCCCTAACTTGTTAGACGAACTTTTGAATGGCTTTATATGGTTTCCGATGTTTTGGGCCTTGCAAACCCATGCATTTGGAAATCATGACTCACAGTGAAAGTGTACACCTCTGCGCAGAGTTTAATAAACTGGTATACTAGCCGTGCTCACGGATACGAGCGGCCTTGGGTATTCTTACAGAATAAATGATAACCATTGATATATCATGCTTAATATTGTTGTTGTTATTATTATGCCATGTTAATGCTATTCATTATCCTTATTACAATTGATCATTGATTCATTAATGGGAATTGGAATACCTTGATGCTACTCAATTGCTAATTACATGATGAATAAAAGCTAAATGCAGTCAAACAGTGTCTAGCCTTTTTGAGCCTCATGAACCCTGTGTTGTACTTGTTGAGTTCGACATGGACTCACTCTTGCTATTTCCCCCACACTCCAGTGTGTAGTAAGATGCTACTCAGAAGAAGGACAAAGGTGTAGTGGAGTTTCCAGAAGACTAGTAGAGGTGCTAGGCATATGTTACCCCAGTCAGCCGTCCCTGAGAAGAATGGAGCCTGAAGTTTAGTCACCGTTCCGCGATACTCTGATGTAAGTGTTAATTTAGCTATGTATACGTTATATAATAACATTGTTTCTGATACTTTTTCATTCTGGCATATGTGTGGACTTCCTGGGCACACATATGATTAGCCTGGTTTTGTTCTTTAGAAAACCGGGTGTGACAGAGTGGTATCAGAGCGGTGTTGACTGTAGGACGTATGCCAAGTAGCACTGGACGTATTCTAAAACTCATTTTACTATAAAACTATTTTGTCATCCCTTGACTCATTGATTTTGACTATTTCCTCTTCCTTGTCCTATTGTATCTCCTCCTTGATAGCTTCCTTTGAGCTATTTCTGCCTATCCCATTGGTTTTTGTTTTGTTGTTGTTAAAAAAAAAGTTTTCTGATCTTACCTGGTTCAAAGATTCGATGGCATTTCATCATCCATACTTTTCCCTTAGGATGACCACCATTGTTGAAGCAGCACGTGTAGTACCGATGATGTGATGTGTGCTTGTTTTGCTTGATGTATTGCTTGTGTGTTGCCTTGTTCTCGTGTTTCAAAGGTGGCTCGGAAGAAATAAGTCTTGAGGAGTAGCTCGATCCATGTTAAGTGGGGTAGGTTTTACGTAATACTCCGCATGCTGATTTCTATAGCAGTCTGCAATGTTTCTGTTATATCTTAAGATATGGACATGAGAAATTTATGAAATTTTACTAGGAATAACTAGACTTCTGTATCTTTCCAAACCCACTGGACTTATCTTTTTATCTATTTTGAGCTAAGAGATATACCTGTTCTAAGTTGAGGTTACTGCACAGTCTGGAATTCTGGAACAGTTTTGGATAAGATCTGTTTTTGACTAACTTATGGACAGAATCTGGAAAAGTGTTGTGAATAAAAGTCGTAGATAATCTCATAAGCTTTCCAACCATGTAAAGATCACTTCATTTGGATCTTTGTAGCTCGAGTTATGTCAGATTTACTGAACTATTAAAATTGGAATTCGCCCAGAAATTTTCTGCATTACTTCCTTATCTTGTATGAGTGAATATATCATTGGATATCTTTGAATCTCATTGATTTGCCTTGGAATCTTACATTAGAGATGATTATGGTTATCTAGTATAAAAGGAGATGCAAGTTACTTTGGTGTCCCTTAGTTTCTTTTTCTTGAGGGGTAGCAAAGTTGTGAGTGTTGCAAGATGAAGGTTTCGTATGTCCTAGTGCTTCACTTGGAAGAAGTGGTTATCTTTATGATTGGAAGTCTACTCATGTGCTAGTGTTGTTTGCTTGGGATCAGTTCTTTGTTGGATCGTCTACAAGAAGCTCGGGTATTCGTCAGGACTAGTCTTCACTTTAAGCTATCATCAGTTGGGAGTTCAACATTCAATTTAATATACTCTATACAAGTTAGCATGGACGACATAGGAAGGAGATGTTGGAAGTCTATAGTTAGTTTCATGGAAACTTAGATGACATCACCCCCATATCAAGTATGTTTAGTAAGTTTTAAGTGAAGTGAGTTTTCTACTTGGATAGGTATTCTCTAGTGGAGTTACTATGAAGAAGAGCTCAAGAGAGTTGAATGTGGAAAGCTCTTAAGGCTGTAAGTGTGGCATTTATGGGGATTATAAGAGCGACATCTACGTGGATCACAAGAATCTGAGGGATATCTTCGCTATGTTGGTTTTGAACCTGTGGTATCATCATCAGTTTGATCCTGATCAAGATTTTTATGAATTGCAAAGTGTTGCCTTTAATGACATTGCTAGGTGGAACAAAATCTTTGTTAAGTGGGGTAGTGTCCGCTACCATCAATAATCTCAAGCGACGAGGTACGAAGAACTGAAGATCAAACCTTATCTTTCTTGTCATCTTTTGGCTATACTTGATCTATGTCTTATATCTCATCAACGCAAAGCAAAGAAGCATGAAGACTTGAAGATTAGCGTTATCTATTTCTCTAATCTCTCTGAATCTCATTTTTATCTTATCCTGTCTTTTCAGAACAATCTGTCTTCCTTAGCTTATATCTCTATTTTTGGATGCCCAAAAATTATGGATAAATTCTGGACAATAGTAGACTTCAATATCTTTCTCTGACCGTAAGAACCACCCTGATAGCTATTATGATTTGGGAGTTATGAAAATCACAAGGCGACGCATCTGTGCTGTCAGCAACCTGGAATAGTTTCTGTTGTGCACAGTTTTCGACCACGTTAACTGCAGAATCTGGATAAGTGTTCTATAAGAAAGTTGTAGTAAATTTGATAAGCTTTCCAACGGTATAAGCTGCAATATCATCGGATTCGTAGAACTTGAGTTATAACTGTATTTCTGCACTGCTATTTTTCTGCTCGCGAGGAAGTGTAGGATTACTTGTTCTTGTATGTGCTCATGAATCTCTTTGAGATGATAGAAGGACATGATGATAGTTATCACTCAGAAACAAATATAATCTATCCATTGGTGTTCACCAATTGATCTCTTCTTAAGATGGGTTGTCAAACCAAAGACGATACAAGATGGAGGTTTTATACGTTCTATTTTCGTCATCTGGAAGCATCAGCTATCTACATGGTTGCAAAGTCATTATCGAGCACAAGTATTTTTTTTAGGGTGGATAACCTGTTGGAACCATCTACAAGAATCGTAAGGGTCTAAAGGGTACCTTTACAAAGTGGGTTTTGAGCTTGTGGCATCATCATTGGATAAGAGTTGATGAAGGAAAAGTGAAGACTTGCAAATCAACTTTATCTTTCTCCCTAGTCTCTCCGAATCTCGGGACGAGATTCCTGTTAAGTGGGGTAGAATTGTCACACCCAAAATTTTCTATTTTGGGTTGTGCGGGAAAAACGCTAAATAAAATAAATTATTTCAATATCTGAATAAATTTATTAGATAAGTTAAGTTGTTGCTAATTAAATATAGAAAATTGTGATTTTAAACTTTTTCATATTAATTTGATAATGTGGTGTTTGTGTGATGCTTGTCTTTGGTGTTGGTGAGTGCTATTATTTTTCAAAATACCATAGGACGACGTTTACTTCTCATCGGAAAACTTTTTGGTATTTTCTGGATCCAAAATTCTAATTTCCGTGAGCTTAATCTTTTTCCTTGATCTCTTCATCCATCTTTACATAAGCTCCAAATACTTTATTTGGGTTCCTCATGTTCCATAATGTCTCTAGAAAATTCCCTCGAATTTTCGGAGTTTTCGGAGTATTTTTCGCGGTTTAAATAATAATTCTGGACTTTTCTAGAATTATTTTATCCACGAAATTAATTAATTCCGAAAATAATAAATGTCTCATTTTCCACCAAAGCTTGTGTACAATAATCCCAAATGTCCATTCATTTATTTACTAATGGGCTTTAATAATTAATTAGGCCTATTAGTAAAGATGGAGGGTGCAACGTCAATTAGCACCATATCGCTAGTTGACGTGAAGGTGGAGAGTCTTCCTCCCTATATATATATCCGGCCTGCCTGCTAGCCCTGTTTTCCGCCGCTATTGCCGCCGCCGCCGCTGTTGCCGTTCGCCGCCGCCGTTATTGCCGCCGCCGCCGCTATTGTCGCCGCCGCCGCTGTTGCCGCCGCCGCCGCTGTCGCCACCCGCCGCCTAGACTCGTCTCGCCCGCAGCCGATCTCCTCCATCCGCTCGCCGCGCCCGCGCCGCCGGCTGCCCTCTCCGATCACTTCTAGCTGCGCTCCTCCACGCTGTTGGTGACTTTGTCGCCGTGGGTTCCACTCCACGGCTACCGCCGATGGGACTCGACTCGTCCAGGGGAAACTTTGATCGGTTGAAAGCAAATGAGCTGGCGGCCACGAGACACGCTAGCTACCCTCAGCTACCGAAAGAGAGAAGCCACCTTTCGTTCCTCCTCCTGATCGAGAAATTTGGCGCTGCATTAACCAATAGGGGCCGAAGAATCAGCAGAGCAACTTGTTCTCGAAAAGGAATTCGCAAAACGAAGTTCCTGCTTTTTCTGGAAAAAAAAGAGAGAGACCGACGTTCGAGACAGGCGAGACGTGCTTGTCAAATACTGGCGCGCCTCTGGTTTCCTGCCGAACGTTTCTCTTCTGCCTGAAGAAAACAAGATGTAGGACCATTCAGGACATCATGATCGAGCTTTCAAGGGCAACCAGACCACATCATACCTTCTTAATTAAAAGTGTACGTATGTACGTAGCAAGTACAAGATATACTGGTGCAAACAGACCAATCACAGTGTTCAGAATCGTCATGCCTACTGCATGCAAGGGAGGTGAGGTTTGTTTATGAAGAAGCAGAATTTCCACCGTACGTACCCGCTATTTGATCGTTTTAACTCTGTTTTTCTCAGATTTAGTTGTGTTAGTTTCGTGTTAATGCGATCTATGTGCTAGCAGCATTGTTTATTCCGTTACATGTTTATCTATTTATAATTAAAATATTAACTTGGTTAATTTGTATATGAAACTAGTTTTCTGATTAGAAGAAACATATCCTCTATGTATAACTGGTAATTTGATTAATAGCGGCATAAATACGGTCTGCCACACTAGATTAGATTAGCGGTAGTTTAACCGTTTTAATTTCGAATCACTTCGTTCAAGTTGCGTTAGGTTCGTATTTGTAAGCTCTACATGTTAGTGTAGCTGTACAGTAGGTTTAGAAAATTTAATTTTCGAGTTTATATTAAATAATTATTTATCTATAGGAAATCTTAGAAAATTCATAACTTTCACGTTTTAGATCCGAATTTCGTGATCTTTACGTCTGTGTGATCGTAGCAACGTGTAGAATAGTTTTGTAAGCTTTTATAAATGTTTTTCTACTGTTGGTGTACTGTTCTAATTGTATCTTTTGTTTGCTTCGTGTATGTTTGCTCGGAATGTTTGTATGTTGATGCTTGGTGATCGAATTTAGACGGTGAGCAGTACTACGACGATTAGGAGTATTATTTTGAGCCGGACCAGCAGTATCTATCGGAGAACTTTGATCAAGGCAAGTATAACATGGGACCATCCTTGTTACCTATTCACTATAATCAATATCATATGCATGTGTCTACCTTGACAACCTTAGAGATTATAACTTAGCTATTGATATCTTGTTTCCTTGTCACCTATGGGTTGTGCATTTGGGTAGCTACTGCTAGTGCTTAATTATGAACAATGATCTTGTAATTTGACTAATGGATTATGCAATCAACCAATTAAGATGATTTTATTACTGTTGAAAGGGGGCTAGAGCATGTGGGTTATTTTGATGCTCTAGTTACTCTCCATAAGGACTTATCTGTAAGCATTAACCGGGATTGACAGTACAGCTGTGAGGGCTATATGGCTCTGGCTCTAGTTGTTCAAGAGACCTTTTCTAGCTTGTTAGAGGTTACCTTAAATGGCGTAAGAATGGCTTGACACGTTGGGTGTAGTGCGAGCCCCTGGCCTAGTGTGTATAGGCTGCGGTTGTTGTGCCACAGGGAAGGGGGGGTTCTACATCTGCCTGCCGAGTAAATCTAATGGCCCTAACTTGTTAGACGAACTTTTGAATGGCTTTATATGGTTTCCGATGTTTTGGGCCTTGCAAACCCATGCATTTGGAAATCATGACTCACAGTGAAAGTGTACACCTCTGCGCAGAGTTTAATAAACTGGTATACTAGCCGTGCTCACGGATACGAGCGGCCTTGGGTATTCTTACAGAATAAATGATAACCATTGATATATCATGCTTAATATTGTTGTTGTTATTATTATGCCATGTTAATGCTATTCATTATCCTTATTACAATTGATCATTGATTCATTAATGGGAATTGGAATACCTTGATGCTACTCAATTGCTAATTACATGATGAATAAAAGCTAAATGCAGTCAAACAGTGTCTAGCCTTTTTGAGCCTCATGAACCCTGTGTTGTACTTGTTGAGTTCGACATGGACTCACTCTTGCTATTTCCCCCACACTCCAGTGTGTAGTAAGATGCTACTCAGAAGAAGGACAAAGGTGTAGTGGAGTTTCCAGAAGACTAGTAGAGGTGCTAGGCATATGTTACCCCAGTCAGCCGTCCCTGAGAAGAATGGAGCCTGAAGTTTAGTCACCGTTCCGCGATACTCTGATGTAAGTGTTAATTTAGCTATGTATACGTTATATAATAACATTGTTTCTGATACTTTTTCATTCTGGCATATGTGTGGACTTCCTGGGCACACATATGATTAGCCTGGTTTTGTTCTTTAGAAAACCGGGTGTGACATCTAAGGGTATGACGCTTCTCTCCAGTGAGGTCCGAGATTTGACTTTACAACACATGCAAGGTAAGTGTGCCTCACAAGTTCCATCCCTACCTAAAAGCTCCATATAAGCTTATTAGAAGTAGGATGATCAAAAGAAGGCAAAAATCTCAAAATATGCCTTGGTGAGGAACCACTTACAAATTTGAGTGACCCAAGAGAATCATTCAAGGAACAAAAGCTATCTTTATGTTTTCAAAATCATACAAAAACCCAAGTTTCTGAGCATGAATAGAGTAAGAAGATTTGAATCCATGCTATTCCGTTTTTCAATTACCCAAGATATTTTGGTAGACACTGGAAATTCACAGGTTTAGGTGAAGCTCGAAATAACCTGTATGTAGATTTTCAAATCAAGGAGATGAACCCGCTTAGTCCTTAGAACTTTACTCGAGGACGAGCAAAGGACTAAGTGTGGGGGGAGCTTGTTGGTGGTGCTTAACTCATATTTTTACCACCAACATTTAAACAAAATAAAACAAATATAGATGCCAAAAATTAAGATTAGGCTTTACAACTCTCATTTTCATGAGTTTTGGTATATACATGTTTTGTAGGCACAAGTATGAAAATACATCGAAATGCGCAATCAAGAAGGCGCATTCAAGCAAAAACATAAGCAAAGCCTAACCAAACCATAGAATTGGGCCAGAACACCTATGTGGGAGCCATCCAGACCCAACCAGCAACCCACAAGAGCAAGGCGGTGGCAACTGGGCTGGCCTAGGGTGCGGGCACACCGCCCCCAGCTCCACTGGGTCCCACCTTGCTCTGGTGGTGCATTCAATGCTGGGGGAGGCGGTTGCATGTGGTGCTTTCCTAAAATAAAAGCAAACTGACCTCCTCCAAGCCTATATAAGAAGCCCCCCTATCCACATTCAAGAAGCATCATATACATATTTGGAGAAGAAGAAGGGCTACACTCATTCCATTAGCTTCTAGCTCGACTAGTTAGGGAGTGAGAGAGGGAAAGAGTTAGAGGAATAGCGGAGTAGCGGAGCCCTCTACTTCTTGTACTCGGCAAGCCTTGTACATCGGGTGGACGAAGTGCTGGACTTGTCGGCTCCCCTCTACACTTGTACCTCTAGAAACGTCATGCTACTTGGAGTAAGATGTTTGTGTTCATCTTTTGGTTTTGATCCCTTAAGTAAAGTTATTATTGTTACTACTTATTTGTGGGTTCGTCATCCGTCCTCATGGTGGATGCTCTAGTAGAGGACTTCTAATAAAGACGGAAGTTCCTGGCCAACCCTAGAGTAGTGACCAAAAGCGTAGACGTGGTGTCTAAGCTAAAAGTCACCTTCGTTTGCCTCGTATCCCATGGTTGAGGGGTTGGTGGCAGGTGGTGACAGCCCTATCCATCCTTTGTAATCCCCCATGTTCGGATACGGTGTAAAGCTATAGACCGGCATTGACTAGCAGACCAGTTGCAATCCGGTGCCTGAAGTGAGTCTGTAGTAGCAAAGTTATCTTCGCTTAAGGTTTCTACCCTTAGAAGAACCTCACTACCCAAGTTACCCTTCATCTTGTTCTCCTGGGTAAACTAGCCAAAAGACTACTTACACTACCGTTCCTTTGGAAAAATACGATACCCTAAATACTTCCGGGTGAAGTGCTACAACGGTACTTCCATGCACTTGTGGACTTTTTAGCTTACGCTAAGAAGCACCAACACCTAGCCACTCCCCTCCTCCAAACCCGTAGGGCCCTACCCTGTGGATAGAATACCTCTATCCAAACCTTACTTCAGGTTCACAAAATAGTGATAACCTGGCTAACTACCCAACAACCATAGGATCAGCCCATAGGACCAACCACCTAGTATCTTCTCTGATTGGTTGTGCTTGTTTGTTTTTCCCTTTGTTTGTGCCCCTTGTTTGTCAATGCCAGACTATGTAGGATAAAGGATGTGAGAAGAACCCAATGGAGTCCAGAAGCCTAGAACGGGAGACACAAGTGCCGACGAAGGAATAATAGTCAGTGAATGGAGGCAAGTCCTGACTCCACCTTTTCCCCTCCACACCTAAGTAAACCCCTTAACCACCTCCTTCTCACCAATTAATAATCCAACCCTTTACACCTAACCCCCTATCATGCAATAATAAAACCTGCACAAGATAATGAGGATAAGGCAATGTTTAACTTTAAATGATATGAACTTAATGAACCTGACGCTAATAACTATGGAACTTAAGATTGTAAAATTTGACTAAACCCCGACAGAGGGTGAGTGAAGGGTAATTTGTGCGGTACAGGTTACCTTGGTAGGTTCGCCTAGTGAGGGTTCCTGTTGGGAGATACTCACCTCGGTCACATAAGGACAAGTTCGTAGTCCCTCTCACCTAGTGTGATGTTACGTATAGCCACATGCCTATATGGGTAGGCTTGGTCTCACACCACGTTGGCGCAAAAGTATAATTTTTACTAGGAGGCCGGTGTAGGCAACAGAATATTAGGAGTAGACATGGATGCTATGTGATCTTCCATGGTCTGGTTGGTGTGGATGCTAGGTGATCTTCCATGTTAAGCCCCCTGATTTCGGCCGCATTCGAGTCCATGACGATTGTTGATTTTTGTGATGGGATGATTAGGTATCATCCTGGATTTGTGTGTTTTCCAACCGCTAAGAAGCCGTGGTAGAGTTATATGAAAGTCTAGGGTAGCCCCCAAGTGGGTATGGGATCCCGTTAGGCCTGTTCCTGCCACAACACAGGGCTTGGAGCTGTGTCTATCATGTGGGGAAAATAGTACATCTCTGCAGAGTTTATTAAATCTATTTGAATAGCCATGTCCTTGGAATGGGCAGATGGTAGGATGGGATACTATGATTAGACTTCCACAACTATGATAATCTGGTAAAATCTGTTTCACTGCTTTGGTAACCATAACTAACTCCGAGAACTGGTGAGAATGGTGATACTCTCCTAGGGCTCAACTTATAATGATTAATTACTTCTCCCTGCCACCTTTACCTCAATCACCTCCACCACTATCCCCACCTCCACATATAGCCTTCCCCTTTCCATATTCCTCTACCTAAAGTTTAGGGCTTGTTGAGTACTCTATGTACTCAACCCCCCCTCCATTCTATGTTTTTAGGCGAGAAGCCACAAGAGGACAGACCAGGATGGAGCTATTGAAGCTACGCAAGGATAGGATACTAGGAGTATACTTGAAGATGGGGCCGTGCGAGAGAGCTATGCTAGGATCACGACGATTGGGATCTAGGAGTACGTTTTAGGAATAAGGCAAGGGTTACGTCTGCACTCCAAGGTGTTGTAGCAATGGAGCCACACTGACATAGAACTACTGACTCTAATATACTATATAAGGCCAGAGGCCCAAGTGATGCAATCCGAACCATGTACCATGTTTTCCCCATTAGCAATAAAAGTATGTTTTTGATATAAATCTTGTTGAGTTGTGCGTATTAGCTGCTGATCCAGGGATTGATACACAATGCACAGAGGACCCTAGAAGTAGGGGCTCAACAGGGTGGTATTAGAGCCATATTTGGGCTGTAGGATTGGCCATGCTAAGTATTCAATAGGAATAACCGTTAGATAGGAATGATTTTTTTCAAAAAAAATATTATTTTTTAAAATCTTTGCTTATAGCCCTTGACTCTCACCTTACCTTGACCTTCTATTTCAAAAACAACTTTTCTCTCTCTTCTCATCCCTTTCAAAATTACGAGAAGTAACAATAGGGAAATTAGGTCTGCTTAGAAAATAAGGTAGAGACTAGGCCATAAAGTAACCCTCTACGGTAGATTATACGCAAAAGTAGATATTGAGCTCCATGGTGCTTGCGAGTATGACTGTTGTAGATAGAAGAGAATCTATTCCTACGTGTTGGTTCCTTGTCTGATTTCTTATTTGTTGTGATGTTTAGTTACGACTACCTCTATAGGTCTCCCTCGGTGTCGTGTTCTTCATACTCTTGGCCTTCATACTCAGGGCACCCTTGGATTCCAAGTCTCTGCATGGTGGCATAGAGAAGCTTGGTGAAACCTTCAGTGTGGAGGCAGTAGCTGCTGATCCAAACTCCTTCGGCCATTTGTGGGAGGAATCAGCAGTGGTGGTTTTGTAGGTGGAAAGCTGGGGGTGCTTAGAGTAGATGAGTAGGAAATAACCCCCCTAAAATATTTGGAAGACCATTGGTGAATGAAGACAAGAAGTAGTCAACCACACCCGTACAACCTGCAAGGACCGTCTGCAAAAGCCGTGCATGCCACGCACACCATCGTTGTCCTCTCCCCTGCCTCGCGCACTACCACGCACCCCACCGCATGACCCACACCGCCCTCGAGCTGTCACCTCACCGCCGAAAGCTGCTACTGCTGTTCTCCCATGACACCAATTCCCCGGCACCCGATGCCGCGATGCCCGCCGATGATGGCGCGCACTCGACCACACACCCACTCCCCTAGGCCCCACCGTCGTTCGCTTATAAAAGCACCCCCTCAGCTGGCCTTCACATCAAAGACACCCCACTATGCATTAACCACCCACCAAATCACCCCCTAAACCCCAATTTTGGTGCCAAATATTCCAACAAAGTAAGAAGAAGGAAGAAGAAAGTGCTGCCAGTTGAAGATTTCCAGAGAGAATATTAAGAAGAAAAAGAAGTACACTGTCAGAAGCCAGAAGCTGAAGCCCTCAAGATGTGCTTAGAAGAAGATGAACTCGTTGCATTCATCTATGCTTTCCTAATTCCTATGATAACAGGATCAATAATGTTGTATATCCATGTAATGCGTTTGTTGCCATATGAAAGGTGTAGGGTGGAGATGGCAGACTAGAGGGGGGTGCATAGTCCATTTTAAAACTAATCGCTTCGACTAACCAAAATAAATGTGGAATTAAAACTATCAATCTAGTCAAGACTGCACCCCTCTATATAAGTTCACGAGCACCTTACATGTCACACCCCAAATTTTCAATTTTGGGTTGTGCATAGGAAACACTAAATAAAATAAATATTTTAATATTTGGATAAAATTTCCCAAGTTTAGTTTATGATAGCATCAATTAGTTATAAAAAATGAAAAAAAATGAGAATCTTTTAAAAAATTTAAAACTAATTTGACGGGCTATTGTTTAATGTGATGTTTGCCTGTTAATTCTTGTGTGTTGAGAGTGAGCAAAGTCTTTAAAAATGAGTTTAGTAGGTCGATCTTCCTTCTCTGACACGCCTTTATCTTTTTCTGCAATCAATATTCCTTGTTTCTCATCTTAAGTTCTCGTTGGAAGTTTGCTAAAATCTTTTCTTTATAACGCAAATTATTCCTTTCTGTTCCTCGTGTGTCAATCAATCTCAGTGAACTCTTCGGGAATTGTTTTGGCTTTTTCTAGAGCTAGTTCACGCTTTTCTACGAGCGTTATCTAATTTTTAGATGCTTCAAAATATCTTTTCATATGTTCCAAATACTTTATCTGGGTTCCTCATGTTTCATAATGTCTCTGAGAATTTTCTCTGAATTTTTAGAGCTTTCGGAGTATTTTTCATGGCTTAAATAATAATTTTAGACTTTTCTAAAATTATTTTATCCATAAAATTAATTAATTCCGAAAATAAATAAATATCTCATTTTTTCCAACGCTAAAAGCCTATGTGCAATAATCATAAAGGCCTATGTCTTTATTTACTAATGAGCATTAATATCTATTTAGGCCTATTAGTGGAGGTGGACGGTGCAACATCAAGTATCATATTACTAGTTGATGTGAAGGTAGAGAGTTTTTCTCCCTATAAGTAAGTACCTATCCCATGGGCAAAGCACACCAAAACTACTATAAGAGGAGCCCCTAGTTTGGGAAACCTCTCGTGTAGTAAATTAGATATTTCTCGTCCTTCTTGTGTCGCCCTCAGGCCGAGGCCCTTCGGATGGATGGAGGTAGAAGATGAAGTATTTGCGAGTCTACCACTGGTTCATAATATCTTTATCGTTTCTTCGTTTTAATTCCATTTTGTTCTATTTTAGTTGCGTTAGTTTTGTATAGTTGCGTTCTATGCAGTAGTGTTAATGTTTTCTTGTCATATGTTTTTTTTCATATATATCTAAATATTAGATTGATTGATATGCTTGTAATTAGATTAATGATTACGCAAACTGGTTTCCAAATAAAAGCAACATGGGAGAATATGGATCTTTTTATAATTACTTGTTAACTTAAATATTTATTTATTTTTTATAAATTGTCTAGTTTAAACATGATTAAGATAAAGTCAGTTTAGACGCAATTTCATTAATATTTATTCAATGCCTTTTTGAATTACAACTTAGGTTTATAATTTTGGTCTTACATAAATAAATGTTAACTTGATTAATATCAACCTGAATGTCTTTTGAATTATAAGATGATTAGTTCAACCTTGAAACACAAAGTAGTTCGATTAGTCTTCTCTCATGTTTTATGTTTTCTAAACTATAAATATTTAGATGACTTGAATACTATAATATATATAAATAAAATATGCTAGGGTTAAAGCTAGCTTTGTAATTCAATTGATTAATCTAATTTTAGAATATTTCTTCAGAATGTTTATCACATTATTTCAATAACTAATATGCATTAAGTTTATAGTCGGTCTTCTACGTTATGTTGTAATCGTCTCGAAAGTCGTGTGTCTTCTTTAATGGTAGCTCAGTTATCCGTCGTTCTTACGTTTTCATGACTGTAGCAACGTACCGTGTCATTTAGTGCGCTCTCTTTCGTAGTGTCTCTCTTGTTTGGTGTGTTGTTCTTAGTTGTCCCTATTTGTTTGCTTGTATGCTTGTTAGTGTGCTGGGTTGCTATGATCTACGAGTAGAAGAAAGACTATCCGTAAGCGTCGAAGATCCGAAGGTGAAGACCAGAAGTTGAGTGCCAGAAATTGCAAATGAAAGATTAAGTTGAGGCTTTTTAGAGCAAGTTGCTTTGGGCGTAAAGCAAGTAAAAGGCAAGTATAGCTTGGGTTTTCTTTCTGTGACCATGATCTTATGACTTAATTAATGTAAGAGCTATGATGGTTGAGAAATGACTTTTTAGCAACATAAGATCTTGTCTGTACGTGAACCTCCGGGATGTATAGTACAACTATGAGGGCTATATGGCTCTGGCTTTAGCTCAGTATGAGGACCTTTTCTAGCTTGTTAGAGGTTACCCTTGTGGCGCAAATGGGGAAAAGCAGACTGTGGATCCCTGGGACTGGTTGTATCACACAGACTGACTTTTGAAACCTAGCGGCCCTAACTTGTTAGACAAACCTTTGAAAGGCTTCATAGTGAACCCTACCTGCTCATCTTGGGAGTGTTTTGGGGATTGGCCGCCTCGGGTATATGGGTAATCACGACTCACAGTAAAAGTGTACACCTCTGTGTATAGTTTAATGAACTGGTATACTAGCCGTGCTCACGGACACGAGCGGCCTTGGAGACATCTACATTAAAGATGATGAATCTTGTTTTGTTAAGATGCTCATTTACTTATCGATTATGCTTTATATTGATTATGTTACATTGATCATGAGTTTATTCTATGCTTGCGGAGTTTGACATGGACTCACTCTTGCTATTTCCCCCACATTCCAGACTTTAGTAAAGTTGCCTCAAAGATCGATGGTGTTATGGTGGAGTTCCTAGAAGACTGATAGAAGTGCTAGGCATATGTTATCCCCAGTCAGCCGTCCCTGAGAAGAATGGAGTCTGAAGTTTAGTCATCGTTCCACGATACTCTGATGTAAGTGTTTAATATAGCAATGTCTACGTTATATAATAACATTGTTTCTAATACTTTTTTATTCTGACATATGTGTGGACTTCCTGGGCACACATATGATAAGCCTGGTTTTGTTCTTTAGAAAACTGGGTGTGACAGAGTGGTATCAGAGCGGTGTTGACTATAGGACGTATGCCAAGTAGCACTGGACGTATTCTAAAACTCATTTCACTATAAAACTATTTTGTCATCCCTTGACCCTTTGGTTTTGACTATTTTCTCTTCCTTGTCTTGTTGTATCCCCTCCTTGATATCTTCCTTTGAGCTATTATTTCTTACTCCCTTGATTTTGTTTTATGTTGTTTTTACTAAAAGTTTTCTGATCTCACCTTTTTCAAAAGTTCGATGGCCTTTCATCATCTATACTCTTCCCTTAGGATGACCACCATCGTTGAAGAAGCACGTGTAGTACCGATGATGTGATGTGTGCTTGTTTTGCTTGATGTGTTGCTTGTGTGTTGTCCTTGTTCTCGTGTTTCAAAGATGGCTCGGAAGGTATAAGTCTTGAGGAGTAGCTCGATCCATGTTAAGTGGGGTAGTTTTATCTTCTATCCTCCTTAATTTTTCAATCGATCCTAATTCTTGCCATTTTCTCTTACACCGTTCCTGTCTACCCTTGGATGTCATGATATCTTCTTTATCTCATCTTAATGGAGGATCAACACATGAAGGACCCTTGTTTTTATTATCAACATTTGACAACTTTTGACCCTTGTTTTTACACATAATAAAGTGAAGACTCGATGATCAACCTTGATCTATCTTTCCAACCTCCTTTGATCTTCCTTTTCCACCTATGCTGACCATCAATCCTTTGACCTTCTGTCATTAACTTGAATTAATCTTAACGATCAATCCAATGTTCTCTTTTCAACCTTTGATAATCCTCGACACTTATATCCGAACTTGTCAAAAAAAAGTCTCAAAACAATCTTATTGGTCTGCTTTATGTTTCTCCCTAGTCTCTCAGAATCTCGGGACGAGATTCCTGTTAAGTGGGGTAGAATTGTCACACTTCAAAATTTTCAATTTTGGGTTGTGCATAGGAAACACTAAATAAAATAAATATTTTAATATTTGGATAAAATTTCCCAAGTTTAGTTTATGATAGCATCAATTAGTTATAAAAAAATGAAAAAATGAGAATCTTTAAAAAAAATTTAAAACTAATTTGACGGGCTATTGTTTAATGTGATGTTTGCTTGTTAATTCTTGTGCGTTGAGAGCGAGCAAAGTCTTTAAAAATGCGTTTAGTAGGTCGATCTTCCTTCTCCGACATGCCTCTATCTTTTTCTGCAATCAATATTCTTTGTTTCTCATCTTAAGTTCTCGTTGGAAGTTTCCTAAAATCTTTTCTTTATAACACAAATTATTCCTTTCAGTTCCTCGTGTGTCAATCAATCTGAGTGAACTCTTCAGGAATTGTTTTGGCTTTTTCTAGAGCTAGTTCACGCTTTTCTACGAGCGTTATCTAATTTTTAGATGCTCCAAAATATCTTTTCATGTGTTCCAAATATTTTATCTAGGTTCCTCATGTTTCATAATGTCTCTGAGAATTTTCCCTGAATTTTTAGAGCTTTCGGAGTATTTTTCATGGCTTAAATAATAATTTTAGACTTTTCTGAAATTATTTTATCCATGAAATTAATTTATTTCAAAAATAAATAAATATCTCATTTTTTTCAACGCTCAAAGCCTATGTGCAATAATCATAAAGGCCTATGTCTTTATTTACTAATGGGCCTTAATGTCTATTTAGGCCTATTAGTGTAGGTGGACGGTGCAACATCAATTGGTACCATATTACTAGTTGATGTGAAGGTGGAGAGTTTTTCTCTCTATAAGTATGTACCTACTGTCACACCCGGTTTTCTAAAGAACAAAACCAGGCTAATCATATGTGTGCTCAGGAAGTCCACACATATGTTAGAATGAAAAAGTATCAGAAACAATGTTATTATATAACGTATACATAGCTATATTAACATTTACATCAGAGTATCACGGAACGGTGACTAAACTTCAGGCTCCATTCTTCTCAGGGACGGCTGACTGGTGGCTCCATATGCCAAGCACTTCTGAAAGACTTCTGAAAACTCCACTACACCTTCATCCTTCTTCTAAGTAGCACCTTACTACACACTGGAGTGTGGTGAAAATAGCAAGAGTAAGTCCTTGTCGAACTCAACAAGTATAACACAGGGTTCATGAGGCTCAAAAGGCTAGACACTGGTTTGACTGCACTTAGCTTTTAATTGTCACAATTTTATTTCATAAGTAGCATTAAGATTTCATTAATCCCACAATAAACATATAATCAATGTAAATATGAATAACGAATAGCAAAACACATATTAAACCAATAAATGTTCATCTATTCTGTGAAGGTCCAAGGCCGCTCGTATCCGTGAGCACAGCTAGTATACCAGTTTATTAAACTCTGCGCAGAGGTGTACACTTTCACTGTGAGTCGTGATTACCCATATGCTCGGGATCGCGACTCCCAAAACACTTCCAAGGTGAGCAGGCAGGGAAATACTATGAAGCCTTTCAAAGGTTCGTCTAATAAGTTAGGGCCGCTATGTAACACCATAATTTAACTCCTTTTGAAATAAGGCTGAAATGATGTAATTGTGCACTTTTGTGAGCATTTTAACCTAGAAAAATCGTAATTTTTGCGGAATTAAAAGCAACTATAGGTAGAGACACATGTTTGTGCATACATGTTGCTGCATAGTATTCTTGTACTTAGCGATTTGAACCAAAACTCAATAAAAAATCTTTTGAAAATGGATTTGAAAAAGGCTTGGAAATAAAAGAAAAATAAAAAAATAATTAAAAGGGAGAACCTTCTCCTTAGTTCTGGCCCGATGGCTCATCCTCCTCTCATTCTTGCCGCACAACCCGGCTTGTCTCTGAGCCCAACAAGCCCACACGTGCAGCTCTCCCCTTCTCTACGATCGGCTGACGTCCGGGGCCCACCCGGTAGCGTCATCTCCTACCTCAAGACGGCAAGACGGCAATATGACGGTCCTCCGAAGAAAGTCACCGCGCTGATCCCGGGATCATTGTGATTTTGGCGTGCTCTCCATGACAAGCCCCCCATATATAAGCTAGCCGCGTGCATCGTGCCATCTCCCATCAAACCCTAGCACCAGTGGCAGTCCTCGCGTCGAGTCCGCTAGGAGCCACCCTAGCCTTGCCATTACGCTCGTACGTATTGGTTCTCGCCGAGAACAGAATTCACCTGCCGCAGCCATAGTCGCCGACTGCCACCTCTCCATCGACTCTAGCAGGCTGCCGAATGAACGTCTCTCTGCAGTAGTAAGCCTCACTGCGTTGTCATTCATCTCTTTCTTGCTTTTTGTAGGTCCTCATGACATTGCCGATCTTCACAGGAAGCCACCGTCCGCCCTGTGGTGCCCTGCGTCGCCCCTGCTCCGTGGTCGTCCGTGCCAAGTGATCGTGGTGAGAATCGCCGTCCTCCTATGCATCTCCTGGTGCCGGTGCTCTTCTCGTAGACATTCATAGCTTTTTCGCTGAACTCCAGCAAGAAGCCAAGAGCCGAGAGCTCCCATCCATTGCGGCATGGCGCCACCACCGGCACTAGGTCCCAAGTCACACGCCAGCCCTGCATCCTGCCTCCTGTCACGCACGAACGAGCGCAAGCACGAGCGAGCGGAGCCAGCAGAACAGCCTGCCAGCCATGCGTGGCCATTTTGATCTTTGCTAGCTTGATGACATCACAATGGTGTCATGCTCACCTTACACACGCATTATTGTCGTTTCTTTTCACAAAAACAAATCAATAAATACAATAGAAATATGTCACACCCGGTTTTCTGAAGAACAAAACCAGGCTAATCATATGTGTGCCCAGGAAGTCCACACATATGCCAGAATGAAAAAGTATCAGAAACAATGTTATTATATAACGTATACATAGCTATATTAACACTTACATCAGAGTATCACGGAACGGTGACTAAACTTCAGGCTCCATTCTTCTCAGGGACGGCTGACTGGGGGTAACATATGCCTAGCACTTCTACTAGTCTTTTGGAAACTCCACTACACCTTTGTCCTTCGTCCGAGTAGCATCTTACTACACACTGGAGTGTGGGGGGAAATAGCAAGAGTGAGTCCATGTCGAACTCAACAAGTATAACACAGGGTTCATGAGGCTCAAAAAGGCTAGACATTGTTTGACTGCATTTAGCTTTTATTCATCATGTAATTAGCAATTGAGTAGCATCAAGGTAATCCAATCCCATTAATGAATCAATGATCAATTGTAATAAGGATAATGAATAGCATTAACATGAGCATAATAATAATCAATAATAATTAAGCATGATATAACAATGGTGATCAACTATTCTGTAAGAATCCCCAAGGCCGCTCGTATCCGTGAGCACGGCTAGTATACCAGTTTTTAAACTCTGCGCAGAGGTGTACACTTTCACTGTGAGTCATGATTTTCAAATGCATGGGTTAATTACTCCCAAAACATGGAAAACCATATAAAGCCATTCAAAAGTTCGTCTAACAAGTTAGGGCCATTAGATTCACTCGGCAGGCAGATGTAGAACCCCCCTTCCCAGTGGCACAACAACCGCAGCCTATACACACTAGGCCAGGGGCTCGCCCTACACCCAACGTGGCAAGCCTTTCTTACGCCATTTAAGGTAACCTCTAACAAGCTAGAAAAGGTCTCTTGAACAACTAGAGCCAGAGCCATATAGCCCTCACAGCTGTACTGTCAATCCCGGTTATCACTTACAGGTAAGTCCTTACGGAGAGAAACCAGAGCAACAATATAACCCCTTGCTCTAGCCCCCTTTCAACAGTAATAAAATCATCTTAATGGTTGGTTGCTTAATTCATTAATCAAATTACAAGATCATTGTTCATAATTAAGCACTAGCAATAGCTACCCAAATGCACAACCCATAGGTGACAAGGAAACAAGATATCAATAGCTAAGTTATAATCTCTATGGTTGCCAAGGAAGACACATGTATATGTATGATAATTTCAGTGAATAGGTAACAAGGATGGTCCCATGTTATACTTGCCTTGATCAAGTTCTCCGATAGATACTGCTGGTCCGGCTCAAAATAATACTCCTAATCGTCGTAGTACTGCTCACCGTCTAAATTCGATCACCAAGCATCAACATACAAACATTCCGAGCAAACATACACGAAGCAAACAAAAGATACAATTAGAACAGTACACCAATAGTAGAAAAACATTTAGGAAAGCTTACAAAACTATTCTACACGTTGCTACGATCACACAGACGTAAAGATCACGAAATTCGGATTTAAAACGTGAAAGTTATGAATTTTCTAAGATTTCCTATAGATAAATAATTACTTTAATATAAACTCGAAAATTAAATTTTCCAAACCTACTGTACAACTACACTAACATGTAGAGCTTGCAAATACGAACCTAACGCAACTTGAACGGGCCAAATCGGAGTTAAAATGAGCAAGTTATAAACGAAACAAATTTCAAAATATCTGAAACATAGAAAACATATTTTGTTTTGTTTTAACCGAATAGAAATACGTTTTTCAAATTAGAAAACCAAGATAAATCAATTATATTTATTATTCTGTTATTCTATAGTAAAGCATTATGCACACTGAAGACGATATTTGAAGAGCTTCAGAATTAGACGAAAGAACCTCTGCTATGAAAATTGCATATATTCAAAATAAAATATTGAGTTACTACGCAAGGATGTTGTATGCATCACATCAGCAAGGTATTTAGTCAATTAAATAATGTGGCAAGGGACTAATCTGGCCGCTAGATTTGTAAATATGCATGCACGTATAAGGGTGGCACTAGTCTGCTAATTATATACATGCAAGCTGAGACAAGGTCGCGTGTGCACGTGGTGAATAATATCATCAAAGGAAAAATTCTAGTAGTCTAGGAAGATCGTATGTATTTTGGTATTTCAATAGTATTTCTAGATTTATTTTTGTAAAAGAAAACAGCCACAAAACAAGTCTTAATGTCAGCCAGCTAGATGTGATGTCAGCAAGCTAGCAAGGCATGCATGGCACACGGTGGGGATCATTCCCAGCTACGAACTTCTCGCCGGTGGGTACAGACTTACAAACCATGGTCAAAAACAACAAAAACGAAATTATAAACCTATGTCACTTTTAATTAAAAACTATTAAATTAATACCAATCAAATTGTATTTTAAATCAATAAATTCATAATCAAGTGACATGGTAAATATCGTTACTAATACATAGTTTACGTCGACACAAACACGACACGACACGAATGGAATTATAACCCTTAGTTATTTTCTAATTAACAGCGATTAAATAATTATTAATCAAAAAGTTTCTAAATCAATAAATTTATAATTATGAGTCATGACCAACGTTGGTACTACCACGTATAGCGCGACTACACGAATCTAACGCAACCGGAACGACTCGAATCGGAGTTAAAACGATTAAACGGTGGCGATTAAACAAATAGTGACAAAACTGTAAATATGAGCATCTTCTACCTTTGGATGGATGTCACCTCCTTCTCTATCTGTTCAAGATCCGAAAATATCAGCTCTAGGTTGATGACATCGATGTCTGATCTGGGATCAACCTTGCCATTGATTAGAACAAAATCGTCATCCTCAAAGCATCGCACAACCTGAAGTATAGAATCCACTTCACGGATGTTTGAAAGGAATTGATTTTCTAGTCCCTCTCCTTTGCTTGCTCCTTTCACAAGACCTGCAAACGAGGATCAGGGATAGTTCGGTTCGTCATTTGGTGCGGCTGGCCCGGCTCCAGCGCCAGTGCTGGAGTAGCGCTGACGAGCCGCACGGGAAAAAGCCGGGGTGGCGCCGGAGAAGATGAACCGCAGCCATCCATGGAAGCTCCTTGCCGGAAAAGAGGAAGAAAATTAGGGAAACGACGAACGGATGATGGATTCGCGAAAAGAAATATGTGCCGGTGAAGAGGACGATGAGACAAAGCTCGGAGTGGAAGCGGAATTCGCCGGAGATGTCCGAGATGGTCGGAAAAACTCGCCAAACCATCGCCGGAAGTTCGCCGGAACGCAAGCTGTAGATGAAGAACTTCGGCGAGGGGTGGAGGGAGCTACGAGCGGCGGCTTGCGATACGAGCTCAGCGGCGGCGGACAACAACAGCGGCGGCGAACGGCAACAGCGGCGGCGGGCGGCGACAGCGGCGGCGGCGGCAACAGCGGCGGCGGCGGCAATAGCGGCGGAAAACAGAGCTAGCAGGCAGGCCGGACATATATATAGGGAGGAAGACTCTCCACCTTCACGTCAACTAGCGATATGGTGCTAATTGACGTTGCACCCTCCATCTTTACTGATAGGCCTAATTAATTATTAAAGCCCATTAGTAAATAAATGAATGGACATTTAGGATTATTGCACACAAGCTTTGGTGGAAAATGAGATATTTATTATTTTCGGAATTAATTAATTTCGTGGATAAAATAATTCTAGAAAAGTCCAGAATTATTATTTAAGCCGCGAAAAATACTCCGAAAGCTCCGAAAATTCGAGGGAATTTTCTAGAGACATTATGGAACATGAGGAACCCAAATAAAGTATTTGGAGCTTATGAAAAGATGGATGAAGAGATCAAGGAAAAAGATTAAGCTCACGGAAATTGGAATTTTGGATCCAGAAAATACCAAAAAGTTTTCCGATGAGAAGTAAACGTCGTCCTATGGTATTTTGAAAATAATAGCACTCACCAACACCAAAGACAAGCATCACACAGACACCACATTAATAATTTAATATAAAAAAGTTTAAAACCACAATTTTCTATATTTAATTAGCAACAACTTAACTTATCTAATAAATTTATTCAAATATTGAAATCATTTATCTTATTTAGTATTTTTTTCATGCACAACCCAAAATAGAAAATTTTGGGTGTGACAAATCTACCCCACTTAACAGGAATCTCGTCCTGAGATTTAGAGAGACTGGGGAGAAAGATAAAGTTGATTCTGCAAGTCTTCACTTTTCCTTCATCAACTCTTATCCAATGATGATGCCACAAGCTCAAAACCAACTTTGTAAATGTCTCCTTTAGACCCTTACGATTCTTATAGATGGTTCTAACAATTTACCAACCCTGAGAACTCTGAGAAAGGATACGTGCGCTCGATATTGACTTTACAACCATGTAGATAGCTGATGCTTCCAGGTGACGAAATAGAACATATAAATCCTCCATCTTGTATCGTCTTTAGTTTGGCAACCCCTCTTAAGAAGAGATCAATTGGAGAACACCAATGGATATATTACATTTGTTTCTGAGTGATGACTACCATCATGTCCTTCTATCATCTCAAAGAGATTCATGAGCATATGCAAGAACAAGTAACCTACACTTCCTCGCGAGCAGAAAAATGGCAGTGCAGAAATACAGTTATAACTTGAGTTCTACGAATTCAATGATGTTGTAGCTTATACCGTTGGAAAGCTTATCAAATTTACTACAACTTTCTTATAGAACACTTCTCTAGATTCTGCAGTTAACGTGGTCGAAAACTGTGCACAACAGAAACTATTCTAGATTGCTGACAGCACAGATGCGTCGCCTTGTGATTTTCATAACTCCCAATCCATAATAGCTATCAGGGTGGTTCTTATCGTCAGAGAAAGATATTTAATTCTACTGTTGTCCAGAATTTATCCATGATTTTTGGGCATCCAAAAATAGAGATATAAGCTAAGGAGGACAGACTATTCTAAAAAGACAGGATAAGGTAGAAACGAGATTCAAAGATACTAGAGAGATAGATGACACTAATCTTCAAGTCTTCATGCTTCTTTGATTTGTGTTGATGAGATATAAGACATGGATTGAGGATAGCCAAAAGATCACAAGAAAGATAAGGTTTGATCTTCAGTTCTTCGTACCTCGTTACTTGAGATATTCAGGACTTGCTGTTGTTGACAACAGATGCTACCCCACTTAACAAAGGTATTGTTCCACCTGGCAATGTCATTGAAGGCAACACTTTCTTCTAAGGCTTGCTGCTAATGATAAGTCCTTCACTTAAAACTTACTAAACATACTTGATATGGGGGTGATGTCATCTAAGTTTTCATGAAACTAACTATAGATTTCCAACATCTCCTTCCTATGTCGTCCATGCTAACTTGTATAGAGTATGTTGAATTGAATGTTGAACTCCCAACTGATGATATCTTGAAGTGAAGACCAGTCCTGACGAATACCAGAGCTTCTTGTAGACGATCCCACAAAGCACTAATCCCAAGCAAACAACACTAGCAATGAGTAGACTTCCAATCATAGAGATAACCACTTCTTCCAAGTGAAGCACTAGGACATACGAAACCTTCATCTTGCAACACTCACAACTTTGCTACCCCTTAAGAAAAAGAAACTAGGGGACACCAAAGTAACTTGCATCTCCTTTTATACTAGATAACCATAATCATCTCTAATGTAAGATTCCAAGGCAAATCAATGAGATTCAAAGATATCCAATGATATATTCACTTATACAAGATAAGGAAGTAATGCAGAAAATTTCTGGGCAAATTTCAATTTTAGCAGTTCAGTAAATCTGACATATCTCGAGCTACAAAGATCCAAATGAAGTGATCTTTATATGGTTGGAAAGCTTATGAAATTATCTACAACTTTTATTAATAACACTTTTTGAGGTTCTGTCATTAAATTAATCAAAAATAGAGCTTAGCCAAAACTATTCTAGAATTCCAGACTGTGCAGTAACCTCAACTTAGAACAGGTATATCTCTTAGCTCAAAATAGATAAAAAAGGTAAGTCCAGTGGGTTTGGAAAGATACAGACGTCTAGTTATTCCCAATAAAATTTCATAAATTTCTCATGTCCATATCTTGAGATATAACAGAAACATTGCAGACTGCTATAGATATCAGCATGCGGAGTATTACGTAAAACCTACCCCACTTAACATGGATCGAGCTACTCCTCAAGACTTATACCTTCCGAGCCACCTTTGAAACACGAGAACAAGGCAACACACAAGCAACACATCAAGCAAAACAAGCACACATCACATCATCGGTACTACACGTGCTTCTTTAACAATGGTGGTCATCCTAACGGCACATTGTAGATGATGAAAGGCCATCGAACTTTTGAACAAGGTAAGATCAGAAAAACTTTTAGTAAAAACAACATAAAATAAAATCCAAGGGAGTAAGAAATAATAGCTCAAAGAAAGCTATCATGGAGAGGATACAATAGGACAAGGAAGAGGAATAGTCAAAATCAATGAGTCAAGGGATGACAGAATAGTTTTATCATAAAATAAGTTTTAGAATACGTCAAGTGCTACTTGGCATACGTCCTACAGTCAACACCGCTCTGATACCACTCTGTCACACCCGGTTTTCTGAAGAACAAAACCAGGCTAATCATATGTGTGCCCAGGAAGTCCACACATATGCCAGAATGAAAAAGTATCAGAAATAATGTTATTATATAACGTATACATAGCTATATTAACACTTACATCAGAGTATCGCGGAACGGTGACTAAACTTCAGGCTCCATTCTTCTCAGGGACGGCTGACTGGGGGTAACATATGCCTAGCACTTCTACTAGTCTTTTGGAAACTCCACTACACCTTTGTCCTTCGTCCGAGTAGCATCTTACTACACACTGGAGTGTGGGGGGAAATAGCAAGAGTGAGTCCATGTCGAACTCAACAAGTATAACACAGGGTTCATGAGGCTCAAAAAGGCTAGACATTGTTTGACTGCATTTAGCTTTTATTCATCATGTAATTAGCAATTGAGTAGCATCAAGGTAATCCAATCCCATTAATGAATCAATGATCAATTGTAATAAGGATAATGAATAGCATTAACATGAGCATAATAATAATCAATAATAATTAAGCATGATATAACAATGGTGATCAACTATTCTGTAAGAATCCCCAAGGCCGCTCGTATCCGTGAGCACGGCTAGTATACCAGTTTTTAAACTCTGCGCAGAGGTGTACACTTTCACTGTGAGTCATGATTTTCAAATGCATGGGTTAATTACTCCCAAAACATGGAAAACCATATAAAGCCATTCAAAAGTTCGTCTAACAAGTTAGGGCCATTAGATTCACTCGGCAGGCAGATGTAGAACCCCCCTTCCCAGTGGCACAACAACCGCAGCCTATACACACTAGGCCAGGGGCTCGCCCTACACCCAACGTGGCAAGCCTTTCTTACGCCATTTAAGGTAACCTCTAACAAGTTAGAAAAGGTCTCTTGAACAACTAGAGCCAGAGCCATATAGCCCTCACAGCTGTACTGTCAATCCCGGTTATCACTTACAGGTAAGTCCTTACGGAGAGAAACCAGAGCAACAATATAACCCCTTGCTCTAGCCCCCTTTCAACAGTAATAAAATCATCTTAATGGTTGGTTGCTTAATTCATTAATCAAATTACAAGATCATTGTTCATAATTAAGCACTAGCAATAGCTACCCAAATGCACAACCCATAGGTGACAAGGAAACAAGATATCAATAGCTAAGTTATAATCTCTATGGTTGCCAAGGAAGACACATGCATATGTATGATAATTTCAGTGAATAGGTAACAAGGATGGTCCCATGTTATACTTGCCTTGATCAAGTTCTCCGATAGATACTGCTGGTCCGGCTCAAAATAATACTCCTAATCGTCGTAGTACTGCTCACCGTCTAAATTCGATCACCAAGCAGCAACATACAAACATTCCGAGCAAACATACACGAAGCAAACAAAAGATACAATTAGAACAGTACA
Source organism: Saccharum spontaneum (assembly GCA_022457205.1). Taxonomy (NCBI): domain Eukaryota; kingdom Viridiplantae; phylum Streptophyta; class Magnoliopsida; order Poales; family Poaceae; genus Saccharum; species Saccharum spontaneum. The sequence goes on along the minus strand of CM039598.1, from coordinate 40,776,354 downwards.
CCAACAGTAGAAAAACATTTAGGAAAGCTTACAAAACTATTCTACACGTTGCTACGATCACACAGACGTAAAGATCACGAAATTCGGATTTAAAACGTGAAAGTTATGAATTTTCTAAGATTTCCTATAGATAAATAATTACTTTAATATAAACTCGAAAATTAAATTTTCCAAACCTACTGTACAACTACACTAACATGTAGAGCTTGCAAATACGAACCTAACGCAACTTGAACGGGCCAAATCGGAGTTAAAATGAGCAAGTTATAAACGAAACAAATTTCAAAATATCTGAAACATAGAAAACATATTTTGTTTTGTTTTAACCGAATAGAAATACGTTTTTCAAATTAGAAAACCAAGATAAATCAATTATATTTATTATTCTGTTATTCTATAGTAAAGCATTATGCACACTGAAGACGATATTTGAAGAGCTTCAGAATTAGACGAAAGAACCTCTGCTATGAAAATTGCATATATTCAAAATAAAATATTGAGTTACTACGCAAGGATGTTGTATGCATCACATCAGCAAGGTATTTAGTCAATTAAATAATGTGGCAAGGGACTAATCTGGCCGCTAGATTTGTAAATATGCATGCACGTATAAGGGTGGCACTAGTCTGCTAATTATATACATGCAAGCTGAGACAAGGTCGCGTGTGCACGTGGTGAATAATATCATCAAAGGAAAAATTCTAGTAGTCTAGGAAGATCGTATGTATTTTGGTATTTCAATAGTATTTCTAGATTTATTTTTGTAAAAGAAAACAGCCACAAAACAAGTCTTAATGTCAGCCAGCTAGATGTGATGTCAGCAAGCTAGCAAGGCATGCATGGCACACGGTGGGGATCATTCCCAGCTACGAACTTCTCGCCGGTGGGTACAGACTTACAAACCATGGTCAAAAACAACAAAAACGAAATTATAAACCTATGTCACTTTTAATTAAAAACTATTAAATTAATACCAATCAAATTGTATTTTAAATCAATAAATTCATAATCAAGTGACATGGTAAATATCGTTACTAATACATAGTTTACGTCGACACAAACACGACACGACACGAATGGAATTATAACCCTTAGTTATTTTCTAATTAACAGCGATTAAATAATTATTAATCAAAAAGTTTCTAAATCAATAAATTTATAATTATGAGTCATGACCAACGTTGGTACTACCACGTAGAGCGCGACTACACGAATCTAACGCAACCGGAACGACTCGAATCGGAGTTAAAACGATTAAACGGTGGCGATTAAACGAATAGTGACAAAACTGTAAATATGAGCATCTTCTACCTTTGGATGGATGTCACCTCCTTCTCTATCTATTCAAGATCCGAAAATATCAGCTCTAGGTTGATGACATCGATGTCTGATCTGGGATCAACCTTGCCATTGATTTGAACAAAATCGTCATCCTCAAAGCATCGCACAACCTGAAGTATAGAATCCACTTCACGGATGTTTGAAAGGAATTGATTTTCTAGTCCCTCTCCTTTGCTTGCTCCTTTCACGAGACCTGCAAACGAGGATCAGGGATAGTTCGGTTCGTCATTTGGTGCGGCTGGCCCGGCTCCAGCGCCAGTGCTGGAGTAGCGCTGACGAGCCGCACGGGAAAAAGCCGGGGTGGCGCCAGAGAAGATGAACCGCAGCCATCCATGGAAGCTCCTTGCCGGAAAAGAGGAAGAAAATTAGGGAAACGACGAACGGATGATGGATTCGCGAAAAGAAATATGTGCCGGTGAAGAGGACGACGAGACAAAGCTCGGAGTGGAAGCGGAATTCGCCGGAGATGTCCGAGATGGTCGGAAAAACTCGCCAAACCATCGCCGGAAGTTCGCCGGAACGCAAGCTGTAGATGAAGAACTTCGGCGAGGGGTGGAGGGAGCTACGAGCGGCGGCTCGCGATACGAGCTCAGCGGCGGCGGACAACAACAGCGGCGGCGAACGGCAACAGCGGCGGCGGGCGGCGACAGCGGCAGCGGCGGCAACAGCGGCGGCGGCGGCAATAGCGGTGGAAAACAGGGCTAGCAGGCAGGCCGGACATATATATAGGGAGGAAGACTCTCCACCTTCACGTCAACTAGCGATATGGTGCTAATTGACGTTGCACCCTCCATCTTTACTAATAGGCCTAATTAATTATTAAAGCCCATTAGTAAATAAATGAATGGACATTTAGGATTATTGCACACAAGCTTTGGTGGAAAATGAGATATTTATTATTTTCGGAATTAATTAATTTCGTGGATAAAATAATTCTAGAAAAGTCCATAATTATTATTTAAGCCGCGAAAAATACTCCGAAAGCTCCGAAAATTCGAGGGAATTTTCTAGAGACATTATGGAACATGAGGAACCCAAATAAAGTATTTGGAGCTTATGAAAAGATGGATGAAGAGATCAAGGAAAAAGATTAAGCTCACGGAAATTAGAATTTTGGATCCAGAAAATACCAAAAAGTTTTCCGATGAGAAGTAAACGTCGTCCTATGGTATTTTGAAAATAATAGCACTCACCAACACCAAAGATAAGCATCACACAGACACCACATTAATAATTTAATATGAAAAAGTTTAAAACCACAATTTTCTATATTTAATTAGCAACAACTTAACTTATCTAATAAATTTATTCAAATATTGAAATCATTTATCTTATTTAGTATTTTTTTTCATGCACAACCCAAAATAGAAAATTTTGGGTGTGACAAATACAAATACGTATACATACGTACAATCTTGTTTAGGCCATAACCTCTACGTTTTAACTCCGTTTCAACCCGTTCAACTTGCGTTAGATTCATAACGACGTAATTTACGCATTAGTAACAATGTTTGTCATATATTTAACTCTGGAATTTCATGGCTTAAATCCTAACTTAAATAATGATTATGCAACTGGATTTTACAAATAAAATATGATTAATTTTATTTTAGTTTTCCAATTCAAATATTAATATGGTTAGTTGCTTATTTACATGAGTTTCTAAATTCGAAGTTTTGCTTAGTAAACACGTTATATATCAGATAAACTCGAGTAGTTGCTTTCACATCACTTAATTATATGACATTCTTTACAAATAAACTATGAGTAGTTTTACCCAGCTTTTGAATTAAATTATGTTTCGTGTTTTAATAAATCTATACATGTTTTTGCTCAATTAAAATAAATCAAGTATATAAATATAGCCTTTTCTTTAATATAATATAAAAGACTCGGTAGTCGTTTCTTTCTAACCGTAGCTTCGATTAGCGTGCTTTTAGCGTCTGTGTGATCATAGCGAGACGTAGAATCGTTTTACAACTTTTCCATCTTGTTTAACTATTGATGGTGTACTGTTCTAATTGTAGCTATCGTTTGCTTTGTGTATGATTGCATGGAGCTTGTGTGGTGCTCTGAAATCATGTCTAATCGGTGAGATTTACGTGGTGAATTAGAAGCAGTTCTTTGGAAGTCACCAATCTGCAGAAGAAGAATATAAGTTTAAGGAAAGTATAGCATGGGATCATTCTTGTTTCCTACTCACCTTTAATATACTTAATTCATGTGCATGTGTCTACCTTGTTACCACTAAGGATATCCTAGCTTTTGTATCTTGTACCTTGACACCGGTGGAACATTGCATTGGGTAGTATTTATGCTAGTGCTCAAGATAAATAACCATGATATGTAACTTGACTAATGGTATATGCAATAAACATTTAAAAGATGCTTTAAAGCAACATGTCTCAAGAGGGCTAGAGCATATTGGGTTGTTTTTATGGTGCTCTAGTTTCTCTCCATAAGGACTCATATGTAAGCGAACATTCGGGACTTACAGTACAACTGTGAGGGCTATATGGCTCTGGCTTTAGTCAAGTATGAGGACCTTTTCTAGCTTGTTAGTGGTAACCTTTTTGCCGTAAGAATGGCTTGACGAATCGGGTATAGTGCGGCCTCTGTCCTTATGTGTATAGGCTGCGCGTCATTGTGCCATTTGGAAGGAGGGCTCTACATCTGTTTGCCGAGTGAATCTAATGGCCCTAACTTGTTAGACGAACCTTTGAAAGACTTCATAGTGAACCCTGCCGACCTTCCTTGGAAGTGGGTCAAGAGATTAGCTACCTCAGGCGAAAGGGTAAATCACGACTCACAGTGAAAGTGTACAACCTCTGCAGAGTGTAAAACTGGTATATCAGCCGTGCTCATGGTCACGAGTGGCCTTGGACCCTTACAGAATAAATGATGAACACTGATGATAATGATAATACTGATGATATTGATACTCACTAATGATTATTGTTTCTTGCTATACATTATTGTCGTTTACATGATCATGAGGTTATTTAGGCTTATGGTAAACTTGTAGCTACTCAATTGCTAAAAGATGACTCACTAAAAGCTATTGCAGTAAACCCGTGTCAAATCTTTTGAGCCTCATGAACCCTATGATATATTTGCTGAGTTCAACATGGACTCACTCTTGCTATTTCCCACACCTCAGGATAGTGTCTGGAGTTTTTAGGATTGTGATCAACCAGTTAGTTTGTTCCTAGAGTGAAGGTTACACCCGGTGTTCGGAGTTGTCTTTCCGCTGTGTTGCTCTCTAAGGTATATTTTATACTATTGTGTTATGTTTATTAAGCATTTGTCTCTTGATATTACACTTATCTGTGGCTATATGTGAGATTTGACTTCTTTATTTCACATATAGTGTATGTCTTGCTTTGTCCTTAAAACCAGGTGTGACACGCTAGGTTTCAGAAGTCAGTCTGTGTGATACAACCAGTCACAGGGATCCACAGTCTGCTTTTCCCCATTTGCGCCACAAGGGTAACCGCTAACAAGCTAGAAAAGGTCCTCATACTGAGCTAAAGCCAGAGCCATATATCCCTCACAGTTGTACTATAAATCCCAGATGTTCGTCCACAAATGAGTCCTTATAGAGAGAAACTAGAGCACCAAATATGTCACACCCAAAATTTCCTATTTTGGGTTGCGCATGAAAAATACTAAATAAGATAAATGATTTCAATATTTGAATAAATTTATTAGATAAGTTAAGTTGTTGCTAATTAAATATAGAAAATTGTGGTTTTAAACTTTTTCATATTAAATTATTAATGTGGTGTCTGTGTGATGCTTGTCTTTGGTGTTGGTGAGTGCTATTATTTTCAAAATACCATAGGACGACGTTTACTTCTCATCGGAAAACTTTTTGGTATTTTCTGGATTCAAAATTCCAATTTCCGTGAGCTTAATCTTTTTCCTTGATCTCTTCATCCATCTTTACATAAGCTCCAAATACTTTATTTGGGTTCCTCATGTTCCATAATGTCTTTAGAAAATTCCCTCGAATTTTCGGAGCTTTCGGAGTATTTTTTGCGGCTTAAATAATAATTCTGGACTTTTCTAGAATTATTTTATCCACGAAATTAATTAATTCCGAAAATAATAAATGTCTCATTTTCCACCAAAGCTTGTGTGCAATAATCCTAAATGTCCATTCATTTATTTACTAATGGGCTTTAATAATTAATTAGGCCTATTAGCAAAGATGGAGGGTGCAACGTCAATTAGCACCATATCGCTAGTTGACGTGAAGGTGGAGAGTCTTCCTCCCTATATATATATCCGACCTGCCTGCTAGACCTGTTTTCCACCGCTGTTGCCGCCGCCGCCGCTGTTGCCGCCGCCGCCGCTGTTGCCGCCGCCGCCGCAGTATTTTGTGTCGTCGGAGGACGATCCCGAGACGACAATAGGCAGACAGATTGACGACGTGCCGCCGTCGGACATGCTGGACCAGCTCGGCGACGTCCTGGAGATCAGCACTGATGCCTCCGTGGCCCAGATCAAGAAGGCCTACTACCTCAAGGCCAACCTGGTGCACCCGTACAAGGATCCGGGCAACCCTAATGCCGCGCGCAAGTTTCGGGAACTAGGCGAAGCCTATCAGGTCCTAAGTGATCCGGTGAAAAAGGAGTCTTACGATAGATTATGTTGGCCAACTTGTGCTAGCATCTGTTGCCTCAGTAGAGATTGAGGACGAATCAACCGTACCTGAGGCAAGGACAAGGATTCAAGAAAAGATAAAGGACGTGCAAACCGAAAGAGAGAAACTACTTACTCAAAGCTTAAGGCATCGGCTGCAACCATATGTTGATGGGAAGCAAGATGAGTTTGGTGATTGGGCAAATACAGAAGCTCAGCGTTGTCCGAAGCTGCTTTGCGTGTTGCCTGCCGTGCTTTGTTGCCGCCGGCGCTGGACATCTCTATCGAGTCGGAGGCGTTTTTGCATCTACTAGTTGCTGCTGTCCGCTGCTACATGCGTGACCTGAGGCAGTCATGATCTGCTGCTGCGTTCCTGACCGAAGAGGAGAAATCAATCTTCTGTTGTTTTCTTCACGAGTTCACGTATGTCCAGCCATCAAGGACCATCGACGCTGCCCATCCGTAGCTGTTTCCTCATAGCGGCGGACTACGCCTGCTTCTCTGCAGTGGCCATCGTCGTTGACGCTCCTCCGCTTTCGGTAAATCCCGCTGAGTATTCTCGTGCAACATGCTTTGCTCTTCTCCTAGTTAATCGGATTCCTAGCTTGCTGACGTCATTGCTAGCTTGATGATGTAATGGATATGTTTTCTGGCCGTTTTTTTTGTAAAAATAAATCTGATAATACGATGGAAATACACATAGACGCTAGCACATCTAAGCACCGGCCATGCATACGTCCTGTTTGATTTACTAGCTAGATGATGTCATCCTGATGTCATACATGTATTATAGCCGCTTTCTTTCAGAAAAACAAATCAAGAAAATACGGTATAAATACATCACCCCTAATTATCTGTTAATGTTCACTGATTCTTCATTTTAATTCTGTTTGACTCAGTTTAAGTTGCATTAGATTTGTGTTACACGCTTTATGCACTAGTGCTAATGTTTTATCATGTCATGTGTTTATGATTTTATTAATTTAATTGCTAAATTAATTAACATTAAAACAATTGGGTTTATAATTGAAAGCCATATAGGTTTTATACCTGGTTAATTTATACATCAAATATTAATGTGATTAGTTACTTATTTACATGTGTCTCTAAATTCCAAGTTGCTTAACAGACACGTTGTATATAAGATAAACTGAAGCAGTTGCTTTCACACACACATATATATATATATACATATATTTACAAAGATAAAGTTAAACTTGATTGAATTATATGACACTATTTATAAATAAACTATGAGTAGTTTTATCGGGCTTCTGAATTAAATCCTATTTTGAGTAATCCAGTCTAAATAACTTTTTACGTGGTTTTGCTCAATTAATTTGAATCAAACGAATAGCGCCGTGCGTGCTGTTTCATTTTTGCTAGCTAGCTTGATGACATCACATGATGTCATGATATGATTTGTGGCCGTTTTTCTTTAGTAAAACAAATCCCGAAATACAATGGAAATACTATACACATACAATCTTGTTTAGGCTATATCTTCCATGTTTTAACTCCGATTTGACTCGTTCAAGTTGCGTTAGGTTCGTATTTGCGAGCTCTACATGTTAGTGTAGCTGTACAGTAGGTTTGAAAAGTTTAATTTTCGAGTTTATATTAAAATAATTATTTATCTATAGGAAATCTTAGAAAATTCATAACTTTCACGTTTTAGATCCGAATTTCGTGATCTTTACGTCTGTGTGATCGTAGCAACGTGTAGAATAGTTTTGTAAGCTTTTCTAAATGTTTTTCTACTGTTGGTGTACTGTTCTAATTGTATCTTTTGTTTGCTTCGTGTATGTTTGCTCGGAATGTTTGTATGTTGATGCTTGGTGATCGAATTTAGATGGTGAGCAGTACTACGACGATTAGGAGTATTATTTTGAGCCGGACCAGCAGTATCTATCGGAGAACTTTGATCAAGGCAAGTATAACATGGGACCATCCTTGTTACCTATTCACTATAATCAATATCATATGCATGTGTCTACCTTGACAACCTTAGAGATTATAACTTAGATATTGATATCTTGTTTCCTTGTCACCTATGGGTTATGCATTTGGGTAGCTATTGCTAGTGCTTAATTATGAACAATGATCTTGTAATTTGACTAATGGAGTATGCAATCAACCAATTAAGATGATTTTATTACTGTTGAAAGGGGGCTAGAGCATGTGGGTTATTTTGATGCTCTAGTTACTCTCCATAAGGACTTACCTGTAAGTGATAACCGGGATATACAGTACAGCTGTGAGGGCTATATGGCTCTGGCTCTAGTTGTTCAAGAGACCTTTTCTAGCTTGTTAGTGGTTACCTTAAATGGCGTAAGAATGGCTTGACACGTTGGGTGTAGTGCGAGCCCCTAGCCTAGTGTGTATAGGCTGCGGTTGTTGTGCCACAGGGAAGGGGGGTTCTACATCTGCCTGCCGAGTGAATCTAATGGCCCTAACTTGTTAGACGAACTTTTGAATGGCTTTATATGATTTTCGGTGTTTTGGGGAGTCGCGAACCCATGCATTTGGAAGTTATGACTCACAGTGAAAGTGTACACCTCTGCGCAGAGTTAAAAACTGGTATACTAGCCGTGCTCACGGATACGAGCGGCCTTGGGGATTCTTATGGAATAGATGATCACCATTGTTATATCATGCTTAATTATTGTTGATTATTATTATGCTCATGTTAATGCTATTCATTATCCTTATTACAATTGATCATTGATTCATTAATGGGATTGGATTACCTTGATGCTACTCAATTGCTAATTATATGATGATTAAAAGCTAAACGCAGTCAAACAGTGTCTAGCCTTTTTGAGCCTCATGAACCCTGTGTTATATTTGTTGAGTTCGACATGGACTCACTCTTGCTATTTCCCCCACACTCCAGTGTGTAGTAAGATGCTACTCGGAAGAAGGACAAAGGTGTAGTGGAGTTTCCAGAGGACTAGTAGAAGTGCTAGGCGTATGTTACCCCCAGTCAGCCGTCCCTGAGAAGAATGGAGCCTGAAGTTTAGTCATCGTTCCGCGATACTCTGATGTAAGTGTTAATATAGTTATGTATACGTTATATAATGACATTGTTTCTGATACTTTTTCATTCTGACATATGTGTGGACTTCCTGGGCACACATATGATTAGCCTGGTTTTGTTCTTTAGAAAACCGGGTGTGACAGAGTGGTATCAGAGCGGTGTTGACTGTAGGACGTATGCCAAGTAGCACTGGACATATTCTAAAACTCATTTTACTATAAAACTATTTTGTCATCCCTTGACTCATTGATTTTGACTATTTCCTCTTCCTTGTCCTGTTGTATCCCCTCCTTGATATAGCTTCCTTTGAGCTATTATATCTTACTCCCTTGGTTTTTGTTTTACGTTGTTTTTATTAAAAGTTTTCTGATCTCATCTTGTTCTAAAGTTTGATGGTCTTTTATCATCCATAATCTTTCCATAGGATGACCACCATTGTTGAAGAAGCACGTGTAGTACCGATGATGTGATGTGTGCTTGTTTTGTTTGATGTGTTGCTTGTGTGTTGCCTTGTTCTCATGTTTCAAAGGTAGCTCGGAAGTTATAAGTCTTGAGGAGTAGTTCGATCCATGTTAAGTAGGGTAGGTTTTACGTAATACTCCGCATGCTGATTTCTATAGCAGTCAGCAATGTTTCTGTTATATCTCAAGATATGGACATGAGAAATTTATGAAATTTTACTGGGAATAACTAGACTTCTGTATCTTTCTAAACCCACTGGACTTATCTTTTTATCTACTATGAGCTAAGAGATATACCTATTCTAAGTTGAGGTTACTGCACAGTCTGGAATCCTGAAACAGTTTCGGTTAAGTTCAGTTTTTGACTAACTTATTGACAGAACATGGAAAAGTGTTATTAATAAAAGTTCTAGATAATTTCATAAGCTTTCCAACCATGTAAAGATCACTTCATTTGGATCTTTGTAGCTCGAGTTATGCCAGATTTACTGAATTGCTAAAATTGGAATTCGCCCAGAAATTTTCTGCATTACTTCCTTATCCTGTATGAGTGAATATATCATTGGATATCTTTGAATCTCATTGATTTGCCTTGGAATCTTACATTAGAGATGATGATGGTTATCTAGTATAAAAGGAGATGCAAGTTACTTTGGTGTCCCCTAGTTTCTTTTTCTTAAGGGGTAGCAAAGTTGTGAGTGTTGCAAGATGAAGGTTTCGTATGTCCTAGTGCTTCACTTGGAAGAAGTGGTTATCTCTATGATTGGAAGTCTACTCATGTGCTAGTGTTGTTGCTTCGGATCAGTGCTTTGTTGGATCATCTACAAGAAGCTCGGGTATTCATTAGGACTGTTCTTCACTTTAAGCTATCATCAGTTGGGAGTTCAACATTCAATTCAACATACTCTATACAAGTTAGCATGGACGACATAGGAAGGAGATGGTGGAAGTCTATAGTTAGTTTCATGGAAAGCTTAGATGACATCACCCCTATATCAAGTATGTTTAGTAAGTTTTAAGTGAAGGACTTATCATTAGCAGCAAGCCTTAAAGAGAGTGTTGCCTTCAATGACATTGCTAGGTGGAACAAAATCTTTGTTAAGTGGGGTAGTGTCCGCTACCATCAACAATCTCAAGCGACGAGGTACGAAGAACTGAAGATCAAACCTTATCTTTCTTGTCATCTTTTGGCTATCCTTGTTCCATGTCTTATATCGCATCAACGCAAAGCAAAGAAGCATGAAGACTTGAAGATTAACGTTATCTATCTCTCTAGTCTCTCTGAATCTCGTTCCCACCTTATCCTGTCTTTTTAGAGCAGTATGTCTTCCTTAGCTTATATCTCTATTTTTGGATGCCCAAAAATCATGGATAAATTTTGGACAATAGTAGACTTTAATATCTTTCTCTGACGGTAAGAACCACCCTGATAGCTATTATGGTTTGGGAATTATGAAAATCACAAGGCGACGCATTTGTGCTGTCAGCAACCTGGAATAGTTTCTGTTGTGCACAGTTTTCGACTACCTTAACTGCAGAATCTGGAGAAGTGTTCTATAAGAAAGTTGTAGTGAATTTGATAACCTTTCCAACGGTATAAGCTACAATATCATCGAATTCGTAGAACTTGAGTTATAACTGTATTTCTGCACTGCTATTTTTCTGCTCTCGAGGAAGTGCAGGTTACTTGTTCTTGCATGTGCTCATGAATCTCTTTGGGATGTCAGAAGGACATGATGATAGTTATCACTCGGAAACAAATGCAAGTTATCCTCTGGTGTTTTCTAGTTGATCTCTTCTTAAGGGGGTTTGATGAACTAAAAGCACGATACAAGATGGAGGTTTTATACGTTCTATTTCATCACTTGGAAGCATCAGCTATCTACATGGTTGCAAAGTCATTATCAAGCGCAGATATCTTTTCTTAGGGTTGGTAAACTGTTGAAACCATCTACAAGGATCGTAAGTGCCTAAAAGATACCTTTACAAAGTTGGTTTTGAGTTTGTGGCATCGTCATTGGAAAAGAGTTGGTTAGGGAAGTATGAAGATTTGCAGATCAACTTTATCTTTCTCTCTAGTCTCTTCGAATCTCGGGACGAGATTCTTATTAAGTGGGGTAGAATTGTCACACCCAAAATTTCCTATTTTGGGTTGCGCATGAAAAATACTAAATAAGATAAATGATTTCAATATTTGAATAAATTTATTAGATAAGTTAAGTTGTTGCTAATTAAATATAGAAAATTGTGGTTTTAAACTTTTTCATATTAAATTATTAATGTGGTGTCTGTGTGATGCTTGTCTTTGGTGTTGGTGAGTGCTATTATTTTCAAAATACCATAGGACGACGTTTACTTCTCATCGGAAAACTTTTTGGTATTTTCTGGATTCAAAATTCCAATTTCCGTGAGCTTAATCTTTTTCCTTGATCTCTTCATCCATCTTTACATAAGCTCCAAATACTTTATTTGGGTTCCTCATGTTCCATAATGTCTTTAGAAAATTCCCTCGAATTTTCGGAGCTTTCGGAGTATTTTTTGCGGCTTAAATAATAATTCTGGACTTTTCTAGAATTATTTTATCCACGAAATTAATTAATTCCGAAAATAATAAATGTCTCATTTTCCACCAAAGCTTGTGTGCAATAATCCTAAATGTCCATTCATTTATTTACTAATGGGCTTTAATAATTAATTAGGCCTATTAGCAAAGATGGAGGGTGCAACGTCAATTAGCACCATATCGCTAGTTGACGTGAAGGTGGAGAGTCTTCCTCCCTATATATATATCCGACCTGCCTGCTAGACCTGTTTTCCACCGCTGTTGCCGCCGCCGCCGCTGTTGCCGCCGCCGCCGCTGTTGCCGCCGCCGCCGCAGTATTTTGTGTCGTCGGAGGACGATCCCGAGACGACAATAGGCAGACAGATTGACGACGTGCCGCCGTCGGACATGCTGGACCAGCTCGGCGACGTCCTGGAGATCAGCACTGATGCCTCCGTGGCCCAGATCAAGAAGGCCTACTACCTCAAGGCCAACCTGGTGCACCCGTACAAGGATCCGGGCAACCCTGATGCCGCGCGCAAGTTTCGGGAACTAGGCGAAGCCTATCAGGTCCTAAGTGATCCGGTGAAAAAGGAGTCTTACGATAGATTATGTTGGCCAACTTGTGCTAGCATCTGTTGCCTCAGTAGAGATTGAGGACGAATCAACCGTACCTGAGGCAAGGACAAGGATTCAAGAAAAGATAAAGGACGTGCAAACCGAAAGAGAGAAACTACTTACTCAAAGCTTAAGGCATCGGCTGCAACCATATGTTGATGGGAAGCAAGATGAGTTTGGTGATTGGGCAAATACAGAAGCTCAGCGTTGTCCGAAGCTGCTTTGCGTGTTGCCTGCCGTGCTTTGTTGCCGCCGGCGCTGGACATCTCTATCGAGTCGGAGGCGTTTTTGCATCTACTAGTTGCTGCTGTCCGCTGCTACATGCGTGACCTGAGGCAGTCATGATCTGCTGCTGCGTTCCTGACCGAAGAGGAGAAATCAATCTTCTGTTGTTTTCTTCACGAGTTCACGTATGTCCAGCCATCAAGGACCATCGACGCTGCCCATCCGTAGCTGTTTCCTCATAGCGGCGGACTACGCCTGCTTCTCTGCAGTGGCCATCGTCATTGACGCTCCTCCGCTTTCGGTAAATCCCGCTGAGTATTCTCGTGCAACATGCTTTGCTCTTCTCCTAGTTAATCGGATTCCTAGCTTGCTGACGTCATTGCTAGCTTGATGATGTAATGGATATGTTTTCTGGCCGTTTTTTTTGTAAAAATAAATCTGATAATACGATGGAAATACACATAGACGCTAGCACATCTAAGCACCGGCCATGCATACGTCCTGTTTGATTTACTAGCTAGATGATGTCATCCTGATGTCATACATGTATTATAGCCGCTTTCTTTCAGAAAAACAAATCAAGAAAATACGGTATAAATACATCACCCCTAATTATCTGTTAATGTTCACTGATTCTTCATTTTAATTCTGTTTGACTCAGTTTAAGTTGCATTAGATTTGTGTTACACGCTTTATGCACTAGTGCTAATGTTTTATCATGTCATGTGTTTATGATTTTATTAATTTAATTGCTAAATTAATTAACATTAAAACAATTGGGTTTATAATTGAAAGCCATATAGGTTTTATACCTGGTTAATTTATACATCAAATATTAATGTGATTAGTTACTTATTTACATGTGTCTCTAAATTCCAAGTTGCTTAACAGACACGTTGTATATAAGATAAACTGAAGCAGTTGCTTTCACACACACATATATATATATATACATATATTTACAAAGATAAAGTTAAACTTGATTGAATTATATGACACTATTTATAAATAAACTATGAGTAGTTTTATCGGGCTTCTGAATTAAATCCTATTTTGAGTAATCCAGTCTAAATAACTTTTTACGTGGTTTTGCTCAATTAATTTGAATCAAACGAATAGCGCCGTGCGTGCTGTTTCATTTTTGCTAGCTAGCTTGATGACATCACATGATGTCATGATATGATTTGTGGCCGTTTTTCTTTAGTAAAACAAATCCCGAAATACAATGGAAATACTATACACATACAATCTTGTTTAGGCTATATCTTCCATGTTTTAACTCCGATTTGACTCGTTCAAGTTGCGTTAGGTTCGTATTTGCGAGCTCTACATGTTAGTGTAGCTGTACAGTAGGTTTGAAAAGTTTAATTTTCGAGTTTATATTAAAATAATTATTTATCTATAGGAAATCTTAGAAAATTCATAACTTTCACGTTTTAGATCCGAATTTCGTGATCTTTACGTCTGTGTGATCGTAGCAACGTGTAGAATAGTTTTGTAAGCTTTTCTAAATGTTTTTCTACTGTTGGTGTACTGTTCTAATTGTATCTTTTGTTTGCTTCGTGTATGTTTGCTCGGAATGTTTGTATGTTGATGCTTGGTGATCGAATTTAGATGGTGAGCAGTACTACGACGATTAGGAGTATTATTTTGAGCCGGACCAGCAGTATCTATCGGAGAACTTTGATCAAGGCAAGTATAACATGGGACCATCCTTGTTACCTATTCACTATAATCAATATCATATGCATGTGTCTACCTTGACAACCTTAGAGATTATAACTTAGATATTGATATCTTGTTTCCTTGTCACCTATGGGTTATGCATTTGGGTAGCTATTGCTAGTGCTTAATTATGAACAATGATCTTGTAATTTGACTAATGGAGTATGCAATCAACCAATTAAGATGATTTTATTACTGTTGAAAGGGGGCTAGAGCATGTGGGTTATTTTGATGCTCTAGTTACTCTCCATAAGGACTTACCTGTAAGTGATAACCGGGATATACAGTACAGCTGTGAGGGCTATATGGCTCTGGCTCTAGTTGTTCAAGAGACCTTTTCTAGCTTGTTAGTGGTTACCTTAAATGGCGTAAGAATGGCTTGACACGTTGGGTGTAGTGCGAGCCCCTAGCCTAGTGTGTATAGGCTGCGGTTGTTGTGCCACAGGGAAGGGGGGTTCTACATCTGCCTGCCGAGTGAATCTAATGGCCCTAACTTGTTAGACGAACTTTTGAATGGCTTTATATGATTTTCGGTGTTTTGGGGAGTCGCGAACCCATGCATTTGGAAGTTATGACTCACAGTGAAAGTGTACACCTCTGCGCAGAGTTAAAAACTGGTATACTAGCCGTGCTCACGGATACGAGCGGCCTTGGGGATTCTTATGGAATAGATGATCACCATTGTTATATCATGCTTAATTATTGTTGATTATTATTATGCTCATGTTAATGCTATTCATTATCCTTATTACAATTGATCATTGATTCATTAATGGGATTGGATTACCTTGATGCTACTCAATTGCTAATTATATGATGATTAAAAGCTAAACGCAGTCAAACAGTGTCTAGCCTTTTTGAGCCTCATGAACCCTGTGTTATATTTGTTGAGTTCGACATGGACTCACTCTTGCTATTTCCCCCACACTCCAGTGTGTAGTAAGATGCTACTCGGAAGAAGGACAAAGGTGTAGTGGAGTTTCCAGAGGACTAGTAGAAGTGCTAGGCGTATGTTACCCCCAGTCAGCCGTCCCTGAGAAGAATGGAGCCTGAAGTTTAGTCATCGTTCCGCGATACTCTGATGTAAGTGTTAATATAGTTATGTATACGTTATATAATGACATTGTTTCTGATACTTTTTCATTCTGACATATGTGTGGACTTCCTGGGCACACATATGATTAGCCTGGTTTTGTTCTTTAGAAAACCGGGTGTGACAAAATATAACCCCATGCTCTAGCCCTCTTTAAACAGTAATCAAAACGTCATCTTTTAGTGTTGTTGCATAGTCCATTAATCATATTACAAGATCATAGCTTATGTTCAGTGCTAGCAAATGCTACCCAATGCAAAGTCCTATAGGTGACAAGAAAACAAGATATCAATAGCTAAGTTATAATCTCTATGGTTGTCAAGGAGGACACATGCATATGTATGATAATTTTAGTGAATAGGACAACAAGAATGGTCCCATGTTATACTTGCCTTTCTTCCAAAGTTAGCTACTGAGAAATCTTCAGCCTTTGTCTCTGATCTTCAGCTTCTGTTATACTTGTCGGTCCTTAGCTTCCCGTCTTCAGCGCTAACGAACCATGTTTCTTCTACTCATAGCAAGCACCAAGCGAGTCGAGCACACATACAAGCAAATAAGGTAGACTAAGAACAATACACCAATCAAGTAAAAAGTTGAAAATAGCGTGCTAAAAGAGATCTAGCTACTACGGTCACGCCAATAACAAAACTTTCATTAAAAAGAAACGACTATCGGGAGTTCTATACTATAAAAGAAAACAATCATCTAGAGGATATTTTAGTTAAATAAAATCACGAGAAACTACAAATTCAGATTAGTCATTATCATATTTTAAATATTAATATGCATGTATCATTCAATCAAAGTAAACTTTAACCTTTCAAAATAAAAGAACATATGAGAACATCTATTCAATTTGTACATGATGCGTGTTGAAGCAGATCGCATTTATTCATACACAATTTGACATCATTTATACTAGTTAAACTTTAACTTGCTAAACAATGTACCCAGTGAACACTAAGATGAGTTTATGATATATATATCGTGCTTGAGCTAAGCAAATCATAATTTAAAACATATTCAAGTTGCTATCAGATAAGTCATTCATACTTAATTACAAAGGACTGACGCGATTTATTAAAATACCAAGTTAAATCTAGCCATATATTATTCATAAGCATATAAGCAAACACATTTCTTTTATGAAAAGAAAGTAAACAAGTGAGCATCTAAACTAGTATTAGAATTATAGAAACAAATTATAATTAATACAGAGACATTAATTTTGGTACTAACCAAGTTACAACTTGTAAAGAAATATTCAAATTGCTATCGTTCAAGTTAACATTTGTTTATGTAAGACTAAAATTGTAAACCTAAGTTGTATTTCAAAAAGGTATTGAATAAATATTAATAAAATTGCATTCTAAACTGGCTTTATCCGAATCATGTTTAAACTAGACAATTTATAAAAAAATAAATATTTAAGATGGAAAGTAATTATAAAAAGATCCATATTCTCTTATGTTGCTTTTATTTGGAAACCAGTTTGCGTAATCATTAATCTATTTAATATTTAACTTACAAAATTTAGAGATGTGAGACATGTTAAAAGTTCCTACTACCATGTAACTTATAGTCAGCACAGCTGTACCACAACCAAAACGGAGTTAAACTTAGATCGCTTTTAGTTGGAAAGCTATTAAATAAATATTAATCTAATTAGCATTCAAGTTAATAAATTCGTGGTCAAGTGACATGAAAAACATTGATACTAACTAAATTATAATCATAAACACACATGTTAACATGAATTAAATTAATATTTATTTATGAAACCGTGGTTATATAGTCTAAATTGCTTTTAATTATAAAGCTAGTACAAACATATTAATCAATATAATATTTAGCGATATATAGAAAAACACGTGACATAAAAAAACAGTGTAGCTAATATGTCGCTTACATCACCACGATCACAAAGCAACAAAACAAAATTATAAACCTTTGTCACTTTTAATTAAAAGCTATTAAATTAATACTAATCAAATTGTATTTTAAATTGATAAATTAATAATGATAAGACATGACAAACATTAGCATTACTGTGTAGAGCGCGACAACACAAATCCAACGCGACTTGAATGACTCGAATCGGAGTTAGAACGAAGAAACAACAGACATTTAAACTTTAATGGCAATTCTGTAAATATCATCATCTTGTACCTTGGACTGCTGGTGCCTGTACGGATGTCGTGACCATGATATGACCTGTTGCTCGTGCGTAGGGGGAAGAAGGGCAGGGGCTCGGCCACTAGAGGGTTGCTGGACGCTGGCCTGCAGCAGCACGGCACTAGGCCTGGGGTCCGCGACCAGGGCACATGACTGGCGGGAAACAGCACGCACACACGCTTGTGTGTGACAAGGCGGCAGCGGCCTCCTGCCGCAGTGGCATGCCAAGGGCGGCGCAGGTCTGGGGCCTGGGTCTCGTGCGAGTGAGGCTGCAGTGATGGCGCATGGGGTCAAGGTGGCCGCAAACGAAGAAGAAGATGGCGTCGTTCATGGAAGCACCTCGCCGGAATAAAAGAGAAATATTAGGGAATCGATGAACGGATGACGGATTCGCGAAACGAAAGGTGTGCCGGTGAAGAGGATGACGAGACAAACCTCGGAGTGGAAACAGAATTTGCCGGAGATGTCTAAGGTGGTCAGAAAAGCTCGCCGAACCTTTGTCGGAAGTTCGCCGGAACGCAAACTGTAGATGCAGAACTTCGGCGAGGGGTGGAGAGAACTACGAGCAGCGGCTCGCGATAAGAAGGGAGAAAATTCTAATTTACTACACGAGAGATTTCTCAAACTAGGGGCTCCTCTTACTGTAGTTTTGGTGTGCTTTGCCCAAAGGGTATGTATGTATATATAGCGAGGAAAACTCTCCACCTCCATGTCAACTAGCGATATGATGCTAATTGACGTTGCACCCTCCATCTTTACTAATAGGCCTAATTAATTATTAAATCCCATTAGTAAATAAATGAATGGACATTTAGGATTATTGCACACAGGCTTTGGTGGAAAATGAGATATTTATTATTTTCAGAATTAATTAATTTTGTGGATAAAATAATTTTAGAAAAGTCCAGAATTATTATTTAAGCTGCGAAAAATACTCTGAAAGCTCCGAAAATTCGAGAGAATTTTCTAGAGACATTATGAAACATGAGGAACCCAAATAAAGTATTTGGAGCTCATGATAATATAGTTTGGAGCATCTAAAAAATAGATTACTCTCCTAAAAATTAGGAAAAGGTTCCCGACAAAGCCCGATGTTGACATCGTTTTTAGCATGTGTCAAGATGGTCAGGAAGGGCTAATCAGCAGAGGAAAGATTATTGTGTAGATTGATAGCTGATGAAAAAGAGCTTGTAAAGAAGGCTGCTTATGAGTGGTGGTGGTGGCATGTGGATTCAAATTGAAGTGTTGCCGATAAGGTTAAGGGTATTATTGCCGATGCCGATGAAAGAAGACTTAAAGACTGATGCCGATGAAACAGGGAGTGTGCCGATGGAAGAGACTTGAAGGTTGCTGCCGATGGAACAGGGAGTGTGGCGATGGAAAGAAGGTCGATAAGAGTACCATCGTGATTGAGGCAGACTATGGAATAAAATAGGAGTTAATTTCCTTGTATACGTTTATTAGAGTCTGAGTTGTATCAAAGTCATGTGTTTCCTTAGATTTGGATTTAGTGTCCTAGTCGTATTTAGTTACATTTCTGTAGATCACGATATAAATATAGGGTGAAGGGCAATGTAATGATCAATCAATCAATATCAAAAACATCTTTTACTCTTATTTACATCTACTTTCGGCGACTTCGTCAATTTGCATACTTTTTCCTTTTTACGAGTTCTCATCGATTCGACGAGTTGCATTGCTCCAGTGCAATCTTCGACGATCCTCGAGTTCCGCGTGAGTACCTCTTGGCTGTGACTTCCGGGCGAATCGCTGTTGTCAGGACCAAAGTGCTCGTATCTTCATCCTTGTCGAATAACAGGTCAAATCGACTGGCACGCTTTGGATATCGATTTCAGGTATTAGCCCTTTGTGTTTGCAGATCCACTTTTGCATCAACACATCTTTTGGCACGCCTGGTGGGACAGATCTAGTCAATATGATCAATCCTGAGATCGATGCGGGGAACATCATCGCGGTAACAGAAGAAGATCTTAAGAAAGAACAGAAGCAGGCTATGGAAAGGGCTATAGAAGAATACAGACAGCTCTGCTTGAAGTCATTCAGCTTGAACAAAAGTGGACAAGTCATCCAGAAGCAAGACTTGCCGTTGCCTCGGCAAGTTACCTTTGATTCTAATCTGGGTAAACTTCAAGAGATGGTTAATTCTACAGTAAATCATGCTTTAATTAATCACTCCAATGTGCTGTCCAATACTGTTCATAATGCTGTGATTCGAACTTTCAAAGAAGGGCAAGCGTCACCTCGTTATGTTGGGCCTGCTTATCATCAACCAGAATCAGCATCTGCTATTGCTCCATCGGCTCCCCCAGCCGTTGTGGGTACAGAGATTTCTTCTCCACCAGTATCAGCAGGTTTATCTAACGTACAGTCTACACCGATGCGACCAGATTCAGCATTATCAGGACAAGTTCAGCTTAATACAGATCTATCAACATCGGCTTTATCAGGTCCTGTGCCACAGAGTAATCAGACTCCTGCTAATTGGTGGGGATATGGTATGCCTCCAGAGCCATCTGCTTTTAACCCTGGATTACCTCAAGTGTTTGACGCAGCGGGAAAAGCTCCTATGCCATCGGCTGGTTCGCCGATAGCTTAAGTACCTCAATGTACTACAACAACTACTGTGCAACCAACTCTAGGGGGTTTCTAGGTGTCTTTGGGTCAAACATCTAATTCAAGTCCATCGGCAAATTTGTTACCGATGCAACAGAAGGCTCCTATCGTAAGTCAACCTGGAGTCCAGGTTATACCTCAAGTTGGTTGTAATTATCCAGCAATGCCAACAAGTTACCAGCCATCGGCAAATTTTGTACCGATGAATGCTAATAATAATTGGTTAGGGCAGTTTCCCACTCAGCATACAGTTCGGCCAAGTCAGCAAGCTGCAGGTATTCATCAAAGTCACATGCATGCTGGTTTTCAGAATCAAGCATCGGCAGCTCAGCCGATGAATCCTTTCCAGCAGGTTAATGGACCACAAATAGTGGCAAATATGCCAATTGCTAGAGATCGTGGGCCACAAAGATATGCAGAAGGGTATCAGCAAGTACCTCCGGTGGAAATTCAACCATATCGTCAACAAGATGTTGATGCTTTTTGGGCCGATAAAATAGCAAAAATTATGAAGGATCAGTTTGGGATCAAGCCCAAGGTCAATACCTATTCTTATCAGACTCCATATCCTCCGGCATACGATTTAATCCCTCTCCCAAATCGGTACAAGGTGCCATATTTCATTAAGTTCTCTGGGCAAGATGATACATCAACCATGGAGCATGTTAATCGTTTTATTATTCAATGTGGAGAGGCAACTAGTAGAGATGAACTGAGAGTTCGTTTGTTTTCATCATCTCTATCTGGATCAGCATTTACATGGTTTATTTCATTACCGCCAAATTCTATTATTACTTGGGCTGATCTGGAAAAGCAATTTCATAAATATTTCTTTGCTGGAGTTCATGAAAAGAAGCTTACCGATTTGGTAAAGATGAAACAGCGCAATGATGAATCGGTGGAAGGCTTTGTGCAAAGGCTACGAGATATAAAGAACAAGTGTTATAGCTTGGTATTGGATGATCGGCAACTTGCCGATTTAGCCTTTCAGGGATTGTTGCCACACCTTAAGGACAGATATGCTTCTCAGGAGTTCGAAAGCCTGAGTCATCTAGTGCAAAGGATTTCTGATCAAGACACTAGGATCTTTGAACCCAAAAGGAATTGGAACAAGAAGGTTTCATTTGTCGGAGAAGTAGAAGATTTTGATTCGGATGAAGAACCAGTTATCGGTTTGGCTGAGTGGGTTAAGAATAAAAAGCCGATATCTTGTCCCTTTGGTCACAAAGAGCCAGAGAAGTTTACTTTCGATATTACCAAAGCCGATAAGATATTTGATCATTTGCTTCAAGAGGGCCAGATTAAGTTGTCACCTAGTCATGTGATCCCATCGGTAGAAGAGTTGAAGAAAATGTTGTATTGCAAATGGCATAATGCAACTTCACATAGTACAAATGAGTGCAAAGTGTTTAGACAACAGTTACAATTAGCTATTGAGTCTGGGAGAATAAAATTTGGAAATTCCAAGATTCAGAAGCCGATGAAGATTGATCAACATCCTTTTCCAGCAAATATGTTGGATGCTGAAGGAAAGACTAAGGTGTTGACATCGGAAGCTGCTGAGAAAAATGCATCAGTGGATCCCCAACATCGGATAACTGCCGATGATGCAAAAGGCAAGGGGCTACTGAGAGAAAGTGGCAGTTCTAGAAAGCCTCCTCGATCTGGCATTGTGATTACCCATCAAAGGCAACAGGAAGGCTAGCGTCAGCGAATGGACCGATATCGACAACAGCAAGAAGAAAGACGCCGAGAGGAGTGGAATCGACATAAGGATCATTGGAGGTGTCCGTTTTTCATTCATTGTTGGAAAGAGGGTATTAAGTTACCTACTGTTGAAGATTGCCCAGAATGCAATGGTTATTATGGGGTTAATCGTCCAGAAAGGAGGTTTCAATCTGGTAATCAAGGTTTGTCCATTAATGAGCCAATCAGAGGTAAAGCATCAGTACATGATCGGCTGGGGGGCAGGCTCAGTGTACATGAGAGGCTTGGTAAACGCGTTGCATATTTTCTGAGAAACCAAGAGGAACTTGAAGAGATGGCAAATGCAAGAGTTCCTGACGAAGAAATATTTTATAGGGATCCTAATATACGTCGTGTTGAGTCAACCAGGACCTACCAGCCAATGTGGAAAACTAAACTTCCTCAATGGTGTCTAGAAGGTTTGACAAAGACACAGAAAAGGAAAATGCAGCGAGAGCGTCAAAAAGACTTATACCAAGAAGAAAGTTCCTCCAATAAGAGATCTGGTAATCAGCAGTGGCAGATAAGGCACAAAAATAAAGGTCCATCGGCAGATGTCAATATGGTATTTATGTTGCCGATGAAATTTTTGGCACTCTCTGATAATGAGGAAGAAGCTGTTTTCTCTGACCAAATAGCTCAATTAACGCTAGATCCAATGATGGCTGTTTTTGAGAAGCCTGCCAATGATGAGAGACAACATCTCAAGGCTTTGTTTGTAAAAGGTAGAGTTGATGGGCAGCCTGTATCTAAGATACTTATTGATGGAGGAGCTGCAATTAATATTATGCCTTATCTGATGTATCGGAAGCTTGGTAAGGGAGATCAAGACTTAACTAAAACCGATATGATGCTAAAGGATTTTGAAGGCAATGTGTCGCCAGCTAAAGGGGCAGTGTGTGTTGAATTGACCATCGGCAGTAAAACCTTACCGACGACTTTCTTTGTCATTAATGGCAAGGGTGCATATAATCTGCTTTTAGGAAGGGATTGGATTCATGCTAATTGTTGTGTTCCTTATACAATGCATCAGTGCCTTGTACAATGGATTGGAGAAAAAATTGAAGTTGTTCCTGGTGATTCTTCTTATATCATCGCATCGGCAGAATCATACACTTGTGAACGAACCAGGTGCATATCAGGAGAAGCTTGGGAAAAAGAGTTCCTCAAAGTTGCCAATTATGAAATTCCACCGATCCAAGCAGTCGGTTCTGAAGAAGAGTTTTAATGGATAGGTTTGCCGATGATGGAAAATTAGGTCAAGGATTTACATCGGCTGATGATTTAGTAGAAGTAGATATTGGTGAAGGCGATAGGCCAAGGCCTACTTTTATTAGTGCTAAGTTAAGTTCCAAGTGTAAACAACAACTAGTTGATTTGTTAAAAGAATATAAAGATTGTTTTGCATGGGATTATACTGAAATGCCTGGATTAGACCGATCTATAGTTGAACATCGGTTGCCTATTAAGTCTGGATTTCGGCCACATCAGCAGCCGGCACGCCGATGCAATCCTAATATACCTCCTGATATTAAGGCCGAAATAACTAAATTGATTGAGGCAAAGTTTATTCGGCAGTGTCGATATGCAGAGTGGATTTCTAATGTGGTTCCTGTTTACAAGAAAAATGGGAAACTTCGTGTTTGTATTGATTTCAGGAATCTCAATAAAGCCACACCGATGGATGGTTACCCAATGCCGATTGCTGATTTATTGATTGATGCTGCAGCAGGACATCAAATTATCAGTTTCATGGATGGTAATCCGGGTTATAATCAAATATTCATGGCTGAAGAGGATATTCCCAAGACTGCTTTTAGATGTCCAGGTCATGTGGGATTATTTGAATGGATAGTTATGACATTTGGTTTGAAAAATGCCAGTGCTACTTATCAAAGAGCTATGAACTTTATTTTCCATGAATATATCGGCACATTGGTAGAGATTTACATTGATGACATAGTGATTAAGTCTGGAGACATCACAAAGCATCTAACCGATCTACGGAAGATATTGGAGTGCACAAGGAAGCATGGATTAAAGATGAATCCTAATAAATGTGCATTTGGTGTATCGGTAGGACAATTCTTGGGTTTTATGGTGCATCAGCGGGGCATTGAAATTAGTAGGAAATCTATTGAGGCAATCAACAAGGTTGTTGCTCCTGCCGATAAAACTGAATTACAATCCTTGATCGGTAAGATTAATTTCATCAGGAGATTCATATCTAATCTGTCGGGTAAGATCAAGGCCTTCAGTCCATTACTGAAATTGAAAGTCGATCAGGAATTTAAATGGGGAGATGAACATCAATTAGCCCTAGATGAAATTAAGAGTTACTTAACAAATCCTCCGGTGTTAGTTCCACCTCAACATGGAAAACCTTTCAGATTGTATTTATCAACTGATGATACTGTTATCGGTTCAGCTCTTATTCAAGAATTTGAAGGGAAAGAATGTGTTATCTATTATTTGAGCAGACGGTTAATAGATGCTGAAACCAGGTATTCGGCTATTGAGAAATTATGTCTATGTCTATACTTTTCTTGTATTAAGTTGAGGCATTATTTACTATCGGCTGAGTGTACTGTCATATGCAAAGATGGCGTGGTCAAGTATATGCTGTCGATGTCGATACTAAATGGTAGAATTGGCAAATGGATTTTAGCATTATCAGAATTTGACCTACGTTATGAATCGGCTAAGGCAGTTAAAGGACAGATTATGGCCGATTTTGTTACTCAACATTGCAACACGGTGGATTCTCTAGGGATTGCTCCTTGGATACTTTTCTTTGATGGGTCTACATGTGGTGAAGGGGCAGGCATCAGTATCGTGTTAATTTCCCCTCAGGCGAAGAAGTATGACTTCTCATTACCGATTGTTGCTACATCAACAAACAATCAAGCTGAGTACCAAGCCCTGATAAAAGGGTTAGAATTGTTTAAGGAAGTACGTGATGATGCTGTTGAAGTCTTTGGTGATTCTATGCTAGTTATAAATCAGTTGACTGGGATTTATGAATGCTGAAGTGAAATTCTAATTTCATATTATGAGAAGTGTTTGGAGTTGTTAAAAGGGTTTAGGAATTTTCATCTGGAACATGTTTCTCGGCTACATAATGAAGAGGCTAATCGATTGGCTCAGCATGCTTCAGGATATTAGCCTGTTCAAGAAGTGTTAACATCAGCAGTTGATACCGATGACTGGAGAAAGAAAATTATTGATTATTTAAAGAATCCATCTAAAAAGGTTGAAAGACGTATAAGGTTCCAAGCTACCAAGTATTTGCTCCTCGATGATGAATTGTATTACCATACCATAGATGGAGTTTTACTCAGGTGTGTTAGCATTGATGAATCAAAAGGTTTGATGGGTGAGATTCATGAAAGAGTATGTGGGGCTCATCAGTCAACTTTCGAGATGAAATGGATGATCAGAAGGAATGGATATTATTGGCCGACTATTCTTGAGGATTGTTTTAAATATTTTAAAGGATGTCAGGAATGTCAAAAATTTGGTAATATTTAGAGGGCACCCGCATCGGCTATGAACCTCATAATTAAGCATTGGCCGTTCCGGGGTTGGGCTATTGATCTCATCGGTCAGATTTATCCACCATCGAGTAAAGGGCATAAATTTATTCTGGTTGCTACCGATTATTTCACAAAGTGGGTTGAAGCAATTCCTTTGAAAAAGGTCATCGGCTAATATGATTGATTTTGTGAAAGAGCATATTGTCTACCGATTTGGTATTCCTCAAACCATCACTACTGATCAGGGTACCATATTTACATCGGGTGAATTTGATGAGTTTGCTATAGGTATGGGGATTAAAGTTTTGAATTCTTCACCATATTATGCCCAGGCTAATGGTCAGGCTGAGGCTTCTAACAAAGGAATTATCAAGCTTATTAAGCGCAAGATTAAAGAATATCCTAAGAAGTGGCATACAATATTAAATGAAGCCTTATGGTCATATCGGATGGCGTGTCATGGTGCAACTAAGGTAACACCTTATCAGTTGGTGTATGGACATGACGCAGTATTACCTTGGAAGGTTAAGACTGGTTCTAGGCGAATACGCTCTCAAGATCAATTGACAGCCGATGACTATGATATCCTTATGAAAGATGAGTTGGAAGATGTAGCGGGTCATCGTTTAAAAGCTTTAGCTAGCATTGAGGAGAATAAGAAAAGGGTAGCCAGATGATATGACAAGAAGGTGAAGGTAAAGGAATTTGTCGATGGAGATTTGGTTTGGAAGTTGATTTTACTGATTGGGACTAAAAGTTCTAAGTTTGGCAAATGGTCACCTAATTTGGAAGGTCCATATCGGATAAATCAATCTATTTCTGGAAATGCGTATATTCTCGAAACTCTTGAAGGAGTTATATTTCCCAGAGCATTAAATGGAAAATACTTAAAGAAATATTACCCTAGTATCTGGATAGATGCATAAAAGTGTAATTGCTGATAACAATCCTATCGGCTTGAGTTAAAACAAAGTATCAAAGTTTGGATAGCCGATATCGCACGCAGGCGAATTTCATCGGCCTCCTTTAATTCTTTGGCATCTTCATCGACAGTTCCTTCCATAGGTTTGAGTTTCTTTTTCAAGGCCAAGGCCTTGCGAGCTTGGGCATCTCGTTCTTGCTGAAGGGCTTTGATAACGTCAGGAAGCTGGTCTTCTTCTTGCTTGGCTTGAGTCAGAGCTGCTTCAACCTCTTCCAGTTCAGCTAGCAAAGCTGCTCTTTTTGCCAATAGATCTAGGATTTTCTGCTTAAGATCAGTACCGGAGGCTTGCAAGTTGCTGATGCTTTTGTGCTTCTCATCGGCAGTTTGCTTCAGCTGCAGCATTTCTTCCTTGAGTTGAGCTTGAGCTGCTCTATCGGCAATACGATGAGCAGCCCGTTGATATTGGAGTTGTCTACTCTCTAGGTGGACTGCTGGGAAGATGGTTTCTTCAACATCGGTAGGGACTTGGCCACGGATCGTTTTGAAGATAGTCTTTGCAGGGTCTGAATCGATTACCAGTTGAGCAGTATCTTGTTGCAGCAAATTCAGAAGAGCTTCTAGTTGGCCATAGATGTCTACCGATATTGTTCCCAATGCCAGGGAAGAACTCGCCTCTTCTCCGTCATCATAGGAGACGTCGATAGCAAAAGAAAACAAGCTGTCGGGAGAATCTTGTTCCTGTGAAGAAAAGAAAGTTAGAGATCCTATCTGAGGATAGATGTGGATATTATAAACCAAATAGTCAATCGGTTTACCTGCTTCAGGGCAATTTCTTGGGCCTGGCTTGAGGGAGCAGCTTGAAGAGGGTCATGCAAATGATCGGCAGAGGATGCCGATGGGATGTCTTCTACGACCTCATCAGTAGTTGGCCCTTGGGGTATGATGGCCGATGATATATTTTGTGCAGGAGGGTTAGCTTGTTCAATTACATCAGTTGGCTGACTAATAGGTGTTGGAGCGGAAGCAGGGGCTGGTGTAGATTTCTGTCGCTTTTGCTGAGCTTCTGCATCGGTTAAAGCTTTGCGCTTTGTTTGGGTCTTAGCGACAATTGGCTGGGGGGCATCGGCACTTGTTGATTGGGGAGCTTGAGTGCTTGTCGATGTACCCATTTGTTGCTGCAAAAATAGGTGTGAGATCGGATATTTAACAGGAAAAATATAAAAATAAAAGAATACCTCTGAAGGCTGGTTAGAGGTCGTGGTGCTTGATGTTGGAGGAGTTGCCGATGATGATCCAGCTGCAGCTCTTACACCCTGATAGTTATATGTTAATATAGTTTGTATCGGCAGAAAACAAAATAAGCAAGGTTATTACCTTAAAAGCCTTAATTAGGCTTGTAGCAGCAGCCATTGGAGTGGCCCTGGTTGTTGCCAGTCTTGGTCTGGAGGTGATATTTTTGGCACGGGTCCTCTGGAAGGTAAGGCGTCTAAGGTAGGGGCATTGTAGCCGATTATTGAGACTGGAGAAATAGGGTGGAGGTTGAAAGGTCTCCCACTCTTGCTTACTGATGGAACTGGATCATCGGCCTGTTACAGGAAAGATTAGCTGCCGATATATATATAAAATGGGGAGAGAGACAAAAGAAGTTAAAAGGAACTTACTGCATCGTCAGGTATGGCGTAGTCAGGATCGATCATGTGCCGATATGTGTGAACAGATGTTGAAAATAACTGTTCTTTCCACTCTTGCCACCATTGCTTATATGATTCTGTGATGAAAGACGCTGGTGACCAGGCGGAGAGATCAACATTTGAAATATCAGCATCGGGAGCAAGTCTTACTACCCTACTCCACTCAGTTACAGTGGTGATGGTTTCTCTGGGCTTGATCACATCGGCAAAGCATAGCTTGATTGGCAGTTGCCCAAAAGCCAGTTGGCGAGATACTGCCGATGGATTGTAGAATTCATAAGTGGTATTGGAATTCTTCCCGCTGCCAAATGTGTTTACCGGGATTGCCCTGGGAGTAATAATGGCCATCATAAGCTCATTATCTTGGTTCAGATCACTATCGGTAAAATTGAAGAGAAGGGGGAACTTGTTATCCTCATCAATATAGGGTACCCAAGCCCTAAGATCATGAGGGAGACCATGGTAGAAATTCTGGAAAAACCTGCCGATTTGATCTTCATTAGCCTCTGTTCCAGGGAGGACAATTATAGCTTCGCCGAAGTTGAGAGGAGGGTGTGTTGCCGATTCCTCGTCTCCAAGAACATAATCTTCGGCAATCTCTCGTGGGAATTCTTGGGTGAAGAAATCCCAATGTAGACGCTTATGCATATGAGCGTTTAACCACATATTGATGAACCACCACGGGCCTCCCAAATTGCTGATGGGTTCACCAAGTAGAAGCTTCTGAGACACTTGGTGGAGGAGGTGGTAGGTCGAGCTCAGGAGGTATCGGCCAAGCGGGAATCTGACACTATTGGCCAAGAGTTCGGCTGCTGGGAGGAAGGCGTTGGTTGGTCCTACCGATTGGCCACAGAAGATAAACTTCTCCAACCACATGTTCAGGAATATGGCGTGTTCCCTTTGATTGACAGTACTAGTATTTTGGTATTCCTGGATGTATCCTGTCCAGCCGCTGATGTTGCATGTATCCACTTTATATTCAGCTTTTCTGCCATAGATGTGGCCTTCATCGACGGTTGAGATATCCAAGCCGGTGAGCATGTATACATCGGCAAGAGCGGGGGTGCATGGGCCATGACCAAACATAAAGGTATTTGTGGTATCTAACCAGAAGTGAGCAGCAGCTATCATCATAGATTCATTCTTTTGCATGTCGGCAATGGATAGTCTGATGCATTGGTCTATCTTCCGCTCTGCCCAGAACACTTGCATCGATCTGTTGACCCTCAAGTACCAATCTTTCCACCCTTTGGTGGGTTTGGGCCAAGATCGGAATGTATCCTTCCATAGATTCAAAGAGAAATTTTGAGCTTTGAAGGGAATTCAGTTAGCCTCTACATTGATCAAGTCAGTTGGATCTGGGTCGCCCATTGGACCTAGGCAATGAAGGGGAGGTTGGTTGGTTGAAATAACCAATGTGTTGCATAGTTCCTGTGTTTAGAAGATCAAAAGAATGGAAGAAGTAGAAAATACCAACTGTAAGAACTCGCAAGGAACCAGAAGGATCGAAGTAAAGGTAATAAAAGAAGAACGAACTGCAGGAACGTTGAAGTTGACCGCCATTGCTTCGAGAAGGATGAGGACACGAGCTGGGGATTTGAAGTTGACGATGGAAGGAGCTTTGGTGGGTTGAAGAACGCGCAGTTGTTGGTTAGGGTTGCCGCCGAAGAGAGAATGCCAAAGGTTGAAGTTTGAAGGTAGAAGATGAGCAGTCCGGGGAAATCTATTTATAGGCCATTTGGTGTAGAGGTATTCTTGACTTATCTCTATGACGTGCGCGGGTGGATCGAGGTGGTTCAGATGGATATGGTAACTATTTGCACGACAATCAAGGGATTGTACAGAAGATTTGATGGCAAGTAATCATGACTTTGAAGAGATCTTGACACAGGATCTTTCAGTTCTAAAATGGTGATGTTGCTATGATAAGATCTTGCCGATGGATTGTTATTTTGGTATCTCAACCGTGATTGAGGCAAAAACAGTTGGAAATTGTGCGATATCTACTGAGATACATGGATTAGAACTAGATTTGATTAAATCTAGTAACAGATCGTGTTATGCTTGGAGAATGGGTTGAGAAAAATAGGTAACAGCAAGCATTATCTGGAGTAAATTTCAGAGTATCAGTATCTTATACTCTAAAATTGGGGGGCATGTGTTGACATCGTTTTTAGCACGTGTCAAGATGGTCAGGAAGGGCTAATCAGCAGAGGAAAGATTACTGTGTAGATTGATAGCCGATGAAAAAGAGCTTGTAAAGAAGGCTGCTTATGAGTGGTGGTGGTGGCATGTGGATTCAAATTGAAGTGTTGCCGATAAGGTTAAGGGTATTATTGTCGATGCCGATGAAAGAAGACTTAAAGACTGATGCCGATGAAACAGGGAGTGTGCCGATGGAAGAGACTTGAAGGTTGCTGCCGATGGAACAGGGAGTGTGCCGATGGAAAGAAGGTCGATAAGAGTACCATCGTGATTGAGGCGGACTATGGAATAAAATAGGAGTTAATTTCCTTGTATACGTTTATTAGAGTCTGAGTTGTATCAAAGTCATGTGTTTCCTTAGATTTGGATTTAGTGTCCTAGTCGTATTTGGTTACATTTCTGTAGATCAGGATATAAATATAGGGTGAAGGGCAATGTAATGATCAATCAATCAATATCAAAAACAGCTTTTACTCTTATTTACATCTACTTTCGGCGACTTCGTCAATTTGCATACTTTTTTCTTTTTACGAGTTCTCATCGATTCGGCGAGTTGCATTGCTCTAGTGCAATCTTTGACGATCCTCGAGTTCCGCGTGAGTACCTCTTGGCCGTGACTTCCGGGCGTATCGCTATTGTCAGGACCAAAGTGCTCGTATCTTCATCCTTGTCGATTAAGAGGTCAAATCGACTGGCACGCTTTGGATATCGATTTCGGGTATTAGCCCTTTGTGTTTGCAGATCCACTTTTGCATCAACACCCGAATAATTCCCGGGAATATTTCAGAGATACCCTGATGGATGATGAAATGAAATGAGTGATTTCGAGTGGAAAAAAAGGATTTTGGGGAAACTCAGAATGAAAAGATTAGGACCGAGAAAGCACAAATTTGATTGTAGAAAAAGACAGAGACAAGATGGATAACTAATAAAAGACATACTAAACACGCTTTAAAACTTTTCACAATCACAACACATAGTCATGCAACAAGCAAACATTACATCAGGCAACAGACCACTAAATTAATTTGGAAAAGTTTGAAATACCACAATTTTCTATACTAAATTTGCTAAAACTTAAATTAGTCTTGTCAAGTCTTATACAAATATTTAAACCATTTGTTTTATTTAGTGTTTTCTATTCACAACCCAAAATCAGAAATTTTGGGGTGTGACACCTACCCCATGGGCAAAGCACACCAAAACTACCGTAAGAGGAGCCCCTAATTTGAGAAATCTCTCATGTAGTAAATTAGATATTTCTCCTCCTTGTGTCGTCCCAGGCCGAGGCCCTTCGGATGGATGGAGGTAGAAGATGAATTATTTGCGGTTCTGCCACTGGTTTGTAATATCTTTATCGTTTCTTCGTTTTAATTCTGTTTTGCTCCGTTTTAGTTGCGTTAGTTTCATATAGTTGCGCTCTACGCAGTAGTGTTAATGTTTTCTTGTCATATATTTTTTTTCATATATAGCTAAATATTAGATTGATTGATATGCTTGTAATTAGATTAATGATTACGCAAACTGGTTTCCAAATAAAAGCAACATAGGAGAATATGGATCTTTTTATAATTACTTGTTAACTTAAATATTTATTTATTTTTTATAAATTGTCTAGTTTAAACATGATTCAGATAAAGTCAGTTTAGATGCAATTTCATTAATATTTATTCAATGCCTTTTTGAATTACAACTTAGGTTTATAATTTTGGTCTTACATAAATAAATGTTAACTTGATTAATATCAACCTGAATGTCTTTTGAATTATAAGATGATTAGTTCAACCTTGAAACATAAAGTAGTTCGATTAGTCTTCTCTCATGTTTTATGTTTTCTAAACTATAAATATTTAGATGACTTGAATACTATAATATATATATAAATAAAATATGACCAGGGTTAAAGCTAGCTTTGTAATTCAATTGATTAATCTAATTTTAGAATATTTCTTCAGAATGTTTATCACCTTATTTCAATAACTAATATGCATTAAGTTTATAGTTGGTCTTCTGCGTTATGTTGTAATCATCTCGATAGTCGTGTGTCTTCTTTAATGGTAGCTCCGTTATCTGTCGTTCTTGCGTTTTCGTGACTGTAGCAACGTACCGTGTCATTTAGTGCGCTCTCTTTCGAAGTGTCTCTCTTGTTTGGTGTGTTGTTCTTAGTTGTCCCTATTTGTTTGCTTGTATGCTTGTTAGTGTTCTGGGTTGCTATGATCTACGAGTAGAAGAAAGACTATCCGTGAGCACCGAAGATCCGAAGGTGAAGACAAGAAGCTGAGTGCCAGAAATTGCAAATGAAAGATTAAGTTGAGGCTTTTCAGAGCAAGTTGCTTTGGGCGTAAAGCAAGTAAAAGGCAAGTATAGCTTGGGTTTTCTTTCTGTGACCATGATCTTATGACTTAATTAATGTAAGAGCTATGATGGTTGAGAAATGACTTTTTAGCAACATAAGATCTTGTTTGTACGTGAACCTCCGGGATTTACAGTACAACAGTGAGGGCTATATGGCTCTGGCTTTAACTCAGTATGAGGACCTTTTCTAGCTTGTTAGAGGTTACCCTTGTAGCGCAAATGGGGAAAAGCAGACTGTGGATCCCTGGGACTAGTTGTATCACACAGCCTGACTTCTGAAACCTAGCGGCCCTAACTTGTTAGATGAACCTTTGAAAGGCTTCATAGTGAACCCTGCCTGCTCACCTTGGGAGTGTTTTGGGGATTGGCCGCCCTGGGTATATGGGTAATCACGACTCATAGTAAAAGTGTACACCTGTGTGCAGAGTTTAATAAACTGGTATACTAGCCGTGCTCACGGACATGAGCGGCCTTGGAGACATCTACATTAAAGATGATGATTCTTGTTTTGTTAAGATGCTCATTTACTTATCGATTATGCTTTTATATTGATTATGTTACATTGATCATGAGTTTATGGGATCTATACTACCTTGTTGCTATGCTTGCGGAGTTCGCCATGGACTCACTCTTGCTATTTCCCCCACATTCCAGACTTTAGTAAAGTTGCCTCAAAGATCGATGGTGTTATGGTGGAGTTCCTAGAAGACTGATAGAAGTGCTAGGCATATGTTACCCCCAGTCAGCCATCCCTGAGAAGAATGGAGTCTGAAGTTTAGTCACCATTCCACGATACTCTGATGTAAGTGTTTAATATAGCTATGTCTACGTTATATAATAACATTGTTTCTGATACTTTTTCATTCTGACATATGTGTGGACTTCCTGGGCACACATATGACAAGCCTGGTTTTGTTCTTTAGAAAACTGGGTGTGACATTACAAAAGATCCTAAACAAGCAAATAAAGTGTCGGGCTAGCTAGAGCTCACCTAACCAATTCTAGAAGCATGGTCACACAAACCTATGCAACTAATACTTCAAGCATGGGGGAGCTCCTACACAACTAGAATGTAAAAGCACAAAGCCTAAGCTCACTAGCAATGCTCAATAACAAGGCTACACAAGTTAAATTAGAGATCTCAAATTACTTAGGTACACAAACTAAGCAATGTGACTAACAAGGCTACTCAAACTAAATTAGTCACGCAAGGGTTCTCTACTTCTATGCTACACAAGCAAGAAGGTAATTAGCAAGCTACACAAGCTAACTAATTACTAGACCAACTACACAAGCATAATGTATATGAAAACTAAATACAATCTTGTGTAATAGGAATGCAAACCACCGAGGAGATGTAGATAAAGTTGACACGATGATTTTTATTCCGATGTTCACATGGTTGCCACCAAGCTAGTCTGCATTGTGTCGACCAACACTTTGTGGTTTGGTGGCTAATCGGTATTCCCACAAACCGAGCCCTCACATAGGGCACCGTAAGAACCTACCACAAGTGTGGTACGTCAATGACACGCTCTACTAGAGTTGCTCTTCGTGATCCCCGTGGGGTGAGCATAATTCCCCTCACAAATCATCCTCCAAAACAATGCACAATCTTCTTGCGTGCTTCAACAGAGTCACAGTTCACCAAGCCATCTAGGAGGTGGAAACCTCTAAGAGTAACAAGCACCGTTGGCTTGCAGCACGATCACCTAGTGCCACTTGATGCAATCTTACAATGCAATCACACTAGAATCACTCACTCGCAATGGATTCACACCCTTGCAAGCACAAGTGAGTTAGAGGCTTTCCTAGCACTCCCCAAGCATGGACACTAACTCCCAAGGGTGCTAAGCATATGCCAAGGCCGGCCATACACTCCTTTTATAGCCCTAAGGGCTAAAATAGCTATTACCTCCTTTATCCTGATTTCTACGCACTGACCGGACTCACCACAAAGTCCGGGCCAGAGTCCGGTCATTGAGATGCATCCACGTGGCCTCGCTATTTGAAGATGACCGTTGCTCACCAACAACTGGCTCCCACGCACACATACTCCTAACCAGACACGCCTAGGTCCAGCGACCGGACATGAGGAGGCCGAGTCTAGTCACCAACACGCCTCTGCACAACTGACCAGACTCACCTTTCTCCTACGACCGGACTCGACTCTCCCAGAGTCCGGTCCTTTCTAGAGAGGTTCTAGAGAGCACTTTTGATGACCAGACGTGTCAGGTCATCCCTCACTAGACTCTCCATGCGTCCAGTCACTCCTAGATGCATTAAAAATACTGACCAGACTCTCGACCGGACTCGCAGGTACTAACCGGACACATCCGGTCATAGAGTCCAGTCACAGATCTTTCAGCGCTAAAACGGCTATAACTCTTAGCTCCGAACTCTGATTTTGATGATCTTAGACATTTTAAAAACCTTACTCAGAGGGCTACACATCCCACTTGCATATTTGATCCAAAGCACAATGGATCAATGCAAATTTCAAATCCAAGAGCCATCCTATTGTTCAGAGTGCACTGAAAAACTGTTTTCTCTTCTCCAAGTTGATCCAATTCAACTCCAACAACTTATCCTTTGTAAATGTGCCAACACCACCATGTGTACACCACCATATGCATCTGTGTTTGCATTTTCACAATCATTTTTCAAAGGATTAGCCACTCAACTTGCCACACCACTCGATCCTAACACGTATGCAAAGTTAGATCACTCGAGTGGCACTAGATGACCGATATTCAAACAAGTTTGCCCCTCTTAATAGTGAGGCCAAGTATCCTAAACCTGGTCATGCACTTCTCTACACAACCTTTGACTGGTGAAATGAAATACCCTAGGATATACCTTTGCCTTGCGCATTCCATTCCAACTCCTCCAATGTTGATGCAACACATGCACCAACATGATCAACAATGATATGATCCACTCCATATCATCACATGACCATATTGGTTCATCGATCTTGACTTCACTTGCTCTTCATTGTTGCTTCGGTCCATCGGGCCAAGTCTTGTCTTAATCTTCTCCACCTTGATCACATGAGTCCATGTCATGTCTCATATGCAATGAGCTCCTTCAACATATATGTGAGCTTTGCAACACTTCTAAGCCATTTTCACCTCCATGGCATATGTTGCTCACATATATGTACCTGTGAACTAATCACCTGTGTATCTCACATTAAACACAATTAGTCCACCTAGATTGTCACTCAATTACCAAAACCAAACAAGGACCTTTCAATCTCTCCCTTTTTGGTAATTGATGACAACTCTACCAATATATGGAAATTAAGCACAAATGGATTGATGTTTCTTGCCCAAGCAATTTTACCATGTGTAATAATGTTGGACAAGTACCATAAACCTGAAATGGTAGTATTAGCTCCCTCTACATACGTGCTAAGAGTTTGGATTTGAAAGCTTGCACATATGCATGGATTGGAAATTTGGGAGAGTAATTACTACCAAATGATGCTAAGGTGTATAGACTAAACCTTTGAAGCATGATACCAAGCGGAGTTACACCTTTAAGTTTATCCTTAGCACCATGAGTAGCTAGACAACAAAAACACTATAAACCCTGTGAGATTAAGCAAGGTTCTAGTACCACTTGCAAAAATATAAGTCTAGCTACCATCCTATGCATGCTAGTTATCATAACATCATTCAAGTTCTATAACTAGTATACAACACACAAGCATGCATATCAAATTTAAAAAATTATGTAATGTAAGCAAGCACATGAATATGCACATATCAAATGCAACCAAACAAGTTCATGAGCTTGCTCCCCCTACTTGTGTGCTTCTCTTTGTCCAAGAATTTTGATCCCTTCACATTCTTCAATGTTGCTCCCTAATTGTCCACATCCATGTCCAACCTCTACTTCTTTGTCTCAATCTCTCCCAAAGCATTCATATGTTTGTACAATCTCTCCCCCTTTGTCATCAATTTCCATAAAAGGTGTGCTTCTCATTGATGCAAAGGCTAGCATTGGGTTAGATGGTTGACACTTGAATCTTCATTTTTTATGGACACCACCACATATGTTAGAATGACACCACTTGTATGGCTCTTGAGATACCACACATAGGATCTTTGACCTTGATACCAATTGGTGGGACACCTCCCCTATGTCATAGCATGGGTCATTCACTTGTTAAACTTGAGCTCTTCTTGGTGAGGGATGCATTCTTCATTTGATGATCACTTAAAGTTGAGGATCACTTGTGGAACCATCATCTTTGCATGGTTGATACCTCATGTAGATGTGATACCACTTAAAAGAACCTTCTATCATGGAACCACTGGTTGGATTTGTTAATAAAAACAATTTCTTGGGCATTTGCTATCTTCATGAGTACCACTTGTAGGATATCACTTGTAAGTTGATCTAGACACCACTTGTGAATTCTTGATGAAGTACTTGAGTCTAGATACCACTTGGAACAAACAAACTAGATATCCATTTGTATTGTTGTCTTGTGCTTGTACTCTTGTCACTATCATGAGCTTCTGTGGTTGACTTGAACTAAATTGATTTGCCTAAGCTTCCAAGTCTGGTTTGAACCCTCTCTAAGCTTCTTCACACTCATTTGGAGGATATCTTATCGAGGTTGTACTTGTCACTTGTTGGCAATCCAAATTAAATCAGGTACTTGGGTTCACTAGCTCATGAACAAATTCATATACTAACCACTAGATCAATTAACCATTCAAACAATAGCGGTTGGCTATGAATTTAAAACTTTCATTTGTTATGCATGATCCTAATAAGCATGTACTATATGCCCTAACTGCATACTAGTAAGGGATGAAAATGATCATGCACATTACAATGATACCTTTGCTATATTGGAGTAGAGGATAGTCATTAGTTTCCAATTAAGCTCCACAATAGCAATGTGAAGTCCAATTATAAGCTTGGTGAAGACTAATCATCAATAATGAAATCCATTCTTCACCCATATGAAATGTAAACCACTAATGATCAAGTGCATTTTCTTCTTGTGGTTTGCTTGCTTCTTCATTTCATCTTTGCTTGTATGAGAGCATTAATGTGAGAATACCACTTGAAATATCATGGCTAGCTCTCTTTTGGGTGTTGCTTGCTTTTCTTAATCAACCCTTTTGATTGCTTTAACTAAGTATTTCAAATATTCCTCGGATCATCACTTCCATGTTAGCCTTCTAAGTACCACACTTGGTTTACCTACACATAGGCAGCAAGCCCCTACACTAGGAAGAAGTGACCTCTCTCCAAAGAACCATCCTTGATACTCACTTGAAATGACTTGATTTATTGATCCAAGTGATGGACTTAACTTGATGTGTAACCTTGATTCCTTCTTTAAGTCATTTTCTTTCTACTTGTTGAAGTCCTTTTCTTTCTACTAAATGATCTCCAATGATCACTAGAACTTAAACTTCATCTTCATCTTGAGCTTGGTCCTGATCTTCAATTGAGTACCAATTGTGTGCAAAGTACACTCCACAATCAAATGGCCCTGTAATCTTTGCTTGTCATGCTTCTAGCTCATCTCAAAACCAAACTTAGGTGCCTCAATCACTTATAAACATGAATCCAACTTGAGGACCTTTCAATCAAAGTGACTCTTGATCAATCCAATAATTGATACTTTTCTGGCAGATTTTGTACTCTTCAAAGAAAAATTCATATTTCCCAATGTACAGATCCAAATGCTGCGAAATTTGGTGAAGATGTGCTTCACTAAGTCATGTAGCAGCTGTAAAAATGTGGGCTTCATTTGACTAGATTGCTACCAGATTTCAATTCTTTCACCATTGCTACATGCTAAAAACTGCTGCACTATAGCTGACAAGATCATTGTAGCTCATGATAATCCAATAGCAAGCTTCAACTCAAATATTTTGCATGCTTTCAAATATATCCAATACATTATCGACAACTTGAATATGACACTTGTATGTTGAAAGCACTTAGACTCCACCTATTTGACTTGGCATTGGGATTGGATGTGCACTAGGCTTCATAACTTGACTCAATATATGATTAACAATAACAATTCCATTGAATCAAGCCTCTAATGCCAATGGTACCTACATGTATTCATCTACTTTTTGTTGG
The DNA here is from genome assembly GCA_022457205.1 of Saccharum spontaneum. Classification (NCBI taxonomy): domain Eukaryota; kingdom Viridiplantae; phylum Streptophyta; class Magnoliopsida; order Poales; family Poaceae; genus Saccharum; species Saccharum spontaneum. The sequence goes on along the minus strand of CM039598.1, from coordinate 40,737,272 downwards.
TACCCAAACTAGTTTGGGTTCTCTCAAGTTAGGAGCAACATACTTAGACATTGCCTTAGTATGAGTAGCGGAATGTTTTGCAATAGTAACCAATGAGGTACCATCACCATCCTTTCTAAGCACATTATTATTAACAATTGAAATAGTCTTAGAAGTGTTACCTAGGGGACCTGAATCGGCCATGTGTCCCCTTTCCCGGCATGAGTAGCAAACTCTCTTTGATTGAGCCTTCTCTTCCTTGCTCATGTGTTGCTTCTCATTGCCTTGCCTCTTCTCTTTGGCTTGAGCCATCTTCTCAAGTTTGGTGGGACACTCCGAGGCAAAGTGTCCCTCATTCTTGCAATCAAAGCACTTGATGTGGGTGAGGTCTTTTTATGATCTTGATTTTCTACCTCCCCTTTTTGTCTTCTTCTTCTTCATCATCCCCATATCACCACCATCTTCATGGTAGATCTTGTCTGGTGCTTCTGGCTTCTTTTCTTGCTCAACTTGTGGCTTTGGTTGAGGCTTTACTTGTTGCTTCACCAATTGCTTGGTTAGGCACATTGAGGTGAGATGACCCCAAGTGCGGCACTTGAAGCACTTGACATGCTTGAGCCTCTCTTCCTCTTTCTTCAACTTGAGCTTTTCTTGGTTGGGGCAACCATTTGCAAGATGTCCCACTTCATAGTATTTGAAGCACATGAAATGAGATAGCCTTTCTTGTTCTTGCTTCTTCATCTCTCTTTCAAATCTTCTCTTGCCCCATCTCTTGCCTTTGATCTTGCTCTTGTTGAAGCTTATGCCACATGTATCATCTTGGCTTCTTTGTGTGTTGACTTTCCTTGTCTTGAAGAGGAGACCACTTTTATCACCATAGCTTCTTTGATTGCTCAACATATGCTTGAAGGTGGCCTTTGAGTTGTAGCACCTCTCCAACTTGTTGCTCAATTTCTTCACTTGTTCATTAAGCTCATTGTTCTCCTTCAAAAGGTTAGTCTCCCAAGACATAGAAGTAGAACAAGCATCTATATGTAAAGAGCATGGCATAGCTAATAAATCATCGCAAGAGGTGGATACATGCTTCTTCTCTACATCACAAAGGTTAGCCACAATATGTGATTGATCATTTGACCCATGTGATGAGCTCTCACAAGTTTTAATTTCTTCATTAGAAAGCTTGCTAGTGAGAAAGTCATGATCTTGTACCAAGTTATCATGAGAAATACTAAGTTCCTCATGAGCCAATTTTAGCTCCTCATGTGAACAAGTAGTAAAATAAAGTATATGCTTTTGTTGTTCATATGTGGCCTTTAGAAATGAGTTTTCATTTTTCAATTTACTTGTTTTAGCCATCTCATTTCTTAAAGCATTGGTGAGTCTACATACAACCTCAAAATTTGGATCATCATAATCAACAACCACGTTACCAATTGATACTTTTGTGTCACCATGTGACATGAAGCAATGTGGTGATGTAGAAGAGCTTGTAGAGACATCGCTCTCATAGCTCGAGCATGAATCATCATCATCAAGTGTGCTTGGAGTAGAAACATCAATTGTGTTGACTGTAGTTATCGTTCATCACAAACGGTCAACATAACTTAAAGAAATGCTGGAAAAGGATCACCAATATAAACTTAGGGGTTTAAACTGACAATTTCCATGAGTTTTGGTGAATCTGTATTTTTAGCAGGGTTATTCTAGAAAACAGAAAAGGCGGATCAAAACGTGAAAAGAACCAAACTTAACCGCGACGAAAACTACTCTAGAAGGTTCCAGAGGACACCAAAGGACACCACACCGCAGTGGACCCCGAGAGGCTACCAGGTGGGGCTGGCCTGCCCCACCATGGTGCCGCCCAGTCTACCATGGTGGCCCCTGCCTGTCAGCTTCCAGAAGCTTCCTCCACCGCCTCCTAGGATTGCATCTACGCCGTTCTTCAAGTCAGTTTGATCCAAGGGCTCTCGTTGCACACCCAGGGCTATATAATGTAACACCCTAGTTTTAAATTTTTGCAAGTTTATAAAACTTATTATAATTTAAATACATTATGGCAAAAAAAATGGAGGAAAATAATGTTTATAAATAAACTAGTTATTTGTTGCATTCATGCCGCTTGCATTTGTTTTATTATTGAGTGAAAAATGGTTTTTTTATTCTAGGTACGGATTGGTCTCGCTCTTTTTGGTAATAAAATGATAAACATTTAAGTGTTTTTATTAAACAAGTCCATGCATCACGGGGGCGAATATGGAGCACGGACCAAGCAGGAATCTTCCCTAGGTAAGAGGCGGTTAGCTGCATGCATCTTGGAGGCAAACACACACGGACCAAGCCACGTCCACACGCCCTAGTCTTGATCCGCTCCATGCGCATTGAGCATGGCCGGCGTTGGCGCAGCAGCCCCGGCCTCCATGCCCCTCGTCCGTCTCTCCTTCTCCCTATGTATGAGGAGAGCACCTGCACAGCGCCTGCACACGGACAACACATCTTGCCGAACCACAGCGCAGGACCAAGCCTCCCCTCTCGTCTCACGCCATCGATCCGCCCCTCTCGTCCATGCGCAAGGCCGAGTTGGCCGCCTTGGCCGGCATGTAGCGCAGGATAGCAGCGACCCAGCCCTTCCTCTCGTCTCTCTTCCTCTACAAAAGCCACCAGACCCTGCACAAGCGCGCCGCCATCACCTGTGCGTGACTGCTCCATTTCCCACTGCAGTGCCGCCTACCGCCACCGCCGAAGCTTTTTCCCGGGCCCCAAATCCCATCGTCGATCTTCTCCTTTAGTTCATCTCCGTGCAAAGCTCAAGCGACGATAACCCTGCCATCGGAATCGCGGTGAGTTCGCAATTCCAAATCACCTGATTCCTCTGTCTATCGTACACCATAGCATGTAACCAAATTGCACCAGCGGATTCATCGCTGCCAGCCATGGCGCCGCTAGCATAGTTCCCTGTTTCTAGTGAGCCTCGGAACCAAGCCAGCTCGCCGTGCAGGCAGCAGCCGCCGCTCCCTGGCCCCTCCCCTCTCTGCACGCTTGACACCACGCGCAGGCAAGAGGTGCAGCGCCGCACTCTCACAAGCAGGCAAAGCAAAGCGCAGCAGGCCATGGGTGCCATTCGTGGTATTTAGCTTGTTGACATCATCGCTGATGTCATACTGAATTTTGGCCGTTTTCCTTTAGAAAAAGAATTCTGAAAATACACTCTAAATACACCAACATGGACATGGTTCATGGTGGACCTCACTCACAGTTCCTCCCTGGTCCATGGCCCATGGGCTCAGTCCACAGCATAGTGCACGCCTACTTTGCATTCTAGCCCGTCTGTTTTCCCCAATCAAGCCACTATTAGCTGAGTCTTGCATAAATAGCGAGCTACCCCTCCCCATCTATAGTTAATAGCGCATACCTCCCTGACAGCAATGAACCTCCCAAATAAATCAGTTTTTCCACCTTCTGCTTATACATATATGTTTATGGCCTTATGAATGTTTTCTTAAACAGCATAAATAACATTTTTTTAGAAGTAAAATAATTCTGATAAATATTTTATAGTTTTTTTAAATAAATATTTAATCTTTCAAACTTTAATAATTCATATCTTTTTATCTGTAAGTCCATTTTTAGTCGTTTTTGCGCTCACGCGATCGTAGACATAAGCCCTTTGCGTTAGTAAACTTTATTTTATGCTTTGCAGCTGTCTGGTGTATTGTTCTTATTATGTTTTGTTTAGGCCATGTTTGCTGTATTGATACAGACGGTGCGGATTTCGAGAACCTCCAGGATAAGGTGTTTGACTTACCGGACCAAACCCAGTTCGAAGGCAAGTGTCCTTGACCATACTTGCTCCTACATTTATTTATATTTTGAGTTAGTTTAGTTAGACCATTAGTTGCATGCAGAGTCTTAATTTTGAATCCTATGTTAGGGTTTACTAGAATTGCAATATCATCCTTGTAACCGGGCTTTGGATGGGTAGTTGTCATGCTTAGTATCGTCATGGTTGGGATGGGATGGCTATAATTTAATATTGATTAATGATCTATGGAAACATGTGGGTTGGTAACCTTCTTAGCAACATGGTGACTAGGAATCTGGCAGGATGGAAAGTTTGGTGGAGGTTGGTTTTTGCCATGGAATGGCGGCTGATGTTGGTGGATTGGGTTTGTGCTCGTCCCTGTTGGATTCTAAGGACCGGTTCTCGGAGCATGTAACCTGGCTTAACAGCGCATCCACGAGGTCTATATGGTACGACCTGGTTGAATAATTAGCTGCCCATTTTTGTGCATTGTGGAGAGTTAGGTGGCACAAGAGGGGGCCTAAATCGGCGAATCCTTAGTGAATGCACAGGGGTGGGAAACACAGCTTTGTAAAGACCTTGTAGTGTGACCCCGCTGAGCACCTAGGTAGTGTGAGGCGTGATGGGGAAAACATGACTCGTGGTGAAAGTGTGCAACCTCTACAGAGTGTAAAACTGGTATACTAGCCGCGCTCGTGGTCATGAGCGGCTTGGACTTCTTCAGGATTAAATGGCTCTGGTTCAGTTGGGTTGGCCTGGATGGTATTCAGGTGTGGGTTTGCTTGGATGGAATCCAAGTGTTGGTGGGCTTGGATGGAATCCAAGTGTGGTTAGCTCGGATGGAATCCGAGTGTTGGTTCATTTACTTGAGGAGATTGTGGTTTCACTTAGATGAATAGGTGCTTAAGGATTTAAGGTAATAGGTGCGTCGCTTTAGGTGCTGGTGTCAAACAAAGTTAGCCTATCCTTTGTTATAAGCCTCATGTCATATATTTTCCTACACTTGCGGAGTACATTTCGATGTACTCACCCTTCCTCTTTGTCCCCCTTGCTACCCCACCCAGACGCTGGAGACAACGCGCAGGAGTACGCTGACGACAACGATGCTTTCGATCCTGATGACATGTACTAGGCTGGTGCAACCCCCGGTCAACTTTCCTGTGAAGATGGCGTCCCTTTTTCGCTGAAGATTACTTAGATTTTTCTTTTAGACCCACGAGTTTTTTTTGTAATAATATTTCGATTATGTAATAAACTTTGATTTTGATACTATGATGACGGAGATATATGTATGAGTTTTGATCCTGGCATACATATATCATGCATTCGATTTTGTCCTTAAAATCGGGTGTGACAGAGTGGTACCAAAGCCAAGTTGACCGTAGGACGCTAGCCTAGATAGTCATGGTGTTTTATAAAACTATTTTGGTAAAGATCTTTCCTTATTCTCCACTTCTCTAGTTTTTCCTTTGCTCAATTCAAACATTTTGGTCCAAAACTAGGTCCTCCAACCCTAAGGTGTCACCTTAATGCTTGATCTCGATAGATCGTTGTATGCTATGTACTTGTGCACATGTTTTGATTTGGATCTTTGTAATGATTGTTGATGTGTTGCGTCCATTAGGCTGCAATGGCATCATTTGTTACTAATCTTAAATCATAATTAGTTTGGGGGCCTTCTTTATATCCTGTCTCACTCTTATCCTGGAAAACTATAACAGATGCCGGTGACCACTAGAAATGGCAATGGAGCTGGAGGTAGTGATCAGAATGGCAACCTGGACCCTCCACCACCGCCAGTCTATGATCCCATGCAAATGGCCACCATGCAGAACCAAATGATGCAGAATATGGCACAGATGATGGCCACCATGCAGCAGATGGCCCAGAATAATCAAGCTGCGCCACCACCTCCCCCTCCTCCACCACGTCAGGAGGATACTCTTAGGAGGTTCATGATGACTTAGCCTCCTATATTCAAGCATGCTGTGGAGCCGATGGATGCAGATGATTGGCTCCAGACGATTGGGGACAAGCTGGAGATTGCGCATTGTGAAGGACGTGACAAAGTCCTTTATGCTGCTCATCAGTTACAAGGCCAGGCGAAGAACTGGTGGACTGCTTACACCGCCGCCCATGAGGACTCTCAGTCTATCACATGGCGGGAATTCTGCCGCAGTTTCCGTGCTTAGTATGTACCAGCTGGTGAGATCAAGGTGAAGCGTAAGGAGTTTCAGGAGCTTAAGCAGGGTCCCATGACAGTTCGTGAATATCTCACTAAGTTCACGCAGCTATCCCGTTATGCCCCTGGTGATGTTGATAATGATGAGAAGAAACAAGACTGCTTTAGAGATGGCCTTCACCCTGGGATTCGCTATGCTCTGTCCTCCAATGATTATCCCACCTTCCAGAAGCTTGTTGACAAGGCTTTCTCAGTGGAGAAAGAAAGAAAGATTCTTGAGGCTGATCGCCCTCGCTTCAGCCAGCCTGGACCAGTCTCTAGGCAAGGAGGTCAGTACCAGCAGCAGAGGAACTCCAACCCAGGATCTGGTCAGCATAGGCAGCAGGCTCAGCCCCAATAGCAGCAGCGACAGTAGCAGCAGACACGCCAGAACTATCAGGCGCCTCGCCAGGTAGTTCAAGCTCAGCCACAAGACCCTCCAGCGCAGGGGTCCAGCAAGATAGGTCCTTGTTTCAAGTGCCATCAAATGGGGCATCTCGCCAATAGGTGCCTAATGAAGGACCAGCAGAACCAGCTATAGCAGCAAGCTCGACATGGAAAGGTCAACCATGTTGTTACAGAGGAGGCTCAGAACACTTTCGGTGTGGTGCTTGGTATGTTACCCGTCAATTCCAATCCTGCTACAGTTTTATTTGATTCGGGTGCATCAGATTCCTTTATATCCAGCAAGTTCATAGCACAACATAACATACCAAAAATTCTTTTGAAGCGAAGCATGATAGTTGAATCTCCTGGAGGAGAATTGATATGTAGGCATGTATGCCCAAACATAAGAATTTCCATAAGTGGGGTAGATTTCCTTGCTCACCTTATCATCTTGGAATCCAAGGGTATAGATATCATTCTAGGAATGGACTGGCTGACCAAACATGATGGAATAATTGGATGTGCTAGAAAGGTAGTTCAGTTGAAGCATCCATATGGTACCAGGGTGGAGTATAAAGCTGAGCCAGCAGCAACCGAGAGAATCACACTCAACCAGGCCAATGCTGTAGAAGAGATTAGAGTTGTCAGTGACTTTCCAGATGTCTTTCCAAAGGAGTTGCCAGGTATGCCACCAGATCGAGAAATTGAGTTTTGCATTGAATTAGTACCTGGTATTGCACCTATTTACAAAAGGCCATATAGAATGGATGCAAATCAACTAGCAGAATTAAAAGATCAAATCCAAGACCTCTTAGATAAAGGGTATATACGTCCTAGTACCTCACCATGGGGAGCCCCAGTCATTTTCGTTCCAAAGAAAGATGGGACTCAAAGGATGTGCGTAGATTATCGCGCACTTAATGATGTTACCATCAAGAATAAATATCGTCTCCCTCGCATTGAAGATCTTTTTGATCAACTCAAGGGTGCCTGTGTGTTCTCCAAGATTGACTTGAGGTCAGGGTACCATCAGCTGAAGATCCGAGAATCGGATATTCCTAAGACAGCTTTTGTCTCTCGCTATGGTCTGTATGAGTACACAGTGATGTCATTCGGACTGACCAATGCCACTGCCTATTTTATGTACCTCATGAACAAGGTCTTCATGGAGTACCTGGATAAATTTGTCGTGGTCTTCATTGATGATATTTTGGTTTTCTCCAAGAATGAGGAAGAACATGAAGAACATCTGAGATTGGTGCTTCAAAAGCTCAGAGATCACCAACTGTATGCAAAGCTCAACAAATGTGAGTTTTGGTTGGAGGAGGTTTTCTTTTTGGGTCATGTTATCTCCAAAGGCAGAGTATCTATTGATCCAAGTAAGGTGAAAGATATTTTGAATTGGAAGGCACCATAAAATGTGAGTGAGATCCGAAGCTTCTTGGGAATGGTCGGGTATTACCGCCGCTTCATTGAAGGGTTCTCTAAGATAGCAAAGCCAATGACTAGGTTGTTGGAGAAGGGATCCAAATTTGTGTGGACTCCAGAGTGCCAAGCTAGTTTTGAAGATCTCAAGAAAAGATTGACCACTGCTCTAATCCTAGTGATGCCCAATGTTGAGAAGAGTTTCTCAGTTTATTGTGATGCCTCTCATCAGGGTCTAGGGTGTGTCCTCATGCAAGAAGGTCATGTGGTAGCTTACGCCTCACGACAGCTTAGAAAGCATGAAGTGAATTATCCTACTCATGATCTAGAATTGGCAGTTGTAGTGCATGCTCTGAAGATTTAGAGGCACTACTTGATTGGGAAAAAGACTGAGATTTATACAGATCATAAGAGTTTGAAGTACATTTTCACTCAGCAAGATTTGAACCTCCGATAATGCAAATGGTTGGAATTAATCAAGGATTATGACTTGAACATTAATTACCATCCAGGAAAGGTTAATGTGGTTGCAGATGCACTAAGTCGGAAGGTCTACTGCAATGCGCTGGAATTACAGGAGCGATGACCTGAGTTGTATGAGGAGTTTGCTAAACTCAACTTGGGATTTGTGGGTAGCACAGAAGTTGTGGCTATGGAAGTAGAGTCCACATTAGAGCAAGATATCAAAAAGGGACAACTCACTGATGAGAAGATCCTAGAGATCAGGAAATTGATTAAGGATGGTAAGGCTCCAGGATTCGCAGAAGATGAACAAGGAGTGATATGGTTCAAAGGAAGGATTTGTGTCCCTGACATTAAGTCCATAAAGGAAGTGATTTTGAGAGAAGCACATGGTTCGGCCTACTCACTTCACCCTGGTAGTACAAAGATGTATAATGATCTAAAGCAATACTATTGGTGGTATGGCATGAAACGAGAAGTAGCTGAGTATGTGGCCATTTGTGACACATGTCAGAGGATCAAGGCTGAACATCAAAGACCAGCTGGGTTGCTACAACCACTGAAAATCCCTGAGTGGAAATGGGAAGAAATAAGTATGGATTTCATAGTAGGCTTACCCCGAACACAATCCGGATATGATTCCATATGGGTCATAGTGGATCGTTTGACAAAGGTTGCTCATTTCATCCCTGTCAAAGAAACATATCAAGGACCCAAGCTTGCAGAGCTGTACATGTCTCGGATTGTATGTTTGCATGGAGTGCCCAAGATCATAGTATCAGATAGAGGTACACAATTCACATCACGTTTTTGGAAACATTTGCATGAGTCCATGGACACTCGGCTAAATTTCAGCTCAGCATATCACCCACAAACTGATGGTCAAACCAAAAGGGTAAATCAAATTTTGGAGGACATGTTGAGAGCTTGTGCCCTTCGGAACAGCCAGAGTTGGGATAAAAGCCTACCATATGCAGAGTTCTCTTACAACAATAGCTATCAAGCCAGTCTCAAGATGGCGCCTTTTGAGGCCTTGTATGGGAAGAAGTGTAGAACTCCCTTGTTTTGGAACCAAGTTGGAGAGAGAAAAGTATTTGGTCCTGACTCGATAAAAGAAGCTGAGGAACAAGTCTAAGAAGTTCGAAATAACCTAAAGATGGCTCAATCTAGACAGAAAAGTTATGCTGATAAAAGAAGAAGAGAACTAATGTTTGAAGTTGGAGATTTTGTGTATCTCAAAGTGTCACCAATCAGGGGTCTCAAGAGATTCAGTGTCAAAGGAAAGCTTGCACCGAGATACATTGGACCTTTCAAGGTGATTGACAGAAAAGGAGTAGTGGCTTATCAGTTGGAGTTGCCTCCATAATTTTCAGCAATACATGATGTGTTCCATGTCTCACAGCTGAAGAAATGTTTGCGGGTCCCAGAAGAACAACTACCATTTGAGGATATAGATTTGAGAGAAGATTTATCTTTCTCCGAGCCGATCAAGATTTTGGACACATCAGAGAAAGGCACTCAAAACAAGAAGATCAAGATGTGCAAAGTGCAATGGAAGCATTATTCAGAAGAAGAAGCCACTTGGGAAAAAGAGGAAGATCTTAAGGCCGAGTTTCCTCATCTCTTCGACGACCTTTCCTAATCTCAAGGACGAGATTCTTCTTAAGTGGGGTAGGTTTGTAACACCCTAGTTTTAAATTTTTGCAAGTTTATAAAACTTATTATAATTTAAATACATTATGGCAAAAAAATGGAGGAAAATAATGTTTATAAATAAACTAGTTATTTGTTGCATTCATGCCGCTTGCATTTGTTTTATTATTGAGTGAAAAATGGTTTTTTTATTCTAGGTACGGATTGGTCTCGCTCTTTTTGGTAATAAAATTATAAACATTTAAGTGTTTTTATTAAACAAGTCCATGCATCACGGGGCGAATATGGAGCACGGACCAAGCAGGAATCTTCCCTAGGTAAGAGGTGGTTAGCTGCATGCATCTTGGAGGCAAACACACGGACCAAGCCACGTCCACACGCCCCAGTCTTGATCCGCTCCATGCGCATTGAGCATGGCCGGCGTTGGCGCAGTGTTGACGGTCCTTAAGTACCAAATATAGTTATCAAATAAATAAAGAAAAGGATCCAAATGCAACCAACACCTAGACTTAGGGTTTTATCTGACAGAATTCCATGAGTTTTGGTGTTTGTCTGTTTCTGCAGGGGGTTATCAGAAAATACGGAGGAAAGGCTCACACGTCGGGTTTACATAGAGATAATAACGTGTTCACCGATTTTCTATCATCTAGAAGACTCCAGAAGCCACGAGATCGAACGGGAGGCCGAACGGGCCCGGAGGCTGGGCGCCCGCCCTGCCCCCTAGGGCGCCCGCCCTGGACTGAGAGCCAATCAGGCTCCGTCTCGCGGATTATGCTCCACCGACCTAAGGGATCAAAGAAAACCGTGCGATTAATGTCGGTTTGATCCGACGGCCCACGTTCACTTGAGGGGGCTATATAAGCAGGACCCCTGGCCCCTGGAGGAGGCACTCCCTCATTCTCAATTCCTCAAACCCTAATCTCAGGAGGAGAGTCTCTGATCAAGCCCTAGAGCCACCACATCAACTAGATCTCTAGTATAGCATAGCTACATAGGATTAGAACTAGAAGGAGTCAATCTTTGATTGGTTTCCGGATCTGTCAAGAGGATTCTTGGTAATTCCTTTACTGTTCTTCATTGTTCATCTTTGTTCTTCAATATTATGAATACAACTTTGTTCTATTTCAATATATTGATTATGACTATGCTCTACTTGTTTATGTTTGCGATTATATTGTTCTTAGTTTATCGTAGTTATACGCTTGGCTTAGTTAGATTGGAATTATATACATGTTTAGGATCGTATAGCATTTATCCATCGGATCCATGGGTAAATGATAAATATTGTGTAGGCGTGGTGCTTAGACCATATTTATCTGCGATTGCACCTTATATGCCGGATCGTGGGGTGGTCCGCGATGGTGACAGCTTCGTTGGTTCTTATATAGTCCCCCTCCCGTGTGTAAGGCAAGCAGAGCAACATTATTACGGGGGAGTAATTGCTATGTTTCTCATCTTTCTTGATAATATCACTATGCATGGGCGTAGTCCTTTTTCGCAATGATTGCCAAGTGTACTTGCACTAACTATGATATGCTAGACTTTATAGTTAAGAATAACTTAGGAAATATCCTTGTAGTTCGTCCTAATACCATGCTAATGACTTGCTAGAATATCTGTTGAGGTGCTTATCATTATTATATGTGGCTAGCTGATCAGATTAATTATCTTTGTCACCATTCATACTTATCTATATTTTATGTGACACTTACCCTTGTATGCAAGAGATAGATGAATGCTCTCACTTATACATGCAATGATTGATACTCATTCCTATATTCCATTCCATATTCAACATTGATGTTAGTAATCCCTTCCCAGTGGTAAAAATATAAATAATGATACCTGGAATACTTTCCGGTTAAAATGCTACATCGGTATTAATCTGTGCGCTTGCAGATCTTATTTATTATTTATTTAGAAGAGCAGTTGCATATTTCAATACCGCGTCTCTCATGTCATGCTGGGGATGACAACTTGGCTTAAGTGGCATGAGGGATAGGTTCGGCATTTTTGGCGCCGTTATTAGAATTAGAAAACTAAGTCTACTTTTGGTAATGACGTTAAGAATGCCCAACAAGCATTTTTGGCGCCGTTGGCGGGGAAGGTTGATTTACTAACAAGGAATGAATACGGAATTTGAGTCATCATTCACATCATTAAGTGATTGAGATCATCAATTCTCCCATACAGATTTACCCCTGTATTTTTCCATTCTTATTGTTTTGCAGGGTGATGTATGAATAGAGGACATCTTCCAGAAAATTTTGTTGACAACCCCGAAGCATTAATCAGAGGGGCAAGAGCCAAGCTCAAGAAGTCAACACTTCGACGCAACACTTCATCCAATTCAGAAGACCACCGAAGTTTCATCCGGAATTTGTCAACAGAGTTTGCAGCCATGGCGAACAAGACGATCCGCGAGTTCTCAGCTCCCACTACGGACAACATCCGCACTGGACCTGCCGCGGCCATCGACAAGAACTTTGAGCTCAAGCCAGGGCTCATCAACATGATACAAGCCAACCAGTTTTGTGGGAAGCCGCACGAAGATGCAAGTGCTCATCTCCAACACTTCCTAGAGATTTGCAGCACATTCACTATATTAGATGTTCCCAGAGATGCCATACTACTTCGCCTTTTCCCATTCTCACTATTGGGGAGAGCGAAGCAGTGGTCGACGAAGGATAAGAACACTACGTGGGCACTCTGCTCTACGAACTTTCTGGCTAAGTTCTTTCCCATGGGCAAGACCAATGCTCTCCGTGGGAAGATTACAAGTTTTCAGCAACAACATGATGAATCCATTCCAGAAGCATGGGAGCGCTTTCAAGATTACATCCTAGAATGTCCCCATCATGGAATGGAAAGCTGGCTACTTATGTAGACTTTCTATCATGGGCTCATCACTAGTGCTCGTGAGACCATGGATGCTGCAGCTGGAGGCGCATTTCTATCACTCACCATACCACAAGCTACAGCCCTTGTGGAGAAGATGGCGTCCAACCAAGGTTGGAACGAAGAGAGGACTCAAACACGCAAGAAGGGTGGAGGTATGCACCAGCTCAAGGAGGTAGACATGCTGTCTGCAAAGTTAGACCTACTCATGAAAAAGCTCGATGACAAAGCTGGAGACAAAAGAGAAGTCATGAACGTCTACGAGTCTCACATGACTTGTGAGGAATGTGGAGATACTAGACACTCAGGCAATCACTGCCCTGAGATGCTTGAGGATGCAAGGTACATCAACAACAACAACTACTACAACCGTCCTCAACAAAATCAAGGTTGGAATCAATATAGGCCTAACTACTCAGGTAACTACTCAGGTAATTATCAAGGTAATAACTCTTACAACAACAATAATAATTTTCCACCCCTGAGAGAGTTAGTGTCTAATCAAGGAAAGCTAATGGATAACTTGTCTAAGAAATTGGCATCCAATGATAAAATACTAGAAAACATAAATAATAGAATGGATAATTTCTCTACTGCCATCAAAAACCAAATTAGCTTTAATAAAATGATTGAATCTCAGTTAAATCAAATAGTTGCTGCTGTTCCTGCTACTAACCCCGGTATACCATCACAACCGGAAGGATTAGAATCTGCAAATCTTGTAGACATGTTTGATGCAGGTAACTATTGGAGTAATCCCGCTGTCGGAGTACATAATGACCTTCTGCCAGTCAAGAGAGGTGATCCAGGACGCCCCGTCATCCCGATCTCCATTGGCATGGTGGACTTCCCAGAAGCACTCTGCGACTTTGGCTCTAGCGTCAACATTATGCCCAGGGTACTCTATGAAAAATTCTTTACATATCCTTTATCAGAAACAACTATGTGTTTGCAGCTTGCAGATCGGACACTAAGCTTTCCTAAAGGAATATTAAAGAACATGTGTGTCCGAGTTGGTACCTCGTATGCTCCAGCTGATTTCGTGGTGATAGAGACCGGGTCCGATGAGAGGTCACCAGTTATTCTAGGAAGGCCATTCCTGAACACCTCGGGAGCTGTCATCTACGCCAGCGCTGCGAAGATCAACTTCAACATCAAGGGGAGGAAGGAGACGTTTTCCTTCAAGAACAAGATTACACAAATCCCAGAGCAACCCCAATATGAACCAAGGAAGAGGACCAACAGGAGGAACAAGCAGAACAAGAACAACCAAGGATGGACCGAATCAGCTAAGATGGTCACTACAGTTCAAGGAGGTCAAGATGGACGACTCAAGTCGCCCTTCCTGAACAAGAAGGACGACCCAGGCATGCCAAGCATTGAGTGCTCAATCAATGGATACTCCTTTCAGAAGGCGCTCTGCGACACTAGATCAGGCGTCAACATAATGGCCACAGTCACCTATCAGCTCTTGTACGGGACCATGCCCTTAAAACCAACATACACTCAGCTCCAAATGGCAGATCAGACATCCCGAAAGGTCGAAGGTATAGTAACCAATGTCCCTGTTAAAATTAACGATCATTTTGTCCATATAGACTTTCAGGTCATTGACATGGGAGACGACGAGTACGATCCACCCATCATCCTAGGAAGACCGTTCCTAGGCACCGTCAAAGCAATCATCTACATTGGAACCGGAGAAGTCCATATGCATTTTCCCTCTGAGAAGGTCAGGACAAGAAGAAGGCGACGTAACCATAACCAAAGGAGGCAAACCATCAAGGACGTATGGGTAGACTATGAAGGAGAGGTCATAAGGCCCGAGGATACACAACAGGAGACCGAAGCACCAAGTCGGGTATGGAAAGCGAAGACAGTTACACAAGAAGAGGAGGCGCTGCCGGAACCACCGTCTACGCCACCCAAATCCCAGGACAACTAAGAAGAAAAAAAATAGAGCATCTCATTCCCCTCAAAAGTTTTAAAAAGCAAGAAAGGTATGTATTCCCTCAAAAAGAGCATTAGACTTTTGTTAGCACCATCATCACCATACACCACTCATTCACCACACATGCACATCTTGATTTGACTTATTGACTTGTTTCTCTGGATCCATGGTTTGACTATGCAATAAATGTTCTATGAGTATGTATACTGTATCTCCCACCTATGAGCTCCAGATATCAAAGCCTTATTAGAGTAGGGTGAGAGAGAAGGCAATGTCACTACACCTTATACCATAAATACCACATACTTTGAGAGAGAAGGCATATACCATTACTGCCTTGGTAAGGATCTAGAAATACCACAAAAGAGAGACCCGAGAAAGTCATACAAGGAATCTCTGAGTTTTATTTGAAAAATTTGCAAAAACTCCAGAGCTATAGCTGATCAAGAATAAGAGACATGGCGTTTGACTAGACTGTTCTATCTTTTAACCACTCAAGATGCAGGTGACGGTTGCAAGCCCCAAGGTGAAAGGTAAAATGAGTAAGTTTTAAGTCTTGACAGTTTACTCTAACTCAGGGATGAGACCTTATTAGAAAGCATATGTACCGTCAACGTTCAAAGGCGTTGCAGCAACTTCTAATCCATAATGAGTCTATCCTTGCTCAGGGATGAGCAAGAGGTAAGCTTGGGGGAGTTTGTTGACGGTCCTTAAGTACCAAATATAGTTATCAAATAAATAAAGAAAAGGATCCAAATGCAACCAACACCTAGACTTAGGGTTTTATCTGACAGAATTCCACGAGTTTTGGTGTTTGTCTATTTCTGCAGGGGATTATCAGAAAATACGGAGGAAAGGCTCACACGTCGGGTTTACATAGAGGTAATAACGTGTTCACCGATTTTCTATCATCTAGAAGACTCCAGAAGCCAAGAGATCGAACGGGAGGCCGAACGGGCCCGGAGGCAGGGCGCCCGCCCTGCCCCCTAGGGCGGCCGCCCTGGACTGAGAGCCAATCAGGCTCCGTCTCGCGGATTATGCTCCACCGACCTAAGGGATCAAGGAAAACCGTGCGATTAATGTCGGTTTGATCCGACGACCCACGTTCACTTGAGGGGGCTATATAAGCAGGACCCCTGGCCCCTGGAGGAGGCACTCCCTCATTCTCAATTCCTCAAACCCTAATCTCAGGAGGAGAGTCTCTGATCAAGCCCTAGAGCCACCACATCAACTAGATCTCTAGTATAGCATAGCTACATAGGATTAGAACTAGAAGGAGTCAATCTTCGATTGGTTTCCGGATCTGTCAAGAGGATTCTTGGTAATTCCTTTACTATTCTTCATTGTTCATCTTTGTTCTTCAATATTATGAATACAACTTTGTTCTATTTCAATATATTGATTATGACTATGCTCTACTTGTTTATGTTTGCGATTATATTGTTCTTAGTTTATCGTAGTTATACGCTTGGCTTAGTTAGATTGGAATTATATACATGTTTAGGATCGTATAGCGTTTATCCATCGGATCCATGGGTAAATGATAAATATTGTGTAGGCATGGTGCTTAGACCATATTTATCTACGATTGCACCTTATATGCCGGATCGTGGAGTGGTCCGCGATGGTGACAGCTTCGTTGGTTCTTATATAGTCCCCCTCCCGTGTGTAAGGCAGGCAGAGCAACATTATTACGGGGGAGTGATTGCTATGTTTCTCATCTTTCTTGATAATATCACTATGCATGGGCGTAGTCCTTTTTCACAATGATTGCCAAGTGTACTTGCACTAACTATGATATGCTAGACTTTATAGTTAAGAATAACTTAGGAAATATCCTTGTAGTTCGTCCTAATACCATGCTAATGACTTGCTAGAATATCTGTTGAGGTGCTTATCATTATTATATGTGGCTAGCTGATCAGGTTAATTATCTTTGTCACCATTCATACTTATCTATATTTTATGTGACACTTACCCCTGTATGCAAGAGATAGATGAATGCTCTCACTTATACATGCAATGATTGTTACTCATTCCTATATTCCATTCCATAATCAACATTGATGTTAGTAATCCCTTCCCAGTGGTAAAAATATAAATAACGATACCTGGAATACTTCCCGGTTAAAATGCTACATCGGTATTAATCTGTGCGCTTGCAGATCTTATTTATTATTTATTTAGAAGAGCAGTTGCATATTTCAATACCGCGTCTCTCATGTCATGTTAGGGATGACAACTTGGCTTAAGTGGCATGAGGGATAGGTTCGGCATTTTTGGCGCCGTTATCAGAATTAGAAAACTAAGTCTACTTTTGGTAATGACGTTAAGAATGCCCAACACGCAGCAGCCCGGGCCTCCATGCCCCTCGTCTGTCTCTCCTTCTCCCTATGTACGAGGAGGCACCTGCACAGCGCCTGCACACGGAGAACACATCTCGCCGAACCACAGCGCAGGACCAAGCCTCCCCTCTCGTCTCACGCCATCGATCCGCCCCTCTCGTCCATGCGCAAGGCTGAGTTGGCCGCCTTGGCCGGCATGCAGCGCAGGATAGCAGCGACCCAACCCTTCCTCTTGTCTCTCTTCCTCTACAAAAGCCACCAGACCCTGCACAAGCGCGCCGCCATCACTTGTGCGTGACTGCTCCATTTCCCACTGTAGTGCCGCCTACCGCCACCGCCGAAGCTTTTTCCCGGGCCCCAAATCCCATCGTCGATCTTCTCCGTTAGTTCGTCTCCGTGCAAAGCTCAAGCGACGATAACCCTGCCATCGGAATCGCGGTGAGTTTGCAATTCCAAATCACCTGATTCCTCTGTCTATCGTACACCATAGCATGTAACCAAATTGCACCAGCGGATTCATCGCTGCTAGCCATGGCGCCGCTAGCATAGTTCCCTGTTTCTAGTGAGCCTCGGGACCAAGCCAGCTCGCCGTGCAGGCAGCAGCCGCCGCTCCCTGGCCCCTCCCCTCTCTGCACGCTTGACACCACGCGCAGGCAAGAGGTGCAGCGCCGCACTCTCACAAGCAGGCAAAGCAAAGCGCAGCAGGCCATGGGTGCCATTCGTGGTATTTAGCTTGTTGACATCATCGCTGATGTCATACTGAATTTTGGCTGTTTTCCTTTAGAAAAAGAATTCTGAAAATACACTGTAAATACACCAACGTGGACATGGTTCATGGTGGACCTCACTCACAGTTCCTCCCCGGTCCATGGCCCATGGGCTCAGTCCACAGCATAGTGCACGCCTACTTTGCATTCTAGCCCCTCTGTTTTCCCCAATCAAGCCACTATTAGCTGAGTCTTGCATAAATAGCGAGCTACCCCTCCCCATCTATAGTTAATAGCGCATACCTCCCTCACAGCAATGAACCTCCCAAATAAATCAGTTTTTCCACCTCCTGCTTATACATATATGTTTATGGCCTTATGAATGTTTTCTTAAACAGCATAAATAACATTTTTTTAGAAGTAAAATAATTCTGATAAATATTTTATAGTTTTTTTAAATAAATATTTAATCTTTCAAACTTTAATAATCCATATCTTTTTATCTGTAACTCCGTTTTTAGTCGTTTTTGCGCTCACGCGATCGTAGACATAAGCCCTTCGCGTTAGTAAACTTTATTTTATGCTTTGCAGCTGTCTGGTGTATTGTTCTTATTATGTTTTGTTTGGGCCATGTTTGCTATATTGATACAGACGGTGTGGATTTCGAGAACCTCCAGGATCAGGTGTTTGACTTACCGGACCAAACCCAGTTCGAAGGCAAGTGTCCTTGACCATACTTGCTCCTACATTTATTTATATTTTGAGTTAGTTTAGTTAGACCATTAGTTGCATGCAGAGTCTTAATTTTGAATCCTATGTTAGGGTTTACTAGAATTGCAATATCATCCTTGTAACCGGGCTTTGGATGGGTAGTTGTCATGCTTAGTATCGTCATGGTTGGGATGGGATGGCTATAATTTAATATTGATTAATGATCTATGGAAACATGTGGGTTGGTAACCTTCTTAGCAACATGGTGACTAGGAATCTGGCAGGATGGAAAGTTTGGTGGAGGTTGGTTTTTGCCATGGAATGGCGGCTGATGTTGGTGGATTGGGTTTTGCTCGTCCCTATTGGATTCTAAGGACCGGTTCTCGGAGCATGTAACCTGGCTTAACAGCGCATCCACGAGGTCTATATGGTACGACCTGGTTGAATAATTAGCTGCCCATTTCTGTGCATTGTGGAGAGTTAGGTGGCACAAGAGGGGGCCTAAATCGACGAATCCTTAGTGAATGCACAGGGGTGGGAAACACAGCTTTGTAAAGACCTTGTAGTGTGACCCCGCTGAGCACCTAGGTAGTGTGAGGCATGATGGGGAAAACATGACTCGTGGTGAAAGTGTGCAACCTCTGCAGAGTGTAAAACTGGTATACTAGCCACGCTCGTGGTCATGAGCGGCTTGGACTTCTTCGGGATTAGATGGCTCTGGTTCAGTTGGGTTGGCCTGGATGGTATTCAGGTGTGGGTTTGCTTGGATGGAATCCGAGTGTTGGTGGGCTTGGATGGAATCCAAGTATGGTTAGCTCGGATGGAATCCGAGTGTTGGTTCATTTACTTGAGGAGATTGTGGTTTCACTTATATAAATAGGTGCTTAAGGATTTAAGGTAATAGGTGTGTCGCTTTAGGTGTTGGTGTCAAACAAAGTTAGCCTATCCTTTGTTATAAGCCTCATGTCATATATTTTCCTACACTTGTGGAGTACATTTCGATGTACTCACCCTTCCTCTTTGTCTCCCTTGCTACCCCACCCAGACGCTGGAGACAACGCGCAGGAGTACACTGACGACGACGATGCTTTCGATCCCGATGACATGTACTAGGCTGGTGCAACCCCCGGTCAACTTTCCTGTGAAGATGGCGTCCCTTTTCCACTGAAGATTACTTAGATTTTTCTTTTAGACCCACGAGTTTTTTTGTAATAATATTTCAATTATGTAATAAACTTTGATTTTGATACTATGATGATGGAGATATATGTATGAGTTTTGATCCTGGCATACATATATCATGCATTCGATTTTGTCCTTAAAATCAGGTGTGACATATAACCAGGCCCTGCCCACCCCCTGGAGAGACCTTGACATCTGCCATAAGTCAAGAATAGATCAAAAATTATGGTTTCTAGAGATTAGAGAGAGAGCTCTAGTTCTTCATGTTCTTAGTATAGGCTTTCTAGTAAGATTCATGTAGAGTTTGGGCTACTGCTTAGGATTTCGGATCTACCATCTAGAGACTGGTATTAACCATTGTATCTCTTTATTTATGACTTTGTGCTACTTCAATATTATATTACTATTTATTATGTTCCTAGTTTACTCTAGTTTATTGCTTGGTATAGTTTTGATTGATGATGAATATATGCATATGTTCGTAGAGCGCTTAATTCAGTACTCGAATGAGTTAAGAGGTTGACACTATGTAAGCGTGGTACATAGATATTGTTTGCCTGCGGATGCACTCAATATGTCGGGTCATGTGGCAGATTGCGGATGTGACACTCCCGTTGAGTCCTCTATAGTCCACTCCCCATGTATAGAACAACTAGAACCTCAGTTACGAAGGAAGGGAAAGCTCTGTTCTCGAACTTCTCTAAGTAATGTGTCTTATGCATAGATCCATAGTTAGTTATACTATAGATGAGAGTATATATGCTTGAGTGTACAAAAGACTTAGTAATTAGGAATGACATAAGAATCCTTTGCTCTTACCGAATCTCAAGCTTAGTCATACTACAATTGTGAGTCTCTGTTTTTATCTCTGGAGTACCTTTGTTACCCTTTATTTATCATTTATTTATCACTTGACTTACCCCTACTAAAGCATAAGAGTGGTTTGGATCATGAGTATTCATATTAGTCAATGTCAACTCAACCCCATAGCTCTTCCCTGTGGATTAAATATAAATAACGATACTCGGAATACTCCCGGGTGAAATGCTACAATGGTAATTTATCTGTGCGCTTGCGAATACTTAACTTTAATATTATTTTCCTAGAGTTTATAAGTGGCATTCATAATTTACCAACAAAGCATTTCTGGCATCATGTTAGGGATAACAACTTAGTAAGAGTGATGTTAAGAAATGCCAACAAGCATTTCTGGCATCGTTGCCGGGGAAGAGCAGTATGGCATAAGAGAATTGACAAATAAATACTTATTGATAAAACCATAACCTTTGCTTTAGCAGGCTTACTCTTGTCTGTTTTTGTTCACATCTTATACAGGATAAGTGTAGGATTGGTTGTGATCCAACAATTTTCATCAATCAGAATCAACCAAATCAAGAGAAAGCTCAACACCAGTTTTTGAAGCTATAGCTGACAAGACTCTACGTGAGTTTTCTGCTCCAAGCAATGAGAACATTCACACTAGACCAACAATCAACACCGATAATCTTGAGTTTGAGCTCAAGCCAAGCCTCATCAACATGGTGCAAGCTATCCCATTCAATGGAAAGGCACATGAAGATGCTTGTGCTCATCTTCAGAATTTCCTAGAGATTAGTAGCACAGTCGTCATCAAATAACGTTGCTCAAGACATCATACTACTTCATTTGTTCCCATTCTCACTAGTGGGAAGAGAGAAGCAGTGATTCTACACCAACAAAGATCACATCAATACATGAGCAAGACGTTCAAAGGCCTTCCTAGAAAAGTTTTTCCCAGTAGACAAGATCAATGCCTTGAGAGGAAAGATTTCAAGTTGCCAACAGCAGAAAGGAGAGACTATTCTAGAGGTATGGGAGCATTTCTAAGAATATGTTTCAGATTGTCCCCATCATGGAATAGAAGAATGGCTGCTCATGCAGAGTTTCTACCATGGATTAACTTAGAAATCTCGTGAACAACTCGATGCCACTGCTGAAGGATCATTTATGTCACTCACCCTTGGAAAAGCTAAAACTCTTATGGAGAGGATAGCCTCTAATCAAGGCTGGTCATCATGCAACATTCAATCATGCAATAAGAGTGAAGATGTCCTAGAAGAGGTGTGTGCATTGTCAACCAAGATGGATGTACTGTTGAATTGGCTCGAACAGCGAGACAATTATAAGAGAGATCGTCAGGACATTCAAGATGCATTTAATGCTCAAAATAGATGTGGAGAATATTTAGGGGTTGAATTCTCTTAATCTCAAGAAGACATAAACACTATCATCAATAATTCTGCTCCACAACAGAAGCAAGGATGGAATTGGAATAAACAACCACAGTCTACCTACCAAGGTAAGTACCAAGATAATTACTATAATTCTTCCAATCATAAACAACCATCCTTGAGGGATTTAATCTTAGAACAAGCCAGGATTAATGATAATATTTCAAAAAGGCTTGCTTTTAATGATAAGGTCCTAGAAAGCATAAATGCTAAAATGGATAGTTTTTCTTCTGCTATAAAAAGATCAATTGAGCTTTAATAAAAAGATAGAATCACAATTAGACCAGTTGGCTTATGCTCTGCCTTTTGCCAATAACCTTGAGAAGGTCAATGCCATAACCACAAGAGGTGGCATGTGTACTCGTGATCCGCCATATCCAACAAGGATAGGTAAGACACCAGTGGTATGCAGGAGTAGGAGAAGAAAGACGATAAAGTTGAAGAAGTTCTACCCCAAGAACAAGAATTGCAACAAGATTTTTGTGACACCACTCTCCTATCGTTTCCACACAGAAATCGAAAAGCCAAAATGGATGAGCAGTTTGGTAAGTTTGTGGAGGTAATTCAAAAGTTATATATCAATATTCTGTTGCTAGATGTCATTCAGGTACCTACCTAGATGAAGTATCTCTGAGACATCCTCAACAATAAAAGACCACTGACCTCCACTGAGATGATCAAGTTAACGGAGGAGTGTAGTGCGGCCATCCAAAACATGCCACTTGTCAAGAAGAAGGACCCCCTGTACCCGAGGTAAGTTTTTCTTTCTAGTATTTTATTTTCTGTTTATTTTTAAGTTTATCTTAGAAAAAAAGCATAATAAAAAAATAAAAATTTGCTATTATCTTTACATTAGTATGTGTCCGTCTTTTAGGTTGAATTTCTACATGATAAAAACAAAAACCCAAAAAAGCGAGTGTGTATATAGTTTGCCTTTAGTTTGTTTAAGTTTGCTTAAGGTGTGCTTTAGTTTGTCATCTTGTTTTTAAGAGTAGAATAAATAACTAGAACTTGAAGCTAATCTCTCATGATGGAAATAATGAATAGTTGCTCTGTTATAATTCCTTTCAAGTATCTAGTATTTAGCTTTGAGTTCTCCTGAGTTTTGGATAAAATTGATTTGACATGAGAATTTGCTTTGAACTTGAAACTCGTGGGTATCATATGCTTGATCTAAGTCTAGGTGATTGATTGATATAATATGGGAAGCTCTTAGCTGCTATTTATCTTGTTCTAAGTGATACTTGAACTCTAGAGATTTCTTTTAAAACATTAAAATGCCATGTGATGAGATTCTCTGTATGACAAAGCTTGAATTTCCACTAGAGCCTTACATGTTTATCTAGGCTAGGACGAACTTCCACATATATGCTACTTGCTTTGCATTGAGTTTGGTCAAGCTTTGTTGATGCCTTATGAGAGATTCATCATACACTTAAAATCAAGATCACGTATACACCACCCGCATATGCACTACTCCTACTCTAGGGGTAGGCGCAGAACATGCCTTCCATTCAGATCCATCCAAAAATATTTTACTCCTACACTAGGAGAAAACACTAAAAAAATCCATATAGGTTTCCATTAAATAAATGCTCTAAGTTCTTGTTGCTATCTCTCAAAAGTTTGTTGCAGAAAAGAGGCATGGGCTATGCAAAAGTTATTCATAAAAAAAGCGAACAATTGAAAAAATGGACAATTGTCCGAATGATCAAAACAATGGGTACTTCGATGCCCGCCTGAAAAGAGAGAGAGAGAGAAAGAAAAAGAAAAGGATGATTACGATAGCCCATGTTTTCTTGTAAATGTTTCTAAGTTTCAAATGAGAGATATGTTTTCAAGGAGCATAGTAGAATTAGGATAGCCACCATATATATTTCCATCACCCTACACACATGCATATCTTGATTTGATTGTATGACTCAACTCTCTTTGGATCTGAGGTTTGACTTTACAATATATGTATTGTAAGTATGCTCTTTCATGCACTTACAAATTCCCATGAGCTCCACATAAGCCTTAGTGCAGAAAGAAGGAACATCATCATTCATTGCCTTGGTGAGGATCCACAAATATAACATATATGAGAGACTTGAGAGTGTCATACAAGATGAATCTCTGAGTTTTATTTTAAAAAAACTTATAAAAACTCCGAAATAATGGTTGAACAAAAGAACTCGAGACTTAGTGCTTGACTTGATTGTTCCGTCTTTCAATTGCTCATGATCTAAGTGAAAGATAAAAAGCCCCATGGTTGAAGGTAATATGAGTAAGTTTGAACATCATATTGGTTTATTCTAATACGGAGGAGAATTCTTTGTTGGATGCATGTGTACTCTTGAGGAGTGAAAACATTGTAGAAACTTCTGATCCATCATAAAGATTAGCTTTGCTTAGGGACTAGCAAAGGTTTAGCTTGGGGGAGCTTGTTGACGGTAGTTATCGTTCATCACAAACCGTCAATATAACTTAAAGAAATGCTTGAAAAGGATCACCAATAGAAACTTAGGGGTTTAAACTGACAATTTTCACGAGTTTTGGTGAGTCTGTATTTTTAGCAGGGTTATTCCAGAAAACAGAAAAGGAGGATCAAAATGTGAAAAAGAACCAAACTTAACCACGACGAAAACTACTCCAGAAGGTTCCAAAGGACACCAGAGGACACCACACCGTGGCGGACCCCGAGAGGCTGCCAGGTCCAGCCCCACCATGGTGCCGCCTGGTCTACCATGGTGGCCCCTACCTGTCAGCTTCTAGAAGCTTCCTCCACCGTCTCCTAGGATTGCATCTACGCCGTTCTCCAAGTCGGTTTGATCTAAGGGCTCACGTTGCACCCCTAGGGCTATATAACCAAGCCCTGCCCCCTAGAGAGACCTTGACATCTGCCATAAGTCAAGAATAGACTAGAAATTAGGGTTTCTAAGGATTAGAGAAAGAGCTCTAGTTCTTCAAGTTTTTAGTATAGGCATTATAGCAAGGTTCAAGTAGAGTTTGGGCTACTGCTTAGGATTCCGGATCTATCGTTTGGAGACTGGTATTAGCCATTGTATCTCTTTATTTATGACTTTGTACTACTTCAATATTATGTTGCTATTTATTATGTTCCTAGTTTGCTCTAGTTTACTGCTTGATATAGTTATGATTGATGATGAATATATGCATATGTTCATAGAGTGCTTAATTCAGTACTCGAGTGAGTTAAGTGGTTGACACTATGTAAGCGTGGTGCTTAGATATTGTTTGCCTATGGATGCACTCTATATGTCGGGTCATGTGGTACATCGCAGATGTGAAACTCTAGTTGAGTCCTTTATAGTCCACTCCCCATGTATAGAACAAGTAGAACCACGGTTACGAAGGAAGGGAAAGCACTATTCTCAAACTTCCCTAAGTAATGTTCCTTATGCATAGATCTGAAGTTAGTTATACTATAGATGAGAGTATATATGCTTGAGTGTACAAAAGACTTAGTAATTAGGAATGACATAGGAATCTTTTGCTCTTACCGAATCTTGAGCTTAGTCATACTACAATTGTGAGTCTCTGTTTCTATCTCTAAAATACCTATATTACCCTTTATTTATCATTTATTTATCACTTGACTTACCCCTGCTAAAGCATAGGAGTGGTTTGGATCATAAGTATTCATATTAGTCAATGTCAACTCAACCCCATATCTCTTCCTTGTGGATTAAATATAAATAACGATACTCATAATACTCCCGGGTGAAATGCTACAATGGTAATTTATATGTACGCTTGTGGATAGTTAACTTTAATATTATTTTCTTAGAGTTTACAAGTGGCATTCATAATTTACCAACAAAGCATTTCTAGCATCATGCTGGGGATGACAACTTAGTAAGAGTGATGCTAATAAAAGCCAACAAATTGCATCACTTGAACTTGGGCCATGAACATCAATTTTGTCAAGTGATCTTGTGGTAGTATGATCATCATCATCACTTGACCATGAGGTGGAGCAATCTTCCACAATCACTGAATTGTGGCTATGCTCAACATCCTCATGCACCTCCACCATGGGCTCATCATCATCATTGGAGACCACCCCATACTTCTCATTGAGATAAACCCAAATCTAATGGGTGGACTTCAAGTCCATGATCTCGCTAAAAATGCTATCATCCATAGATTGGAAGAATATGTTAGTAGCTTGGCAATCGAGATGTAGACATTTCTTTTGCGCTTGAGTTGCATTCTTTCTATCAATCGTATGAGAAAAGCCCACATCTACGATCCACCACATTTGGGGAGAAATAAACTTAAAATTGCAAGTCAACCAATTTCTCCACCATGCAAAGTGTGTGCCATCAAAAGTGTATGGACACTCAACATCTAGCCCATAGGTCGCCATCCTCTCGGGTCGGTGAAGACCACAAATGAGAGATCATGGCTCCAATACCACTTCTAGGGTCGAGATGGCAGACTAGAGGGGGTGAATAGTCTGTTTTAAAACTAATTAACCAAAATAAGTGTGGAATTAAATCTATCAGTCTAGTCAAGACTACACCCCTCTATTTAGGTTCACGAGCACTTAACAAAATATCCTAAATAAGAAAATAAGGTGCCAGGCTAGCTAGAGCAAACCTAACCAATTCTAGAAGCAAGGTCACATAAACCTATGCAACTAATACCTCAAGCACGGGGGAGCTCCTACACAATTAGTATGTAAAGCAGAAAGCCTAAGCTCACTAGCAATGCTCAATAACAAGGCTACGCATTAGAGAGCTCAAATTACTTAGTTACACAAACTGAGTAATGTGACTAATAAGGCTACTCAAGCCAAATTAGTCACGCAAGGGTTCTCTGCTTCTATGCTACACAAGCAAGAAGGTAATTAGCAAGCTACACAAGCTAAATAATTACTAGAGCAACTACACAAGCATAATGTATATGAAAAGTAAATACAAGCTTGTCTAATAGGTATGCAAACCACCGAGGAGATGTAGACAAAGTTGACACGGTGATTTTTATTCTGAGGTTCACTTGGTTGCCACCAAGCTAGTCCCCGTTGTGTCGACCAATACTTCATGGTTTGGCGGCTAATCGGTATTCCCACAAACCGAGCCCTCACATAGGGCACCGCAAGAACCTACCGCAAGTATGGTAGCTCAATGACACGCTCTACTAGAGTTGCTCTTCACGATCCCTGTGGGATGAGCACAATCCCCCTCACGAATCCTCCTCCAGAGCACCGCACAATCTTCTTGTGTCCTTCAACAGAGTCATAGTCCACCAAGCCGTCTAGGAGGTGGCAACCTCTAAGGGTAACAAGCACCACCAGCTTGCAACACGATCTTCTAGTGCCACTCGATGCAATCTCACAATACAATCGCACTAGAATCACTCACTCGCAGTGCATTCACACTCTTGCAAGCATAAGTGAGTTAGAGGCTTTCCTAGCACTCCCCAAGCATGGTCACTAACTCCCAATGGTGCTAAGCATGTGCCAAGGCCAGCCACACACTCCTTTTATAGCCCCAAGGGCTAAAATAGCCGTTACCCCCTTTATCCTAATTTATGCGCACTGACTGGACACCACAGAGTTTGGGCCAGAGTCCGGTCCAAAGCCCGGTCACTGAGATGCATCCACGTAGCCTCGCTGTTTGAAGACGACCATTGCTTGCCAACGGCTAGCTCCCGTGCACACATACTCCTGACCGGACACGCTTGGTCAAGCAACCGGATGTGCCGAGGCCGAGTCTGGTCACCAACATGCCTCTGCACAACTGACTAAACTCACCTTTCTCCTATGACCGGACTCGACTCTCCTAGAGTCCGGTCACTTCTAGAGAGGTTCCAGAGAGCTCTTTTGATGACCGAACGCGTCAGGTCATCACTGACCAAACTCTCCGTGCATTCGGGCGCTCTTGGACGTGTTAAAAACACTGACCGGAGTCTCGACCGGACTCGCAGGTACTGACCGGACACGTCTGGTCACAAAGTCTGGTCACAGACCTTTCAGTGCTAAAACGGCTATAACTCTTAGCTCCGAACTCCGATTTCGATGATCTTGGATATTTTGGAAAGCTTACTTAGAGGGCTACACATCCCACTTGCATATTTGATCCAAAGCATAATGGATCAATGCAGAATTCCAATCCAAGAGCCATCCTATAGTTTGGAGTGCACCAAAAAATTGTTTTCTCTTCTCCAAGTTGATCCAATTCAACTCCAACAACTTCTCCTTTGTAAATGTGCCAACACCACCAAGTGTACACCCCCATGTGCATATGTGTTAGCATTTTCACAATCATTTTTCAAAGGATTAGCCACTCAACTTGCCACGCCACTAGATCCTAACACGTGTGCAAAGTTAGATCACTCGAGTGGCACTAGATGACCGACATGCAAATAGGTTTGCCCCTCTTAATAGTATGGCCATCTATCATAAACCTGGTTATGCACTTCTCTACATAACCTTTGACCGGTGAAATACAATGCCATAGGTTATACCTTTGCCTTGCGCATTCCATTCCAACTCCTCCGATGTTGATGCAACACATGCACCAACATGATCAACAATGATATGATCCACTCCATATCATCATGTGACCATATTGGTTTATTGATCTTGACTTCAGTTGCTCTTCACCGTTGCTTCGGTCAATGGGGCCAAGTCTTGTCTTAATCTTCTCCACCTTGATCACATGACTCCATGTCATGTCTCATATGCAATGAGCTCCTTCAACATACATGTGAGCTTTGCAACACTTCCAAGCCATTTTCACCTCCATGGCATATGTTGCTTACACATATGTACCTGTGGACTAATCACCTGTGTATCTCACATTAAACACAATTAGTCCACTAGGTTGTCTCTCAATTACCAAAACCAAACAAGGACCTTTCAAAAGGCCCTAGGAAAAATTGTTGAAACCAAGAGGATAGAACAAAAGTCCCAACAATTTAGTTGGTGCCAAATCTATCTTGAGATTTCAGGCTTAGGTCATCAAAAAGGAAAAAGAAGAAAAAGAAAATGGCGAAGTTAATACCCCAATCTGGAGATAAGAAGCCAAGAGGTCACCCGGGATTTACACCGCAACACGATAATGACCATCGCGCGCACAGTCGTCAAGACTACACCGTCGCCTGCACGGTCGTCAAGGCTACACCCCGCCACAGTGTCCCACTATATAGTGGAATCCACCCCCAATCAACATCCTTCCTCCGCACACCTGAAGCCCCGGTCAAGACTAGTCAAAACGTCCAAAGGAAGCCTCGCCCTCGATACCTTATAAAAGAAGGGACCCACCTCCACTCTCATCATCACCCACTCCCATTGAAGAATTTCACCACCAACTTTCCCCCACCTTGACCAAAAGCAAAGCAGCTGCACCGCCAACTTTCCACCTGCAAAACCACCATCACCGATTCCTCCCACAAATGGCCGAAGGAGTTTGGATCAGCAGCTACTGCCTCCACACCAAAGGTTTCCCCAAGCTTCTCTACACCACCATGCAGAGATTTGGAATCCAAGAGCGTCCCAAGTACGAAGACTAAGAGTATGAAGAACACAGCACCGAGCGCTGTGAAGTCACTGTCTACATCACCAAGACTAAAGACTTCCCCGACCTTGTCGATGCCTGGAGTATGACTGCCATTGGATTTCACTTCACTGACACCTACCAAGTTGTTGCTCGCAAAGCCCTGTGACACTTGTGCCAGATCTACGAGGAGCCCATCGCTGCACACCCATGAGATTCTTCCCACCTCTAGAGAAGAACTGCCCCAACTGGATCACCCGCCTGGAAGGCCTGCAAGCCTAGGAAGACAGCCCCACCATGAAGTACATGACTGACTACCTACTCTTCATTGATGAGCAGTACGACAAACAAGCTGCCATGTTGAGGAACTGCATCCACCGCGCCAAAGAAGCCAAGCTCTACGCCCGAAAACTCCATGTATAGTTCACCGAAGCCCAAGCCCAAGCAGCCACCGCTAAAAGCCGTGAGACTGCTATCGCTGAAGCCCTAAAGACCGCCAAAGAACGCCATGCCGAGCAACTAAGGACCGCCTACCTCGTCACCAGATCCAAGCAAAGGATGCTCACCATAGACGAGCATGAACCCCAGATTCTAGAAGGAATCCCCGTCTACCCTCCAAAATGAAGAAGACTGAACCTCAAAGCACCACAACCTACGGAAGTATCCGAGATTGAGCACCTTATTTCGTTCACCCAACCACTGCCAAGAGAAGAAGAAGACCCACAGCCCAGCTCAATTGAAGGATGCCATGAGCACTAGAGCAATGCCGCCCCGTACGATGAAGTAGATTAGTGCTCCCTAGGGAGATGTACCCATAGCCTAGCACCTCCCTCCCCTCCATGTTGTAATCCTCCCGTCGCATTCAAAGGCATTATGCCTGGCTCGTGATCCTATAGCATTCACATGCTCACCCCCTGGTAAAAATCCAGTTAACAGGGTGTGCATGACCAGAACATCAGAAGTTAAGGAAAGGGCGAACATAAGGAATAACCCACGCAAGGAGTAAATAGATCTAAGGAATAGAAGATTTAAGGATAAATCTTCTAAGTGGGGTAGTGATAAAGACACGCCTATGATGTCCAATAATAATTTGCCCAATCTTTCATGGTACAAAAATTCAGCAATAAAATATTTACCAAGCAGCCTTTTCAGATAATATATATTGTCCAGGAAGTAAATTCTGCTCTCAAACTGATGTGAACAGCAGTCTCACACCGGTCTACTAGCTGGAGGACGACGGCACAGGAATGAAAGCTATTCTCGGCAATCAAACAAATATATAATCAATCAACTTAACTGGAGATTCAGATCCGTTTAGCAGCTCTTCCACAAGGCAACTAGTACAATAAAATATTGTTGGACCAAATATTCTCGATGCAACACAAGTACTGATTCAATTGACTAAATAATAACAGTTATGGTCCACAACAATATAGATGAACTTCCGTCGGAATTAGATATGATTTAATATTACGGCCAAACTTCTCACACTATATCAATCTTGATTTATCGAACACCGGCAGCAGTAACAGATATTCGATATGATATAATAGAGGAGGGATCGGCTTACACAAAATGCAATCCAAACCCTAGATAACTTCTTCCACCCGCGGCCACGACGAACCACGATCAGAAGACGAGGAACTCCGAGATTCCAAGCGACGCGCCCAAGCTGTAGCAGCTCGATCGCGCAACTCCACGCAAATCCACAAGGATCCGGAAACACCCAACTAGGGTTTCACGAGCGGCGGCTCGACGAGGAATAATCCCAAATAAAATCCAATCTCCTTACAAGGGTTCCTGACTCAGGCTTTAAAGGCACGCAGGCTGCCATGGAAAACTTGGTCGAACCAACACCAGCCGGTCTGACATGACGTGGAACGTGTTCTATTTGGACTTGACGCCTAACTAGACTTGACCATGTGACACAAAACGGACTCAATCAAAACCGTGCAAGACCAAAAGCAAAGAGACTCATCCTGACGTAAAATTGCTACTAGCTATAACCATAAATAATAAACTATTCCGGCCATGCTGCTAATCATATCATTAGAATATATGTGATCTCCTTGCTAGCAGAATGCATGTATGGATATGTATTAAATTACCAGCTTCTCAGCAAGAACTCCCCTTCGTCAATAATACTCAGGTAATGTCCACCTCCACCTGCATGGAGCCAATAAACATATATTTCCTTGGCTTCCTTTTCTCCACTTTTCCGGACAGTAAAGCACCTCTAAAAATTATATTTGATGAAAGGCCAGCAGCAGTAAATTTATCCATGTCCTTGCTATATTTCTCACCAAAACTAAAAGCTCCAAATTGAAGACCAGATGATATTAGAGAATTACTGGCTGCTATATTCGAAACAACACAAGAATTTTCTATGGGTATATTTTGAGGAGCCATGGGCTCATCATCCTCTCCTTCTTCAAACAAAGCCGCCCTCGGCTTTGAGATAAATTCAAAACCTTCTTTGGTGGAACTAGCAGTGCCCCCAATTATAGCCATATTGTCCTCATTCTCCTTCACGTGAATAGCTAATGAGCCCAACTGATTTTTCTGAACTTTCACAAAATTAAGTGAGACTGAATTCTTGCACTTGTTGTCAGAAGCCACAATAGGTAAATTAATGGTCACATCATCCTTTCTTGCATTATTTGGAATATTTGAATTATCAGCAGCATACAATGGAGCTAAAGCAGATGTACCATTCTTCTCAGCATTGTCAAAGGTAGAACCAAACTGAATTGTTGGTTTAATTGGCTCTGCGCAATTAACTGCAAACTCTCTAATATCAATATTTACAGTAGGAATATTCACGCCATTCTCTCCCTCTTGAAACAAAGCCGTCCTCAGCTTTGGGGTAATTTCAACAACCTTTTTCTTCACTTTTGAAGTAGCAAATACCTCAGCCTTAATAGCAGTCTCAGGCATTGGTTTGAGCACATGAGTAACACCTTTGTGCACAAACGAATAATTATTAGAATGACCACCATGAGTAGCATCAAGATCAAACTGCCATGGTCGACCCAACAACAAATGACATGCACTTAATGGTGCAACATCACAATCCACAGTATCAATATATGTTCCAACTAAAAATTTAACTCTAGCCTTATGAGTAATTTTCAGTGTACCACTTTGATTCATCCATTGTATATAACGCGGCGTTGGAAGCCTCCGCGTAGATAAAGACAAAGCATGAACAACATCTGAACTAATGACATTAGTGAAACTACCACCGTCAATAATTAGTTTGCATACCTTATCCTTAATTGTGCACTCCGACTGAAATATGCTGGAGTGTTGCCCCTTCACAGTAGCAACAGCACCATCACTGTGTATTTCACTTGCCATCATAGATAATCCATCTGACACATCATCTGTATCATCAACGTTATACTCACACTGAGTATCACAAGCAGAAGCACTACTATGCAGCCCCGATGTAGAAGAAAGATCAGCACTCCCATGTATAACTGGCGGTTCGGGCACTGCAACATTCTGCAACTTCTTCAGTTTCTTAGAAGAACTACCAATTGGCTTGGTGGTTTGAGGTTTTGAACCATAAGCTTTAGCGACCATTTTCCTTGAATAAAATGGAGAAAAAAATAGGCGTTGTAGCACAACCTTCATATCGCTCCATGTCCGACAAGGAAATTCTTTGTCATAGTCAACCCACCAATGTCACACCCCAAAATTTTTGATTTTGGGTTGTGCATAGAAAACACCAATTAAAATAAATGTTTTAATATTCGGATAAAATTTCCTAAGTTTAGTTTATGATAGCATCAATTAGTTATAAAAAAATAATATCTTTCTTCTCCAGCACGTCTTTATCTTTTTCCGCAATCAATATTCCTTGTTTCTCAGCTCAAGTTTTCATTGGGAGTTTCCTAAAATATTTTCTTTGTAACCCAAATCACTCCTTTCAGTTTCTCGTCCATCAATCAATCTCTACAAACTTCTCGAGAATTTTTCCGACTTTTTCTGTAGCTTGTTTCCACTTGTCTGTGAGCATAATCTAATTTTTAGATGCTCCAAAATATCTTTTCATGAGCTCCAAATACTTTATTTGGGTTCCTCATATTCCATAATGTCTCTAAAAAATTCCCTCAAATTTTCAGAGCTTTCGGAGTATTTTTCGCGGCTTAAATAATAATTCTGGACTTTTCTAGAATTATTTTATCCATGAAATTAATTAATTCCGAAAATAATAAATACCTCATTTTCCACCAAAGCCTGTGTGCAATAATCCTAAATGCCCATTCATTTATTTACTAATGGGCTTTAATAATTAATTAGGCCTATTAGTAAAGATGGAGGGTGCAACATCAATTAGCACCATATCGCTAGTTGACATGAAGGTAGAGAGTTTTCCTCCCTATATATACGTACCTACCCCATGGGCAAAGCACACCAAAAACTACCGTGGAGGAGCCCCTAGTTTGGGAAATCTCTCGTGTAGTAAATTAGATATTTTTCCTCCTTCTTGTGTCGCCCCAGGCCGAGGCCCTTCAGATGGATGGAGGTAAAAAGATGAAGTATCTACGGTTCTGCCACTGGTTCGTAATATCTTTGTTGTTTCTTCGTTTTAATTTTGTTTTGCTCCGTTTCAGTTGCGTTAGTTTCGTATAGTTGCGCTCTACGTAGTAGTGCTGACATATATCGTGTCACCCAATTATGAATTTATTGATTTATGTCAAAGTTTTAAATCTCCGGCTAAACCATTTAGCTGCTGTCCTCTTCAACAGCTAAGTGAGGCTATAGCTCAAACTGCAAAGGGAGCGGTTCGGAGCACTCCGTTTGCTGACCCTCTGCCCCGTTATAGAAATGAGGAGGTTCAGGGTTGACCTGCCCCTCCCGTCAAGTAACCTGTGCCGGCCCGTGGGGCACCTGAGGTTCACCATTCCACGTGTTGGTTGTAGTTCGCTTGGAGGCCTGGCTTTGGGCGCCTAGCCCTGATGGGGGACTGGTTCAAGTATTCACCGTTGC
The DNA here is from genome assembly GCA_022457205.1 of Saccharum spontaneum. Taxonomy (NCBI): domain Eukaryota; kingdom Viridiplantae; phylum Streptophyta; class Magnoliopsida; order Poales; family Poaceae; genus Saccharum; species Saccharum spontaneum. The sequence continues at coordinate 40,702,776 of CM039598.1, read as the reverse complement.
AGAGAATTACAGCAAAATTAATCCAAAATGACTATGCAATAATCAAGAGGTCACAAAAAAAAATTAGGATGAGAATTACGTAAGTGTCATAGTTTACTTAAATTACAGAGGCTCTAACAAATCACCATTGATTATGAAATTAAACAAAAATTACATAAAAAAAGTACATGTCCAGAAACTTTTTTTGGGATCTAATAAGAACTTTGTAGCAATGAAGTACAAATTAACTGGCATGGCACATGCGATATTATCTAGATAGTCAGGTTCTGCATATACAAGTGTCATGTACAAAAGAAAACTTCCCCTGCATCAAAGTTGCAGAACCGAGCATCACCAAGATCGCAAAGAAAGCAGCACATCACCAACATCATCCAGCAACAGCCTTTGTTCCCCACGCACTGTCATCTGCGCCGCCGAGATTTAGGAATAGCCGGCGGCAGTCGTCCGCTGTCTCGAGCAGCTGAGGGCCGACTACTCCATGGACCAAGGTGGTAGATGTAGATTTCTTTTCCCTCACCACTTCTTTCTCTCTCCAGTCTCCATCTCTATCCAGACGTTTCTGGTGCTGGGGAGAAGATTGGGAGGTGGCGGCGCATGCCTGTAGGCTGCTCGTGGGATGCGTTGAGGGTGAGATTGAGAAAGATGTATGCTGCCTAGTAGGGTAGAGAAAAGGCCCATGTTGGTCCCCAGGCCGGCCCAACTACCTTGTATTTGTGTTTTTATATTTTTCTTTACAACTATGAGGTTATATTTAAAGCTGAAAAAAAGTTTATATATGCATATAAGATTAAATATTTATAAAATAATAAAACACCGGAATGGTACACCGGAATGCACCGGTACCGAAACATCTCATTCCAAGTGTAAAACCGGAATGACTTCCGGAATGGAATTGATAAGTTAGATTTAAATGCAACTTGATTAATATTTATTTAACAGCTTTCTAACTAAAAAAAAGCAGCATAGGGGTATAATTTCGTTCTTGTTGCTTCGTGACTATGCTGGCGTAAGAGACGCATTAGCAACGTTGTTTACCATGTCACGTTATGTGTTTACAAATTAAATTATGTTTATTTGATTAATGTTTATGTCATGCTCTTTTAAATTAGAAGCGACTTAGGTTTATACATAGAACATTGTTAAATAAATGTTAACTTGATTAATATTAACTTAAATGTTTCTTAATCATAATTAGTTTAGTTAAATATGAAGCATGTAGTTAATTTAACTAATATTTATCTACTGTCTTATCAAATTAAAAGTAACTTTGGTTTATAATTTGTCTTTTATAAATAATCAAATGCTATCATGATTAATAAGGACTTAAGTGCTTCTTAAATAGAACTTGTTTAGTTTATATAAGAAACATATAATGATTCGATTAGCTGTTATCACCTTCTTTATGCTTTCTAATTTATATGTTTAAATGACTTAAATACTAAATAAATATTTATAAATAAAATATGAATAAGGTTAACTTCATCTTTTATAATTCAATGTAAATTGGTTAATTTCGACTCGGTGTTGAGTCCAAATATGATTTGTCTAATCTGAACTAATTACTTTTCCATGATCTTGTTAGCTAAAATAAATAAGTATGTAGTGGTTCCTTTTATAGTATTCCGATAGTCTTTTTCTTTTTAACGATAGTTCTGTTATCGACGTTTCTTGTGTTCTCGTGACCGTAGCCGATAGCTCTCTTATAGTACGTCGTTTCAACTTGTGTGGTGTATTGTTCTTAGTTTTCTATGTTTGCTTCTTGCATGTTTGCCTATGCGTGATGTTCGCTACGAGTAGAATGAAAACCCTCTGTGAGTGTTGAAGATCAAGAGGGGATGGCCAAAAGACAACTGAAGGTTCTCGGAGCAAGTTGCTTTAGGTGTAAAGCAAGTTCAAGGCAAGTATAACATGGGATCATTCTTGTTGTCCTATTCACTGAAATTATCATACATATGCATGTGTCCTCCTTGATAACCATAGAGATTATAACTTAGCTATTGATATCTTGTTTCCTTGTCACCTATGGGACTTTGCATTGGGTAGTTTTGCTAGTGCTGAACATAAACTACGATCTTGTAATATGATTAATGGAATATGCAACAACACTAAAAGATGACTTCTTGATTACTGTTTAAAGAGGGCTAGAGCATGGGGTTATTTTTGGTGCTCTAGTTTCTCTCCATAAGGACTCATCTGTAAGCGAACATCCGGGACTTACAGTACAACTGTGAGGGCTATATGGCTCTGGCTTTAGTCAAGTATGAGGACCTTTTCTAGCTTGTTAGTGGTAACCTTCATGGCGTAAGAATGGCTTGACGAATCGGGTATAGTGCGGCCTCTGTCCTTATGTGTATAGGCTGCGCGTTATTGTGCCATTTGGAAGGGGGGCTCTACATCTGTTTGCCGAGTGAATCTAATGGCCCTAACTTGTTAGACGAACCTTTGAAAGACTTCATAGTGAACCCTGCCGACCTTCCTTGGTAGTGGGTCAAGAGGCTGATCACCTCGGGCGAAAGGGTAAATCACGACTCACAGTGAAAGTGTACAACCTCTGCAGAGTGTAAAACTGGTATATCAGCCGTGCTCACGGTCACGAGTGGCCTTGGACCCTTACGGAATAGAGGATCACTAATGACTATAAATATGTTTTTGCTATTCATTATTCATCTTTACATTGATCATATGTTTATTGTGGGATTAATGCAAACCTGATGCTTCTCATATGATAAAATTGTGATAATTAAAAGCTAAATGCAGTAAACCAGTGTCTATCCTTTTTGAGCCTCATGAACCCCGTGTTATATTTGTTGAGTTCGACATGGACTCACTCTTGCTATTTCCCTACACTCCAGTGTGTAGTAAGGTGCTGCTTAGAAGAAGAATAAAGGTATAGTGAAGTTTTCAGAAGTCTTTCAGAAGTGCTTGGCATATGGAGCCCCCAGTCAACCGTCCCTAAGAAGAATGGAGCCTGAAGTTTAGTCACCGTTCCGCGTTACTCTGATGTAAGTGTTAATATAGCTATGTATACATTATATAATAACATTGTTTCTGATACTTTTTCATTCTGGCATATGTGTGGACTTCCTGGGCACACATATGATTAGCCTGGTTTTGTTCTTTAGAAAACCGGGTGTGACAACCAATAAAAAACATCATTAGCTAAAGTCTCTTTGGCATAATATATCTCTGGAAGTCGACGACCATAGAAGAAATCATCCAGACTTTCTTCCCATTCAAAATACACCAAGGGACTACATGCTAGAGATAGCTTTGGCAAAGATTTAACTTCCTTGAGCAATTTCAAATCAGCCATTGAAAAAGAAAATCCAAATGCACCGTGAGCAACTCAGAAGCCGATACCAACTGATAAAGACACGCCTATGATGTCCAATAATAATTTGCCCAATCTTTCACGGTACAAAAATTCAGCAATAAAATATTTACCAAGCAGCCTTTTCAGATAATATATATTGTCCAGGAAGTAAATTCTGCTCTCAAACTGACGTGAACAGTAGTCTCACACCGGTCTACTAGCTGGAGGACGACGGCACAGGAATGAAAGCTATTCTCGGCAATCAAACAAATATATAATCAATCAACTTAACTAGAGATTCAGATCCGTTTAGCAGCTTTTCCACAAGGCAACTAGTACAATAAAATATTGTTGGACCAAATATTCTCGATGCAACACAAGTACTGATTCAATTGACTAAATAATAACAGTTATGGTCCACAACAATATAGATGAACTTCCGTCGGAATTAGATATGATTTAATATTACGGCCAAACTTCTCACACTATATCAATCTTGATTTATCGAACACCGGTAGCAGTAACAGATATTTGATATGATATAATAGAGGAGGGATCGGCTTACACAAAATGCAATCCAAACCCTAGATAACTTCTTCCACCCGCGGCCACGACGAACCACGATCAGAAGACGAGGAACTCCGAGATTCCAAGCGACGCGCCCAAGCTACAGCAGCTCGATCATACAACTCCACGCAAATCCACAAGGATCCGGAAACACCCAACTAGGGTTTCACGAGCGGCGGCTCGACGAGGAATAATCCCAAATAAAATCCAATCTCCTTACAAGGGTTCCTGACTCAGGCTTTAAAGGCACACAGGCTGCCATGGAAAACTTGGTCGAACCAACACCAGCCGGTCTGACATGACGTGGAACGTGTTCTATTTGGACTTGACGCCTAACTAGACTTGACCGTGTGACACAAAACGGACTCAACCAAAACCGTGCAAGACCAAAAGCAAAGAGACTCATCCTGACGTAAAATTGCTACTAGCTATAACCATAAATAATAAACTATTCTGGCCATGCTGCTAATCATATCATTAGAATATATGTGATCTCCTTGCTAGCAGAATGCATGTATGGATATGTATTAAATTACCAGCTTCTCAGCAAGAACTCCCCTTCGTCAATAATACTCAGGTAATGTCCACCTCCACCTGCATGGAGCCAATAAACATATATTTCCTTGGCTTCCTTTTCTCCACTTTTCCGGACAGTAAAGCACCTCTAAAAATTATATTTGATGAAAGGCCAGCAGCAGTAAATTTATCCATGTCCTTGCTATATTTCTCACCAAAACTAAAAGCTCCAAATTGAAGACCAGATGATATTAGAGAATTACTGGCTGCTATATTCGAAACAACAAAAGAATTTTCTATGGGTATATTTTGAGGAGCCATGGGCTCATCAGGTAGATCCAGATCCCAATCCAAGAAAAGCAAGAAAATACAAGAGCAAGGTAGAAATAAGTGAAGCAAATAGATGCAAGCTTTTGGATGAAAAATGGAATCCAAATGGAACCCTAAGAGCACTATGATTGTTGCTCAAAAGAAACAAGACCAGAGGATTGGCACTGCAAACCCGAAAGGATTGAACCCAAGAAATCATCATACTAGGGTGGATCATCAGAAGACAAGCTCTACAACTCAAGATAAAGGAGTGATACTCAAAATTGGAAGACACCAGAAGACCAAGACCACTCGAGCAACTCTACAACCAACAAGCATACGAAGATAGAAGAATACTTAAGGATCAAATTTTCTAAGTGGGGTAGCCCTGAAACTAGGAGAAGGACTAGAAAATTCTCGAAGATCAAAAAGACAGCAGAAGAACCAAGAAAGGGGGAATAGGCAATGAAAAGTAGGTCAAGCAGCTACCAATGGCCAAGAAGTATACCTCCTCCCAATAGGATGTGATTCCCAATTGGGAGATCGCAAGGTGGTATATCCTTGTTCAAACTAAGTGGTAATCACCCTGGCAAGGCGATAGAGTTATGCTCTTCCCAATAAGGTACCACCACCATAACGACAGGGTGGTACGTAGACCGATCGAGGAACTCTTCGGAGGAAAGCTCAACAAGGCAAATAAACCCTCCCCTCTCTAGACCCTTCTCCCTAGGTTCCCTCCCTCTCATAGGTTTTGTCACTAGTTGCATGAATCTCGGGGACGAGATTCTTCTAAGTACGGTAGATCTGTAACACCCATGTTTTTGCATCATAATAAAAGCCACTAAAAATTTGAACTTTTAAAACTTTACAACAAATCAAAACTTACTTAGTTTACTTTCCGCAAAAACCATCCTTAAAAGAAAATGTTTTCCAAAAGAACCTTGCATTAAAACTCACCATATGCATTTAGACTAGGAAACATGATTGCTTAAATGTTTGCTTGCTTGGTACTTGGCTTGTTTGATTGTTATGATTTCATGTGTAAGCTCTAGAATTTATTTTGGCACCAAATAATAGTCATGACTCTTCCCCTTTGATTCCTTCTTACTAAATATCCCCTTGACACCCCCCTTGAATTATCCTAACCACCCACATACCAAGTTCCCTTGAAACCCATCTCAAATTCATTCAAACATACCTAGTTTATTTTCTGGGAAATGGAAAAGGAAATGAAAATGAAAAAAGGATATTGGGCTCAATTCCTCCTCCCTCCTTTCCCTGGCCTGCCTCATCTCCCGCTTGGGCCGACCAATCGCTCGGCCTAGCGAGCAGCCGAGCCGTGCCACGCTATCCCTCTCCCGCGCAAGCCAGTAGCTTAGCAAGCCTAGCCCAAAAATGCCACCGCAGCCCACTCACTCGCTAGCACTACAGCCCGCTTCCCTCCCCTTTCTGCCGCTGATAACGTGACCCCACTGGTCAGCATCATCATCTACCTTGAGACAACGACGCAAATCCTGCGTCGCCTGTTGTCTACACCATCACTCCTAGCTCGCAGCCCCACCATCGCTCCACTAGCTAAGCCTGAGCCCCACCAGCGAACCGCCTCTCTCCCTTGCCCCCTTCCGCGCCATCCCTATCTCCTCCACAAAGCCAATCGACACATGCATGCCAGTGAGGATGCTACCTTGGCCCCTACCCTTCCCCGGCCAAATGAGGAGGAGCACGAGCTATAGCGACTCACTGCCAGACCAACCAAACACGTGCCCACGGTGATGAGATATTTTCCGTCACGGAAAAGATCTCACCGCCGGCAAACCGACCTTGGTGCCTATAAAGAGGCCCGATCCGAGCTCCCCAGCTTCACCCGTCAACACCACTAGCTTCGCCTAGGGCTAGAACACCCCATCTCCCTCTTAGTTCCCTTCCTCCCCTTCCCTCTAGGGTGGTAGCTCATTCTTCCCCAATTTGGGATGCCACGGTCGCCATGGCAGCGAGCTCAAGGCTCGCCCATCCTGGGGCACCATAGGCCAATTGAAGTAGACCGTGATCTCACCGACACTCACTCCTACCTCCTTCGCCCCTCTAAACTCTCTCCACCCCTCTACATTCCCCTAGCCACGCAAAGCTCCGCCGTCGTGCTGCCCATGCCACCGCCACCGCAGCACCATAGCGCTTAGTCGCAACCACACCGCCGCTACGCACTTGCACCACACGCCACCACTCACGCTAGACCCCTCTTTGCCTATTATAATGCCTTGGGAACCCCACCGCACCACCACCGCTGTTCCGGCAAGCTGCCATCGCCGCTCCCCGGCACCGCCACCACCCCCACCTACTTCTAGAGCCATGCCAAAGCCACGGTAGTGCCGTCCACCTCTTTCCACCAAGCCTCGGGCAAAGCTGCCGCCGGTGTAAACAGCCCCAATGAACTCCTCACCCACTGCCCTATTTCAACGTCGCGCCAACGTCATCGCCATCACCCTCCGTCCCCCTACGTCTCCCCCCGCTCTCTGCCACGCGGGCCCAGCCCAAACGACATCCCATGCCAGTTAAGGGAAAAGACAAGGAAGGCCCACGTGTTAGCGACCACCTCGCGCCAACACGCCGACCCCACCTGTCATACACCCTCCCCACGCTGATGGGTACAATAGGAGGAAAACGCTGGGTACACCTAGGCAGTGTACACAGAAAGCTACAAAGCCCATTTCCATGCATAGAAAAATTCCTAGAAAATTTCTAAATAAACTAGGTACACCCTAGATACTACCCAAATATTTTCATCTCATTTCCATTATTCTGTCTACCAAAAATAATTCCCAAGCTCTTTTCCACATATATATTATTCCCGCTTAATCCTTAAAAATCCATATCTCCACCATCCCATCTCCAAATCACTTGCTTCCACCACCAAAATTCCTCTAAAGCCCTATAAATTCCTACCACTTACCCCATTATTTGGTGCCCATTTAGGTTCTAGTTTTTCCTATTTTTCCTTTTATATAGTTAAATGCTAACCCTTGCAATAGTCTGCCACTATGGTAGAAGATGACCCTGTATATTCGTGTATGCTCTCATACCACGACACATGCTCGAATATGAATATGTCCATACCCAATCACCTCAAATAGTAACCACCCACGTAAACACATAGGAAAGTGCTCGGTACCCGAGTACACACCAAAATGTGGCTAACTTAGCCTTTCACCCTCTCCTGCTTCCTAGCTGACCCCAGGCACACACATATGCATGTGTGTGTGTGTCGCTAACCCCATAGACCTGAGGAGACCAACCAGGACATCTATGATGACTTGGTGAGGCTTTCTCCTTTTAGGTTCACATAATAGTGAATCCCTAATAATGTGGTCTGGTTTACCGTCAGCCCAGCCACTCCCCTCTACCAAACCCATAGGGCCCTACCCTGTGGATAGAATACCTCTATCCAAACCTTTAGGTTTACATAATAGTGATAACCTGGCTAACTACCCAACAACTATAGGATTAGCCCATAGGACCAACCACCTAGGATCTTCTCTGATTGATTGTGCTTGTTTGTTTTTCCCTCTGTTTGTGCCCCTTATTTGTCAACGCCAGACTATGTAGGATAGAAGACGTGAGAAGAACTCGATGGAGTCTAGAAGCCCAGAATGGGAGACACAAGTTCCGACGAAGGAATAATCGTCAGTGAATGGAGGGAAGTCCTGACTCCACCTTTTCCCCTCCACACCTAAGTAAACCCCTTAACCACCTACTTCTCACCACCACCATACTTGCTAGCCTCCACAACAACCCTCCACACCCCTTCTCCACCAATTAATAACCCAACCCTTTACACCTGACCCCCTATCATGCAATAATAAAAAATGCACAGGATAATGAGGATAAGGCAATGTTTACCTTGAAATGATATGAACTTAATGAACCTGACGCTAATAACTTTGGAACGTAAGATTGTAAAATTTGACTAAACCCTGACAGGGGGCAAGTGAAGGGTAATGTGTGCGGTACAGGTTACCTTGGTAGGTTCACCTAGTGAGGGTTCATGTTGGGAGATACTTGCCTTGGTCACATAAGGACTAGTTCATTGTCCCTCTCGCCTAGTGCGATGTTACGTACAGCCACTGCCTATATGGGTAGGCTTGGTCTCACACCCCATTGGGCGGAAGTATAATTTCTGCTAAGAGGCTGGTGTAGGCAATAGAATATCAGGAGCAGACATGGATGCTATGTGATCTTCCATGGTCTGGTTGGCGTGGATGCTAGATGATCTTCCATGTTAAGCCCCTTGATTTTGGCCACATTCGAGCCCATGACTATTGTTGATTTTTGTGATGGGATGATTAGGTATCATCCTGGATTTGTGTGTTTTCCAACCCTTGAGAAGCCATGGTAGAGTTATATGGAAGTTTAGGGTAGTCCCCAAGCAGATATGGGATCTCGTTAGGCTTGTTCCTACCACCGCGCTTGGCTTGGAGCTGTGTCTATCATGTGGGGAAAATTATATATCTCTGCAGAGTTTATCAAATCTATTTGAATAGTCACATCCTTGGAATGGGCAGATACTAGGATGGTATACTATGATTAGACTTCCACAACTATGATAATCTGGTAAGATTTGTTTCACTGCTTTGGTAACCATAACTAACACCAGGAACTGGTGAGAATGGTGATACTCTCCTAGGGCACAACTTATAATGATTAATTACTTCACCCTACCACCTTTACCTCAACCACCTCCACCACTAATACCCACCTCCACATATAGCCTTCCCCTTTCCACATTTCTCTACCTAAAGTTTAGGGCTTGTTGAGTACTCTATGTACTCAACCCCTCCTCTATTCTATGTTTTTAGGCGAGAAGCCACAAGAGGACAGACCAGGATGGAGCTACTGAAGCTACGCAAGGATAGGATACCAAGAGTATACTCGAAGACGGAGCCGTGTGAGAGAGCTACGCTAGGATCACGACGTTAGGGATCTAGGAGTACGTTTAAGGAATAAGGCAAGGGTTACATCTGCACTCCAAGCTGCCTATAGGAATGGAGCCATGCTGACATAGAATCATTGACTCTTATATACTATATAAGGATAGAGGCCTAAGCTATGCAATCCAAACCATTACCATGTTTTCCCCATTAGCAATAAAAGTATGGTTTTTGATATAAATCTTGTTGATCAGTGCTTATCAGCTACGGATCCAGGGACTGATACATAATGCACAGAGGACCCTAGAAGTAGGGGCCCGACAAGTACCACTAGCCAAATTCCAAACTCTATAAGCCTTGCTAGTAGTGGAGTAGCTAAGCAAGAAACCTTTATCACATTTCTTCTCAAACTTGCTCAATCTAGTGCCTTTCTTCAATATGTAGCATTTGCAACCAAAAACCCAAAAGTATGCAATGTTGGGCTTTCTTTCATTCAAGAGCTCATATGGTGTCTTCTCCATCATGGGGTGACAATAGAGTCGGTTGCTGTTGTAGCAAGCCATGTTGATTGCTTCAGCCCAAAATGAATGACTCACATTGTACTCACTCAACATTGATCTTGCCATGTCAATCAAAGTTCTATTCTTCCTCTTAGCTAGACCATTTGATTGTGGAGTGTACTTGGCCGAGAATTGATGCCTCATTCCAAAATCATCACATATCTCATCAACTCTTGTATTCTTGAACTCACTACCATTGTCACTTTTCTCTTTCTTGATGGTTGCTTCAAACTCATTGTGAATTCTCTTGATGAATGTCTTGAAGGTTGCAAACACATCACTCTTATCAACAAGAAAGACTACCCATGTATATCTTGTAAAGTCATCCACTATCACAAATCCATATTTGTTTCCACCAATGCTAGTATATGTGGTTGGTCCAAATGAGTCCATGTGCAACAACTTAAATGCCTTAGATGTGCTCATCATGCTCTTCTTAGGATGGGTGTTACCAACTTGCTTTCTGGCTTGACATGCACTACATAGCTTATCCTTCTCAAATGTGACATCTTTCAAGCCTCTAACTAGATCATGCTTAATCAACTTGTTCAATTGTTTTATTTCAACATGACCAAGCCTTCTATGCCATAAGCAACCCATGCTAGACTTAGTAAGCAAACATGTTGACAATTGAGCTTCTCTAGCATTGAAATCAATCAAGTATAGATTCTCGTATCTAAATCATTTGAATATCAAGTTAGAACCATCTACACGTATGATCTATACATCATCCACACCAAATATACACTTGAAACCAAGATCACACAATTGAGCCACCGACAAAAGGTTAAAGTTCAATCTCTCTACTAGTAGCATATTAAAAATGCTCAAGTCATTGGATATTGCAATCTTACCAAGACCTTTAATCTTGCCTTTGCCATTGTCACCAAATGTGATACTATCAACCCCATTGCTCTCATTTGTGTTGATTCAATTGAATATTCTTGAATCATCGGTAATGCGTCGTGTGCACCCACGGTCAAGCACCCAATGCCTTCCTCTAGCTTTGTAATTGACCTACAAAAGAACATCAATTCCTTTTAGGTACCCCAACTTGCTTGGGTCCTATTGGTGTTTGACCACTGATAGCCTACCACAGGGGTACCTGGGATAGTTTTTCGGGCTTCGGTGCGTGCTAGAACTCGACGATGAACACAGAGACAGTTAATTTATATTGGTTTGGGCCCTCGATCAATGATTGAGTAATAACCCTACGTCCAGTTAGCATTAGCCTTTGCGTTGGATTGATTGTGTTGTATCGTTCGTTGTTATAGGGGTGCCCATGCCCTCTCTTTATATCAGTAGAGAAGGTTGTGGTGCGGTTACAATCCTAGTTCAGAACACTGCCATGTTGTAGCTAGGAGCACATAGTTGTTTCCAGAGTCAGGTTCTGCCTATGCTCTTTGTTGCTACCTTGCTCATCGTAGTACTGAGTTCGTTGGGTCTTATAAGATCTATAATCTTATGTCCTTTGATGATATTTGTAATAAAAAGTCTTTCTTTCTCTGTTGTTGTCTCCTTTTTGTTGTCTGATTGCTTTTGAGCATGGTCTAATTTGTTTATGAAGTATATGGGTTCTCTGAAGACAACAATAATGTATCATGTGAATCTTGTGGATGGGAGTACTTTCTGAATTGTGTGATCTATATTAATTCATTGATGGCGTGGTGTGAATGGATAAGTCTGGGATCTATCCGTTGCACTGTACCGTTGTGAACGGTTGCTTTTACCCGTTGTTTCGGCTGTGTCAGTTATGGCAGAAAATGGACCGTTGTGTTTCCATGCCGCGTTAAGCGGGCCTAATGGGCCATGTTTTTACCATTGTAAATCTATTTAAGGCCCTCTTTTTCTTCTTTCTTACCCTGTCTTTGTCATTTACTCATTCAGCCTTTGCAAAAAACCCTAATCTCCAGAGCTCCACCACCGTCATTGCCACCACCGCTGATCTCTTGCCGCTTAACCCTAGATCATTGCCATTGTATGGGCAAGAAGAAGTCATCAAGCAAGTTGAAGGAGGTCTTAGTGGACGAGGAGGCGTCGCTCTCATTTATCGAGAATCAAGAATTCATCGCTATGAGGGCTACGGAGAAGCTTTGGCCAGTTCTGACTACCACAGAGGATCAGCTACGTGATCTGGTCAAGGATGGTCTAATCCAATAGAAGGACTTTGCTAATTGGAAGGTCCCTAGCCAACATTGGGTTCCTACTCCTGGTCCTGGTGAGATCGTCCTGTTTATCTCTTTTGTTCGGGCCGGTCTCTGCTTGCCCGCCTCTGCTTTTCTTCATCGTTTCCTCCAATAGTTCAGGATTTGTCTTAATCATTTGACCCCAAATGGATTGCTTCATTTGTCCATGTTTGTTCATCTCTGTGAAACCTTCCTTGGAATCCCCCCTTCTATCTCCTTGTTTCGCTATTTCTTTCGTCTGAAACCACACCACCGGATTGATAATATTTCTCCTCTAGGTGGCTATGGGATTCAATTCTGCCAGGGTAAGAAGAATCTCTTTTTCAACTATGACCTTGTTGATTCTATGAAGGAGTGGCATTCCGAGTGGTTTTACACCGGAAACATGCTCCCTGCCCTTTCTGTTCACTCTGATTCTGGTCCCTTGGTCAATGATCATTTGAAGAACCCACTATCGAGCGAAGAGCTCAAGAAGATTTAGCCATTGCTTGATAGAATCCGAGTTCAGAAGTAGCAAGGACTAAACAGCTTTGGAATCGTCGCCAGTTATCTTCGCCGACGAGTTCAGCCTTTGAATGCGAGAGAGCACTATGGTTTTGAATATTCCGGGGCCGAGGACCCTTCTCGTATGGTCCCAGCTCTGGAGTTAACCAAAGAAGAGGTGCTGGAGCACCTCAAGAAGATCCTGAAGGGAGTGAGCATCGTTGCGCATACGGTCCCTGAGTACCGTGTTGACAACCCGCCTCCTGCTGTAAGTTATTTTTCTTTTGCAAGTGTTTTATTCTTTATATTTCCTTTGTTGCTGGTACTTTCTATATTGATTTCCCTTTCTTGCCTTGTTGTTTGTCTGTAGGATTTGGGTCAGAATTTTGTTGACCCGATTCCTATGGATGACCTCTCTTCTAGGGTAAAAATTGGGGAGAATCTTGCTGGAGCATCTTCAACCAGTAAGTCTCAAGCCACCACCATCCTTCCCGGTGCTTCCATTACAGAAACCATCCCATACATTGAGTATGTCTCTCGTCTAGTTCCCTAGGCTCCTCGTAGTATCAAGAGGACGCGGATAGATGATGCTTCAGCCAGGTTGTCTTCGACTAAGAAGCCTCGTCAACCAAGTACTCGTCCAGGTACTCAAGTTGTAGGTAGCATGCTCCTAGGTGAGCATTTTGATATTTTTGTTCTCTTTGTAGTTTGTTCGTGTTCTTAACTGAGTACTTTCTCATTTCTCAGATGGTTATGTGGTCTAGTTGCTGGAGGGTGAGGAAGATGAGGAAGAAGATGCGGCCCTCAACAATCGTCGGTGAGTTGCATTTGTATTTTTATTTTCTTGCTATTGCTCTTGATTGTTTCTTTTGACTTGTCCTTGTCCCTTCGTAGGAAGCGGTCATCGGGCCTGAGTTCCTCTATGGCTCAATTGTCGATGACGTTGTTCCTGGCGCGGGATGGTGACGATGTCTTTTCTGCTACCATGTTTGTGTCGAAACCTTTAGCTTGGCTTGGGGGTTTCAGTTTGAAGAAGTCAGCCGAGTAAGTGAATCCTGGTCAGGTTGTCTGCCTTTGTTTTCTCTCTTTTTTTGAGGTTTGTCCATTGTCTCGCAGATCTTCACCTGCGCCTTCTTTGATTCCTCGACCGGCTTCTTCGCATTCTGATGGTGCGGTGGTACGTACTGAGTCTCATGACTCAGAACGTACGCTCAGTGAGGCTGCAGTGAGGGAAATAGTGGCTTCTGATGAACATGCTGCTGCAGAGTCACCTACTCTAGGGATGGTGGTGACCGTGGTGGCAGGTCCATCTGAGGAAGTGGTCGGGGCTTCTGGTGCCCCGGTTGTCGCCTTGGTCTTGTTGTCTTCGCATCAGCCTGTTTCTCCTTCTGCTACCCTTGGTATTAGCAGTCAGCGTCTGGATGATGACGTGTTGCATGAATTTGACGCCACCCGTCACTTGTCGGAGTTGACTACGGGTGGGGAGTTCTAGCGGCTGGTGCGGCTTCTTTTGGAGAGAAACTTCAGGTAGGTTTTTCTTGAGTTATTATTTTGCTGGTCATCTCGGGTTCTTATGCCTTGTTGTTTTTCCCCTTCATCTTGCTCAATTAGTCTTTCTCTCAGGACCGTGTCGACTTATTTTTCTCGACTGAAACCAAGAAGAAGTTGACTTCTGAGATTAGTGCTCTGAAGACGGATCTTGACCTCTATCATTTTGAGATGGAGATTGAGCATCAAACACATCAGTAGGATGAGAAAGCTCTCTGTGCTCAGGTGATCGAGGCGGAGGAGCGGAGGAAAGTTGCGGTCCAAGATGCCTTGGAAAAGGTGGAGGCCATGAAGAAAGAGTGATGGTATTCCGAGTTCTCTTGTATTTTGTTCCTTCTTTTTACTTCTTGCTTCTTTCTGCTTGATTTTCCTTTACTGTCTTGTTCAACCCTTTTGAATGATATTGAAGATATGAAGACAAGCAAGTGCTTTTGAATGATATTGAAGATATGAAGATATCGGTCTGTAGCCATAATAGGGCCGAAGAGGTAAAGGCTCATGCCGAAGAAGAGCTTGCTCGTGCCAAGTTGATTAGGCTTGGTGCTGACCGAGATCTTGTACAGGGATGAAGACTATTGATGATTTGTCCAAGAAGTTGGCTTCATCTGATCAATGGTTTGCTATATTATGGAAATCTTTCAAGACCATTGCAAAGCTTCTTCGCACTTCTAAAGATGATAGGAAGACCTAGGGCGAGTTCATCCCCCTGATTCCTGAGCGGCTCCAGAACTTTGTGAAGGACGGGGTCCGGGCGTGTGTCAAGAACGTTTTGGCTCACGTCTGGGTTCTTGCACCGTCTGTTCCTCTGGAAAAGCTTATGGAGGACACTGATGATCAGGGACGGAACCAGCGGTAGGGCAACCAGGGCTAGAGCCCCCCTACCGCTGGTGAGTCCATGGAGCCCCCCTGAGCCCCGCCTACAAATTTCCACCATCGTTATCTAGAGAAGGAGGGTTAGACGTCTGAGATGCGTGTTTAGCCCCCCCTAATATTTTTTTGGCTTCATCACCGCTGATGATGACAACTATCTAGAGTCCATCGAGAATGTGGAATCTGAAGTTGAAAACCTAGCCAACTTTATTGCTGACAAGCTTGATATCCATCTCCCACATTCTGATGATGAAGCTGATAGTTAGGTTCTGTAGTATCTGGGCACATCTGTCTCTTTGTAAAGACACATTTTGTTTTGTGCTTTTTGTAAAGGAACTCTGGTTCTTTTGATACGTCTTTAATATCTTGCCTTGAGTGAATCTTCCCGAGTTGTTTTTCCAGACTTCTGAACTCTTTAAGTATGTGTTGGATATGAACCTCAGCCTTCGTAGGAGAAATCTAGGTTCCTTTGAGTTGTGTGACTCCATCTGAACTTGCTTTTTGTCGTAGGTCTTGCCTAGAATTGGTGCTATATCAGTCGGGTTGTTTTGTCCGGTGTAGAATAACATGGGATAGGGCGAACTCTATCTGGCTTGGTTGTGAAAACAACCCGAGATAGGTCGAGCACCTCTGGCTCTTATCCAGGTCATGTTGTGAGCTCAAACGTCTTTTCTCATTTGGTTTTGAAAACAACTCGGGATAGATCGAGCGCATCTGGCTCTCATCCGGGCCATGGAAACAACCAGAGATAGTGCTATCTAGCTCTTATCTAGGTCGTGAAAACAACCTAGGATAGGTTCCAGCTGGACTTGTCAGCCTTTTTTTGTCAAAATCTGATAACTATCCAAGTGTTTTGTCTTTTTCCTGTGTAGCAGGGTGAACTCGGTTGTCCTGTCCATTGACCTGCTCTACATGATAAAGTGCACCACTTTCACATCGGTAGCGCTGCGCATTTAATGTTGGAAACCAAAGCGCCATGTTGGCTTTGGTGAAGGGATTGACTCTGCCCTTAATTTGAGGTGGTGAAATTAAATCTATCTTTATCTCGAGGAGGCTGTTGGATTGCTTGAAGGGACGGGTTGGCCCTATTTAACTGCCTCCTTCGGTGATTGTTTTTGGCACTTCTATCTTTTCAATTTTGCCATAGCCAAGATGGTGAAGAAGAAATTCATCCAAAGGCGTTGCGTCCATAAGGTTCCGCGCTCGTTGCTTGCTCGTCCTTCAAGAGCAGTGACTATGGTGACATCGTCGAGTGGAGATTCTTCGTCTTTAGCTTCTTCGTCATTGGCGTCGTCGTCCCCTGGTGTTTGTGGGGCTTCAGTGGAGAAGGAGGCTCCGCCTACTAAGACATCAAAACCGGTTCCATCTTCGCGGGAGGTGGAGGATCCAGTGGCTACTCCTACGGTCAATCCTATCTTCGCTCCCCCATTGATGCCAAATTGATCGTCCTTAGTAGCGATAGTGAGGATGAAGTTGACTGGAAGGCACTCATTGCCAAAGATGAAGTCGACTGGGAAGTTCTTACCGCAGAAGATGATGAAGTCGAGTCTGTGGGTAGTTGGTCTCCATCGAGGATCTGATGTTGGCTTGGGTATGCTATTATTAGCCCTTGCTTTGATGTTGGCGTAAAGGAAATTGAAGGGTGGGTTACCTAGTTGGATGTCCGGTTGTTGACGTACCCGGTAGTTCAGTTTGTTATGTAAATATTTATTCTTCCTTAAATCCGAGTAGTTTCCTGTGGTGTAATCCATCCTCTATTGTCGAAGGTTGTCTCTGTTTTGAAAAAAGGTGTCTTTGTCTTCTTTTGATGATGATTCTGAGAATTAGCCCTTCTCCATGGTGTCTTGCAAGAAAGCTTCCTTTTAGTGTTTTCTTTCTGTATTATTTGTTTGTCATGAACCTCGGTGAGCACCGACGCTTCTGCCCATATCCGAAGTAGTTTTGAGAGGTCAGGCTTCTTTCATACTTTCTTGCTTATTGAGGTCTTTGCATGGACTTAATTTCTATCCTCATCTGAATAGTTCTAGACAGAACGAGATCAAGCGTATTCGCAACTATTTTGCTCTTGTCTTTGTGGATTACAAGCTCAAGCGTCTTTCTAGCTCTTTTGCTCTCATCCGGTTGTGAAAACAACTTGGGATAGTTTGAGCACCTCTGGCTCTCATCCAGGTTGTGAGGACAACCTAGGATAGGTTCAAGTGTTGGCCTGTCTACCTTACTCTCATCTAAGCCTGAAAAGTTCTTAGGATTGTGAGCTCAAGCATCTTTTCAGCTCTTTTGCTCTCATCCGGTTGTGAAAACAACTCGGGATAGGTTGAGCACCTCTGGCTCTCATCTAGGACGTGAAAACAACCTAGGATAGGTTTGAGTGTTGGCCTATCTGCCTTACTCTCATCCAAGCCTGAAAAGGCCTTGGGATTGCGAGCTCAAGCATCTTTTCAACTCTTTTGCTCTCATCAGGTTGTGAAAATAACTCAGGATAGGTCGAGCACCTCTTGCTCTCATCCAGGCCATGAAAACAACCCAAGATAGGTTCGAGTGTTGGCCTATCTGCCTTACTCTCATCCAAGCCTAAAAAGGCCTTGGGATTGCGAGCTCAAACATCTTTTCAGCTCTTTTGCTCTCATCCAGTTGTGAAAACAACTCAGGATAAATCGAGCACCGCTGGCTCTCATCTAGGCCTTGAAAACAACCCAAGATAGGTTCGAAGGTCGATCTATCTGCCACACTCTCATCCAAGCCTAAAAAGGCCTTGGGATTGTGAGCTCAAGCATCTTTCAGCTCTTTTGCTCTCATCCGGTTGTGAAAACAACTCAGGATAGGTCGAGCACCTCTGGCTCTCATCCAGGCCATGAAAACAACCCAGGATAGATTCAAGTGTCGGCCTATCTACCTTACTCTCATCCAAGCCTAAAAAGGCCTTGGGATTGCGAGCTCAAGCATCTTTTTAGCTCTTTTGTTCTCATTCGGTTGTGAAAATAACTCGGGATAGGTCATAATAAGACAAATGTTGGCGAGGGATATTATCTTTATTCCATTGACCGTGGATCCTAATTACATATCGCTTTTATTGTTACATAGATTTTGTCTTGAGTTCTTCAAGCGTAGAATCTTCTTAGCTGGCTGATATGCCACGTATTCTTCACTTCTTCCCCATCTTTGGTCATTAACTTGTATGTGCCTAGTCCAAAGACTTTTGCGACAATAAAAGGACATTCCCATGGGCTGAGTAGTTTATGGCGTCCGTCAGTCTTTTGTATTCTTCGTAGTACTAAGTCTCTGACTTGTATTGAGCGTTGTTTAGTACTTTTGTTGTAGTGGCACCTTAGACCTTGGAGGTATTGAGCTGACTGAAGGGTAGCGTTTATCCTGACTTCTTCTGTACTGTCAAGTTCTAATCTTCGAGTCTATTCTGCTTCTCCTTCTTTGTATTGCTCTATTTTTTAGGATGTCCAGATCAAATCTGCTGGTAGTACGGCTTCTGATCCATATACTAGAAAAAAGGGGGAGTATCTAGTTGCTCTTCTTACTTGAGTGCGGAGCCCTCGTACTACTTAGGGTAGTTCTTCAATCCATTTGGAGTCGTAGTCTTCTAGTTCTTCATATAATCTTTGTTTTAATCCGGCTAGTATAAGTCCATTGACTCTTTCTACTTGTCCGTTGACTACAGGGTGTGCAACTGACGCATAATTTATATTGATGCCACAGTCTTATGCCCAATTTCTAAATTCAATAGCTGTAAAAGGGGAACCCAAGTCTGTGATGATTTGGTTGGGTATTCCGAAACGGTGCATGATGTCTTGGATGAACTCGACTGCTTGTACTCGATCCACATGGTGCATTTGTCGATTACGACGAAGATGTATTCAAAACCACCTTTGGCCTTTTTGAGTGGTCCTACTTGGTCTAGCCCCCAGCATACGAACGACCAAGCGGGAGGGATGCAAATTAGTTCGTGAGCTAGTGTGTGAGCTTGCCTCACGAACATTTGACACCCTTTGCACTGTCTGACTAGTTCTTCTACATCTTTCAAGGCTGTTGGCCAATAAAAACAGGTACGAAAGGTTTTGCCCACCAGAGTTCTTGAGGCTGCGTGCTTGCCGCAGCATCCTGAGTGAATTTCTTCTAGGATTTCTTTTCCTTCTTCTCTTGTGATACATTTAAGAAGTACTCCTGATGATGCGGCTCTTCTGTAGAGATTGTCACCTATGTGGACGTAATTCTTGCTTTTTTTGATTATTCTGGTTGCCTCTTCCCTATTAGCCGGTAGTTTGTTTTCTTTGATGTAGTCAATGAAGTCTTGAGTCCATGATTTGGTGATTACCATGATGGATTGTTGGTGCTGGTGGCTCAGGGGTTATCTCACCGGGTTGTTTTGTGGAGGGTGATGGCAATTCCTCTACAAACACCCCTGGCGGGACCTTTGCCCTATCCGATCCTAGCTTCGCGAGGACGTCTGCTGCGATGTTTGAATCTCGCAGGACATGTAGGATTTCTAGTCCTTGGAAATTTTTCTCTAATTTTCGTACTTTAGCGCAATAGGAGTCCATGTTTTTTTGGTATAGTCCCAGTCTTTGTTGACTTGATTGATGACCATAGCTGAGTCTGGATAGACAAGTAATCTTTTGATTCCGAGAGAAGCCGCGATTCTTAGCCCATAGATGAGTGCTTCATATTCTGCTTCATTATTTGTGGCTTGCCATAGGATTTGGAGTAGCATGTAAGCTGTTTTCCTTCTAGGGATATGAAAAGAACACCTACACCTGCTCCACCTAACTTGAGTGATCCATCGAAGTACATTTTTCAATGATCGAGGAAGGTATCTGGTGCGGGTTATTGGATTTCTGTCCACTCGGCCACGAAGTCTGCGAGTGCTTGTGATTTTATTGCCTTCCGAGAAGAGAAATCAATATTTAGAGCTCTGAGTTCAACTGCCCACTTTGATATACGTCCTGTCGCATTTTTATTGCGTAGGATGTCTCCAATAGGGAAATCTTTTATTACGGTGATCTTGTGGCTTTCAAAGTAGTGCCGAAGCTTGCGGAAAGTGATTAGGAGGGCATAGAGTAGTTTCTGTACATGCAGGTACCGTATTTTTGAATCTATCAAAACTTCACTGATGTAGTATACTGGCCGCTGTACTTTGTATAAATGCCCTTCTTCTTCTCTCTCCACCACAATTGCTGCACTGACCACAGTTAATGTTGCTGATATGTATAGGATCTATCAAAACTTCACTGATGTAGTATACTAGCCGCTGTACTTTGTATAAATGCCCTTCTTCTTCTCTCTCCACCACAATTGTTGCACTGACCACAGTTAATGTTGCTGATATGTATAGCATCATGTCTTCATTTTTCTTTGGTGGTGTAAGTATGGGTGATGAGGTGAGGTACATTTTAAGGTTTTCAAAAGCCTCCTTGGCTTTCTCTGTCCACTCAAACTTGCCTATCTTTTTTAGTAGCTTGAAGAAAGGGAGTCCTTTTTCGCCAAGTCATGAGATGAAGCGATTTAGGGCTGCCATGCTTCCTGTCAATTTTTGCACATCTTTTACACTGTGTGGGGGTGCCATTTCTGTTATGGCTCGGATTTGCTTGGTGCTTGCTTCTATTCCTCAATTACTGATCAGGAATCCGAGTAGTTATCCTAAAGGTACTCCGAAAACACACTTGTTTGGGTTCAATTTCCACTTCCATTTATTTAGATTTTCAAAAGTCTGCTTCAAATCTTCGATTAGCATGTCTGGGTTCTTTGTCTTTACTACCACATCGTCGACATAGGCTTCCGCGTTGTTGCTAATTTGTTCACTGAGACATATTTGGATAGCTCTTTGATAGGTAGCTCTCGCGTTCTTGAGTCCAAAGGACATGGTTTTATAACAATAGGCACCGAAAGGAGTGATGAAAGATGTCTTGCTCTGATCTTCTCCTTTTAATGCAATCTGATGATATCCTAAATAGCAATCGAGGAAAGACACCAAAGCGGATCCTACTGTTGAATCGACAATTTGATCAATTCGCGGTAACCTGAACGTATCCTTTGGGCAATGTTTGTTGAGATCCGTGTAATCGACGCATATCCGCCATTCTGTCGTGTTCTTTTTCTACACTAGAACAGGATTTGATAGCCAATCTGGATGAATAATTTCTCTTATAAAATCAGCTGCCATTAATTTCGTAATCTCCTTGATCACTTCCTTTTTGTCTGGTGAGAATCTTCTCAACCATTTCTTAATTGGTTTGGAGCCTTCACTAACATCAATTCTATGCTCAGCCAACTCTCTTGGGACACGTGACATGTTGGCCAGCTTCCATGTGAAGATATCTTTGTTGTCCCATAGAAAGTTGGTGAGCGCGAGTTCCTATTTAGCCGAGAGGTGGGCGCTGATGGTCGTTGTCTTCTTAGGATCACCAGTACCCAGGTCAATTTTCTTTACATCGACTTCTTTCTAAGGTGCAAGGATGCTAGGTTTCTTTGCTAGGATTTCTAGCTCTTCCGGGTTCATCTATGCGGCAATGGTGGTAATTTCTTCTCTGCCATCAGCTGCTTGTGTTTTGGCTGTGATTTGGATTGCTGGAATATTACAATCGAAGGCATACTTCAAGTTTCCTCGGAGGGAGAGTATTCCGTGAGGACCCGGCATCTTGAGCAGGAGGTATGGGTAGTGAGGTATAGACATGAATTTTGTGAGCACTGGTCTTCTGAGGATGGCATGACATGATGCTTCAAAGTTCGCAACTTCGAATTCAATGAATTCGGTCTAGTAGTTTGCTTGTGTTCCAAACATTACCGGTAGAGTGATTTGTCCGAGCGGCATGGCTGCTTTGCTGGGTACTATTCCATAGAAAGGTATTCCTATTGGGGTGATCAACCCGGCAAAGTCTAGCCCCATCTTTTTTAGTGTTTCCAAAAATATGATGTTGAGTCCAGCTCCCCGATCGATCAGAACTTTGGTGACCGTCATCCCAACTATAGTTGGATCTAGGACTAGTGGATATAGGCCGACATTTCTAACGCTTGTCCATTGATCTTCTCTTGAAAACTAGATTGGGTATTGTGACCAATTTAGGTATCTTGGGACCGCTGGTTCGGCTGCCATGATGCTGCGGAGAGCCAGTTTATCTTGGTGCTTGCTTCTGAAACCCGGAATTCTAGAAAAAATTACTGTGACCATCCCCTTTGGCTGCTAGAATCCTTTGTCTTCTATGTTGTCTTTGTCTTTCTTTTGGTTATCCTCTTGCTTGCGTATCAATCAATGAAGATTCGGCAGTCCTCCGTTGTGTGGTTTCCTTGTGGGTGTCATACATAGTGCATATTTTCAATATCTTCGAACCTCCTAAATCTTGAGAATTTTTTCATCTTGTCGGCCATGGTGAGGGTGTTGTCTGGTCCACGTTTCTTGTCTAAGTGACCCATTGTTGACGGTCCTTAAGTATCAATTATAACTATCAAATAAATAGAGAAAAGGATCCAAATGAAACCAACACCTAGACTTAGGGTTTTATCTGACAGAATTCCACGAGTTTTGCTGTTTATCTATTTCTGCAGGGGGTTATTAGGAAATATGGAAGAAAGGCCCACATGTCGGATTAATGACGGGATATTAACCGAACACGTAATTATCTTACATCTAGAAGAGTCCAGAAGCCACGAGAACGAACGGGAGGCGTAACGGAGCCGGACACAGGGCGCCCGCCCTGGTCCTTAGGGCGCCCGCCTTGGCCCCGGAGCCAATCAGGCTCCGCCTCGAGGATTATGCTCCACCGACCTAGAGGATCAAGGAAAACCGTCCGTTCAATGTCGGTTTGATCAAACGGCCCAGATTCATCCGAAAGGGCTATATAAGCAAGGCCCCTGACCCTGGAGGAGAGGCCCTCGTCTCATACTTCAAACCCTAATTTAGGAGGAGAGCCTCTGATCAAGCCCTAGAGCCACCACATCAACTAGATCTCTAGTTAGCATAGCTACATAGGATTAGAACTAGAAGGAGTCAATCTTCGATTGGTTCCCGGATCTGTCAAGAGGATTCTTAGTAATTCCTCTATTGTTCTTCAATTGTTCATCATTGTTCTTCAATATTATGAATATGACTTTGTTCTATTTCAATATATTGGTTATGACTTTGCTCTACTTGATTATATTTGCAATTATATTGTTCTTAGTTTATTATAGTTATATGCTTGGCTTAGTTAGATTGGAATTATATACATGCCTAGGATCGTATAGCGTTTATCCATGTGTACAGTGGGTGAATGATAATTATTGTGTAGACGTGGTGTCTATACCGTATTTATCTGCGATTGCACCCTATATGCCGGATTGTGGGGTAGTTCGCGATAGTGACAGCTTCGTTGATTCTTATATAGTCCCCCTCTCGTGTATAGGGCAGGCAGAGCAACACTATTACAGGGGAGTGATTGCTATGTTCTTCATCTTCCTTGCTAATATTCACTATGCATGGATATAGTCTTTTCTCACCATGATTGCCAAGTATAATTGCACTAACTATGATATGCTAGACTTTATAGTTAATAATAACTTAGGGAATATCTTTGTAGTTCATCCTAATTCCAAGCTAATGACTTGCTAGAATATCTGTTGAGGTGCTTATCATTATTATATGTGGCTAGCTGATCAGATTAATTATCTTTGTCACCATTATCACTTTACCTTTACTTAATGTGACATTTATACCTGTATAAAGAGATTGATAAATACTCTCGGTTATACATGCAATGATGTGTACTCAGTTCCATATTCTCATTCCATTATCAACCATGATACTTAGAAATCCCTTCCCAGTGGTAAAAATATAAATAACGATACCTGGAATACTTCCCGGTTAAAATGCTACATCGGTATTAATCTGTGCGCTTGCAGATCCCTTTTATTATTTATCTTGATGAGCAAATGCATATTTCAATACCGCGTCTCTCATGTCATGCTGGGGATGACAACTTGGCTTAAGTGGCATGAGGGATAGGTTTGATATTTTTGGCGCCGTTATCAGAATTAGAAAACTAAGTCTACTTTTGGTAGTGACGTTAAGAATGCCCAACAAGCATTTTTGGCGCCGTTGCCGGGGAAGGTTGATTACTAAGTAGGAATGAATATGGAACTTTGAGTCATCATTTGCATCACTAATCTGATCGAGCTTATGAATTCTCTTATACAGTTTTACCCCTGTATTTTCCATTTTGATTATTTATTGTAGGGTGATGCATGAATAGAAGACATCTTCCAGACAACTTTGTTGACGATCCCGAAGCCTTATTCAGAAGAACAAGAGCCAAGCTCAAGAAGACATCGTCAACACTTCAGCACAAAGCTTCATCCAAATCCGAAGACCGCCGAAGTTTCATCCGGAATTTGTCGACTGAATTCGAAGCCATGGCGAACAAGTCGATCCGCGAGTTCTCAGCTCCCACTACGGACAACATCCGCACTGGACCTGCTGGGGAGATCGACCGCAACTTCGAGCTCAAGCCTGGGCTCATCAACATGGTGCAAGCTAACCAGTTCTGTGGGAAGCCACACGAAGACGCTAGTGCTCATCTTCAATACTTCCTAGAGATCTGCAGCACTTTCACCATGGCTGAAGTCCCCAGAGACGCCATACTACTTCGCCTTTTCCCATTCTCACTGTTGGGGAGAGCGAAGCAGTGGTTCTACGCTACAAAGGAGAAGAACACTACGTGGGCACTCTGCTCCATGAACTTTCTGGCCAAATTCTTTCCCATGGGCAAGACCAATGCTCTCCGTGGAAAGATTACAAGTTTTCAGCAACAACATGATGAATCCGTTCCAGAAGCATGGGAGCGCTTCCAAGACTACATCCTAGAATGTCCCCATCATGGAATGGAAAGCTGGCTGTTGATGCAGACATTTTCTCATGGGCTCATTAACAGTGCCCGTGAAACCATGGATGCTGCAGCTGGAGGAGCATTCCTATCACTCACCATACCTCAAGCCACAGCTCTTGTGGAGAAGATGGCATCCAACCAAGGTTGGAATGAAGAAAGAACTCAGACACGCAAGAGAGGTGGAGGTATGCACCAGCTCAAGGAGGTAGACATGCTGTCTGCCAAGCTAGACCTACTCATGAAGAAGCTCGATGATCGAGCTGGAGAAAAGAAAGAAGTCATGCACGTCTACGACTCCCACATGACTTGTGAGGAGTGTGGAGGTACTGGACACTCGGGCAATCACTGTCCTGAGTTGCTGGAGGACGTGAACTACATCAACAATAACAACAACAACTACTACAACCGTCCTCAGCAGAATCAAGGTTGGAATCAACAGAGGCCTAACTACTCAGGTAATTACCAAGGTAACAATTCTTTCAATAATAATAGTAATTATCCACCTTTGAGAGAGTTAGTATCCAACCAAGGAAAGCTAATGGATAACCTGTCTAAGAAATTGGCATCTAATGATAAAATACTAGAAAATATAAATAATAGAATGGATAATTTCTCTACTGCCATCAAGAACCAGATTAGCTTTAATAAAATGATTGAATCTCAGTTGAATCAAATAGCTGCTGCTGTTCCTGCTACTAACCCCGGTATACCATCACAACCGGAAGGACTAGAATCTGCAAATCTTGTAGACATGTTTGATGCAGGAGATTACTGGAGTAACCCTATCGTGGAAGTAAGTACTGACCGTCTGCCGGTCAAGAGAGGCGATCTAGGACGCCCCGTCATTCCGATCTCCATCGGCATGCGAGACTTCCCAGAAGCACTCTGTGACTTTGGCTCCAGCGTCAACATCATGCCCAGGGTACTCTATGAAAAACTCTTTTCACAACCATTATTAGAAACAACCATGTGTTTGCAGCTTGCAGATAGGACACTGAGTTTCCCGAGAGGAATATTGAAGAACATCTGTCTCCGAGTGGGTTCCTCGTACGCTCCAGCAGACTTCGTAGTGATAGAGACCGGTTCTGATGAGAGGGCTCCCGTCATCCTAGGGAGACCATTCCTGAACACCGCGGGAGCTGTCATCTATGCTAGTGCTGCCAAGATCAGTTTCTACATCAAGGGGAGGAAGGAAACGTTTTCCTTCAAGAACAAGACCGCACAAATCTCAGAGCAACCCCAATATGAACCAAGGAAGAGGACCAACAGGAGAAACAAGAGCAAGAAGCAAGTATGGACCGAGACAGCTAAGATGGTCACTGCCGTGCACAAAGGTCAAGATCGCCAACTCAAGTCACCGTTCTTGCCTAAGAAGGACGACCCAGCTCCAGATGGCAGATCAGACATTCCGACAGGTCGAAGAATCCAAGCAGGTCAGGACAAGAAGAAGGCGGCGTAACCACAATCAGAAGCAACAGGTCATCAAGGACGGATGGGCAGATTATGAAGGAGAAGTGGTAAGATCTGAAGACATACCACTCAACCAACACTGTCCTAAGGAGACCGAAGCACCGAGACAGGTATGGAAAGAAAAGACAGTTGCACATGAAGAAGAGGCGCCGCCGGAACCACCGACTACGCCATCCACCAAGTCCCAGGACGACTGAACGAATAAGAGTCCCGTTCGGAGGACTTAAAAACACCGAACGCCTTGCCAAGAGGTAACTTGGTAGTTATCCTTTCCTTTTAATTATTTACTTTATCTTAAATAGTTTGCTTAGTTAATCATATTCATACTATCTTAAAAAGAAAATAAAAATGTTAAAAACCCTAAAGCCCCATGTGAGTATGCGAGTGGCATAAAACCCATAAGTACATTCACTGTGGTGGCATAAAAAAATATATATATATATAATAAATACATAAATATTTTCTTCTACTTTATAAAAAAAACAACAAAAAAAATCAAGGAGTCTCAACATGATAAAGGCTAGATATTTATGCTAACACTTAATCAGTTCCACAAAGCTTTGTTGTCTATTTGAGCTTCACAGAATTCAAGGAGACTAGCAGACAGAGGACATTCTAATCGCTGTCAGGGTGCTGCCGACTTTCAAATACACCTCCGCCATCTGCTAGCTACATCAGAAGAGATTATGTCAAGATCCAGCTTGGGGGAGAGCACCTCCATTATCTTGCTAAGTATTTCTATCTTTATCTTTATATTCATATATACTTCTACCTTATAAAAATAAAAATATACATAACTATGAAAAAACCAAATAAAGATTTTGTGCTTATATATATACCTATATCTTTTGCTTAGTGTGTTTTAATAAATAAATAAAGTGGCTATGCTAAACTGAATCTAGATAATAATAAAACTCTAGCATGGATATGATGAATAGTTGCTTTGCCTAACTTTCAAATTTGAAGTCCTCTCTCTAAGTTAGGCATAACTGTTATCATTTAAAGCTTGCTCTAAACCTGAACTTGTGGGAAGAGAACTTGATCTAAAGTCTAAGTTGTTAACGGATATGATATGGGAAGGTTGAGCTGCTGTTTATCTATTCCTAGAGATGCTAGAATTCTGGAGAATTTTATCTTTGAAAATCTTAAAATGCTACATGATGAGTTCCTGTATGATGAGAGTTTAAGTTCCTACCACAGCCATACATACATGCTTGCTAGACTTTAAGCCATACATTTACTTTTTACTGCTTATGAGCATTGAGTATAGTCAAGCTGTGTAGACCCTTAGGAGCTTGTCATGCAGTTAAAATCAAGATTCACTTGCACGATCACTCATACATGCTGCTTCTACTCCGGAAGTACGCATCCACATATATCCACTCATTCTCATCTCCAGATCCACATAAAATTATTCTACTCCTAATCCGGGAGAGAATAGCCAAAAATATTTTCCCATTCTTGTTATCCCCTGTGAAATAAATGCTCAAGCTATTTTGGTTACTACCACTTGCTATATTGTTCTAAGGAGATGAATGCTCTATACGAGGAAATAAAAAGGGGCAAGTGCCCGGAACCTCGAAAAGAAAAAGATATGAGGAAATAAAAAGGAGCAAGTGCTCGGAACCTCGATGAAAAAAAAAGAAAAGTGTGAGAAGAGAGGTAAAAATGGACAAGTGTCCGACAGTAGAATTAGGGGTACAAGATACCCACCTGAGAGGAAAAAAATATATAGAGCACCTCATTCTCCTCAAGAGCTTTAAAAGCAAGAAAGGTACGTATCCCCTCAAAAAGAGCAAAAGTAGAATTAGACTTTCATCATTGTTATCATCACTACCACCATACACCATTTATTCACCACACATGCACATCTTGATTTGACTTATTGGCTTGTTTCTCTGGATCCATGGTTTGACTATGCAATAAATGTCTTGTAAGTATGTATACTTTATCTCCCACCGATGAGCTCCAGATATCAAAAGCCTTATTAGAATAGGATGAGAGAGAAGGCAATGTCACTCTGCCTTATACCACAAATACTACATACTTTGCTTTGAGAGAAGGCAGACATCATTACTGCCTTGGTGAGGATCCAGAAATACCACAAAAGAGAGACCTGAGAGAGTCATACAAGGAATCTCTGAGTTTTATTTGAAAATCTGCAAAAAAAACTCCAAGAGCTATAGCTAATCAAGAATAAGAGACATGGCGCTTGACTAGACTGTTCTATCTTTTAACCGCTCAAGACAAAGGTGACGGTTGCAAGCCCCATGGTGAAAGGTATAATGAGTAAGTTTTAAGTCTTGACAGTTTACTTTAACTCAGAGATGAGACTCTATTTGAAAGCATGTGTACCGTCAAAATTCAAAGGCATTTCAGCAACTACTGAGTCTCTCCTTGCTCAGGGACGAGCAAGAGGTAAGCTTGGGGAAGTTTGTTGACGGTCCTTAAGTATCAATTATAACTATCAAATAAATAGAGAAAAGGATCCAAATGAAACCAACACCTAGACTTAGGGTTTTATCTGACAGAATTCCATGAGTTTTGTTGTTTATCTATTTCTGTACGGGGTTATCAGAAAATACGGAAGAAAGGCCCACATGTCGGATTAATGACGGGATATTAACCGAACACGTAATTATCTTACATCTGAGCCTCTGATCAAGCCCTAGAGCCACCACATCAACTAGATCTCTAGTTAGCATAGCTACATAGGATTAGAACTAGAAGGAGTCAATCTTCGATTGGTTCCCGGATCTGTCAAGAGGATTCTTGGTAATTCCTCTATTGTTCTTCAATTGTTCATCATTGTTCTTCAATATTATGAATATGACTTTGTTCTATTTCAATATATTGGTTATGACTTTGCTCTACTTGATTATATTTGCAATTATATTGTTCTTAGTTTATTATAGTTATATGCTTGGCTTAGTTAGATTGGAATTATATACATGCCTAGGATCGTATAGCGTTTATCCATGTGTACAGTGGGTGAATGATAATTATTGTGTAGACGTGGTGTCTATACCATATTTATCTGCGATTGCACCCTATATGCCGGATTGTGGGGTAGTTCGCGATAGTGACAGCTTCGTTGATTCTTATATAGTCCCCCTCTCGTGTATAGGGTAGGCAGAGCAACACTATTACAGGGGAGTGATTGCTATGTTCTTCATCTTCCTTGCTAATATTCACTATGCATGGATATAGTCTTTTCTCACCATGATTGCCAAGTATAATTGCACTAACTATGATATGCTAGACTTTATAGTTAATAATAACTTAGGGAATATCTTTGTAGTTCATCCTAATTCCATGCTAATGACTTGCTAGAATATCTGTTGAGGTGCTTATCATTATTATATGTGGCTAGCTGATCAGATTAATTATCTTTGTCACCATTATCACTTTACCTTTACTTAATGTGACATTTATACCTGTATAAAGAGATTGATAAATACTCTCGGTTATACATGCAATGATGTGTACTCAGTTCCATATTCTCATTCCATTATCAACCATGATACTTAGAAATCCCTTCCCAGTGGTAAAAATATAAATAACGATACCTGGAATACTTCCCGGTTAAAATGCTACATCGGTATTAATCTGTGCGCTTGCAGATCCCTTTTATTATTTATCTTGATGAGCAAATTCATATTTCAATACCGCGTCTCTCATGTCATGCTGGGGATGACAACTTGGCTTAAGTGGCATGAGGGATAGGTTTGGCATTTTTGGCGCCGTTATCAGAATTAGAAAACTAAGTCTACTTTTGGTAGTGACGTTAAGAATGCCCAACACCCATGTTTGGAAAATTTCTCTGGTCCAAGTTGTCTTTGTTGTTTTCTCGGTTGTTTCTGTTTGGAAATCTTTCTTTCATCTTTTCTTCAGCCATAATAATTTTTTCTACCGCGTGCCTGAACTCTTCATTATTCCTTGGGTTTTCTTTGCAAAAATCTTGAAGCTACCATTTAGCCATGATTCCGTGGGAGAAGGCTTCAATTACTTCTCGTTCAGTGATGTCATGTACCTGGGCGCGTAATTCACCAAAACGTCGATAGTAATCTCTGAGGCTTTTGCCTCCCTTTTGCTTGAGTCCTTTTAGCTTTGTATGTGTGATGGGGTGCATAATGATGCCCACGAAGTTTTCACAAAAAGCCCTTTGCAAGTCCTCCCAGCCTTTGATTGACCCCGGGTTCAATTTATCAAATTATTGGAGGGGCATGTTTTCTAGGGCCATGGGAAAGAATAATGCTTTGACATCATCATCTCCTCTGGCTAGTTCAATTGATTGCGAGTAAATTCTGAGCCACTGTTTTTGTTTGGTCTTTCCATCGTACTTGGAGTGGTTTGATGGTTTGAACTTGTGAGGTAGCCGTATTGAAAAACATGGGAATCTATCGTGCATCCTAACTTCTTTGTGCTCTGACTCAGCCCCTTCCTCCAGCCAGTTGTTATTTATCCTTGGAATGAATCGAGGTGGTGAGTGTGAGACATTTTGCTCCATTCTTCTCTCGGACATTCGATTTGATTACTTCGGTCATTGTCTCTCCTTTCTTGGTTTCTCGTTTGGCCCTAATCTCTTGAAGGCGAACCTCCTTTGACTTTGCGTGTCTTGTTCATGCGACGCTGTCCTAGCGGAAAACCTGGAAGGAGCTTTCCCACCATGTACTTTCTGAGCTGTTGTCCGGAGAACTTCTCGGAGTTGTTCTTGTTCTTCATTAGGATGTGAAATTACTTCGAGTTCTTCCAGTGTTTCTCGTATCTTGTTGTATGGGGCTTCGTGTGCCCTGGCTATGCGTCTTTCTTCGACTTCTTTCTCTGATCTTCTCTTGTAGTACTCGGCCAGCTCCATCTTGTATGCATCTTGTGCTTCCTTTCATTGCCTGGCATGATGTCTGTGACCTTCTTTTAGTCTGTTCCTCTTTTCTCTGGCTCATTGTTGGCCTTCAGATTCACCATCGTATTCAGTCACGTTGGGTTATATGTTTGATTCTGATTCGTCTGAAGATCTAACATCGGGTGCAGTCGGTGGCATCAGTAGTAGTTGGCAAACCATGAAGGCTTCTCGGCCTGGCACCGGGCTTGCCCTGCTGTAGCTCTTGGTGACTTCAATTGGAGTGTTGGCATCGTGGAGCGCACTACCTTCTTAGTAGGGTAGAGTGATAGCTTCTTCAATCGGTCAGGCATTTTTGCTCAGGGGATATGTACTCGGCCAGTGGACCAAGCATTCTTCAGGTGTTATGGTTAACATAAGACCTTCTTGAGCCCCGGTAAGACGCAGCTTCTGTGTCCATCCGGCCATGCCTCGGAGTAAGTCTTGGTATGTCTTTGCCACGTTGTTAAGTCCGGTTGGAAAACGACCCAATTTCTTGGAAGAGACTTGAAGCGGAATCAAACCAATCTCTTGTTGGGTTGATGCTGTGTTCCAGAGTCCAATCAGAAAAGGACTTGGCTTGTCTTCAAAAGAACTTGGATAAGACTTGTCTTCGGAAGAACTCGGATAAGACTTCGAGAAGGAAACCGGCTTAGATGTTGAATCGAGATTGATCGTTGTTGGGGTCCGAGTCGGTTTGAACACCGTAAGCCTTTCGAGATCCTTGGTCAGCTTCGTCGGAAGGGTGAGATCTTTGTGGGCTTCTAGAGCTTTGATGAGATGTCCATGGAGGTTGCCCTTGTCATCTGCCTCGCAGACCCATGACCCGAACATGAAGATTGATCTTGGCGGGAAGATCATGTCATCGAGATCCGTAGAGCTCTTGATTGCGATTGCACCGAAGGCCCCTATCTGGCGTGCCAGCAGTCAGTGTTTAACCACCGATAGCCTACCACGGGGGGGTACCCGAGACAGTTGTTCAGGCTTCGGTGTGTGCTAGAACTTGACGGTGAATGCAAAGACAGTCGATTTATACTGGTTCGGGCCCTCAATCGATGATCGAGTAATAACCCTATGTCCAGTCAGCGTTAGCCTTTGCATTGGATTGATTGTGTTGTATCATTTGTTATTACAGGGGTGCCCATGCCCTCTCTTTATATCAGTAGAGAAGGTTGTGGTGCGGTTACAATCCTATTCGGATCCAAAGAAGGTGTTCTGAACTAGATACAAAAGTTACTTTCCATAGGAGTCTGGCTAGTCTGGCCTATTCTATTCAGATTCAGTGTAGTAGATGCTACATCTCTCCTAGCTCTAGTTCATGGGCCAGGCCAGGGCCCATGACTCATAGTCATATTATTATGGAACCCTACGGGTCCCGTATTGACAGGTCCTTGAAGGTTAGTTACTTAGGTATTTGGTAACCAAATAGCTTTCTTCTCTGAGCCCACAATTGGTGCACCAATGAACTTAGCCTTCACACCATTGGCACCCTTAACAAGCATGTAACAAAAATCAAATCTAATTAAGGATACATTAGGTTGCTTGTTCTTATTACTCTTGCAATATTGCTCTATATGCCCAACTTACTTGCATATATTGCAAAACCGACCATTGTCCTTCATAAAGCTAGCTTTGGGAGTGACAAAGGCCGCCTTGCCTTTCTTGAGGGTATAGCCTAGCTAATCCCTCTTTGTTGAGAGAAAACTTTGGCTACCCAAGCACTTTAGCAAGAGGGCATCTCCACCATAGGCATTGCCTAAGGCATGAGTGAGCTCATTCACCTCCTTCTTGAGGGTCTCATTTTCCACCATTAGTGAGGCATCACAAGTGAAACTATCACTCAAAGGTGAAGTGGAAGTAGTAGTGCTACAAGAATGGTTAGTGAGAGCAACAACAATGGGCTTATAAAAAGATTCATCAAGAATATCACATGTTAGTCCCACATCACAAGATACAATCATTTGCTCCTTCTTGGTTTTCTCCTTCTTGACTTGCTCGAGGAGAGAGGAGTGAGCTTTTTCAAGCTTAGTGTGAGCCTTGCCAAGCTTTTCATGGCCTTCCCTTAGACTCTCATGAGAATCATTGAGCTCATCAAAGGATTGCTCAAGAGATTTGACCTTCTTGCACAATTCTTTGCACTCCTTTCTCTTCATCTCAAAGCAAGTGTAGACTTGCTCCAACATGTCCATGAGCTCCACCTTGGTGTACTCTTTTTCATCATCATCACTCCTACAATCATCACTTTCACAAGTATCATTATCACTCACATCATATTTTACCTTGGTAGGTTTTGCCATGAGGCAAGTTTATGGAGTGTCGAAGATGGAGGGCTTGTTGTTGATGGCGATGCTTGCTAGTGCCTTCTTGAGAGATTTCTTATCATCATCACGAGAATCATCACTTGAAAGGGCCTAATATGTCAAGAGAGGGGTAAATAGCCTATTTAAAAACTCTACAAAGCACTAGAGCAATTGATTAGTACAACAAACGATGTAATGCAATTTTGCTCTAGCTCTATAAGGGTTGCAAGCCACCTATCCCAACAATTATAGCTGCTATGATCACTAGGCACACACAAGAGCTAAGTCACTACGCACTAAGCTAGTGTGCTATCAAAGACTAAATAAAGAGCCACATTAACCAAACTAACAAGCTCTCAAAGACTAACTACACTAAAGAGCTTGGCAACTAGTCTGCAAGAAATGTAAAGGAGTGAGTAGGGTGATTATACCGCTATGTTGAGGAATGAACTAATCACAATATGAAGTCAATCCAATCACTAGGAGAATTCCAATAACACAAGGGACACAAGATTTTTCTCCCGAGGTTCATGTCCTTGCCGGCATGCTAGTCCCCGTTGTGTCAACCAACGCTTGGTGGTTCAGCAGCTAAGAGGTGTTGCACAAACCTGGTCCAACAAATGGACACCGCAAGAGCCTACCCACAAGTGAGGTAGCTCAATGACACATGTAATCCAATTGAGTACCTTTTGGCTCTTCGCCGGGAGAAGGTCAAGAACCCGCACAAGCAACCAATCGAGGCCGGAGACAATCACCAACTCCGCTCAATGATCCTCCAATCATCGGGCCGTCTAGGTGTCGGCAAACACCAAGAGTAACAAGATCACAACCAGCCCAAATCACCCAATTAGTGCCACAAGATGATGCAACTCAATGCAATGCACTAGAGGCTCACCAATCTCACTCAAATGATGAAATCAAGTGTGCAAGTGAGTGGATTGTGTTTGCTCAGCTCCCAAAGGGTGTGCACAAGTGTATGAGGTGTCAAGAGAGTGGCCAAGGCTGGCCACACCCTTTATTTATAGCCACACAAGCAAATAGAGCTACTGGCCCTTTGGATCTGCTGTCTACGAGGTCACCGGACTGGGCCGTGCCTGGTACCGAACATGGCGGTGACCTCCCCAACTATCAAAATCTAATGGCTAGAAACTAGCCGCTGGGGCACTAGACAAGGTGGCGGTGGCACCGCCATGGGGCTGGCGGTGACCACCTAGCCGAGCCCCCCGGTTTCCCTCCTCTCAGGAAAAAAGAGGCGGTGCACTGCCGTCACCATGGCGATGACCAACCCAGCTGTTGCTGCTCTTGGGTGAATTAGGGTGGTGGCACCGAACAAGGGTGGCGGTGCCACCTAGGCACCTCCACTAGATCACCAAGTTACAAACTTTTTCGTGATTCGATCCACGGCAACTCGAGCTACTCCCCGCAAGCGATGCTAACTCTCAAAGTTTTTTCTCAAAACATGTTAGAGCCAAGTTAGCATTTCTCAAAACATTTTTTATAAATATGTTTGCTTGCTCTCTGATGTGCACTAGGCCTAAATGCAATGCATGAAGTCCAACACCTAGTGGCACTAGATGATTGAATTGTCTAGCTGAGAACCCCTCTTGATAGTACGGCCATCTATCCTAGATGTGATCACACTCTGTATAGTGTCTTGATCACGGAAACAAAACCCCTACTTATACCTTTGCCTTGATCTCCAAAAGGTTTTATTTTTCTCTTTCTTCTTTTCTAAGTTGAGCACTTGATCATCATCACATGTGGCCATCTCATCATTCATGTGATCAACACCATCACTTGAGTGCCACCATGCTCCATACTTGGATGTACCAACCTAGCTCATGATCACATTAGATGACATAGGTTAGTACTTAGGTTTCATCAATTATCCAAAACCAAACTAGGGATTTTAGTAGGCATGTTTGATACTTACTTAACAACAAAGGCACTAATAAAAACTAAAGAGTTGTTTGGTTCCTAGCCATTAACTTGCCACAAATAATTTTAGGCAAGTGTGGTAAGATACAAAAATTATGGCTAAAAAGTTTGAAGACATATTTTGCCATACCTAAGAGAAACTTGACATACTTCCTATGTTCTAAATTACAAGAAGTTTTGGCTCTTCTAGATACATTGCTTTCACTATGCATCTAAACATACTTTATATCTAAGTACATAGCAAAAGCCATTAATATAAAAAAGGCAAAATGTCTTATAATTTGGAATGGAGGGAGTAGTTTTTACCACATGAATTTTGAGCCTAAAAATCTTGTCTAAGTTTAGCTGCGAGCTAGACACTTGACAACTTGGTTGTAAGTTGCCTAAGATGAAGTGTGGCAGAGTATGGCTAGCAACCAGTTAGAGTTGATGACTATCAAAAGAAGAAAAAATCCATTGTGGAAAGTTGTGCTTTTAGAGAAGGTTCTTTTAGGAGGCAACGATGTAAGGCGATGCAAGTAATAAAATCTCGAGTATAAGAAGCCATTTTCTTTGGATAACATGAGGTAGAATAAAGATTTGCCCAGTGATTACAAAATTCATCCTAGCTTAATTAAAAAGTGAAGACACAGATCAAAGCTACAAATGTGTGAATGATAAATCAGAGGCAAAAGATATTCCATTGTTGGTGGCATGTGTAAATGCAACCACTTATTATGGTTCTTGTTATCCTATGAACAAGGGATCACGGTGTTCAATACATAGAGAAAACTTTCAACCTAGACACTTGAAATCAAATTGGTGCATTGATTGCAAGGCTCTTCTACTCTAGAGGTTAGCAAAAGAAATATATCATTTTCATTTTGTTATGAAATTCAGTATTCACAGTAGGCATATATGAAGACTACTAGGACACTCATTGAAAATCAAATGAGTTTGAGTTCATACCTCTATGGCTTTCATGTTTGATTGTTTCAAGCGGTATTGTGTGACTCGTTCATGAAAATGTGAACCCAAGTGTTTGAATTATGTTGATGATCTACACAAGTGATAAGTTTAACCTCAGCAAGATAATCGCTCATAGGCGTGTGAAGAAGCTTCAAGAGGGTTCAAACCGTGTTTGAAGCTTATGAAAATCAACTAGTTCAAGCCAAAGAGAATGAATCTCATAGAAACAATCAAGAAGATACCAAGGGGTCCTCAACTATAAGTGATCATCTTCATCAAATGTGATGTTTTCCCATCAAATGCCGCATCCAGTGCTACCTTTTTGTTGGTTTCCAAAGAAATCTGGTGACCACGGGAGCTTTCTTTACAGTAGCTGAATTGAGCTTGCTCTTCGGTGACCCTCAGGGCCACCACTAGATAAATCTGGTAGCCCTATGCTGCTCGTGGCCTTCGCTACAGAATGTTTTCTACCACACCAAAAAAGTCATGTTTGTCCCATCGGCCACCACCATAGAATGCGTTCAATGCATTCAAAATTTCCTGCGCACCTCCTGAGCGATGCCACGTATCCCTCTATTAACCACTTTCTCTAGTGATCACCCTCCTAGAAGCACCGGAGACTCTGTTACCTCTATGCACCGAAAGGTCAAGTCAAAGGCTCAGCTATGTACTCAGTGCAAGGGCCAAACCTCTAGTGCCCTAGCACTAGACTTATCCGATGTGCACAAAAAGTGTCCACCAAGCCCTCTCTCAAAACCTTTTTCAAATGGCTGTCTCAAGTGGTGTCGCACAAGACCACCAACACCTTTAGCATTGAGTTAGTATTTTTAAAACATTTTGCAAAGGCTTTCACTTGTTCCTACCACGCCACTCGATCTAAATGCACCTTGAGTCAGATCTCACATATAGTGGCACTAGATAATCGATTAGCAAAAAAGAATGCCCCTCTTGATAGTACAACTATCTATCCTAAACCAGATCAAGTACTTAACTACTCATAGGCCAGTGAAATGAAATGCCCTACAAAAATACCTTTGCTTGGCACATTTCATTTCCTCTCCATGTCGATGATGACACGCAAGCATCTAATCTCCAACTTCATCTTCCAATGATGTACAATGATCATCAACAAGTGTAACCAACCACGCTACCCTTACCATTGTCCATAGCAATGAAGCTCCTCATGTTCATTCCATCAAGCCACTTGATATCAACACATATCTTAATTTTTCTTGATCTCCATGAAAGATATGATCCACTTCATACCTTCACATGGAATTCACGGTCCATTGATTGTAGCCTTGCTTGCTCTTTGCCTCGTTCCATCGACACCAAGCCCACTACTCACACTTCATTGTCTCGATAGTCCATCATGTCCCAAGCCTTTAGCTTGTCCTTCACTCATGCAACGAGTCCTTCACATCCAAGCCCCACCTCGATCTTCTTCATCTTGCCATAGACTCTATCATGTCCAATATTCAATAAGATCCTTCTCTTGATTATCACCTTGATCAAG
Source organism: Saccharum spontaneum (assembly GCA_022457205.1). Lineage (NCBI taxonomy): Eukaryota > Viridiplantae > Streptophyta > Magnoliopsida > Poales > Poaceae > Saccharum > Saccharum spontaneum. The sequence goes on along the minus strand of CM039598.1, from coordinate 40,664,588 downwards.
TCACCAACCTTTAGTAGTTGAGCACTTGCATCAAATGTACTTGCCATATCTCCTCCATGGCCTTCATGTCTTGCTCAACATAGCCTAGTTCATCTCACATGAAACCTTATTAGTCCATCTAAGGTTGTCACTGAATAACTACTCCCTTTAACCACCCAGAAATCCTAGCCCTCTCAGGGCTTCGACCATTGTTTGGCCACTATAGCTGACGGTGACATTTTTTATTTTATTCATTTTTTATTTTTTAAATTTTTTTCTATCTTCCATTTTTCCTTTTTCCTATTTTTTCTTTGTTTTTCCTTTCTAGTTTTGGTTTTCTTTAATTTGTTTTCCACCTTTCCATTTTCCTTTTTCCTATTGTTTACTTTCCTTTTGCTTTCCGGTTTCGGTTTGCCCTCCTCTACTACTACTCTCTTTAACCACCTAGAAATCCCAGCTCTCTCAAGGCTTTCGGCACGGTTTGACCACTGTAGCTGACGAGGCTTTTTTAATTTTTTTTTCATGTTTCCATTTTTCTTTTTCCTATTATTTCTTTGCTTTTCCTTTCCGGTTTTGGTTTTCCTCCTCTGCACATGCGCAGTGAAGCGCGCGTATCTTTCTAGTTGCCAAAACCATGCCAGAACTTTCAACAAGTTCGCAGCCATGCAGTAAGTTTATCCAAACAATGGTAATTTGGACCTCATGTGACCGGATTAGTAAGTTTGGAGACTTAGGCATGCAAGTTTAGAAGTTAGGGAACCTATATGGCACAGCCATATAAGTTTAGTTACCTCGTGTTGTTCGTTTAATAAGTTTGAAGATCTAGATATGTAATTTTGAAAGTTTGGGACTTAGATGGCGCGCACCACTACTGTGCAAGTTTAGGTACTACACCTAATATGTCAAATCCACGTTGGAGTACTACCGAGTCACACATGGGTGTATGGAGCGTGTCGAAAACCATTTAAACTAGTACTTAGATCTTGGGACAAGTTTAAGGATCCTAAATAAAAAAAAGTTTAGAACTGAGATGACACCTCCTCCAAACTTTTGACTAATCTTTGCACAACTAAAACCGACTAGATGGATGGAGACAACACAGGAGCGTGGTATGGACGCCGAAAGAGACTGCACGGTTGCTTTGGCCAACCTCACTAACCGGCATGAAAAGCACGCGGCAGGGCCGAATTGGATTCAGACTCCACCGTAGCAGCCTGGTGCCCATACTACACGTACGGCTGTCAATAAATAGCCAATTCGGCTCCAACATGTATCGAATACTCCCTCCGTCCCAGAAAAAATGTCGTTTTAGGTTTTTCAGACATCGTGTTTGACCGTTCGTCTTATTTAAAATTTTTTTGCAAATTATAAAATAAATAAATCATTATTGAAGTATCTCTAATGATAAAGTAAGTCATAAAAAAATAAATAATATTTATTAAAAATTTTTGAATAAGACGAACAATCAAACAGGATGTCTGAAAAACCTAAAACGACACTTTTTCTGGGACGGAGGGAGTAGCAAATAGCACAGCAGGCTTAATTTATTCAGACAGCACAAATGTACAATTCTGTTAGTCATCATATCAATGGCATAGTTCAACTGTTCAAGATGAAGCTTGCTGCGGTGTCAGTGTGTCACCCTCCCAATCCCTGTAGAGGTCCTGAGGTAAGACGTGGGATATCGGCCGTGCTGGCTGTCCGGCACGATATAAATCGATCTCTCGTGTTTCGTGCTACTTCACGTCATGACCGCTAGGTTTAGAGAACATGCTTGACGGCGCCATAGCCCAAGTACAGCCTGTAGTGATCAACTACTTCCTCCATCAGTAAAAACATGCAACTATAGATTACGTACTAGAAAAAAAAGTAGTTCATGTTTAACCAAATCTATACTATTAAAGAGCGAAGGAATTAAAAAATACATGTTACCCACCCTATGTTTTAGACCTTATATTGTAGATCCAACGCATCTAATCCCCCATCCTAACCCGACAAACGGGCCCGGCCGGAAAACTTTTAATTCTTTACGCATGTTTATACTTGTGGTTCCTCAAATCTCTATTTTTTTCTCACAAAAAAATAACCCAACCCACCTATACCCCATGAACATCGGTCTCAATTTTTTTCTAAAAAAATGAAACGTACCAACCGAAAACAACATAGATAGAAATAGAAACACAAGATAAGGCAGACGCGAAGCAAACTCTCAACCGAACCGAACACCAACGTGAATAAAAAGATCTGACGCAACAGAAGATGCAAAGTTAGAAAAGAATTGGTCATGGGTATTAATTAAGGTAAAAACAAAAATTAAATAAAATAGATAAAGCGTTCGGGAAACTCCCGTACGTACCGACAGAGATCCGATCCAGAGTGGATGTCCGACGGAAGCTCTCAGCCATCTGTTTTTTTCTTTGGAAATATAATGCTCGATCGGAACTTCTAAAAGAGCGAAGGAATTGAAAAATACATGTTATCTGAAAATTCCTATCCACCCTATGTTTTAGACCTTATTTCGTAGATCCAACGATCTAATCCCCCGTCCTAACCCGACAAACAGGCCCGGCCGGAAAACTTTTAATTCTTTACCCGTATTTATACTTGTGGTTTCTCAAATCTCTATTTATTTCTCATAAAAAAATAACCCAACCCACCTATACCCCATGAACATCGGTCTCAATTTTTTTTCCAAAAAAAATGAAACATACCAGCCTATACGGAGGAAGTCCATTATCATCGGACTCCCAACCACTTCGGTTCAGTGTCCTCTCCCAGGAACGTCGGTCTCAATTGTTTGCTTTCGTGTTTGTGCCTTCAATCAACCATATTTATATATAATTAAACAATCTACTACACGAACTCAGAAAGCCCTAATTTTATCTCCGTTGGAGTTGAGCATATCAAAACTGTAGTTGTTGTGCTTTGATTTCCGTTGGATTTCATCACAGGTGGAGCTATTCTACTGTGATCTCCGTTGGACTGGTTCCTCATATCGCTATTTTTTTGCAAAAAAAAAACCCAACCCACCTATACCCTAGGAACGTCGGCCTCCTCAATTGTTTTTCTCAAAAAAACGTACCTGCCCACGACGCCGTTATTAATTGGGAAAAGGAAAATATGGATGCACCGCCGCCTGCCGCAAATCGTTCGGAAAAAGAACAAAAACAATACACGTCAAGATGCATGCATTCAACTAATAAATAGATTAATTGGAAAAAAAGGAAAAATATGGATGCATACATGCAACTACAATAAATAAACTAATTGAGAAAAATAGAATAATATGAAGGCACATCAATACGAATGCATGCATACATATGTATTAGCAACTAAAAACAAAATAATAAAAATATGAACACACATGATTTTCTCTGTTATGACAAACAAGGAAGAAAAACCTACCAAATGTCTTGCATTAATTATAGTATCACATTGTGAATGAACAACAACTGTAACATGGAGATGAAAATAAAGAGCCTATTTAGTTCCCAAAAAGTAACCCAAAAAGTGCTACAGTATCTGTCACATCAAATCTTGTGGCACATGCATGGTCTACTAAATATAGACGAAAAAAAACTAATTACACAGTTTAGTTGTAAATCACGAGACAAATCTTTTGAGCCTAATTAGTCCATGACTGGATACAAATTGTTAAATAAAACGAAAAGTGCTACAGTAGCCGAACCCAAAACACTTCACCAACTAAACAGGCCCAAAATCAAGAAATGTCCAACAATACAAACACGTGCATGACGCACGTGCATATTTGCTAGTTTATAGTAAACAGTATTTCATATTTATGGCTCCAAATCAATTTATTAGGAAAATATATTTCATAATTAATCTAATGATATTTATTTGATATCATAAACATTGATACTTTTTATCTATAATTGATCAAAGTTAAGATACTAAAACGTGACACTGCTAGAATTGCATGTTTTTCTGGACGGAGGGAGTACCAAGTTATATATACTTCCCCCTTCCAAATTATTATAATAGATATGTAGATACATAGCAAAACAATGTATATAGTATCTAGAAAATCAAAAACGTTTTATAATTTGGAACATAGGAAGTAGATCTCTTCGAATTTGTAACACCCAAAAATTCCAAATTTTAGAGTTAATGAATTTTAAATAATTTAGATAACAATTAATGGGAAATTAAAATTTAAGAAATATTTGGTGTTGCATTCATGCTGTTGCATTTATTTTAATTTGTGGAGTGGATTTATTTTATTTTGATTTGGTTTGGAAAATTTTATTTGGAATAGTTTGAAAACAAGTAAATAAAGAAAAGAAAGAAGAAAAGAAAAAAAAGAGAATCACTTACCTCCTCCCTGGCGGCCCAACGGCCTGTTGGAGCAGCCTGTTTCCCCCGCGCTGGCGTAGGTGGGCCGCTGCCCTTTCCTCCGCGCTCGCGACCGCGTGGGCCGGCCCAGTGCCGCGGCAGCCGCGCCCTTCTCTTCCCCTTTGTTTCGCTGACGGGAGGGGGGCCACCTGTCGGTCGCGTCTTCATCCCATTGCCGTGACCGAGCCGGACACTCCAACGTGATCACCACCGAATCAAAGTCGATTTTCTCGGGATTTCTAACCAAATTGATGTGTCCCAACCCTATATAAGCTAGAACCGCACCTGCCCTTCCCTTTTTATTCGGATTTTGGGTTGTAGTTTGCCCTAGCTGCGCCATTGAACCCTAGAAGCCGCGGTGGGGGAAAATTCGTCGGCCACCTCGTGTTTTAGCCGCTGTAAGTTGCTCTATTGGCCTTAGCTCGTCTTTGTGACCCAAATTGTGCTACCAATTTTGAAGTTAAGGCATTGTTGTGTCCTTACCATGTGTAGGAGCTCGGCCGCCCGCCTTTCGGAGCCGCCCGTCGCTTTCGTTCCGTGATTGACCGCTTTGAAGCCCTAGGTGAGATCGCATTAAGCTTCTCGTTCGATTGGTACCATCCGCGTGTCTTTTGGTGAAGTATAGAGCTAGTTTAGCATGTCCGGCAAGCCGCCGGCCATGGCACCACCGTGGGGTTGGGGCGGGGCGGCGGTAGCGCCGCCGGTCTCCTCTGGGATGAACATGGGCCGTCCGATCTTGGGTCAACAGCCAAGATTAGAACTTACCCCTTCGTGGGTAATTTTTCTAAAGAGCCCCTAGACTTTTTTAGAATATAACCCGCCGTCCTAAACGTAATTCCCGAATTACGTTTCTGAGTTTTGAAAGTGTAATCTCTCGCGGTAAATGAAAAATACGTTTTCAGGTATTTACAGTTTTGCCACTAGGATTGTTTTGGTCATAAAATCTTCGTTTTAACTCCGATTTGATCCGTTCAAGTTGCGTTAGGTTTGTATTTGTGAGCTCTACATGTTAGTGTAGTTGTACAGTTAGTTTTGACAAATTAATTTTCGAGTTTATAAATAAGTATTTATTTATCTATAGGAAATCTTAGAAAATTCATAACTTTCACGTTTTAACACCGAATTTGGTGATCTTTGCGTCTGTGTGATCGTAGAAACGTGTAGAAGAGTTTTATAAACTTTTATTACTGTTTTGTTATTGTTGGTGTACTGTTCTAATTATATCTCTTTGTTTGCTTCGTGTATGTTTGATTGGATGCCTGTGTGTTGTTGATTGATGATCAAGTATAGAAGGTGAGCAGTATCTGGACGATCCGGAGTATTACATTTGACCCAGATCAGCAGAATCACTCGAAGAGTTTTGATCAAGGCAAGTATAACACAGGACTATCCTTGTTACCTATACACTAAAATTATCATACATGTGCATGTGCTTACCTTGATAACCTTAGAGATTATAACTTAGTGATTGTTATCTGGATTCCTTGTCAACCTTGGGAATGCATTTGGGTAGCTATTGCTAGTGCTTAATTATGAACAATGATCTTGTAATTTGATTAATGGATTAAGCAATCAATCGTTACGATGATTTTATTACTGTTAAAAGGGGGCTAGAGCATGTGTGTATTTTTGATGCTCTGGTTTCTCCCCATAAGGACTTATCTGTACGTGATCATCCGGGACATATAGTACAGCTGTGAGGGCTATATGGCTCTGGCTTTAGTTGTTTGCAGGACCTTTTCTAGCTTGTTAGTGGTTACCTTAAATGGCGTAAGAATGGCTTGCCACGTTGGGTGTAGGGCGAGCCCCTGTCCTTAGTGTGTATAGGCTGCGGTTGTTGTGCCACTAGGAAGGGGGGTTCTACATCTGCCTGTCGAGTGAATCTAATGGCCCTAACTTGTTAGACGAACTTTTAAGTGGCTTTATATGATTTCCGGTGTTTTGGGAATGGCCTTCCCATGCATTTGGAAGTTATGACTCACAGTGAAAGTGTACACCTCTGCGCAGAGTTAAAAACTGGTATACTAGCCGTGCTCACGGATACGAGCGGCCTTGGAACATTTACAGATAGATGATCACCATTGCTATATCATGCTTAATTATTGTTGTTATTATGCTCATGTTAATGCTATTCATTATCTTTATTACAATTGATCATTGGTTCATTAATGGAAATTGGTTCATCTTGATGCTACACAATTGCTAATTATATGATGACTAAAAGCTAAACGCAGTCAAACAGTGTCTAGCCTTTTGAGCCTCATAAACCCTGTGTTATATTTGTTGAGTTCGACATGGACTCACCCTTGCTACTTCCACCATAACAGATGAAGATTATGAGGAAGATTATCGTAATGAGTACTAGTCTTGGTGTCAACCAGTCAACCGTGTCCCTGTGTTTGGAGCTTCCGCTGGAGATCTACTATTAGTTATTATTATTTATCGTTCAAGACTATGTTTAAATATTTATTCGCTATGTAATAAGTACTGTGATGATACTATGTAATTTGTCTACTTATGTGTGCGATCTTGTCCTGGGGTGCACATGAGTACTTTATGCATCCTATTTTTGTCCTTAAAAATGGGTGTGACAGAATTCTACAACTTAGATATAAACATTTTGAGTTGCAAAAAAAAGATATAAACATTTTCTTTTTCTGACTTGAGCTGAAAAAGTTAAGATTTTTTTTGTATCGCACCTTACTCGAATTCTAAAGGCGAGTGCATTTTATAGCTATATCTCTCGAAATAGAGGGCAAGAGAGAGCTAAAAACACCCATCGTCTCTATAAATCATTAGAGATAATTTTGGTATATTTCTAGAGGGCCGTCTCTAAAACCATTATAGATACGGTTTTTGATAGAAAGAATCTCCAGAAAAAAAACATACATCTAAAAATGGTTTTATAGCAGTGAAAATAAGCACTGATATAGGTAAACTAATTTTGGTTCCGTGTGCCATCCCAACCACAGCCCGTGGTGCTGAGTCGTCCATCGTCGTGCCAAGAGCTTGAATACGGCATGGCTCTCACATGTTCATGTTTGTGCCCGGACGTCTGGACACATGGGCGCCTGCAGCCATTCCCCGTGCCGTTTTGCACGTCCACATGGGGCCTGCGTCACCCCAAACCTCACTAGCATCGAGAAGAGAGCGAAGCGGCGGCGGATGCCCAGCCGACGCCGGGAGGAGGAGACACCGAGGCAAGACAGCAGAAAGCAAGGAGGAAGATGCAACACTCAATCTACTTTTCAAACATCTAGATGCAACACTTGCAACATACGTCTGAAGACAGATGAAACTCTTTAATTATGCATCTGAAACACTTGCAAAAACACGTGAAAAACACTTGAAAACCATTGTAAACCATACGCAACATCCAAATTAAACACTTGCAACATATGTGTGAAACATATTCAACATCCAAATGAACACACTTGCGGTATACGTCTGGAAAAAACAAATAAAACATTGGGATAGAAGCTTGCAACATACGTGTACAACCATTGCAACATATACAACATCCCGATCTACTTTTGCAACATCCACATGAAACACTTGCAACACACCTCTAAAACACTTGAAACATACGCTTGCATCATGCACTTTCAGCACAATGTCACCTTGCTGCTTAGATAAATGGATGCTCGTCGTTGCGGAGCTCAACGCCGGCACAGTGGTCGGCGGCGATACATGGAGCTCGCCGGTGTAGCAACGTCACGGCCCTCCTGTGATTCTCCAACACCTGCTCGCTGCCCAGGCTCGCGCCCGTCGGCGCGGCCTTGTTGCTGCTACTCCAACGCCGCTGCTCGCTCGACCATAGTCGTCTAGTGCCGTCGATCTGCTCGCAGGGGATGGGACGCGAGTGCAGCCGGCGATGGGTGTGCGGCGCGGTAGGGGAAGGGCACGGCGCGATGCCGCGACGGGGGACGGGGCACGGTGGGGGAAGGGAGCGAGTAGGGCACACAGATGAGCGGCCCAGAAATGCTCAGCCACGCCGCGATAGCCGAACGAGTAGAGTGGGGAATTCGATTAATCTTAAACTATGCCAACTCTCTTGTTTTTATTAATACATATCGGGAATTCAAGATCTTTCAGAAAACACTATTATTATACCGGCCATAAAGTTTAGAAGTGGAGAGTCCATGCTGTCTTGAAATCATCAACTTTGAGGAAGATTAATTTCTGTGCAATCAGTTCATAGTAAAATAGAGTATATAGCACACGCATTGTTATATAGATACTCCGCTATGTAATACTCATAAATACGTACGTGCAGTGACCAATAATTCTGCTTCCAAGGGCATGGTAGCATGCATCATGTAGGAAAAGTTCTAAAATGGACAACTTTGGTGTGCTCTTTCGCTTTTAAAATGACTAGGTAGCATGCCCGTGCGTTGCTACGGGACATCAAAACTTTTGTACTAAAAACACATAGATCGCACAATAAGATAATAATATTGTGAAATTAAATACTAATGTTAAAGTGACATTTAATCGAAAAATATTGCTAAGGTTCGAGATAACTTGACAATGGCCCAAATCAAGCAAAGGAGTTAAGCTGCCACATAAATTCAAACTTATCTTTCAAACCTTAAGTAGCAATTAATTTAAACTAAAATATATAGAAGCTCCACTTTATATATATACAAGACAATAAGCTCTTAGCTGTCCATAAAATGTGAAAGAAAATTACTCAACCATTCTGAACATGGCCATTCTTGTGCCTGACTTTGACATGATGAGCACCGACCCCTCGAAGGCTCTAGGCAGCTTGATGTGCAGCCTGCTCAGTTTCAGAAGAGCAGAGGCAAAATTCCAACTTCAGACATTCCAACTTATGATTAGTCTAAATTGCATTTCAACGTTACACGCACTGATTTATACTGATATTCACGTGTTTCTAAACTTATTCTTCGGCTTGATCTCGGACAGCACAAAAGAAACGACATTTTGTTCTTTTGATGTGCATAGGATATTTCCTCACAGCAGCGAACAAAAACAGCAATTTGTGTAGAGTATAGTATAGGAAACATGAGGTCAGCAATAGCGTTAAACTCATGTATACTGAGAATTCGAGGAAGTGGTCGAAGCATGCATACCAAAGTCTAAAGAGGATGGTGTTCCCCATGTGCGTTAGCGACAGTGAGATCCAATGGCACTCCCTAAAAATCATCTCTAAATAAAATCTAACATCGAGTGACTGCTAAAAAAAGTCAAAAAAAAGATGATGAATTCCTCACTGAGCACTTATGCAATGCATACAGGTGAAGCAGAATTTACCACCTGACTGTTTTTGACTTTTGGTGGGTAACCATCAGGGATCAATAATATTGCAAAAATAGAAGCTGAGTGAGTTCTAAATTTTGTGTCCAGGTAGCTTTACATATTTAACTAAGTAGAAATTTTGTGTCGAGTAGAAATTCTAATGTGTATCACCAGTCAAACAAATTTAACAAAGTAAACATTGCTCCACATTTCAGACATTAAGATCTTTGGACTCCACATCTAGTTGACATTCTAGCTTTTTTTGTCAGAAGAATGTTCAATTCTCTATTTATGAAATACAAAGGAAAAGGCTAGGTAAGCCTCACCAAGCAGTGCTGGAGGTGCTTCTCTAGGAATTCGCTTTATTGGAGGTAGGCAAGTACCCTGCCTTGATTTTCAAGCAACAACGATATTCTCAGAGAATAGAAGGAGCAGTAGTAAATCTATATATTAAACCATCACACATATTGGCTCCTGAGTGATATCCTGAAAAAAGCATTGAACAAGAGTTGAGTCTTTTTTATACTACAATAATCAGTCAACTAAGATGCACTTTATAACTTCCAACTATTTAACTCTGATGGTGGCATCTAACAGAACATTAGTCAACCAATATTCAGATATCCAAAGTTTAAAACAGTTCAGAAAGACTCGTAATATCACCAGGACTGATAACAAGCATCGATGATAAATGAGAGAGGGGGAAATGTGCGGACCGAGAAGTAGAGGCGAACCGCGAGGTGGAGCTGGAGGTGGTAGGCCAGCTCATCTAATGCGCCTCGCTCTTGATGCTGCTGGCTGCTGCTGCTCGGCAAGTGGCGGTTTAGGAGGGGTCAAGGAAGTTGGGGTCTGTGGCAGCAGAGTCCTTGGAGCAGAGGCGGCAGAGTCATTGGAGCAGAGGCAGAGCACGGAGGCGAGCTGGAGGTGGTAGTCCTCTGCCTGTTGCGCCTAGTACTTGTCAACTCTAAGACACTGAGTTTTCAGTAAGACACTGCAAGAAAATGACAGAAAATCCAATATTCATGTGTCAACTCTAAGACACTGCAATAAATTGACAGAAAATCCAATATTCACATGTGAGTTTTCAGTAAGTATATAAAATAATTGTCAGAATTTTTAGTATGCAATTTCCTACTACTCTTTAAAAAAAGCAATTGATTAAAATACTCGTGGCAAGCACTTCCTTTCTTCAACGAAATAGCAAACAAGCAGCAAACATCAACTCAACTTCCATCGATTCTTCCTTTTTCTACTCTTTCTTAATGAACACAGTAACTCCATTTCCTTTAAGTTAAGAAACAAAAGGGCCCCTCACAACTTCTGAAGTATTTGGTTTAGAATACCCAAGTTCAACTAAGAAACAAGTTGGTATTAGGAACACCAGAAATGCAATCAGAAATCTAGCTTACAGACCTGCACATAAAATTACAGTATGCAATATGAGCCACTCAAACAAACTATCTGGTAACTAATGTCATTGTATTGATGATCTTGTTACATATATCTGTTAATAAATTTGCTTTAAATATAACTATGGTTTGTAATAATAAGGAATTTTTATGGCATTGAAACTCTTAGAAAAGAGTAACAGGTCAAGCATATTTGGAAATGTAATAGGAAACTGTCTTACCCCATATTGCTGTAGTAATTAGACCATCAGAGTGCTGAGTCTAATTATTAGAACACCACACCATATTGGAATTCTGAACAGCATGTTCAAAGCAAAAGCAGTTCCAATTACTACAAAGAGTAAACAACTACCTAAGTTGATAAGAAATTCCATCCGAATTCAACATAAAGCTAAAAGAATCAGTTGTGTGATTTGCCAGTTTGACAGACAATTTCTCAAAGGAAACTTAATTTCCAATTTATATCTGTTAAAGAATTAATATCACACCATCTCCAGTATTACTTAATGGTTGAATTGTACAGCCCACGTAGCTTTGCGCTTAAATGAAAAATCAAAAGCATGCAAAAGCAAATGAATGTACTTTCGAAACCTTCAGGAATGTCACGCGCAACAGCAGTTTCTGCAAGAATCCATAAGACGAAATTTATAATCTTGCGATATTCAGGCGTGCAATGTTCCACAAGATGTTTCCCTGTCATACAGAGAAATTTCACAAACTGTCAGCCATGCTCACGAGGAAGGATTAATTGAAGGAAGCAACAAATTAACAAAGATAGGTACTCAATCAAGGGTAAACATACCAACATGACACAACCCCTAGCATGGCTGTAAGTGATTGAATGCAATCAAAATTCTTAGTTAGAGATAAGCATGGCATAACTGAATGGAAGAAACTCAATAAGAGGAGATAGGATAGGCATATAGAACCAAAAAAGGGGGAAACTAACAGACAAGTGGAAACAAGAGATAGAAGCAGAAGACTAAACTACTTACGGCCCTTTTTCCCACCCCTTTTAATTTAACTGGCTCAGTTATCTTAGCTCATGAACTGCTGCTCCTACACCAACTGAAGCATAGAAATTAGGAATATATACACAGTACCAAAGACAGTGACAAAGGAGATGGATCTCACAGGATCCTGGAGAAGGCCTCCCTGTTCCCTGCAGCGTCCACTCATCCTTGGCTCCAGACACGTAGTAGTCGTACATAATCCTTGGAAGCTTCTACTTTGCGATGGCCTGGTACTCCATGAATTAGTGATCTCCCCCATGTTGGCATTGTCATCAGGCTTAAAGCATAGCTATCAGGTATTGTAATAATCACACATGAAGCAAGGGTTTGTGACACCAACCTGCAATAATTTATAAAACATGAAATGAACTAATTGCCAATAGATTTAGGCAATTAAATTTAAGTTGACTACTTAAAGCATATCTGTAATGGCTATCAGGCATATGTGCACAAAGGCACTGAAAAAGAAAATGTTCAGTATCATCCATAGAAAAGGAAACTTGAACTGCACACCCACAATTTGTGGTGACACCCCTTGACTGTAGCATCTAACACAGTCCCTTTTATGTGTGAGGGTGGTCATGATACGTGAGATTAGCACACTTGAATTAAATGTATATGCCAAAAGACACTTGAGGTGTCCACATATTTTCATTACAAGTCACATATTGTAAACATTCTGAATTAAGTCCACCAGCGTTCAGCATGCAAGAGACGTCTGGCATCTACCCATCTGAACATTAAAAAAACAAGAAAGATATAATTAAGAAATCAACAAATATTCTTCAGACTAAAATTGCTTCATAAAAGCATATTCCATTAAACAGCCACGATTTAACTGATCACTCTAGCTCATGAACTAAGGTAGTATTATTTCCATGGACCTGTCTGCCATGATTATACATAGCTTTTACCTTGTTTTATGAACAGAGAGGTTTATAACAATATTATGCGAGTAATTTCGAATCACAAAATACTTGCATTATATTAGATAGTGATAATCATGCAGATCTTGTCATCAAACATTTACTCGAAATTAGAATGTGGGAAAAACAGATCGCAGACATTAACACAACAACAATAAAATCACACAGGACAGGATCGATTTGTGCTATTACCTTGTACAGCCATCTAGAGGATCGAGGCAAACGCCGCTTCAGGGCAGAGGCCCGTTCGCACGAACCCCAGTCACCGCATCCCGGCTAGATCCGCCCTGCCCTCGCCGGATCGGGGCGTCGTCCTCGACGGAGGAGAGGAAGGGCGCCGACTGATGTGAGACGGAGAGATCGAGGTGTGGGGGTGAGGGGCAGGGGTTCGCCGAGCTGAGACTGCCGACGCCGGGATTGGCTTGCCGCGAACTGCGATGCCGGGGGCGACCCTAGGACCGAGCTTGCCACTGATCGATGAGAAGGAGCAGGATCCACGATCACCATGATGCACGGCGATTGTTTCCTCTAATGAGCAATCGCGGGATGGCCGCCGTCGGAGTCGTGGTGGGGGAGGGCTACTACTGCGGCTGCCGTCGGTGTCGAGGGGCGAGTGCGACGGGCTGGGATCGCAGATGCGATGGCAGCTCGGGTGCAATGGCGAGGGAGAGGAGGCTGCGGGGGCGTGGGATCGCAAGAGGGAGGGCGCGGCCGCGGTCGCAGGGTGATCGTGATTGGTGTTTCCTTTTCCTTGTGCGGTGATTGGTCTTTCCTTCTGAGGCGTCCCGTGGTCTCGCAGGGGGACGCCGCAGGGGAGAAGCCGCGGTCTCGCGGCCGCAGGAAGCAGAACGAAGGAGCGGAACGATGGATTGTCACACCAAATCGTAGTCTTACTTTCTTTCTTTTTTTAGTTGTAGGAGGAAAGAGCACCGACGACAATTTCCAAGGCCCTGAGTGTGGTGCAACTGTGCTGTGCAAGACATCATATCAATATTTGACACGCAGAATTTAACAGAAGTAAAAGTCGCTGGCGAGAGTGTCAGGGTGTCGAATCCTTAAGGGTACATGAATTGAGAATTTGTGATTGAGTGTCAAATTCCGAAATCTTCCATGTGAGAGAATGCATATGTAACTGCTTCCACTGTTTTAAATTATAAAATACTTTGTCTTTTTTTTGAGAAAAACAGGAAGGGGCGCGCCCCCTACTGAGCTTTTATTGAATTTTAAAACACTATTTACAGAGCGAGTATTTAAATTATAAAATACTTTGTCTTTTTCAGATACATTATTTTTACTATATATATCTAGACGTGATATATATCTCAGTGTGCTAAGCTGGCCCAGGAATGACCTGTAAACTCCATTTCTCTCAAAATGTAAATATCTTGTAAACATTACCGCGGACCGCGATGGCCAAATAAAATTCAGGTAGGGAATACTCCCCCTGTTGACAGTCAAAAAAATATATATCTCAGTGTGTCTAGCAAAATGTTATGTATTAAAAAAACCCAAAGCATCTAGAGCGAGTATGTAAGTGGACATCAGTTTGCCATATCGCTGGATTGAACATTGGGCGGACGCAGCGGCGAGCGCATTTTGCAAGAAGCTCATCAAAGACACCAACGGGGACAGATGGATAGAGCACGGCACCAAAGACACCAGCAAGTCATGACTCATGTGGGAGCATGCATGCGTGGGGGTGGCCTGTGTGCCTGTAGCGGCATCAAAGACACCACGGCAAGATGAAGTAGAGCTGCTGTTCCAAGGGCTGGTTTAGTTCGCGAAAAATTTGGTAAAATGAAACTGTAGGAGTTTCGTTGGCATTTGGCAATTAGTATCCAATCATGGTCTAATTAGACTTAAAAGATTCGTCTCGTGAAATTTATCTAAACTGTATAATTAGTTTTATTTTTATCTATATTTAATGTTTCATACGTATGTCAAAGATTCGATGTGACGAGAAATCTTGAAAAAATTTTGGTAACTAACAGGCCCTCAGCTTCCCAAGTGCCGTGGGCATTCATGCATTCGATATATATGATGATGAGGGTTGGGTGGAATAAAACTGTTGTCTGCTACGAGCAAAGGCTGCTTACATTGCGGGCCGCCCAATACATGCTATAAAATGGTTGTCTGGTCTCTGTCGTGGCCGGCGAGGGCCATGACCAATTGACCAGGGCCATGGCATGGATCTCGTCGTACGTCCAGGCCAGATACAGACCTGATTCAGTTCTTCTGCATTTGCCCATGTTCAACCTCATTATTATTGGCCAAAACTGTTGGTCGATCAGGGCTGCACAGTGAGCATGCAGCCGCCGGGATTAATTTGGTTAAGATCCGGAGAATGGGCTAAACATATGTAGGTCTTGTTTAGTTCCTCCCTAAAGTTGAGTCTTTACCTCATCGGATGTTTGACACATGTATGAAATATGAAATACAGACTAAAAAAATAACTAATTGCATAGATTGCATCTAATTTGCGAGACGAATCTTTTAAGCCTAATTAGTTCATGATTTGACAATGTTGTGCTAGAGTAAAGCAACAATAAGCATGTGCTAATACTGGATTAATTAGGCTTAATAAATTCGTCTCGCGGAGTACTGAGGACTTCTGTAATTTATTTTATTATTACTATCCGAACACTCTCATGTGACACTCCAATATAATAGCTGATATGACACCCCAAAACTTTACACCATAGATTTAAATAAGACTGTAGTGGTATAGTTTGGAGCAAAATTCTATGCATGCCATCAGGGTTCAGGATAGGCGTACGTGCCTTGGCACATTTAGCGGCGAGGAGGATTAGAGCAAGGTCCATGTATAATAAAGGCAAGTGTTGGGCTATAAATCAAGTCATAAGATCCAAGTTATACAATAATTGTCTTTTATTTATTTATAAAAAAAGTTTTTTTATTATTATGTGGTACCATGTCTTGTATTCTCTTTTCTATTCATACTTACATACACTTCTATCTGAGCCCGCTAATGTTTATGCTTCCGTGCCCAGTTTAGTGCTTGTATGAGAGCCAAGCTCTCTTCCCTCGTTCAAATCAACAAAAATATTAATTAGCTTAGGTATAAGTCAATTGTTGTACTTGCTGTAGGACATGTTTGCTGGATACGGTCCAACCAGGCCCCCCACATGCAGCTAGCGCATGATTGGTTGGCTGTGCTAGCCACTGGGCCTGTCCCAAGCCATGCAAAACGAGCGCTTGAAGCTGGCTCTGTGGATACAAGAATTTTTCTGGTTTCTATCGGGCCAGGCTGCCGTGGTGCAGCGTACTTGCGCATGACGTACCGACTGAGAGAGCCCTAGTGTCGGGACAGGAGAGCAACCAAACAACGTCCTCCCGTGGCTTGGCTCGACAGAAGCGATAACCAAACAAGAGAAGCTGTGCATGTGCTAAGCCTGGCCGGCCCGGGAGCCTGGACGTCGATTACGAGCCGTGCTTCACTCAGCAGAAACCAAACACGTCCTTAATAAGCTAGGCCGTGTCATCCAAAACTGCTCCTCGTTGTATGTTTCCATTTATTGAGCAGACAAAAATTTGTTTTTCATTAATACTCTGTTTGGTCCTGTACATGTGTTTTCGGGGATTAAGCTGGGATGATGGTAGAGAATGGTCCTCCTCAACATGAGCCATTATTATTAAAGTTATTACGTTAGTTGGCATGCACATTTTTGCAACGCTTTCAAATTTAATAGAAGGAAAACGGGAAAGGAGAGGGTAAAACGTGTCTTGAAGTTGAATACTTATATGTGATAATAATGATCTTAAGGGCATGGATCGTTCACGCCTTTGGTTTATAGAGGAGCAGATAAAATGATGTATAGTTGATTCAAACACCCAGTATTTTGAAATACTCTCTCCATATTCTTTTTTTTAATAGGCCAGCGTGAAGGAATTTAAGCTAGATACCAAAACGGTTAGCATGGTGTACTAATTGTCCACTAGATATGCAGCGCTCCAATGTCATTACCCTCTCCGGGCATTCTACTCATGCTTGATTGGTCGTGGCCTAAGCTCACCAGCCCAATCGCCATGCATGAGTAGTACACTCGTAATGGTCTGCCTTGGTACTATCTAGATAAAAAGCAAAATCTATGTATCTAGAAGTGTCAAAACATCTTATAATATAGAATAGGGGCAGCATTACATTTTATAATGGCATGTATGTGTACTTTTCATGAAGATTAAGGGGTTTTTTTTGTGACTAAGATTAAGGGGTTAGTTTAGGTTATTTTTCTTATGATAGTTGTGGTAATTATGTAGGGGAAAAGATCTATGGCTATTACAGTCTACTAAATGTCAAGTAGATGGCTAGATGTCCCTGATTTTGTTAGAATTTCTAAATTTTATCTTTTACCAACACGTCCCAAGAGGATTAAAGTAGAGTTGGAGCCTCTAGTAATAGTGAGATAAATATGTTACTGATCTTTACTTGATACAGTGGGAGTAGGTTAAACAGTTAAATAATATTAGCCATCCAATTTTGACACCTTCATCATCCTTTTGTAAAAATATCAGTAACATATCATTATCTGTTTGATATATATGCCTCCTCGCACAAAAAAATTTACTGTTTGATCTCGTAATTTTGATGATTATTTTTCATTATATCATATCTAAAAACATACAGTCCATTTGGTTTCGTGTTCCTTGTGGTACCATCAACCATCCGTCTGTTGTGACACATGCAGAAATGCTGTCAACAATGAACAAGAAAAAAACACTGCATCTCTCAGTTGGCTGCACTCTGCATGCATGTATCAAACAGTTCCCTGTCAAAGCAAAAACTGGCACATCAAAATACGATAAAAAGGACCACATTATATATGCACATGTTATGGTTAGAGATTGGGAGGATTTGGTGCACTGATTCTGAGCGTTGAACTGCAACATCTGGGGGTGTGTTTAGATGGGAAAAGTTGGGGTGAAAAGTTACTGTAGCACTTTTCGTTGTTATTTGGTAAAATTTGTCCAACCATGGATTAATTAGACTCAAAAGATTCGTCTCGAACTTTACAGACAAACTATGCAATTAGTTTTATTTTTTACCTACATTTAATGTTTCATGCATGCGTTTAAAGATTTGATGTGATGGGTGGAAGAGGAAATATTTTGGGGTACTGTTGGAAGTGAACGCGGCCTGGGTATCCAACTGCCAATTCATAGGGCGGTCTCTCAGGGCTGCCCTACTTTTGCACGTGAATGGACACCGGCATTTGCCGATCAATGCTGACACTGCCCTGAACCTGCTGCTTTAAAACTTGCTCCCTTCCCTCTTGCTGTGGATGAACATTCTGAAGCATGGTCCCCTTATTCCCTATACCAAATTTTAAACCGATTCGACTATTTTGCTTATGCCACATTCTCACAAACTAATGTCACGTTAACCAAACTATGATTTAAGACTCTTAGCTAGTGCTAGTTAGTAGTTAGACTCAAAATTAATTTATTAGTTAAGGTTGGCCGACTAGTTGCCTGACAACTAGTTAATGGCTTAGCTAAAAAAAATAGCTCACCTATTAGATGAACTCCATGAGACTCTCTATATGCTAGAAATAGAGATTTTGGTGAAAAATTACCCTCCAACAGTTTCTCTAAATGGTTATCCAAATATAGCCATCTTCAATCCTGGATTTTTCGTTAGCCAAAAATAGAAGAGGAAAATGACTCTAGAGTATGCACAAGATATAGAAGAACTGTTGGAGAGTGAAAAGATATAGAAAACGAGTTTTATGCAAATGACTCTCTAAATGATGATTTAGAGAGTGAGATTTAGAAAGGCTCTTGGAGATGCTCTTAGCCCTTCTGTTTGGATGCACTATAGATAATTTTTAGCTAGCTACTCCCTCCATTCTAAATTATAAGTTACTCTAACTTTCTTAGAGAGTCAAAACATCTCAAGTTTGACCAAAACTGTAGAGAAAATTACAAAGATTTGTGACATTAAATAGTTGTACTAGGATGATATGATTAAGGAAAAAAATTTAATGGTACTTATTTAGCATCATAAATGTTATTATCTTTTTTATAAATTTGATCAAACTTGAAATGCTTTAACTCTCCAAGAAAGTTTTAAAATGACTTATAATTTAAAACATAATTTGAAACGGAAGAAGTAGCAATTAGCTCTTTTATCCAAATAGACCATAAGTTCATTATTCCATGGAAGTATATGAAAGTAAGATCTACATATTCATATAGGTGAATGAAAATATCATTGGGTTATAACCCTATAAGTACAAGGGAGAGCCTCGAGCATGTTATGAGACATGCCACTTTTGCCACGTGAAAAAGATGTAACAGATAAAAATTCAATACACAGGTGGGAGTACCAATCTATCCCGTCTGGACATGCAGTCGGGTCAGGTATCGAATCTTTGAAAGTTCCCCGCCCATTGGTCCAAGTAAGCCCATTTTAATCAATGTGCAACTGCTGGAGCTACTAATATGTTCGTATTTTGATACAAACACTCCCACTGTTTTTCCAACTGTTCCGTTGGTACTACAGCAGATTAATTATTCCAACTTTTTCCCATTGCATTTTACTTTGGAGTTTTTGAATTTACAGGGATGCTATGGAGTGGATGCAAAGAGAGCGCTAAAGCGGATTATTTGGGTCAGGCCGTCAGGGTTCAGAATTTCGGCAGAGAATCACTGAAAATCAGCGATTTGTGGTTCTACCAGTCACCCGGTAAACATATAATGAAATCTCTAAATTTCCAAATCCTTAGCAAAAAAAAAAATCCAAACATTTTTCTGGCTTTTACCTGAAAAACTGGCTTACATGTCTGTGGGATTTTTTTCTATTGACTCCTGTAATAAATCTTTAGCTTCTGACCTCAACAAAACTAGAAATGCTTCTCTCGCCAATTGAAATTTGTTTTAGTTTTTGACTTTGACTAGCATCTGCTTATTGGCATAGCTTGGGATTTTTCAAAGCCAGCTTTTAGAGCATTCTCAACCTAGAAACCACATGGTTCTATGCCCATTAATTGGGGTGTCAACTAAGCAAAAAGATAATCTCTGGAACTATAATTAGAAAATAGAGAGTGGAGGAAATGATTTCTTAGACAAGAATCATGTCTATACAGGAACCAAGACATAAAGAGATACGATAAGTAGATGAGAGAGAGAAGACATGACTGAACAAAAAATTATTATGTAGAAGCTAGAAACTATTCATTAGAAACATAGCTCCTATGTGAACTGCATACATAAATTAATATGCATAGAAACTATGTGTGGTTTCTAACATTGGGACTGCACTTAGCCACTAGCTTCCTCAACTTTTAGCATTGTTGGGGGTTCAACCTTGATCTCTAGTGTGCTTCGGACTGAGGTCGTCGTTGGTCCAGACTGTGGATTCAACAGGGACGTGTGCGGGCGCTCATTGGCTGCAGCAGAGAACTAGACCCGTAGCACATGGTCCGGACCACCACGTGTCTGGGTCTGGAACTCGGTCCGGACGCCCTCCATGGGCATAACGGCTAGTTGAGCACTTGGAGCTCTATAAATAGAACTTGGCTGGCTCTAGCTCACTCTCTTGGACATTTTGATCATTGATACATCCTTGTGAGCTAAGCCAAACCTCTCCCACTCAATCTCTTGCTTGATTGTGCATCCAAGTGAGTTGCGAGTAATCCAAAGTGCATTTGCTTGAGTGATTGCATCTAGTGTCACTTGGGGATCGATTTGTTGTGGTTTTCTTGTTACTCTTAGTGGTTGCTGCCACCTAGACAGCTTGGAGCAGCTGTGGAGTCTTGGCACGAGTTGGTGATTGTTCGTGGCCACTCCCGATCGTAATTGTGAGGGGTTCTTGGGCTTGTTCCCCGGCGAAGCGCTAAAAGTCACTCTAGTGGAATGGTGGTGACTTGTGTACCCTCATCTTGTGTTGGTTCTACGGAACCCTTGTGTAGGGTTTGGATTGTGTATGCCAATTGGTGCGTGAACCACCAAGTGAGTGAGTTGTCACAATGAGGACATAGCTTGCTAGCAAGCAAGTGAACCTCGGGATAAATCTTGATGTCATCTCTTGTTATTCTTGATTGATTGATCACTTGACAGCTCGGTACCTTGCTACATACTCTCACTTGTGCATTACATTCTTTCATTATTGCCTAGTGTAGTAGTAACTTGCTAGTGTAGCTAAGTAGAGTAACTAAATTTAGTTAAGTGTTCTAATTAGTTAGCTCACTAGCTCCTAGATGTAGAGACATAGCCTTTGAGTGCCTTGGAGATCATAACTAACTAGAATTGTTGATAGGTGGCTTGCCTTTTGAATTAGAGCTAGAGCAAAACCGCTTTTGCCATTTAGTTGTCCAACCGATTGTTCTAGTGTTTTGTAGAAATTTTTTATTAGGCTATTCACCCCTCCTCTAGCCATTTAGGACCTTTCAAGTGGTATTGGAGCCACAGTCACCGTCATTTGAGGCTTAACAACCTACGGTATCAAAATGGCTCAAATCAACCATATGGGAAAGCCACCACACTTCGACGTCACAAGCTATGATTATTGGAAGAGGAAGATGTGTGCACACTTGAAATCAATCAATAGAAAGATATGGGAAGTTGTGGAGAAGGACTTTGCGGTGCTTGATCCATCAAGTTCAACCGCAAGAGAAGAAGAGAAGCTTCAACATGATGACATTGCTATTAACCTCTTGTATGAAGCTTTGGATTCGAAGGTGTTTGAGCAAATCAAGGATCTTGAGAGAGCTCATGATGTGTGGACAAGATTGGAGGAGTCATATGATGGTATCAAGGCGGTGAAGGGTGCCAAGCTATATATGCTCAAGGACAAGTACACATCATTCAAGATGAAGGAAGATGAAACAATACCGGAGATGTTCTATAGGCTCCAAACAACTGTCAATAATTTGAAGAGCTTGGGTGAGAAAGTGAAAGATAAGGACTTCTCTCATAGGTTCTTGAGATGCCTACCACCGAGGCTTGATACTTTGGTGACTATTCTTGTGAGAGATGGATTGTATACTTAGGCTATTCACCCCCCTCTAGCCATTTAGGACCTTTCACCATACTTGGCATTGTGAAAACCAACCAGGCTGGTTCAAAGACGGCTAGGCCGGTTTGGAAATGGCAAGGCCGATTTTCCTGCCTATTCCAAACTAATTTGTTTCCAAATCGATTTTGGATCTATTTTCAATGTGGGAAACTTTGAGATTGCGTTTTAGACTTGTTTTCTACTAGACTAAGACCAGTCCCCTCTATATAAATGAGAGGATCATGGCCAATTGAGCAATCTAACTTCCAATCATCATAAACATAACAACTACCCTTTTGCCCTAACTTCCTCTTTACTTTGCTATTTGTCACATCTCTCGACGAGATTTGGCGACGTTCTAGGTGTCCTTGAAAAGGATCATATATCATAGGAGTTCTGGTAAGCATGCTACTCTTTGTTGAAACTTGATGAGATTACGCCAAACTAAGTCATTAATAATATCATCGCCCATGAGCTTCGCATGTGCATTAAAAACAACTCTTCTTCACCACCATCACCAAGTGTCAAGAGCTTGGCCACCACAAGCAACCACTAGTACAAGAACAAACTACGACAGAAAGAACCAAACTCATGTGAAGAAGAGGAGAGAGATGACAATGAAGAAGAAAGCTCATCAAGTGAAGAGTGCACTCCCCCCTCCCAAGAATCATCCATGCACATGCCAACAAGATAAGCATGTGTGCATCATTTTGAGGATGGGGGTACTCAACAAGCCTTGACCATCTCCATGTCTACATAGAGAGGACCAAGAAGAAGGAGAAGGTCATGAAAAAAAGGAGCAAAGAAGGAAGCAAAAGTATGTTGTAACATAAAGGTGATCAAGAGTGGAACCTTATGACGATAAGAGCCCTAGCTCACCCACATCGTCGTGTTACTCATTGTGTTCCTCATTATAAAACATCACCATTATTTATGCAATTTTTATTAATCATGCATTACATTACTACATATCGTCTAGGTACAATAGCTGTTGAACGAGCAAGTGAAGGAGCTAGAAGACAGAGTGATCTGTGGTCAATTCCCAAAGATGGAGGTGTAAAGTGAGCATATCCTCAAGATTAAAGAAAACTAACTTAATAAGTATTAAGCAAGTTATTCAGGCAAGCCCATAGCATCCTAACTCATATATATTTTAAACGCTTTACATGCGTCCTTATGTTATATATATTGTGCATTGAAGTTTATAGGAGTTGTTTAACAAAGTTGTTGCATGATCTACTTTGTCCATTTGATATGATATTTTATCCTAGAACTAGCATGTGTAGGATTCTCTAATTGCTTTACCATGTTAGGGACGTGATAGAAGATGAGTGATGGGCTGTCACTCGCAAGACATAGGATATCTTATGTTGGAAAATGATGATGACCATGATTTTGACAAACTGAGACCGGGTGAGAGTAAGTTAACGATTAATTGACCAATGACTTCCTAATTTATTTTGTCCCACCTATGTTGAGTAAAGACCATTCGTTGTCTGAACAATTGGTCAAGTGGAACATACTAGACACATATTGAGGATATGGGACACAGGAAGCCTATGTACCTTGTTTTCCAACCGATTCCAAATTGTCAACCACACTTCTGAGGGGAGGCAATGGCAGGCTGCTAGTTAGAACTCTTGAGACAAGCAAGACTTTGATACCATGGGGACTAGGCCTTACTATGCGCCTAGCTCCACCATATTGCCATGCAAACTCTTGGAGTCTTATGTTATATTTAGTTGGGTAAGTCTTGCAAGAGTACAATTCAATACTTAACAACCCGTTTTGGTGTTGGTATTGAGGCCTAGAATTTGGAATTGGCATTGATAGCCCCTAGTTCCATTGTTTGGATGGCCTTGGTATTGGTTTGTGGAAACGGGCTCCAATACCAGGCAACATTCGGGCCGCCTGCTCAACCTTGCGCACAATACCGAGGCCACCCCCTTTGTATTCATATGAATTGGTCGCTCTGCTTTCTTCCCCACGCGACACGTCCATGAAAAAAGCCACTGGCATGGACGGGAGGTGACCCCGAGAGGACACGATGGCGTCGCAGATGCCCTCCCTCTCACTCCTTTGGCCAGGGTCGAGATCCCCCATGGCCGCGGCTCCGAGGTCCACCCGCCATGGCTGGGGTTGAGCTCCCCCCATGGTGGTTGGTGAGCTTCCCCCGCTGTGGCCGGGGTCAACCTCACCCCATGGCCCCGGTGGAGCCCTCCCTCCCTCCCCCCGCCCTAGTGCCGTTGAGATCCGTCCCCGCTTTCCATGGACGCTGTCGTCAAGCTTCTTCCACGGTCGACCTTTGCCTGACATGGGCGCCGCCGTCGATCTCCCACCCAAGATTGAGCTTTGCCCGCCATGGATGCAAGTTTCAATTGCATGCTTTTGCATTCAAATAGGAATCGGATTTGAGCTACTTGCTAGGATTCCAAAATCCAATTCAATAGTCATCCAAACAATAATATTTGAATTGTGGCTATTTCAATACTATGGCTGCTTTGGCATTGAACCCAATTCAATTCCAACCCTCTCAATTATCTACATCCATACATACCCTAAGGTTTATTCTCAATCTAATGTTGTAGGTGAGCTTGTTGAGTTTTATGATTGTTGTGGCAAGTTCATCTTGCTAAATAATAGCCACCGGGAGTAGGCCTTGAGTTATTTTTGTAGGCTCACTGCCGGTGGGCTCAACTTGGACTTGCGCTTGCCTTTTGCTACCTCTAATCAAACTGTATTGCAGTATTGTCTCACTATGTATAAATATTTTTGAACTATTTGATATCTAGTGCAAAAAAAACTCTGAACTCTGGTGTATAATAACTTCTATTAGAACATAGCTATGCATTATATAATTTCATTATAAAATTGTTGTAACGATGGGTGTGATCCATGATCATCGTTCAATCTATAAATGTCATAACATCGAGTCTTTTCATGTGGTGACTCAATGCATTACCGGGTAAAGCTTGCTTCAAGGCGTGCTTAGCGTCGTGTTGGTGCCGAGAGCACTTGAATTGGGTTAGATCGAGCAAGTCCGCGGCATGCATGGCACAGTGAGGAGCAGCACGGCGTG
Organism: Saccharum spontaneum; assembly: GCA_022457205.1. Classification (NCBI taxonomy): domain Eukaryota; kingdom Viridiplantae; phylum Streptophyta; class Magnoliopsida; order Poales; family Poaceae; genus Saccharum; species Saccharum spontaneum. The sequence goes on along the minus strand of CM039598.1, from coordinate 40,639,545 downwards.
GGGCACAGGACACGATGGCGTAGTGGCAGCGGCGCGGCGCTTGTGATGATGGTTTGGCAATGTGGACCCAAGATGTCAATGAAAGAGGAAGAAAGAAAGGGAATTGAGAAAAATTATTGCTTGTTTCTCTTTGTTTGAGGAAGACAGGCATGATTATCAAGGATTAAAAAATATTTTAGGAAAAGGGATTTTCTATAGCATGTTTTTTTATTATCTTAATAATCCTCTTTATTGCTTGTTATAGGGAAAGTGGGTTGCTTTTAGTCAATCTGGAGTTGCTCTTAATGGGCCACCATATGACTTTGCTACTGGGTCTAAAGCATGGGCCTTCAACCAAATACAGTGTTAGTGGGCCACTAGTACAATCATTCAGTTTTCTGCCCAACCAAAGTGTTTTCCCATCATTTTCTTTCTCGTCGGAGATAATAAAAAAAATCTAAGCAGACTACGTCCATCTTGAGAAGAAATACTGAAAAAGAAATGCTGAAATTTGTGAACAGAAGCAGACGATGAAACCAGCGGTGTGACAACCGACAAGGTATCATGTACTCTGTTGTTTCTGCAGGTTGTGAACCCACCTGTACCTCAGCGTAGCCAAATTAATCTCGAAGTCTTCGCAAAAGGAAAAAAATAACTGTCAACCGCATTTATTTACAAATTCGCAAAATGGTTATACATGATGCAGGCTTTTTTTGCAAATAACATCAAAAGGAAGTAGCCAAAAAAAAGCACTTGTCCTAGGTGTCAGATAAGATATGATATCATATATAAAACAATATGACACATAAAACGGGCTAAAAGTTCCTTTTTACAAGTGCATATTGATCAAAACTTGAGCTTCTTTGGAATGATCATCGAAAGTAGCTTCCTCTTGGACTTCTTCTCTTTTGGAGAAGTAGAAAGGATCTTGTCATCTTCGTTAGCACTAATAATAACGTTTTTGTTGCTAGTGCTGCCAGCACCTGCAGCCTGTATGGCAGTATGCTTTTTCACCTGCTCCCTCACAAACCTGTTGTAGATGAATGCTGCTCCCCTGAAGTTTGGAAGAACCAGCCAGGCCATGAACAGCAGCTTCAACTCATACCAAACAGGAATCCTGAAATTCATAGAGATGCTAATCAGACGGCCATGATTGCACATAAGTAACAGGATACTGTTCCCACTGGATTTTATTAGCCTCTATGTGGAATTGCAGAGAGGGAAACTGGGCAGAATAACAAAATCACCAGTAGATTAGGGACTGCAGGAGCATCTCCATGAGTGTGATGAATGAATACAGGATCCAGTAGGCCAGCCACTGATCGTCATCGAGCTTGGACGAGCTCTCCATCGCCTGCACCGATGCGTATCTGTAGAGTGCAGACCCATCCATAGGAAAGTGGATCATATATAAATGTTCCATAAAAACGCACCAAATTCATGTAGTATTAGATTTTACAGATAAAAGAGTAGAAATAGCTGTGAACTTACAAGGGGTAAAGCAGAGTGACAGTTGGCCTGCAGCAACGTTGAAAGAGGAAGAGAACCAAAATTATTATGAAACTGAATCACCGTTGGGCGTTGGTAGAAAAGAAAAACAGGCCAAGCCGATCATAGGTGTGAAACTGAATTCGCAAATGGATAAATGAAACTGCACATCACATACCCTGCTAAGGAGTGAAGGTGAGATAGGATCGTCCACAGCTTGCCCATTTTCAGCGACGCTAACAATTAACTGCACCCTTGCCTCCTTAGTTTGCAATTGCTAGCTTGTGGTTTATTGACGGCATGACCTATGCTTGTTGTTTGGATGATGGTGATGCGTACAAAGGGGCGGCAAAAAAACAGATGGTTGCCGGCCAAGTGAGCTTTAAGCTGTCAACAGTAGACATGTTGGACTGCATGGTTGCCAGGCTGGTGAAACATTAGGCCAGTCTCAGTAGAGAGTTTCGTACCGTTATTTCCAAGACTGCCACATCACATAGAATGAAATGAAATATGGATGAAACACTCATTTTCAATGGAGAGTTTCATCTATAGTTTCATAGACATTTAATTTTATGATTCAGAGAGAGTTGGTATTCGTGCCCAGAGCCCATAAAACTCACTTTTTCTCTCTTCTTAAAAAAACCTTGTCACATCATAAAAAATGCTTAGAGCAGGTACAATAATGGACTTATATCCAAACTAGTCAGCATTTTTGCTGATGTGGAGGAGAGAAGAGAAAAAAGAAAAGAGCTGGGCTCTCATGCAAGCAACAAGCTTGGTACGGAACCATAGGTATATGTGGGCTCAAACAAAAGTATATGGGAGGAGAAATAGAAAAGAGAAAGTAAGATATGGTACCGCATAATAATAAAAAACTTTTTTAAAGTCAAATAGAAGACAACTATTGTATAGCTTAGCTCTTGTAACTTGACTTATAGCCTAGTATTTGGCTTTATTATTAACCATGCTCTTATGTGATAGCTCATTAAATATAAATGAAACTCTGATGAAATTTCTACTAAGACTGACCTTAGGCCCCATCCATCTTTGTTCTTAAGAATTAGTTCATTTTCACATACAAATGTTGGAAACGTAAAAAAAAATCCGGCAATCCAAAAGGTGTCTGGAAGTCGCCCAACAGGTGCAAAGTAGCAATTGTCCAATTAACTGGTATACTTTCATGTTCAAACAACAGAATATGAACTCATTCAGCAGCAAGGAAAGTCTGTTTTATTTCCACAAACAGTACAAATTTGCAGGCCATCCACAAGGGCTGGGCTCGATTTTTGGCCCATCGAGACAGGCCTCTTTTTTTTTGGAATCTATCGAGACAGGCCTTTAGGAAACTACAAAGTGATGTTTTATGGGATGTCACAGAAGAGACCATAAAGTGATGTTTTAATGACTCTGTTCAGATTTGCACTTAATCATAAGATTTAGGCCCTAGCAACAGAAACGGGCCGTTTTCAGAGAGAAAGGAAGCAGAGAAATTATTCAGAGTGAAAAGTCTGTCCCAGAACACTGCATATATTGACTTTATCTAAACAAAATTCACATCATCAACACCGAAAGGTCGTCTCGTCTCCATTCCATGTTGAAGTTGATGTTCACACATAGAGGCTGGCCATACACACATCGAACAACTCTATTTCAAGAGAAGAACAAAAACAAACAACAGAAATCTAGTGGAATACACTACAGGTTGCCGGGACATGGTCCAGGGATGGGATCACTGCACCCTGCTTCAGTAAGCTTCATGATCCTGAAACATTCAGACAGAACACACAGATGATATCTTCAGCCAAAGAAAGGAAATACTTTTAAAAAAATCGTGATGTGCAGGTGTGGCAAGTGCTGAATCTGCTGCTGAGGAGCTCACCTTCTTGGGTGTGACGAAAGCGAGAAACTTGCTCTTGGGCTTGTCCTTGTCCTTGGACGACGGCGACGACGACTTGCCGTCGTCCTTCTTGCCGGAGGCGGCGGCGGAGGTGAGGCCGTGCTTCCGGAGCTGCTCCCGCACGAACTTGTCGTAGATGAACGCGGCGCCCCTGAAGTTGGGGAGCGCCAGCCACGCGATGAACAGCAGCTTCAGCTCGTACCAAATCGGGATCCTTTTACAAGAAACACAGAGTCCATTTGACACAAATCTTCAGGTTAAGTTTTTACAAGAAACCAAGACGATTAAGCTAAGATCATGGCTGGAATTATCAATCAGTAAAGTGATTACCAGTAGATGAGGGACTCGAGGACCATCTCCATGAGCGTGATGAAGGAGTAGAGGATCCAGTAGGCGAGCCACTGCTCGTCGTCCAGCTTGGACGGGCTCTCCATCGCCTGCACCGACGCGTACAAGGGGTACAGGAGCATCACCGTTGGCCTGCAGGTACAAACAAACAGCAAATGGTTTTCACACTCGATCACAACTGAATTAACAAGAAGCTGAAAACAGAAGCACAACAAAACCATATAGGCTGTGTTTAGATCCAAAATTTGGAGTGTCAAAATACACGGTAGCGTTTCGTTTGTATTTGGTAATAATTGTCTAATCATTGACTAATTAGGCTCAAAACGTTCGTCTCGTAAAGTACAACCAAACTGTGCAATTAGTTTTTAATTTTATCCACATTTAGTACTCTATATATGTATCGCAAGTTTGATGTGATGGGGAATCTTTTTTTGCATAGTGTACTTTTCAATGCATCTAAACACTGCCATAAAAGAAGTGAAGGAAATCAGCTGCAGTGAAGATGAACTGGACATACCCTGCAAGGGAGTGGAGGTGAGTGAGGATCGTCCAGAGCTTGCCCATCTTCTACAACCTTCTTCTCAGCTGGTTGTGCTGTCGCTTGCAGCTTTCACTGGAAGCTAGCTAGAGATGATGGACGGACAGATGAGCGAGTGACTGAGTGAGCCAAATGTGTTTTGCTTGCTTGGGTTTGGGTGATGTTTTCGGTTAAGAGGAAGCTGAGATTTAATACATATATATAGGAAATAAGAAGCACAGTAGTGGGACAGGGATAGAGGACATTTGGCGTGGCGCATGGTTCGCTTGCTTTTGTCTCGATTGGATGGAGAAAGGGGACGAGCACACGTGGCAGCATGGTACAGCACCGACCAAGTCAGGTACTTTATTGAATTTGGGAGTTGTTTGAGGCATTGGATTTATGAGAGATCTAGGACATGGCAATGAGGTCAGAGGTCAGAGTCCATTTGATATTGGCTACTTGTTTAGTTCACCTCAAAATTCCAAGTTTTTTCATTCTCTCTCCATCACATCAATTTTTAGCCGCTTGTATGGAGTATTAAATATAGGTAAAAAAATAACTAATTACACAGTTTAGTTGAAAATCACGAGATGAATTTTTTGAGCCTAGTTGGTCCATGATTGGACAATATTTGCCAAATAAGATGAAAGTGGTACTATTCATCGGGTTGAAATTTTTTCTAATCTAAACAAGGGCTGGAAAGACAGAAAATGGGGAACTGCATCTGAAGATGCTTACTATGATCTTGGTTCATGTGGACTGGATGGACAGAGAACGTGGGAAACTGCACCTAGAGATGGCCAAGCTTCAGTTCCTTGTGGATTCTCATGACTTCAGATTTTAATTTGTCAAAACAAAGTTAAACGAACAATTGGGTCTTTGTTTTTTGTTTACTTGATGAGGAACTCTGCTTTTGCTAGGTATGTGTATTTTTGTTGTAATCTTTTTTTAACAGTTTTTTGCCCGCGCAATTGGGTTATATTGTATCAATTTGATATACTTATTGTGAATTAAGAAAATCCTTGCTTTTGAAAAATACGTATTTTGGTTGAGTATTTTCAAATAACAGAGTGAATCTGGAGGTGAGCTGAGCTGATCCTATAGGAATGGCTGGCATGCTTAGATCCTAACGGTGTATTTGGTTCAGGAACTAAGTGGTGCATTATCTTCTTACTCATTTATTTTTTCTGTTTAGTTTGTGGAAAAGAAAATAAGTTGATGGATCATCAAACCATTCCTTATAAGACAAAAGATAATATAGATAGGTTAGCGTCCAGACGCTCACGCATAAGCGGGATTCTGTCGCACAGGAGGGACCACCTCACGCCGCTCCGTTTCCTGTGCCGCTCCTTTTCCACGCGAATGCACTTGGGGACCTGCCTGCACTCGCTCCGCTTCGGGACCGCCTACACTCACGTGAGTCCCAGTCACCTGCCCCGCTTGTGGATGTGTGCCACGGATTGTCTGCCCGCCTCAGGTGCCCGCACAGTGACCACGGCGGCACCCAGCAGCTACAGCATTCGGTTGCGATAGGTGGATCACATTGCAACATGTGCAACACTATATCTTCTTTTTGCAACATCCAGATTAAACACTTGCAACATACGTACGAAAACAGCTAAAACACTTACAACATATGTCTGAAACACCAGAAAAACATGTGTGTAGCCATTGCAAAACATATTCAACATCCAGATTAAACACTTTCAATATACGTATGAAACATCCGAAACATTTGCAACATTCAGATGAAACACTGGCAACAGGCATCTGAAACAGATAAAACATATTGAATAGATACTTGCAATATATGTGTATAGCCATTGCAACATGTACAACATCTTGATCTACTTTTGTAATACCGATATAAAACACTTGCAACATATCTCTGAAACACCTGAAACATATGTTTCAACATGCGCTTCCAGCGCAACATCTCGTTGCTGCTTTGGCGAATCCAGGCAGGCGGTGCGGTAAACTGGCGCAGTGGAAGCGCCCGCAGCAGGCGGAACGAGTCTGGGTAGGCGACACAAATGGCGCGGTGGAGGCAGCCATAGTAGACTAATGGAGGCACCCGCGGCAGCACGATGAGTCTGGTCGACGCGGTGGAGCTTCCATGGTCGAGCTCGATGAGCCAAGGGTCAGGCACGCCCCCGCTGCATGGAGTACTTGAGGCAAGCATCGCTGACGCGGCCTCCTGCAGTGTGGCTCTACGTGCCATCATCGTCCTCAGTCGCTCATCCTAGCTCCTAGATGTCGGGTCCCGCCCGCACAGAGAGAGGAGAGGGGTTAGGGGAGCATGCAGGGGCGACGAGGGCAAGGTGGGGGCGGCGACGAGGGCGAGAAGAGGGCGTTGCCGAAGTGTCGCACGAGATGGCTGAAAGAAGCCACCAAAGTGCCTTGAGGTCGTTGCCGAAGAGAGATGTAGAAGAGAGAGAGGAGAGAGAGATGTGATCAATAGTTTTAGTACAGCAAAATCATTATGTATGCAAACAACATAATTTTATAACCCCTGTAAATAACAAAACCTCATAAAATAACATATATAATGGACATCTCACAAATAAATATATTACAAGACAACAAAACTAACAATTTTATTAAAATAAAGTCTTACATCCCAACAAGGACATCCAAAATATGGCGCAGCAACACTGCGCCCCGATTTTCTAGTCTCTACGTGACGAAACCTGCGGACAATTCCAAAGCAGGCATCGGGCCACGTCACCCAAATTTCTCAACCGTTCGTTCACGTGCTTAAACAAATATTGTCGTCCACGTACAACCTAGCTATGACTTTTCTAGATATGTCACAAAAACAAAAGGACCCATCAGAGTTGATCAGACGCTCCCTGTGCATAGCATTCTCACGGCGTCTCATCGTATTCCCTTGCGTTGTGTACTACCTCTGTCCTTAAATAATTGTCATTTACGTTTCTCAAAAAACAACTTTGACAAAATATATATTAAAAAATATTAATATTTATGGTACATAATTAGTATCATTAGAAAGATTTTTAAATCTAGTTTTTTAATAAATTTATTTGGAGATACAAATGTTGTACGTATTTTCTACAAATCAAATTAAATTTGTGGCACGCACACCAAAGATGATAGATATTGTAAAACGGAGGGAGTAGATCATAATCCCGTAAACGAGCTAACAAGGCCATGCAAACCTGGGCCTTGCCCCCACCCCCAAGTAAACGGGCTGACAAGTCCAGGCAAACCTGGGCCTTGCCCCCCACATCCCCTCCCCCGCCCCGCTGCCCGCCCCCCTCCCCCCGCGCGCTGGAGCCTAAGTATTAATGTTAGGCTATACAGTGTATTAAAAAGTTACTATTTAAATGTTGATTTGTACTTAATAGAGTCTACTTGATATCATTTGTTGGATATTTGAGGTCTTAATTTGCATGAAGTTTATGGTTAGTGACTAATTGGTTTGGTATTTGTATACACTTTGAGCTTCATAAGATAAATTGGCCCCTCCTACAAGTTAATGCTGGCTCCGCCACTAGGGCTGACAAGCCTAATCTCAAGGCTCAAGCCCATCATCATTGCCCGACGTCCTCAATTCGCCGCCGGTTTTGCCACAATCGAGTTGACAAGAGCGGTATCATCGACAGTCGTCCTTAAGCACGACCTGATCGATTTTTCGATTTCGTATGATTATTAACCAAGATGAATCATTTTTCCTCACAAACGAAAATAAATTTTCACAGAAAGATCTACAAAACTTTCTAGATGTTACTGGAGTTGGAGTCCGGAGCTTCTCATTGGAACTATAGCGACTCGGCGAGCCAAATGCAATTTACAAAAATGATCTTCTAAGCATACTGTACTATCGCCTAAATGGCTCTGTTCGCTTGAACTTATTAGCCAAAATCATCTAGTCATGGAACAATGTTTTTCTCTCGTAACAAATCAGCATCAGTATTAGCCAAAAATACAGTCAACCGAACACAGCCAAATTTATTAATTTGTTGTTAGCTCTACCATGATATGTGAAAAGACAAGTTGCGACATATTTTTTTCCCCACATGATTATATTCCTTTCTCAAAGTATTTTTATGAGATAGACAATATGTTTTTTTAGGCTCCTCAAAGAAGCCAATGCTTGATCCAACTTACGCATCATGTTGAGTATATATCGGGTCACAAGTATTAGCAAATAAAAGATGGCCTATTCACCGAACAGCGCGGCAATGCTGCGCATCTTCCTAATCTTAGTACGGCTGTGTCTAGTTTAAAATTTTTTTTTGTCTTCTACAATAAAAGACCATCTTTGACATATATATGGAGTATTAAACGTAGACGAAAAAACTAATTGCACAGTTCTCGAGAAAATCGCGAGACGAATCTGTTAAGCCTAATTAGTCCATGAAAAGCCTAAGTGCTACAGTAACCCACATGTGCTAATGATAGATTAATTAGTATCATTAGATTCGTCTTACAGTTTTCTGACGGGTTCTGTAATTTATTTTTTTATCAGTATCCAAAAACCTCTTTCGATATTTTTTTAACACATTCGATATGATAAAAAAAAATCTCCCGGCTAAACACCCCCGGAGATGCGTCGAACACGGAAAAACCCTCGGGTCGATTTCGACTTTGGAATAGCCTGTAGCTGCTCACCACGAAATCGAAATGACGATGGCACACTCGTGGAGCCACGAATCATGGCCATTATTTCAGGGCGTCTGCAGTGGTTGCTGTCGATCGACAGTGACGTGGAGGAGATGCGGTACAGGGCCTGGTTTAGATACTCAAATTTCAACCTAAATTTTACTATGTAAAAAGAAGATTCTCTATCACATCAAAATATCGGTACATATATAGAGTATTAAATGTAGATAAAATCAAAAATTAATTGCACAGTTTTGTTATACTTTGCGAGACGAATATTTTAAGCCTAATTCATCAATATTTGGACAATTATTACCAAATAAAAACAAAATTGTTATAGTATGACGAAACATTTACTATGCAAAATTTGAATCCAAATTTAGGATCTAAACAAGGCCAGCTTACGATGCCAGTTACTTTTACCCGTGCTCTCTTCTCACTGGTTGCAGGACAAAAGAATAGCGCCGGCCCACCAAATTCCTGCGTTCACACCGTCCGCGCTAACGCCGAAGCAATAGCTAGCGAGTTGATTTTCGATCATCCTCTCTCCTCCACGTGGGTTCCCGAACCTAGTCAGCAGGTAAATCGTCGGCTCAAATCGACTCGTTGGGGACGCCCTTACGCGTAGTACTCATCATCAGGACAGGCGCTTTATTTCGCCCTCGAAACACGCCGTCAGTCGAGCACAGAGCGGCCGGTGAGGCCACGTGACGATGGCACGCGGCTTGACGCGTCGCCCGGAGCGGCGCACCGTCCCAGGCCTTGGCTCCCGGCAGGCCGGCTGGCTGGCAGGCATAAAGATACCGTCACGCCGTCAGGTACGCGCGCCGCGCGCTGACCCGTACACGTCGCTTCCGCCCGCGTGACGCCGCCCACACGGGCACACGGCTTCTGCCCGGCCGACGCCGCGGAGCAGCCGAGGAAGGGATCCACCCAGCGCACGCCGTGCCTCCGTGATTACGTGGATTAATTAGAAGGTGGGAGTCATTATCTGCCTGACTGCGTGAGGCACTTTCAATCGAATTTCCAACACCCATAAGGCAGAACAAGGAAATCCCTTAAAAAAGAGCAAAACGCTTGATCCTACCGGTCCTCCAACGAGTACAAGAAGTAACGATGTGTTTAGTTTGTAGAGTCATCCATGCTTCATGAGTATAGAGAAGAGAACGAAGAGCCAAACACTTTGTGTATTGATCTCTGATGAATGTTTATAGATTACAACAGAGGTTGTGCGCATGAAGCAACCGAGTCTACGCTATTTGCGATGTACATTGTGTGCGCGTGGGCGCGTGGTGACCGCGCACAAGTCCTCAGCAGTTGGCGTTCTGCAGTCAAAGCACCAATCTTCAACAATAAGGTGATGCATCATGAGTTCATCTCATGAATTTTGATAAAATCAATTTATTGCTTGTGCATATACTAATTATTATTAGCTCATGAGGAATGAGATGATGATGTATTAACTCATTCCATTCCTCGAGCCAAATAAAAAAGTGAGCAGTGAGAAGAAAATGGACCACCTCATTACTCAAACTAAACACACCGTAAAAAAAGGTTGAGTCTATGGTTCTGATATGCACTAATCTCATATTCCCTCGGTCCTAAAAAATACAATTATAGGATTCAGCACACATACTAAGAATAGATGGGAAATTACAATAATGTCCCTAGAAAGTTTGGCGAGACTGTTAGCCCTCTCCTTTGTTGGAGTGTTCTAGAAGATTGAAAGGTAGAGGGCCACGTCTGTTCTCATGAGGACTGCGATAGTTCTTTGCGTGTGGTATCTTTTTTCCTACAGAACACAAAACAAGAGTGGACCTTTTCAAAAAAAAAAAAGAGTGGAAGATGCCTTACGCTGGTCTTACTCCAGATGGATCCAACGATCTGATGCCATGTGTACTATGTGTGCATTTATTTTAGCAAAAAAAATTGAACCTAAGGATTGTGGTCTTTTTTTTGACGGAGGGAGTAGATGCTTTGTACTAGATGTGAACTTGTGTGAAAATTGTGTCTTGTGTTTATGCAAAGAGATCTCTTATGCGAACCTAGAGGGTAGTGTTTTATGTGTGGATATGAACCTAGACGTATGTGTGGATATGAACCTAGACGTGCTATCAAATTTGTTTGGTTTATTGTCGTGGTGCATTTGAATCCTAAATGTCTAGGTATGTTGTTGGACATCTCATGTTGCATTTTGCATAGTCTTGTTAGCCAGAAAATGGAACCACAAAAAATATGAGAACTTAAAAAATGGTACTAACAAATAAAATGTGGTGCTAAACTAGCGTGGACTAACAACAAAAAAAAACCCACAATAGAAAAAAAAAGGATGCCCAAGAAATGACCAACCTGACTAGCAAACAAAAGAGGAGCAAAAATGACCTTTTCCCCTTGAGTTAACACGGTTACATATTGAAAGGGTCTTGATGTCGCCTAGAGGGGGTGTGAATAGGCCTGTTTAAAACAAACTCGAGCAGAAGTTAATTCTACGTGCAGCATTGCCTCACTTGAGTGCGATACTACCTCCTCCAACAGCAGCACTGTCGTACCTGCAGACAAGTTCGAGTGCACAATTCAAAAACTACCCAAGGAAAAATAGATCGAGCAAATTACTAATGTTCCTAGGGTAGTGTAGAGCCTATTCCACCACTTGAATCACAGCGGAAGCTTAAGCACAAGTAGATCGGGACCGAACCCTAGAATCACCACAAATACAATGGAAGCAATACAAATCACAAAAATACAAGTGAGACACCAATTTTTCTCATGGTTCAGCTCGCCACTAAGGTTTGCCTATGTCCATGTTGTTGAGGTTGCCACAAAGGCTTTGGGTCTCTTCCAACCCTTTTGAAAGGTCTTGATGGCTAGAGGGGGTGAATAGCCTAATAAAACTTTCTACAAAGATCACTCAAACAATTTAATTAGTAATACAAATGGCGAGATGCGAGTTTTACCTAGCCTAAAGGGGTGATGCAAGCCACCTATCCAATTGATAATTCTAGTTTGGTTCACACAACCGTCACAAGATAAACCGCAAGCTAGCAAAGTTACAAAGCTACTACAACTAGATCTACACAAGCTGGCAACAAAAAGGAACAACAAACTAAACAAGAAGATACCAAAGTAAGTGCAAGAGGGGATTTGGAATGTTATACCGAGTGACGATGATTGAGCCAACCAAAATGAATACCAAGAGAGTCAATGAAGTAACCAATCACGGGATGAAATCTAATTGATCAAACACAATTGAGACACACGATTTATCCCGAGGTTCACGTGCTTGCCGGCACGCTAGTCCCTATTGTGTCCCCCTATACCACGTGGTTCGGTGACTAATCGGTATCACATACTGAGACTCTCAAAAGATGCCACAAGAACCTACCAAATGGTGAGAAGTTCCGACACGAGCAATCCACTAGAGTTGGAATTCGGTGCTCCACCGGGGAACCACAACAAGCTCATCGGAGCCGGCCACGAACAATCACCAACACGTGCCGGACCTCCTCCGCTGCTCCAAGCCGTCTAGGTGGTGGCAACCACCAAGAGAAACAAGAATCCCGCAGCAAAAAACACCCAAGTGCCAACTAGATGCGAACTCACAAGCAAATGCACTTGAGATCACTCAATCTCACTTTGATTAGGTAATCAAGCAAGAGATGAGTGGGAGGGGATGTGCTCAGCTCAAGAGGATGTTAGAGAGTCAAAATGTCCAAGAGAGAGCTCCCCAAACCGGCCAAACATATATTTATAAGCAGCCCCAAAGAATAGAGCTGTTAGGAACAAGTTGCTGCGGCCTACGCACTAACCGGACGCGGTCAGCGTCCGGTCACGCCTGCACGACTTTCCCGATGAACGCCACGTGTCTCGCTTTGAATCTCGTTTGTTCGATCGTAACAGTCACTTAAATGTACTCGTTCACGTGCTAGAGTGACCGGACGCGCCGATCAAAAATGATCGGACGCGCCTAGGCGTCCGGTCGCCACTGATTCGTGTTGCTGACCACGCGACCGGACGCGCTGCTTGAACTAACTGAATGCCACAGTGCCAGCGTCCGGTCGATTCCAGTAAGCATCCACACACGACCAGACGCGTCCGGTCGATCGTGACCGGACGCGCCACCGTGTCCGATCGATCCTTCGCGTTAGCTGTCCCTCTGGCGCCTGACCGGACGCGCCGGTCCTGCGAGTGACCGGACACGCTGGTGCAAAAGCCTAGCAAACCGCGCCTGACTGCCGCTGCCATTGACCGGACGCGTCCGGTCAACGGAGACCGCGTCCGGTTCAGTGTCCAGTCACCCCAGTGACCTCCGTTCGCCTCTGTTTCTATCCACGATGACTTAGAGAAAATCTTCGCCTCCGGTGTAGTGGAAAATATGCGTTTCACTTCCTCAAAAAGAGTCGAATCCCGCCTCGCAAGCTCGGTGGGAGGAAGAGAGGGCCCCAAACCCATCTCTACTGCTCAAACTCCACCGCCTTCACAAATGTGCTAACATCACCAAGTATACATCACAATGTGCATGTGTGTTAGCATTTTCACAATAATTTTTGAGGCAATAAGTTAGCTCACCACTAGATCTAAATGCATATGCAAATAAATCTTCATCTAGTGGCACTTAAGTGATCAATAGCCCCAGAAATTCTCCTTTTTATAGTACGGCTATCGATCCTAAGCCATCCACACCCTCTATGGTGTCTTGGATGCAAAATGTAAAACCCTATCATATACCTTTGCCTTGAGCTCCATGATTTTTCTTTGCACCTTCATCCAACTCCATCATGGCAAGCACTTGATCACATCACCATTGTTTGATCCTTGCTTCACCATGTCATTGCACCAACCACATCATGGCTACACACATGTCTTTGCTATGTAGTTAGTACTAGGTATTGTCACTAATTACCAACACCAAACATAGGACTTTCACCTTTTCTCATTCTCAAACCTCTCGGGACTGCCACACGAGTTAGCAAGCTCACCGGGCAACGCTCTTGCCGGCTAGGGGCAAGCTCCAAGAGTAACAAACACAATCCACCGGCTTGAATGTGAACCAAGTGCTCTAGGAAATGAAGAACAGTTGGGGCTGCTCTCTAATGCAGTTTAGAAGCTTAATCTCACAAGGATTTGAGTGGAAATCAAGAGGAGAAGCTTGAGAGCCTTCCAATAGAAAGGAAGGAGCAAAAGAGAGAGCTCTGGTCGCACTTGGGAAGGAGAATGGCCGAGATAAACTAGGTGACCGTTAGAGGGAGAAGAGAAAATACCCCCTTGGTCCCAATGGTTGACCCGCAGCACTACCGCTCTCAAGGTGCAACACTGCCGCACCTACCAGGACAGCAAAGGTCAAGATTGGAATAACGAGCTGTCTTGGGTAAGGCTTTAAGGATATTTGGAGGGTAAGTGAGCACTTGGTTGCACATCAAAGCTTGTACATTGTATCCCCCTTTATAATACGACTTTTCCTAAACAAATTCAAAACATCAAAGAATTTAAACCTCCTTTGAGTTGGTTGTCATTTTCTTCTGTAATTGGGGGTTCCACCATTGCATGTATTATCATCTTTCTCAATATCAATTCATAAAGGCTTTGCAATCATCTTTGTTTCATCTCTTTGAGCAAACATACCTTGAGCATGTGACTTGAACCATTTCCATACATATGAGTTTACCTTGTGGCTTCAAGTCACTTCTACTAATGATTTGATTCTCAACACAACATGACTCTTCATAGCTTGATTAGTTCCTCGACTCAATGCAAGTACTCTCTTCTTCACCTTAGCCATGGTACCTCGGTCCTCAAGCCGTCGCTTGCCCTTCACCTCTGCTTAGTCCTTCGAAGCATTTTCCTTGTTATCTTCACCTTGTTAAGCCATACTCAAGTCACATCATATTGAGCATCCATTGAAAAACTATTTCTTCAATATTGTGATCCTTGCTTGAATATCTTCTAGATATGAATATTGAGATTAATCAAGCTTTAGTTGGATTCACATAGATTGAGATATATGAATCAACATCAACATGGTCAAGCCAATTCATGATTCCTTATATCCTATTTATTTTGGCTTGTCATTCCTAATACTCACTTCAATCTTTATCTTCATACTTCTAGCTTGATCAACTCAATGCAAAGTGATTTTCCAAATCTTTATCCATACAAGCAAACCAACATAGAGATCGATTTATATCCAATATTAGTTGTGTCCTGTCATTTGAACTTTGCTTGGCATATCCTCACTTATGCATTCATTCTTTAATCCTTGATCAAGGCTAGTCCATTATCCAACTCTTCTTGTTCATGCAAGGCAAGCCATTATAGAGACCAATCTAAAATCATCAACTCATGTCTCATTTGCTATTTGCCAAATATGCTTGCTTTCACATGATGCTATGATATCCCACAACATAGAAGTCATTTCATTGATTCTATTTGTATTATTGTCTTTTGCTTGAAGTAGATTGTTTCCATGATCTTCCAATACAACAATATACAACTTTGGCCTTCACTTGAACACAATATGTGAAATATCATCAAGTTTGCCTTCTCATTGAACCTTTAGACACTTACCATTTACAATTCATAAGTGTATGCAATAAACTCAGTTTCCTGCTCAATACTTTAGCAAACTTATTAGACCTTTAATGGTGTTGTCATTCAATCGACCAAAACACACTAAAGGGCTAGATGCACTTTCACATATCCACCTATAAAAAAACACGGTTACATATCCAAACAAAAGAGGAGCAAAATGTTTAAAAATGAACAAATAGAAAAAATTTGAGCTTTACTCCCTCCGTCCCAAAAAGACAGTATTCTAGGAGTCAGCACGCAAACCAACAAGAATAGCAAAAGTGTTGCATACCTATATTTTGTCTCTTCTCCTTTCTTCTCTAGTTCCCCGTCACTCGCCTCATCGAGCCGCCTCTCATGCCAAAAGCGCACCCACTACGCCGAGTATCGACATCGACGCTCGCTTCATCGAGCCCCACACTTTGCCTGGGCTGGATCTCAACCGCTCCGGCCTCCACGAGGCAGAGGAGAAGAAGAGGGGCCCAGTCACCGACAGAGAAGAAGAAGAGGGGGCCTGGGCTAGATCTTGGCTGCCTCGGCCTCTGCGTGCCGGCGGAGAAGAAGATGAATGGCTCGGTCACCGATGAAGAAGAAAAACAAGGGGCCGACCTAGATCTCGGCCACACTTGCCTCCACGCGCCGACAGAGAAGAAGAGGAGGATGGGCGCGGTCTCTGAGCCGATGGAGAAGGAGAGGGGCTGGGCGCCAGCCTCCGTGCCATTGGAGGAGAAGAGGAGGACGGGCGCCGGTATTCGTACCAGCGGAGGAGATGAGGATGGTGGGCACTGGCCTCCGCGCCGATGGAGAAGAAGACGGTGGTCGCCAGCGGTGCGGTGGTCGGTGGGGGTGACGAGCAAGGGGTGGAGAGTGGGGACTAGAGAGGCAGATAAGACGATATCCACACGAGATCAGAGGATGTGGCTGAGGAAAGACGAAGACAAGACAAGGATGAGAGATTGAGTAGGTCTACTGCTCGATTCGGGTTAAAGTGATGGGACCTACAACTACAATGACACTTTCTTCAGATACTCTTTTTTAGGGACAAACGAAGTAGGTGCTATAGGTAGGGCAGAGAACATCAGAAATTTTCTCATTTGAAATGGGCATACGTACGTCAGAAAGCGTCAGTTTGTCACAATATGAGGGTGGATTTAGTTGGTGAAAAGTTTTTTAAGAAAAATATCACATCGGATGTTTCGTGCGATGGCGGAAGGGGTTTTCGGATACTAATAAAAAAACTAATTACATAGCTTGCCTAGAAACCGCGAGACGAATTTATTAAACCTAATTAATCCATCATTAGCACATTTGTTACTATAGCACTTTAGTGTCAAATCACGGACTAATTAGGCTCAAAACGTTCATCTCGCGATTTCCAACCAAACTGTGCAATTAGTTTTTTTTGTCTACATTTAATGCTCTATGCATATGCCGCAAAATTCGTTACTGTATATTTCCGTGAAAAGTTTTTGATCGGCCTCGAGTTGTCACATACTCCCTCCATGTTGGTAAAAGAAGTCGTTTTAGACAATGACACGGTCTCCAAAGCATAACTTTGACTTCATTTTTCTATAAAAATATTTATTCAAAAGTGATATATGTATACTTTTATGAAAGTATATTTCAAGACAAATCTATTCATATTGTTTTCACATTTCCAAACTCAACAACTTAAAAGTTATTCATGATTTATATTTCCAATGTTTGACCCAAACCTTGTCCAAAACGACTTCTTTTACCGACGTGGAGGAAGCACACCACCACGGCCATTACTCATGTGTCGTGGCCTCAGCTTTGGAACCCACATGGCCTGTGGCCACTCGAGTTTTGGACTTGTGCACACCATAACTCTCTGACCAGCAACTAGCACAAGGAGTCTTGTCACTCGACCAGGGCCTTGTTTAGTTACCAAAGTTTACACATCCAGAATTACTGTAGAGCACTGTAGTAATTTTATTTTTATTTGATAAAAATTATCCAAACATTGATTAATTAGACTAAAAATGTTCATCTCGCAAAGTACAACAAAACTGTGCAATTAATTTTTTTATTTCATCTACATTTAGTACTCCATATATGTACCGGTATTTTGATGTGATGTGGAATCTTCTTTTTGCATAGTAAAATTTAGGATGAATTTGGAAAACTAAACAAGGCCCAGCAAAGCAATGGCCAACTTTAATCCCATGATCCCATGGTAGATTCCTCTGCAATACTGTCACACACAAGCCACATGCAACACGAGTAGCCAATGTCTTCATTGCGGGTCAACAAGTATTCAACATTTCAAACCAACCTACAGAGTTTGTGGGCCACTGCCCACTGCAGTGAAACTGCAAGTGTGCAACAGCTAACATTTGCTGCGTTCTGCAAATCAGTAACTTCATTAGATCATAGCAAAATTTGTCACAGCCAAGAAAACGTTTGCCACTTCGTGATCCAAGGATATCAGTGGAAGCCTGAGCTTCCGTGTACAATACAACATCCAAGATCAAACATTCATACAAAGTAGCTCCAAGCCAGATTCTGGAACTACTAAAAGACCAAATAACAGTGGTTAGTCATTTGTTGCTTCCATCTGGGAGGCCGCCTGCTTGTTCTGCCTGATTGACCTTGGCACAAACGTAAGGCCACGAGAGCGACGGTGGCCAAATGTTACGCTTGCAGGCGTAGAATCCGCTGTGCTCAACTTCGATACAGCAGAGGTGAGCTCATCAATCTTCTGTTCGACCTCCATTTCGTTCTCCTTGGCCTCCTTATGCTTCTGCTTGTTCTCTTTCGATTCATTAATATCATGTTGCTTCGGCCGATACCTCCAGTTTGTTTGCCTTGCACCTTTTCCATCGATGTCCATTGAATTATCCCTTGTCTCTTCACCCTTGTGAGCAGTCTGCCTCCTCTGGGACTTTTGTCGCTGACGCTGGGAGGCCCGTGCCTTTTTGAAGAACTCAAATGATTTGGGAAATTGATGCTTATCGATGAGATGCTGCTGCCGACTCTTGTAACTCTTCAATTTCATACCACAACCCTCCACCAAACACTCATACTGTTATGAAAAGTTGCAGGTATCAAGATACACGGTGATTGTGAGACTAAAAAGCACTTCTGTAAATTTGCAGAGAGAACAATACTAATGGTGTATAAAAAGCTTATAAGCAGTGTCAGGATCCTATGGTGACTGATTCTGATTTTAATACTAGAGATCATTTGAGCTGATCGGTCTGCGTTCTAAAAAGACGCTATACTTGAAATCCTTATCAGTAAGTTTCTCTACAATTTGCTAATATGTAAAAGTAACCCATTTGTGTAACTGATAAACAAACATATGACCATTACCATTGGAAAACCACGGGCAACTTTTGCTTGGAAATACGAGTCATGTGCCTCAGAAACATGGATGCTCAGCAACCTTGAAGTTGGATAAACTCGTGAACATACAGAGCATGAAGCAGTATGGCGAGTGACATAGTGGTCCTCAAATTCCTCCAAACAATCTAGATGGGCACCACAACTGGCAATTGGGCAAAACACTGTGCTGCAAGAGTTTTTAAACACATGAGAAAATGAATAGGAAAAAATGGAATATGGGAAAGTACTCACTGCAGTATCTATATAGAACACAACATCTTGATGTTAGGAGAGTTCATTCCTTGTGTTACAAAAGAAGCCTTTTGGCCTTGAAACTGGTGACAAACATGCCTCCTCAATCTATCCTATGGGCCTCTGGTTAAGTTTAAATAGACTTTTCCTTCAGTGTTACAGTAGGCAACTGTCTTGAAGGTGAACAGGCAATGCCTAGTTATAGTTATAGAGAAGGCACTCCCCTATTCTTCTGTATATGTAAGACCAACCTATGTGACAAGTGACAGGGAACTCAAGGAGTCAGAAGCTCCCTTGGTGAAAAGAAGCATAATACAATGAGAGCGTTCACGTAGAGTACAGCTCAAAGGAGCGTCCATGTAGCTTTAAAACCCAAAGACAAAAACTCAAGGCAGTGGGAAATAAAGATAATATGCTCATGTAGAAACTAAATCCTTGAATAAGAAAACAAGCTGTATTTGATAGATGGCAAGCATTCTAGAAGGGAAGTAAACGATGTGACTTCACTAACACCATTTATGGGATGGATAGGTTGGCATGGTGAACAATTTTGTCCTTGTGTTTCGTGCTACCAGCAGAGTGTGCGTTAGGATGGTGCCATGTCTTCCATTTACCCTCTTTTAATAGTCATATATATGAGACAAAACTTCTAAATTGTAATGGACATAAAACTGCAGTTACCAGGCATCAGGACCTAATGGTTACCTATAATCACAATTTACAAATTATGAACCCCCCACCCACTCCACCCCCACCCCCCCTCGCCCCGGGCCCACATAACAAACCCATGATATAGTACCAACCACAAGTTTTCGTTGATGAAATTTTATTGTGAATGAAGACCACAGATGTATGCATCTGATGCAGAAACATAATCTGCACTAATCTCAGGCATTAAAAGTAGCAGCCTGACCAAGTGACTTCTAGTTGCCTCTTATCAGTGACATGGAAACCAGACAGAATTTCAGCTTAATTATTAGCTATATTATGGTGTTCTCCACTAGAGTCCCTACAATGGATCATCGATGTCAACAAAGGTAAGTTCTTACCAAGTGCTGGCTACTTCCATCTTCTCAAGCTGGTTGCGGTCATCTTCAGAGAGATCCAGGGCAAGCTTCATGGCAAACAGAGAAACAAAAAGTAAGGAGAAATTATGTGCAAGCCTTCCACAACGAAAGGAGTCGACAAGCTGAAGGGAGCATCTAATTTCAGAACATCGAGGGTGCTCTTATCATGGTCACGGAACACGAATGGAATTACGCCTAGCATCAAGTCACTAATTGTTAATAGCAAGAGCTCTCCGCAACTTTAACCCTACGGATCTGGATCAACAGCCCTACAGTACAGAGCACTAGGACCCGTCGTACAAGCACAACCAATCCAAACCCCGGGAAACATCGCTGCCGCCAGTTTCGTGCGGGAAATCAAGGGCCGCCCGCCAAGCCGCTAACCCTTCGCTAAAAATCGGCTTGCCCGCATCGGAATTGGCATCACCCCAAAATGGCCATGGAACAAGAATTTCCTCAGGCATGCCGTACCGACGCGTTCGCAGCAGGGATCAGCGTGCGTTGAAGCGGAGGCAGGATAAAGTGATGGGAAAGGGAAGGGAGATTAAAACGTACGTGCTTGGCCAGGAGCTCGCGCTCGAGGTCCCCGGCGGCGAAGAAGGGGTCGTCGGGGGCGAGCCGCCGCCGTGCCGCCAACCAGAACCCTAGCTCCGGCCCTGTAACCGCTGCCGCCTTGGGCGCCGCCTCGGCCATGGCGTCGTCCGGCTTCTGCTGCATCCTGTCGATCCGGGCGGTCCTCACCGAGCCTCCGCTCGCCGCGTGAGGCGGACAGAGATGGGGGAGAGGGGAGGAATCAGGCTCTAATTCGAATTCGAATTCGAATTCGAATTCGGAATGCGGCAGAACGCCGACGAGAGGAGAGAGATTTTTTTTTTGAAACTGGAGAGGAGAGAGAGTGTAGAGCTGATGGGATGGAGAGGAGTGCCCGATCCGTTCGTGGGCCGCCCGTGCGCTGGGAAAAAGAGATCCGAATGGCCCATTGACGCTGATAAGCACCAGGTCGATCCCAAATTATAAGACGTTTGACTTTTTTGACACTAAGTTTGACCATTCGTCTTATTCAAATTTTTTTGCAAAATATCATTTTTTTTATCGTGGTTTGCTTTATTAATAAAAGTTCTTCAAGAATGACTTAAATTTGACTATGTTTGTATACATTTTTTGAATAAGACGAGTGGTCAAACTTGGGGTCAAAAAAAGTCAAACGTCTTATAATTTGGGATGGATGGAGTAGTAACCATGAGCTCCTTGGCCTTATTTGGAACGAACAAATTCAAAACGCAGAAACGGGAAAAAACGCCGGAACAAGGTATGATGAAAAATAGAAAACTACGGCATTTCAAAACACAGGAATAGAAAATTTAGGCTGTTTGAAACACGAGAATTCATAACCTAGGAATCATAATATGTTAGGCAAATATGAGTACTAATTATATTTTAGTGGTAAAAAATAAGATAAACAAACTAAAAGTGATCCTCTCTCTTGCATTCGGCATGCATGTGCCCCACAAGCTGTGGGTTCCATAACTGATGCAGTACCTCAATTGTTATCCCGTTCTCTCTCTTTCTTTTTTCTTGAACGCAGACCTCTCTCGTTCCTATCTAGTGCTCGTTCTTTTCGGCTCATCTTTATCCCTCTATATCTGCTCGCAGCATTTGTTTCAAAAAAAGTTCTCCTCGCAGCAAATACTCCCTCTATCCCAAATTACAAGGCATTTCAAGAATCTTGGAGAGTCAAAAGATTTCAAGTTTGACCAAATTTATATGATAAGATAATAATATTTATGACACAAATTAAATATCATTAGATTCTTTATTAATTATATTTTTATAGTATACCTATTTAATGTTATAAATTTTTGTAATTTTCTCTATAATTTTGGTCAAACTTAAGATGCTTTGACTCTCCAAAATTCTTGGAATGCCTTATAATTTGGAAGGGAGGGAATAGCAATGAAGCTGAGCACTGAGCTGAGCTTAGGGGAGCGGGCATGCGGTGAGCGCTGGGGCTAGGGGAGGGCAGCGCGTTTCTCCGTTCATCGTAGAGAAGCTAAGCACAGCCATGGCGTAGGAGACCGATGAGAGCGCCATGGCAGCAGTGGTCGAGTCAAAGCAGACAGGTTCTTCTTGCCTTAGCCGCTCTTTTTCCCTTCAGTTCACACGCGTTGCCTCGGGCTTCAGCGAAGGAAAATAAAACAATGGATCGGACTGGATTCTTTCGTTCCTGTGAAATTGCTTGCCAGCTACAGTACTCTAGAGGAACGGGTTGCGAGATTCCTCCATTCCTTTTCCTCCATTTCTGATTCCTCCAAATTTCCTACGCTATTCCTTCAATCTAAACACACCCTTAGGCCTCGTTTGGCACCAGGGGCAGGTTAGCCCAAGGACATGACTCATCTAAGGCCCTCGTTTGACACAGTAACTTTTAGGCTAAGGTTCTATTTTTTTAAGCTTTTAACCATTTTCAAACTACTAGTTTTAAAACTTTTCAAGAGCCAAACAGCTCCTATAAACCAAAAAATATATAGTGATCCTTTGGCTTTTGACTTCAAGAGCTTTTTGGCTTTTGAAAGGTCCAAAAGATCACATAAAATCCAAACAAACAGGACATGAATCTACACAACGTGCATCATTTTTTGGAACCGCCCATACCACTTTGCTTGTCATGAAGTGGTTGAGGTCTGGATCTTTAGCTATGAAAGCCTTGAGCTCCTTGAGAAGTTTCACTAAGTTTTTTTTTGTTACCGCGAGATTGGAATTGTTCTCACAAAGAGCTGGTGGTTTTGTGGACAGCCTTGATTATTTATTGGAGTCCCATGGCACATTATTTCACAAGAAGTGGTTGAGATTTGGATTTTTGGCTATGAGATCCTTGAGATTTTTTCCCCTCAAAGGTTTCTTAGGTCTTTTTAGGGCGGTCTGCATTGGGTCACAATCCCTTGAGCCCATGGCTACAGTAGGTCGTTGACCCTTGCCGAAGGCGTGCTTGGTGATATTGGTTGTCCGAAGGCCACCCCATTTCAGCATATTTTGCACTTTTAGGAGTGCCAAGAAAATATGGAAAAAGTCATGATTTATTGACAAGAAAGAGTTTTTCAATGTAATGCCTTGTTAAAAAACCATACACCTCAAGCCTCATGATAGGTTTCCCCTATAAACAAAAAAGTGCAGTCCTTTTAGTTATAAAATAGTGTACACTAAGCACCCTCCTTGACTTGAAGTGCCTCAACCACTTCTCAAAGCTTGTTATTCTTCAAGGGATTCAAGAGAGCTCTAAATGAGCCAGAGAACACTATGGCCACTCGGATTTACCATAACGATTGTACTAGTTTACAATATTGCGAATATATATTTACGATACATGTGTTACTATAACTTTTGATGGTATTTTACCATGATGTAATAGTAAATTACTTGGGAAAGTTGTATTAAAAATCTCATTAATTTACACATTTATAATTCTGGACAGGAGTACCACATGCTAAGTACCATTCTGCTGCAAACTTTCATGTCTGAATAAAGGACCATTTGATCTTAAAATTGTGGGCGGTAGTTCTTATGGTGTTGATGAAGCTTCTTGTGCCTATGTGACAATAAGATGCTGTATGAATGTCGCAAGCAAGGTTAGCTAACTTACCTGGGCCGGAATGCTGAAAGGACGCTGGTCGGCTTTTGTCTTTGCTTGTCGTTCTAGTCTTGCTTCATGCACTCATCAGTGCTTGATTGAGAAGTGCCATTAACGCTTATGTAATATATGTTGCTCGGCCAATAGGGAGCAGGGCGGAGATGACAAGCAAGACTACGAAAAAGTTCACAAAGCAGATGCTCATCCCAGCCTAGTTCAGGTTTGTCTTTACTTGTGCATCACTGAACCATATAACAGGCAACTGCACGTGCCTTCTCAATTTTTTAGGGGCAATCTGGCACTTCTCATGAATTCGTTTTAATTGTGAACGTAGCCCTTGATGCCGAGCTGTAGAGCATCTCTAGCAGCTCACCAATATTTCATCCCCAATAAAATGGTATTGGTGATCACTAATATTTTTCAGATTATTAGAAAAGATGCTAAGAATCTTTCCCAATATATAGAACCCACATGTCAAATTATGATTTTTAATTTTTCTCTTTTTTTCTCATTTCCTTTTCTGCCCACCACGTCCAGCCCCCGGTTGACATCGATGCGCCTACCCTGGCTCCGGCCACCGCAATGCCCACTTTGGCCGTGGTCCCTCACGACGTCTGCTCTGACCACGGTCCCAACACGACCCGCCCTGGCCATGGCCCAGGCCCGCCGCAACCAGCTTCGACCACGGCCACCTGTGAGGCCCGCTCTGACCGCGGCCCTCACCGTACCAGGCCCTGGCCACGGACACCCGCCGCGCCTAGCTATTAGATCCATTTTAAAATAAGTTTAGTTGAGTTCCCTGAAAACTTTTCTTATAAAGAACATCAATACCAATTATGTACTCTCTTCGTCCCAAATTATAAGGCATTCCAAGAATCTTGGAGAGTCAAAAGATCTCAAGTTTGACCAAATTTATATGATAAGATAATAATATTTATGACACCAATTAAGTATCATTAGATTCTTCATTAATTATATTTTCATAGTATACCTATTTGATGTTATAAATTTTTGTAATTTTCTCTATAATTTTGGTCAAACTTAAAATGCTTTGACTCTCCAAGATTCTTGGAATGCCTTATAATTTGGAATGGAGGGAGTATCTGATTTGGTTGGATTCTTTGTGACATAACGTTCAAAGTATGGTTTATTGGTGTTTGTATTTTTTTCTGGATTAATTTGAGAAAAAACGATATTATTCACTCAGCGTTAGGCATCGTACCAATTGACAGCAAGATGCCTATAGGAACATTAACAAACTCAACATCTGATGACTTAATCTCTCAGTGGTATTCATATAGTATGTTTGTGTGTATATGCATTTAGAAGAGTGAGTATGTATGCGTATAAGCGTCTATATTTGTACTACGTAGCTTGCAAGTTTTAAGGATGATACATTATTCTCAATGCCATCCTCTAGAGCAATTTAAATTTTGGCTACATGAGACAAAAATATAATTTCTTATTCTTAGCTCAAGCCTGGAGGAGCTAATGCCTCTGGTACAATAGAACTAATACTTCCTCCACTTTTATATTACTAGCAAATATGCCCGTGCATTGCAACGGGAGAAAAAAACTACTAAACATTCATACAAAACGATAACGTGAATGGTACATTTTATGTTTTATGCTTTTATAATTTATTTTATGATGGCTGTCACACCCATAATATAAGTTAATACTGACAATAAATAATAATATCCTATTAAACCTGTATCGAATTAAAATACACATTGGTATACTTTTTCTTCCGTTGCAAAGCGCATAATTATTTACATATAAATATATCATAACTTTGTAGCTTTTTCACACTATCCATGTGTTTCTATGACTCAATATCGACCTTTGTAGCTTTTTTGACGCATCATATCAAGCTCCGTAACTTTTTTGTCGATGTGTTAGGATTGGTCTGTTCGCTAATGATTATGCCGGAAGATCTCTCTTGTTTTTTCACATGGTAGTTTTTGTCAGGAATTACATAAATATATTTGTTTAGATTTCATTAGACAATAGTCTGCCCAAGATTCAGGTTCACGAAATAATTAGTCATACCATTGACTAATCCATATTTTAATAAAAATAAATTTTGTTTTTTTACCAAAACTACATCAGATGGTGTAAATCTTTCTCCTCAAAACTTAATGCGCAAACAAACATAATAAGTGCTGAAAAGTACAGGTTATGCACGGGGGCTTGCCTTGGGAAAGAACCCGACAGTAGCGAGTTAGTGAAGGCTTTGGGAACACCGATGACGAGGACATCCTCCACGTATTCCGGGTCTCCCTCTGGCACGTTCTCGGTCATCGCCAAACCTATATGCATGTAACATATGCAAGGATGATTTAACACAATAATATTTAACACACCTATAGACAAAGCACAACTGTAACACCCCTGGTGTTACAGACTCGGTGTTACAGACTCGCTTAGCACCGTGATTAAGGTCTTAAAGAAATTAACTAAACAAGTTTTCTGGAGGGTAAATTTAAAACACACATGAAATGATAAATCACTCTTATGTGACTTACATTTGTAGTTGAGAGAAATCAAATATATAACTAAGTTTGCTAAGTGCAAAGGTGCTAATGAAAGTCCGAACGAAAAGGATAGGATAAGTAGTTTAACCTTTGGCGCGAAAAACAATTTATATGAACAAAGTAAAATATAACATGAGCAAGTTACGTAGATGAAAATGCAACTTGGATTTTTGGAGGATAAATGTTGTTAACTAAAATTTTTGGGAACTCAAGATCCCAATTTGAAAATTAAGATAAACTCTTTTCGTTAAATCGTCAACATCGAACTTATGTTCTAAGTGCGATTAGCATCAAATTATATTAAGCAAAGAGTTAAGTAGTGCTTAAATGTTTTGTCCCTATGGATGGGTATAAAGTATGGATTATTGCGTGAAGTATTTCTTAGTTGAAATTAACGTGGTTTAAACCTCTTAAAAATAAAAATATAACTTGTGTATGTTGCTTAAGTGGGGATTAATGAGTAGGTGAGGTAGACGAAGAAAAAAAAAGTATTGCCAAATTGTTGATGGTTGTTTAACGAACTGAAACCCTAAATCTCTCTAAGTTTGAAAAGGGATGACAAAGCCTTGTTGGCATTTTAATTCTGTAAAATTTCGTTACACACCCATTTCATGTCTTTGCACTGTTGATTGAATCCAGGTGAGAGCCTTGCGATGGTGTGAGGGTTGGATTGTTTTGATTTCGATTTGGCCATCACATAAATTCATCAAAGCACTTGGTAACCAACCGGTTTGGCCATTTGGCCGGGGTCACCACGCCCTCAGCGCGACACTGCCGTGCCCTGGGTGGCCACGATCGCCTGCTTGCGTGTTGGTCGGCCTGGCCTGTCGCGTTGGCCAGCTGTGGCCGCGCGCTGTGGTGTCCTCGCCCCCTGTACCTCTGTCGTGCCACATGCGCCCGCGTGCTGCCCCTGCTGCCCTGTCTGCTGCGCCTGTGCTTAAGGAGGAGGCAAGCGCGCACAGCTCCTCACTCATCCTCCCTCTTCGGTCTCTCTCTCTCCCTCACGTTGCTACTCGCGCCGCCCACCATGGCCACCGGCTGTGCGCCCACGTCGAGTGTTCCTGCTCCTCCGCGCGTCCTTTACGCCCAGCCCACTGCCCTAGCTCCCTCCTCGCCTCGCGTAGTGGCCGCCTGCTGCCCCCGCATGCCCCCGACGATCCTTGCCGAGCCGCGCCACCGCCGTCCAGCAGCTGCCCAGTGTGCGTGCGTGACCGGGGTGCCACGGGTCACCCCTGGCCATGCCACGGACGTCGCGGGTGCGTCAGGCACCCCGCTGCCTCTGTGCATCGTCTTCACCGTCTCTGGCTTTCCTCCGCCCAAGCCGATGGCGCCACGGCCTTCCTCAGGTCGTGCTGGACCTCCCCCCACGCCGCCCCAGTGACTCCACACTACCGCCGGTGCATCCAGCCTGACCGAGTCGGCCTGGTACCCGGCCGGCAGTGAACCTGCTCTGCTCGTGTCCGCCATGGCCATGTCTTGCTGCCACTTGAACTTGGTCACCACCGTTCGCGCCATCCGCCTTGCGTGTGCGCTGCGCCGCTGCATAGTAACCCGCGCCCCAGAGCCGCCCTGCGCGACTGTCGCCCGTCGCTGAGCCATGGGTGTGCGGGGCCAGCGTGCCACGGCACGCCACCGGCCGGGTCGTGACCCTCCACAGGTGCGTGCTGGCCTAAGTGTGCCCGAGCGCCGCCTCCCCACCGTCGGTCCGCCTCCAACCGGCCGGGAATCGACCGCCCGAGCGCGTCCTCTGCTCCGTGTACGAGAAGAAGGGTGAGAAAATAGAATAGAAACTTTTACGGGGTTCTCAATGCAAACTTCATGACTCAGATGAATAGTACATGTTATACTGCAGGTTGATTTAGCTTAATCGGGGGTGTTTTCTGCAAAGTGTGCAGTCCGCGTCTGGGCGGGCCAGTTGGGCCGGCCTGCTATGCGGGCGCCCGCGCCCCACCCTGGGACTTTGGGCCACCGGGCCGAATTAGGTTGCCGTTGGTTTTCCTTTTTCTGAAAACAATTTCTAATTTAGTTTTTGAGCTAACTTGTAAATTCGATGCCAAATTTTGTAGGAGTCTAAAAATTAAGAAACAAGTTTTGTTAGGTTCTTAAAATTAGGATCTATCTACTAGTATAATTTGTTTGTGTGGTCTCATAATGTTTTTAGAAGTACTTTAATTAATTTTAGAAGCTTAATATTGTTAACATATGAACTTGTGGTAATTTTATGGCAAAAGGATGATAGTGTTAGCTTTGAAAATTTTATGGTAGCTTCATAATGTTATTACATGCTCACTGCAAGTGTTTTAGCTTCTGAATAATTAGTTTGCTTAATTAGTTAATGAGCTCTAGTTAGAGTATAAATATTAAATTGATGAAATAAATAAAACAACACTTTGGGTTCTTATGACTAAAATACTTGTTGGGTAAATCATGTCTTATTCAACCACATGAGTATGTTGTGTAGTACGTTAGAGTTAGCCCGTGAGCTTGCGAAGCGTATCGTGTTCTCCTAGTTGCATTTATCATTGTCTATTTACGTCTCTGCATTGCATCCACGATTATCATAAAAGACGGTGCCTTGGTGATCATGTCACCATGGTGGAATGCTAACTTTGGTTAAATCATATAGACAAGTCCCGGTGCATGTTGGGCATTCTTAACGTCATTACCAAAAGTAGACTTAGTTTTCTAATTCTGATAACGGCGCCAAAAATGCTGAACCTATCCCTCATGCCACTTAAGCCAAGTTGTCATCCCCAGCATGACATGAGAGACGCGGTATTGAAATATGCAACTGCTCTTCTAAATAAATAAGATCTGCAAGCGCACAGATTAATACCGATGTAGCATTTTAACCGGGAAGTATTCCAGGTATCGTTATTTATATTTTTACCACCGGGAAGGGATTACTAACATCAATGTTGATTATGGAATGGAATATAGGAATGAGTATCAATCATTGCATGTATAAGTGAGAGCATTCATCTATCTCTTGCATACAGGGGTAAGTGTCACATAAAATATAGATAAAGTATGAATGGTGACAAAGATAATTAATCTGATCAGCTAGCCACATATAATAATGATAAGCACCTCAACAGATATTCTAGCAAGTCATTAGCATGGTATTAGGACGAACTACAAGGATATTTTCTAAGTTATTCTTAACTATAAAGTCTAGCATATCATAGTTAGTGCAAGTACACTTGGCAATCATTGCGAGAAAGGACTACGCCCATGCATAGTGATATTATCAAGGAAGATGAGAAACATAGCAATCACTCCCCCATAATAATGTTGCTCTGCATGCATTACACACGGGAGGGGGACTATATAAGAACCAACGAAGCTGTCACCATCGCGGACCACCCCACGATCCGGCGTATAAGGTGCAATCGCAGATAAATATGGTCTAAGCACCACGCCTACACAATATTTATCATTTACCCATGGATCCGATGGATAAACGCTATACGATCCTAAACATGTATATAATTCCAATCTAACTAAGCCAAGCGTATAACTACGATAAACTAAGAACAATATAATCACAAATATAATCAAGTAGAGCATAGTCATAATCAATATATTGAAATAGAACAAAGTTGTATTCATAATATTGAAGAACAAAGATGAACAATGAAGAACAGTAAAGGAATTACCAAGAATCCTCTTGACAGATCCGGAAACCAATCGAAGATTGACTCCTTCTAGTTCTAATCCTATGTAGCTATGCTATACTAGAGATCTAGTTGATGTGGTGGCTCTAGGGCTTGATCAGAGACTCTCCTCCTGAGATTAGGGTTTGAGGAATTGAGAATGAGGGAGTGCCTCCTCCAGGGGCCAGGGGTCCTGCTTATATAGCCCCCTCAAGTGAACGTGGGCCGTCGGATCAAACCGACATTAATCGCACGGTTTTCCTTGATCCCTTAGGTCGGTGGAGCATAATCCACGAGACGGAGCCTGATTGGCTCTCAGGCCAGGGTGGGCGCCCTAGGGAGCAGGGCGGGCGCCCTGCCTCCGGGCCCGTTCGGCCTCCCGTTCGATCTCGTGGCTTCTGGAGTCTTCTAGATGATAGAAAATCGGTGAACACGTTATTATCTCTATGTAAACCCGACGTGTGGGCCTTTCCTCCGTATTTTCTGATAACCCCCTGCAGAAACAGACAAACACCAAAACTCATGGAATTCTGTCAGATAAAACCCTAAGTCTAGGTGTTGGTTGCATTTGGATCCTTTTCTTTATTTATTTGATAACTATATTTGGTACTTAAGGACCGTCAACAAACTCCCCCAAGCTTACCTCTTGCTCGTCCCTGAGCAAGGATAGACTTATTATGGATCAGAAGTTGCTGCAATGCCTTTGAACGTTGACGGTACATATGCTTTCAATTAAGGTCTCATCCCTGAGTTAGAGTAAACTGTCAAGACTTAAAACTTACTCATTTTACCTTTCACCATGGGGCTTGCAACCGTCACCTGCATCTTGAGTGGTTAAAAGATAGAACGGTCTAGTCAAACGTCATGTCTCTTATTCTTGATCAGCTATAGCTCTGGAGTTTTTGCAAATTTTCAAATAAAACTCAGAGATTCCTTGTATGACTTTCTCGGGTCTCTCTTTTGTGGTATTTCTGGATCCTTACCAAGGCAGTAATGGTATATGCCTTCTCTCTCAAAGTATGTGGTATTTATGGTATAAGGCGTAGTGACATTGCCTTCTCTCTCACCCTACTCTAATAAGGCTTTGATATCTGGAGCTCATAGGTGGGAGATACAGTATACATACTCATAGAATATTTATTGCATAGTCAAACCATGGATCCAGAGAAACAAGTCAATAAGTCAAATCAAGATGTGCATGTGTGGTGAATGAGTGGTGTATGGTGATGATGGTGATAACAAAAGTCTAATGCTCTTTTTGAGGGAATACATACCTTTCTTGCTTTTTAAAACTTTTGAGGGGAATGAGATGCTCTATTTTTTTTTCTCTTTTTTTTTCTCTCAGGTGGGTATCTTGTACCCCTAATTCTACTGTCGGACACTTGTCCATTTTTACCTCTCGTCTCACTTTTTCTTTCTTTGAGGTTCCGAGCACTTGCTCCTTTTTATTTCCTCGTTTTTTTAGAGCAATCTCCCTCTTTTGAAAATATAGCAAGTGGTAGTAGAAATGACTTGAGCATTAACTTCACAGGGAATAACAGGAATGGGATAATGTTTTTGGCTATTCTCTCCCGGGTCAGGAGTAGAATAATTTTGGGTGAATCTGGAGATAGAAATGAGTGGATATATGTGGATGCGTACTTCCGGAGTAGAAGCAGCATGTATGAGTGAACGTGCAAGTGAATCTTGATTTTAATCACATGACAAGTTCCTAAGGGTCTACACAGCTTGACCACACTCAATGCCCATAAGTAGTAAGTAGTAAAAGTGTGGCTCTTAATCTAACAAGCATGTATATATGGCTGTGGTAGGAATTTAAACTCTCATCATACAGGAACTCATCATGCAACATTTTAAAGATTTTTTTTAAAGATAAAATTCTCCAGAATTCTAGCATCTCTAGGAACAGATAAACAGCAGCTCAACCTTCCCATATCATATCCGCTAACAACTTAGACTTCAGATCAAGTTCTCTTCCCACTAGTTCAGGTTTAGAGCCAGTTTTAAATTATAACAGTTATGTCTAAACTAGAGAGAGAACAAATTTGAAAATTAGGCAGAGCAACTATTCATTATATCCATGCTAGAGTTTTATTTTCAAGATTCAGTTTAGCATAGCTACTTTATTTATTTATTAAACTAAGCAAATATATATAAACACAAAATATTTATTTGGGTTTTCATGATTATGCATCTTTTTATTTTAATAAAGCATAGGTATAAATGTAGATAAAAATACTTATCGGGATAAATGGGGGTGCTCTCCCCCAAGCTGGATCTTGACGTAATTTCTTCTGATGTAGCTAGCAGGTGCAGAGGTGTATTTGAATGTCGGCAGCACCCTAACAACGATTAGGATGTCCTCCATCTGCTAGTCTTCCTGAATTCTGTGGAGCTCAAATAGACAACAAAGCTTCGTGAAACATGATTAAGCGTTAGCATAAATATCTAGCCTTTATCATGTTTGAGCTTCCTTGATAAATGTCACTCTCTATTTTTATTTTCATTTTTATAGAACAGAAAAAATATATATTATTTATTTATTTATTTTTATGCCACCACAGTGAATGTACTTATGGGTTTTATGCCACTCGCATACTCACATGGGGCTTACTGTTTTCAACATTTTTTTAGACAGAATGAACATGATTAACTGAGCAATAATTAAAGGGAAAATGATAACTACCAAGTTTACCTCTTGGCACGGCGTTCGGTGTTTTTAAGTCCTCCGAACAGGACTTCTTTTCTTCTTAGTTGTCCTGAGATTTGGGTGGCATAGACGGTGGTTCCGGCAGCGCCTCCTCTTCTTGTGTAACTGTCTTCGCTTTCCATACCCGACTTGGTGCTTTGGTCTCCTGTTGTGTATCCTCGGGCCTTATGACCTCTCCTTCATAGTCTGCCCATACGTCCTTGATGGTTTGCCTCCTTTGGTTACGGTTACGTCGCCTTCTTCTTGTCCTGTCCTGCTTAGAATTTTCAACTATATAGTTAGGGTCATTAAAGTAGCGGCGTACCTTCTCAGAGGGGAAATGCATATGGACTTCTCCGGTTCCAATGTAGATGATTGCTTTGACGGTGCCTAGGAACGGTCTTCCTAGGATGATGGGTGGATCGTACTCGTCGTCTCCCATGTCAATGACCTGAAAGTCTGTATGGACAAAATGATCGTTAATTTTAACAGGGACATCGGTTACTATACCTTCGACCTTTCGGGATGTCTGATCTGCCATCTGGAGCTGAGTGTATGTTGGTTTTAAGGGCATGGTCCCGTACAAGAGCTGATAGGTGACTATGTCCATTATGTTGACGCCTGATCCAGTGTCGCAGAGCGCCTTCTGAAAGGAGTATCCATTGATTGAGCACTCAATGCTTGGCATGCCTGGGTCGTCCTTCTTGATTAGGAACGGCGACTTGGGTCGTCGGTCTTGACCTCCTTGAACTGTAGTGACCATCTTAGCTGATTCGGTCCATCCTTGGTTGTTCTTGTTCTGCTTGTTCCTCCTGTTGGTCCTCTTCCTTGGTTCATGTTGGGGTTGCTCTGGGATTTGTGTAATCTTGTTCTTGAAGGAAAACGTCTCCTTCCTCCCCTTGATGTTGAAGTTGATCTTCGCAGCGCTAGCGTAGATGACAGCTCCCGAGGTGTTCAGGAATGGCCTTCCCAGAATAACTGGTGACCTCTCATCGGACCCGGTCTCTATCACCACGAAGTCAGCTGGAGCGTACGAGGTACCAACTCGGACACACATGTTCTTTAATATTCCTTTAGGAAAGCTTAGTGTCCGATCTGTAAGCTGCAAACACATAGTTGTTTCTGATAAAGGATATGTAAAGAATTTTTCATAGAGTACCCTGGGCATAATGTTGACGCTGGAGCCAAAGTCACAGAGTGCTTCTGGGAAGTCCACCATGCCGATGGAGATCAGGATGACGGGGCGTCCTGGATCGCCTCTTTTGACTGGCAGAAGGTCATTATGTACTCCGACAGCGGGATTACTCCAATAGTTACCTGAGTAGTTAGGCCTCTGTTGATTCCAACCTTGATTTTGTTGAGGACGGTTGTAGTAGTAGTTGTTGTTGATGTACCTTGCATCCTCAAGCATCTCAGGGCAGTGATTGCCTGAGTGTCCAGTGTCTCCACATTCTTCACAAGTCATGTGAGAGTCGTAGACGTTCATGACTTCTCTTTTGTCTCCAGCTTTGTCATCGAGCTTTTTCATGAGTAGGTCTAACTTTGCAGACAGCATGTCTACCTCCTTGAGCTGGTGCATACCTCCACCCTTCTTGCGTGTTTGAGTCCTCTCTTCGTTCCAATCTTGGTTGGACGCCATCTTCTCCACAAGGGCTGTAGCTTGTGGTATGGTGAGTGATAGAAATGCGCCTCCAGCTGCAGCATCCATGGTCTCACGAGCACTAGTGATGAGCCCATGATAGAAAGTCTGCATAAGTAGCCAGCTCTCCATTCCATGATGGGGACATTCTAGGATGTAATCTTGAAAGCGCTCCCATGCTTCTGGAACGGATTCATCATGTTGTTGCTGAAAACTTGTAATCTTCCCACGGAGAGCATTGGTCTTGCCCATGGGAAAGAACTTAGCCAGAAAGTTCGTAGAGCAGAGTGCCCACGTAGTGTTCTTATCCTTCGTCACGTAGAACCACTGCTTCGCTCTCCCCAATAGTAAGAATGGGAAAAGGCGAAGTAGTATGGCGTCTCTGGGAACATCTAATAAAGTGAATGTGCTGCAAATCTCTAGGAAGTATTGGAGATGAGCACTTGCATCTTCGTGCGGCTTCCCACAAAACTGGTTGGCTTGTACCATGTTGATGAGCCCTAGCTTGAGCTCAAAGTTCTTGTCGATGGCCGCGGCAGGTCCAGTGCGGATGTTGTCTGTAGTGGGAGCTGAGAACTCGCGAATCGTCTTGTTCGCCATGGCTGCGAACTCTGTTGACAAATTCCGGATAAAACTTCGGCGGTCTTCTAGATTGGATGAAGTGTTGCATCGAAGTGTTGACTTCTTGAGCTTGGCTCTTGCCTCTCTGATTAATGCTTCGGGGTTGTCAACAAAATTTTCTGGAAGATGTCCTCTATTCATACATCACCCTGCAAAACAATAAGAATGGAAAAATACAGGGGTAAATCTGTATGGGAGAATTGATGATCTCAATCACTTAATGATGCGAATGATGACTCAAATTCCGTATTCATTCCTTGTTAGTAAATCAACCTTCCCCGGCAACGGCGCCAAAAATGCTTGTTGGGCATTCTTAACGTCATTACCAAAAGTAGACTTAGTTTTCTAATTCTGATAACGGCGCCAAAAATGCCGAACCTATCCCTCATGCCACTTAAGCCAAGTTGTCATCCCCAGCATGACATGAGAGACGCGGTATTGAAATATGCAACTGCTCTTCTAAATAAATAAGATCTGCAAGCGCACAGATTAATACCAATGTAGCATTTTAACCGGGAAGTATTCCAGGTATCGTTATTTATATTTTTACCACTGGGAAGGGATTACTAACATCAATGTTGATTATGGAATGGAATATAGGAATGAGTATCAATCATTGCATGTATAAGTGAGAGCATTCATCTATCTCTTGCATACAGGGGTAAGTGTCACATAAAATATAGATAAAGTATGAATGGTGACAAAGATAATTAATCTGATCAGCTAGCCACATATAATAATGATAAGCACCTCAACAGATATTCTAGCAAGTCATTAGCATGGTATTAGGACGAACTACAAGGATATTTCCTAAGTTATTCTTAACTATAAAGTCTAGCATATCATAGTTAGTGCAAGTACACTTGGCAATCATTGCGAGAAAGGACTACGCCCATGCATAGTGATATTATCAAGGAAGATGAGAAACATAGCAATCACTCCCCCGTAATAATGTTGCTCTGCCTGCATTACACACGGGAGGGGGACTATATAAGAACCAACGAAGCTGTCACCATCGCGGACCACCCCACGATCCGACGTATAAGGTGCAATCGCAGATAAATATGGTCTAAGCACCACGCCTACACAATATTTATCATTTACCTATGGATCCGATGGATAAACGCTATACGATCCTAAACATGTATATAATTCCAATCTAACTAAGCCAAGCGTATAACTATGATAAACTAAGAACAATATAATCGCAAATATAATCAAGTAGAGCATAGTCATAATCAATATATTGAAATAGAACAAAGTTGTATTCATAATATTGAAGAACAAAGATGAACAATGAAGAACAGTAAAGGAATTACCAATAATCCTCTTGACAGATCCGGAAACCAATCGAAGATTGACTCCTTCTAGTTCTAATCCTATGTAGCTATGCTATACTAGAGATCTAGTTGATGTGGTGGCTCTAGGGCTTGATCAGAGACTCTCCTCCTGAGATTAGGGTTTGAGGAATTGAGAATGAGGGAGTGCCTCCTCCAGGGGCCAGGGGTCCTGCTTATATAGCCCCCTCAAGTGAACGTGGGCCGTCGGATCAAACCGACATTAATCGCACGGTTTTCCTTGATCCCTTAGGTCGGTGGAGCATAATCCGCGAGACGGAGCCTGATTGGCTCTCAGGCCAGGGCGGGCGCCCTAGGGAGCAGGGCGGGCGCCCTAGGGAGCAGGGCGGGCGCCCTGCCTCCGGGCCCGTTCGGCCTCCCGTTCGATCTCGTGGCTTCTGGAGTCTTCTAGATGATAGAAAATCGGTGAACACGTTATTATCTCTATGTAAACCCGACGTGTGGGCCTTTCCTCCGTATTTTCTGATAACCCCCTGCAAAAACAGACAAACACCAAAACTCGTGGAATTCTGTCAGATAAAACCCTAAGTCTAGGTGTTGGTTGCATTTGGATCATTTTCTTTATTTATTTGATAACTATATTTGGTACTTAAGGACCGTCAACAGTGCATAACCTCTATTATTCTGCACTTTATTTCATGCTAGTGCATTAAGTTTAAAGGAGTTGAATGAAATCCACTTGCACTATGCTATAGGATTCTGGTAGAAGCCGAGTGATTAACTGTCACTCGCGAGAGATAGGAAATATATTATTGTTATTATTATTATTATTGTTATTATTATTATTATTATTATTATATTACTCGCACATGGAATATATTTGAATAATAATTGGAGATCGGGTGGAACGGGTTTGGATGGACTTGGACTTGGTTGGGCAACAGAGCCGGGCTCTAATTGCATTTATTCCGCCTATGTCGATTAAGGACCGTTCGTTGCATTGGATTCCATAGTCAGGTCACAGACTGTCACGGAACCGCCCAAATTATAAGAACAAAAGTACAAAAACAATCGCCGGAGCAATTAATTTCCTGTACTTAAGCTCCTATAACTCCGGTAGTCCAATAAAATCACGAGGGATTTCAAACCAACCAACATACAAGCCAAGATCGTAGTGGTCCAACATAACAGGTCATATGTTACATCCATTTCATAAGTAATTCAACATATATCAGAGTTCAGTAGAGTTATTACAACTCAAGTTCAAAAGTAGCGGAAGCAAAGTAGTTTGAAACTAATATCACCTTAATTGAAATACATGCCAGTACCAAGGTCAATTTTCCCATAAAAACATGAGAGATAAGATAGCTCAGAAGGATCATGCCCATGATCACACTCCGCCACTACAGCCGGAGTCTTCCAATTCTTGCAGTAGCTATGATACATCACAACCTGCAACAAGTGGGAATAAACCCTGAGTACGAAAGGTACTCAGCTAGACTTACTCATCATAAACCAGAAATAATATGACACCAAGGAGTATGCAAGGCTTTCTTTCAGTGGACTAGCTTGACTCATTTGCGAAAAGCATAAGTTATCATGAATAAACTAATTTAAGTCCTTTTGCATCATATTTATTATAACCTATTCAATCTGGGTAAGCACCTATGCTAAAGCAATCACTTGATTAACCATTAACATCAAAGGTTACCATCTCAGGTTTAGCATTTCCAACATTATCCACATAACCATCCGTGTTCCATCATTATTACTACGATGCCGTAACTCGAGTCAAGTGCTCACTATCCAGGAGCGATGGCGATTCGAATCGATTATTAACCAGCTGGTAATTTATTCCTCACACAAACCTCACTCACCCGCTAAAGTGAGGTGTTGGTCACCGAGTCAACTATTCAGGTAAAGTCGCGAGCTTGCCAGGAACCACATGTACCCGGGGGCCGCCCAACTGCTCTTTGGCCTTATCATCGCGCCCCCGTTTCCTGCCACTACTGCTCCGGTACAGTGCGTTGCGGGCAATCCACTCGGCCCGAATAATCTTCCGGCTTCGCGGTCGAAAGGTACTTTATTCGGCCAGCTAAATGTGAGGCATGCGTTCAACATGACTCGAGACCCAACAACGGTCGGTCCTTAATCGACACAGGCGGAAACTACAAGCACCCCAGAACCCTGTTTGGTTGCCCCATACTTATTCCGCCCGGTCTCCAATTATCCATCAACACTTGGTTATTTCCAGGATATCATCCATTCCATAGCTAAAGTATTCCAGTAACCACCTATAGTTGCCGGTGACAGGAAATCACCAATCGCTACCGGTCTAAGCAGGGCTAAGCAATATTTTCGATCCCGAACCAAAATAGGATTTCAGGCATATTTGCGAGACAAGGAAAAGGATATATATGCAGCAAGTGTTTTCAATCAACTCCTATAACTTAATGCAACAATACATATATAACATATATATACTCAATTGCTTTTGTAAAGTAGGAGGCTTAGAATGCTCCGGGGCTTGCCTGGGATCGAACACTAGGTTAGTGATTGACAGATGGCACTCGCTTGGCGAGCATCTCCCATCCCGACACTTGTTTAGTTCTGCCATCTTCGGGATAGGTCCACCAAACACCGTCTTTAGGTTTGGCTTTAACATCTCATCCTTCACGTGGTGCATCTAGCGTACCTAGATGAGATGCAAGATGCATGTGTATAAATATGATGAATGGTAACACAAGATGCATCACATAATCATTCATGTAAACACACGATTAAGACATAGACACCAAAAGCTAATTAACTAACATCACACAACCAATTAAAGAGGGCAAGCACATCAAGCATAACACAAGCTTAACAAGATCACAAGTATCTTAACTTGACCATCATCAAGGGTATAAGCCACACTTAGCAACACATGGAGTAAACAACCATAACTCGCATCTGACAATTTCTAGACTGCAACAACAGCTACATGTTTTGATCATAACTGGAGTTATAAAAATCTAATAGCCATGAAACAAGACATTCTGAAAAGCCTATGAAATTGTCCATAATTCATCTTTAATCATCTTAGCATGATTCTCAAGTTAACCAAGTCAAACATGCATAAATACAGAATCTGGTCCAGAGATTCCAGAGAACAACTATTTCTGGAACCCAACTTGAAACAATCATTACTCACAAACTATAAGGCTAAATGACACCAAAATTTAACACAAGCTAGATTAATGAGTTATTTACAACTTTGTTATAAGCATGTTTCTCAGCAAACATCATTTTCATGGTGCCATTACCAAAGTCTCAGAAACTGTCCAGGAAAGCATCAATTGCAAGAATAAATATTAACTTACATTCCAAACACACATTTGGCCACAACCAATGTAACCATCATAAAGTGCATGTTAAATGATCACCAAAAAGCATAGTGCTCATCATTAAATAATTTCTTCTAAAGAATTTCTTAATTGATTTAAATAGCAAGGTGAAATAATAAACATATATCAAAAGTCCATAATAAAATCTATAAAAATTACAGTAGCTCTTATATACACCCAATAGTATACTGTACAAATTTCAAGTCATTTGGACATGTATATCAATCTCTATGAAAAAGACAAATTGCTATTGCCAGAATTCATGTGAGAGCAAGATACACTAATAACTCACTCAAATGGCAACCAAAATTCATGAAATTTTTATCACACATTAAACATCATATAAGTAGCATGCCACAAAAATTTCACTTCATTTGGAGCCCTAGATCTACAGTTTTGAAAATGACAAATACAACTAGCATTAAAAACCTAGCTGCACAAATCCATTTTTACAGAGAAAACTTTAAACTAAAATATGCTATATTATAGATCTACTGCATAGATAATTTCACAAGGATTCCAAAAAGTCCTCATTTGCTATTTTACGATTTTCCTACAATTTACTATGATTTTTCAAAGTTCTAGTCATTTTTCTGCAAAAGAAAATTATTAAACCGAAAAGGACAAACACTTTACAACGGGGCCCCTAGAAGAAACTTTAATTAAACCGAGCGGATAAGTCCTTCTTGCACTATTCAAATGAGTCACGATTCCTGCAGAAAGGCCCCTGGAGTTAGTCGAATTCTCCCGCGAGGTCCTTGACACGATTTTGGGTAGGCGAACGCTCTGTAGCTCACTGAGGCCGGCCGAAGGAGGCTCGTCGGAGGCGGCTGAGGGGCGGGGGAGCTGCAGGGGGCCAGCACGCACCCGCTGGGCTGCTTGGCTTGGCCCGAGGCGCGGCGTGCAGGGCCGGCCACTAGCCTGCACGGGCCGGCGACAGCTGCTCCGCCGGCGAGGAGCAGCGGCAGTTGGCGGCGCTGTCGGAGGGGGCTGGTGGCGGCGGTGCGAACCGGAGAACGCGATGACGCGGCTAGCTCGGGCAAAGGCGGCACGCAACAGTGGCAGTGAGTGAGCTCGGAAGTCGGCCATGGCGGCTGCTCGGGCTCGGCTATGGCAGAGCGCGAGGAAAAGCGAGAGCAAGTGCTTGGGGGGAGTGGGGAGCGCCTGGGCAGCTCGACATCCACTCAAGGAGGGCATAAAGACGCGACAGAGGATGGCAGAGGGAGAGGAGCGTGTGTCCAGCCATGGAGGGCGTGAACTCGTGCATGCCGGCCACGTTGGCATTTCTTCGGGCACCTGGCGTGCGTCGGTGGGGCTGAGGTGGGCGCCGATTTTAGGCCTCCTACAGGCCGAATTAGCTACTGGGCCTAATACGAAATTTGAAGCCCACGCGATGCACTACTTTTCTCATTAAGGAGCCAAGGTCATTAGAGCAACGGATTAGCGGTTAACTGGTTGCCAAAACTGCAGTGTCAACACCTTGATGACAGTCACGGAAACTCACTTTTGATGGTCAAAACTTCGTCAAAATGAACTCAACTTTTTGTATACTCTTCATCATCATGTATTCTCCAACTTTTATATTTGGCTCAACTGGAGTTGCTTAGCAAAAACACGAGAACGCGACGTGCCAACCGTCTTGTCGTTGCCGGTCCAACTTCATGAATATGACGAAACTAGCAGTTTTGTGAATTGATTTTGAAGGTCCAACCAAGCTCCAAATCTGGTGAGACTTGATCTATTCTTTCCTTCACATGGTGTCCTCCAACTCGTATTAAGGACTCCAATTGAGCTTCCATATGAATTTGGAAGATAAAAGGTCATAAACATAGCAACTCACTGCTGTCAATCCAGGACTTAGAATATTTCCTGGGCCTTGAAAAACGGCAGCTGATCCAAACTTCGAGCATCTGTTTAACAAGCTTACAAGTTGATCCAGCTCTTGGTCCAAAAACAAAGTTTCTTCTACATAACATGAACTACAACTTTCATTTAAGGTCCAACCTCAAAACTGGTATAGAACCTATATTTCTACTTTGACCAAAGTAGGATCACGATAAAGCTTAAATTATCCTTTTTAATCAATTGGAGCATTTTCTAGGCATTTTCTCAACACGAACCTTTCTTGACTTTTGTTGTAGAGTCCATTTAGAGTCATTTGGACAAGGTTTCAAGATTTTGGTGATGATCTATATTTCCATCCACTTAATAATACAATTCCAACACTTAGTAAAGTCATTCCAACAAGCATATAACTTATCATTTCATGTGACTTTTTGATTCCAAACATCATGAAACTTTTCCAGTGACCAATATAGATAAGTACAAAGGTGAGACACATGAAGATATTGCAATAACACCACCCAAGCATATATCTTAAAAATGGACTATATGTAAAGCAAGGGTGCAACATCCAAGTTTAGGTTGGGGCTCGCTTCCATAGGTTTGACCTTGACATCTTCATCACCACTTAAACTACCATGTTTGAGCTCAAACCCACTGCTTAACTAGTGGCAAACACCTCGGGTGTTACACAGACTTATTTGTCCCAAGCATATACTTGCTTATGGGAGCGGGAAGACTTGTTTCTCTCTTGTCATGGATTCTGGCTCTTTTTAGACTGGCTTTTTAGGTGGTTATATATTTGGTTGATGAGGTCTAAGCACCATACTGAGGCCGGACCTGCAGTGTTGGGGCCTTAGAGTCCGAGCTTGGACGGGGACCTGGACCCCTTGACAGGAGTGGAACAGGTTACTCTTGCTTGTGCCCTGGGTATAAGCAAAGCGTGTGTTTTCAGGGCACCCAGCTAGGCACATTGATTCGTGAATCGCCGTCAATTTGACGGTGCGACATGACTATAATCTAGCATCGTAGTAGAAACTATGGAAGATGTTAAAATGGTTCTGATTGCTTACCACCTACTTGAAAGTAGCCTTGGTGCTTACATATAATAGTCAATTAATGAACTAATGATGACTTCTAATAAAAAATATAAGGATGCACATTTTAGTAATGCTTCTTGCAGATGCAACAAAC
Organism: Saccharum spontaneum; assembly: GCA_022457205.1. Lineage (NCBI taxonomy): Eukaryota > Viridiplantae > Streptophyta > Magnoliopsida > Poales > Poaceae > Saccharum > Saccharum spontaneum. The sequence continues at coordinate 40,596,969 of CM039598.1, read as the reverse complement.
CCACAAGCCAGAAAGCCTTGCATAATCTTTGGAGTCTCTTTTCTTTCCTCCTGACGGGTAAGTCTTGCCGAGTACAATTGAGTACTCAGGGTTTGTTCTACCCTGTTGCAGGTGACAAGTGTTGATAAGCTGACACTTGCGTGTGGAAATCTCCTGATGGGCTCAGTGAGGATTTCCTTTACGATACGGAGTAGAGTTTATTTAACAAAAATCCCACCAAAAGTTTTGCAAAGAAAATACTTGCAACTTGTTACTATTTTATGCTTATAAAAGTTCATCATGTTAATGTTTAACTTATTATTAAATGGTTTTATTTCTGCTGAAACCTGATAACATGTTATATTCCGCTGTTATAATCAAATAATGAATTACTCTGATGTTGTACTAAAAGTGGTGTAAGAAATGGCAAGGATGTTGTAAGCTTTACTCTCTCATTTGTGATCCTAATGTAAAAATATGGATCCTCGAGTTGTCCCTTGCGGTGTGCTCGACAGAATCACTTAGTTTAGTGTTCTCCCTTAGGTACTTAGGGTCTAATGAAAGACGAGTACTCTTGGAAGGGCATTAGATTAGGCAGTTCTGCCATAACAACCTAACAAGATTCATAACATCTGTGGATAAGATCATATTTTTATGAAACTAAAACTGGTTTGGTATTTTTGTGATTTTTCTATGATTTTTGGTGAATTTTGCAAGACCACTCTTTTTATAGAAAAGGAGAAAAATGAAAGAAAAGAAAAAGGGCTTGCAAAGGCTTGGTCCAGCCCACAACGAAGCCAACTCAACTGCAAGGAATCGGCTCAGGTCCACTCGGATTTGGACATTTTGCATCAGGAACCCTGATCTATTTCAAAAAATTATTAAGGCCCTCCCATCTTTTCTTTCTCTCCGCCATATTTACATTTGGAACCCCATATTCCTTTCTATTCTCTTCCCCACTTCTAATCTCCGTTTGCACCGTGAGACTGTTGGCATTTCTTAAGATCGTTTCTAAGAATTGGCAAAAAAACCCACCCCTGGCAACGGTGTTAGAAATGTGTTTTGGCATTCCCTAGCATCGCTACTAGGATTGGTGTATCCTAGCGACAATACTATGGAGTGTCAACCGATAGGTCATTATGTTTACAGATGTTATCCGCAAGTGCACGGATCTATTGTTGTAGCATTTCACCCGAAAGTATTCCGGGTATCGTTATTTATATTTTCGCTAAGGAAGGCATGATGTAAAAGTATCTAATAGGGACATGAACACTATAACATGAATGCGCAATAGACCACTACTCGATACTAGGGTAAGACATGATAAGGCTCAAGATAGTGTGACACACACTCAAGGGCTAACCTTAAAGGATAAAGGGAAAACATAGAATGAAAGAATAATCCTAAGTGGAGCAGGCATGTCTAATATAGCTATGCAAAGAATAGTGAATGATCATGCACATACACAGTATAGAGTTAGAGTTATGCAAGAGAATGGATCAGGAGACCATCGAGTACTAGTCTGCCAGCAACCTCATGTGGCATATTTACGAACTCCTACACCCCAGTCGAATGTGGGGGAATGCAAGGGATGGACATGGCTGTCACCACCTACCCCTCGGCCATGGAAAGGGCATGCAATCACCTGCCACTTTATACTCGGGCACCTTGCCTGCATATATAGTGACCACCCAAGTTCCCCGCGGTCCTCGACCCTATGGATCGACAGGTAAAGAACTTGGATGTACCCGAAGGCATGATGAACCACCACCTGTACCTATCTCTAAACCCTAACTGATATATGATATGAATGTTTAAGCATAAAGTTTTATATGACGAAACCCTAACATATGGACTATGGACTAGTTCATATACTAAGATCATGTCATATGAACATATCACAATTATCACACACAAACTATATGCTAGTTCATATGTCAAGATTATAACATGCAAACTATACTCTAGTTCTATAGCACAACTATATGTAAAGAATAAGAACATAGCTAGTTGGAGGAACAAGATGGAAGAAGGTAAACCTTTATTCTCACCAAATTCTCCAAGGAGCCAAGCTCTCCTTGTAGCTCAACCTTCTCCACTACTACTCCTACTTCTAATCATATTCTAAAGAAAGAAGAAAGAAGGAGGAGGAAGGGAGGTAGAGAGGAGTGAGGAGCCCAAGTGTGGTGTGTGTGTATGAGGGGGTGGTGCCCCTCCTTATATAGCAGCTTGGCCAGGCCTCTAGGTGACCAGGTTCGCTGAACCCACTCCCGCACCACCATCAGTACATTAATTACTATCAATAGGAGAAAGTGGGGCCAGGTTGGTGGCACGGGGGGTGCGGCCACGCCCTGGCGCCCACGCGCCAAGGCCGGGCCCCCTCGGGCCCACCTTCGCCTGGTTGCCTCCTAGATGGGCCTAGATCCTTGCTCCGTGGTGGGCTTGGCCAGATTCTAGGTTGAAGTGGCCCTTCTCCTCTTCTCCTTCAAATACGCTTTCTAGAAAAGCATATTTTCTCCTCTGCTCTGCCTATTTCCATCCCAGTTTCTGTATTTCTGATAATTCAAGGGTACAATTGGAAACAAGGCATTATCACATGTATATGTATGTATTATTGTTTATTCCCTCCTTTTTGGTAGAATGTTGGTGGTAAATATTTGTTGATAACGACTGCCAACAGAGACCCAGCCCCCATTCTAGACCGAGTTGGTTATTGGCAGGGATGAACGAAAAAAAAGTCTAGAAATTTTGCCTCTTTAGTATTAGGTAAAGATATATGGAAGAAGAAAGATGAAGAGAGAGGAAGAAAAAAAGAAGGAAAAAAGAAGAAAGCATTCACTTATCCCTAGGCTCTATCCATCTGCCCAGCCCCAATTTCTAACTAGGATTTTTATGCCTCATTATTTCCTCTTCCAAACTCTTTTTCTTGTGGACAAATGACTCAATTTTTTAATGACTTTAAGCCACTATGCTCAGTTCATCCCCATCCATATGGTCACAACCATACTCCCAACCTCTAGCAACAAAACCCCTATACAACATCTGCTCAAATGAATCTGGTACTTCTTTTGACATGTCTTCCTTCTTAATCATAAACGCGCTTCTCTTAGTTTGATTTGATCATGCTTGATCTTCAAAATCGTGCTCTCCTATAGACATCCCCACTTTTAGTGCATCATCCACAACTAGAATCTGCAAGTTCTCCTAGTGATGTGGGGTTCTTCTAATGTTTTCGCATTCAACATTTGGTATAAATTTTTCCTACTAAATGCCTCATACTGAGGATTTCCATATGCTATGACTAATGGTAGTGTTTTATTACTACTTAAAAACATTAGGATAACTCTACCATTTTGGTAGGGATCGTTGTCTAGAACCCATAAGGATGAAACTATCCCATCCTTTGTCCTAAATTTTGGTCGTGTTGGGCAATGTAAACTCCTTCGTTCCCTTAATAAAGAAGTGCAATGCACAGTCCTAAAAAACTACGACTATGCTAGTGCCTAAATGTCCGGACGAACCCGCACGTCCAGACGCCATGCATGCTGTTGCGCCTACCCGTGTGCTGTTGCACCTAATGCACCCCGCGCCTCCTCTTGCTTTTTTTTGGAACACATGCCTCCTCCTACTGCTGCGCCCCAGGCCTCCTCTTGTTGTTCCTGCGCCCCAAGGCTCCTCTTGCTATTCCTGCGTCCCACGCCTCCTCCTACCCACCTAGCTGCATGAGATAGAGAGAGAGAGCACAGCTGCATACGGGAGAAAGGGAACACAACGCTTACAATGCGAGAGAGAGAGCACAACACGCGTGCCCCAATGCGAGAGCCCTAGCTGCATGCAAGAGAGAAGGATCACAGCGTGCATTCCCCAATACGAGAGAGAGCACAATGCACGTGCCCCAATGCGAGAGAGAGCACAATGCACGTGCCCCAATGCGCATGTGTTGAGCTGGCTGTATGTTCCACCGTGGGGGCCATGCTTGGTGGTGCAGGGGCGCCTAGTGCAGTGCGTACTTGCCCATGAGTCAGAGCACGTGGGGACCAGCATCTATTGCAACATACTAAAACCTAGTGAAACAATTGAAACATACGTTTGCAACATATGTGTATAACTACTACAACATATGTAACATCCAGATAAAACACTTATAACATACATCTGAAACAGGTGAAACATTTGGAGCATACACTTGCAACATATGTGTATAGCCACTGTAACATATGCAACATCCAGATGAAAACATGCAACATCCAGATGAAACAGTTGAAACATTTGGAAAACACACTTGCAACATACGTGTATAGCCATTACGTGTATAGCCATTATAACGTATGCAACATCTAGATAAAACATATGCAATATCCAAAATGAAATATATGAAACATACATACACCTGAAACACACGTCAGCGCGGAGCTCGATGCCCACGGTCACCCGTCACGGGAGCGCAAATGGTGCATGCAGACGCGGGCCCATGCTCCTCTCACGAACTTTCTGGGCTAGTCATTGTCACCCTTTGGTCACACCGCGTATGCACGGACCTCATGCGCCGCATGCATCCCACGCCGAGCGAGTGGCCGCAGGCACCCTGTATGACTGCAACTGTGTGCGCCTCTTTTTTTTCTTGGTTATCACGCTGCGTAAGTCAAGGTCCGGACGGCTCAACCAAGCATTACCGAAAAACTATATTTTGGTGCCTAGCTATATCATGCACTCATTAAGCAGCTAGCACCAAGGAGCTTAGTGGCGTGACCCGTGAGTCCTCGACTACGTGAGCAAGCAAAGAATCACCGCTTTTGGTCAATCTTCTATATAGTTACCACTGAGTATGCAAATGCACCCTCATGCATAGGTCACGTAGCTAGCCTAGCTGACCTGGGTGCACAGCTAGCTCGATCTTGTTGCAAAATGGCCGCCGCCGCGGCACAATTCAATGCGACCGCCGGAATCCTGCTGCTGTTCAACAAGACATGGTGCGCCACGCCGGACGCCACGCTGGTGGCTAACTTCACGGTGTCCGGCGACCTGCGCAACACCGAGCGGCTCATGGTGACCACGACGGTGCTCATGACCATCCTCGGTGCCGCGCTGTTCGCGCTGTGCCTGGTGGGGCGCATCTCCGGCCGGCACCGCGGCGGCCACTCGACGGCGACGCGCCTCTTCTTCCGCGCCTCCTTCGCGCTCTTCCTGCCCTTCATGTCCTACATGTTCTCCCAGGCCCGCAGCAAGGGCGCCCCCGCCCGCGCGAGCCTCATCCTCCTCTGGATGCTCCTCGTCGAGCTCCTCCGTAAGAAGGTGTACGCCATGGTCGCGCCGGCGGGCGACGCCTTCGCTCTGGGCGTCGGGCGCTACTCCTTCTTTGACGCCGTCGAGGAGGCCGCGCGCGTCGTGTGGATCGGCTACCTCATCTACTCGTACGTGCACGGCGCCGCCCTCAAGTCCTCCTTCATCATCCTCTGGATCTTCAGCGTCGTCAAGCTCTGCAAGCGGGCCATCTGCATCGAGAAAGCCAAGCGCTCCTTCGACCTCGCCAAGAACGCCAGCCTCGTCTCCGGCTACATGGCACAGCTCGTCCAGGCCGACCGGCAGCTTTTTCTCGCTCTCGCTCTCGCTCCCGGCGCCGCCGCCGATGGCAGAGCAAGAGGAAGTGTCCTCAGCACATGCAACTACGTGGTCATGGGGGAGAGCCAACTGGAAAGGCAGGAGACGCCCTACGGGTTCCGGCTGCCAGAGCTCGACGACATTCTCGACGGCCAAAGGAGCGAGCTCGCACTCCCAGTCCCAGCTGGGGCAGGGCCGGCGTCCGAGACGACGACGAAGCTGATCAGGGTGTGCGATGTCTGGCACCTTGCTGACAGCGACCTTCTATTCCGGTACGACGAGAACCGGAAGCGCAAGCTGCAGGACACGTGCCTTGGCCTCGCCCTCTTCAAGCTTCTCCGGCGAAGGATAGAGGGCCACCACATGGTGGAGGCCGGGCCGGCCGGAAGAAAGCAAGCGCGCGCCCTCGTGCGCGACGGCATCCTCGGCGAGCTCGGCGCCGAGCGGGCCTTCGCCGTGGTGGAGCAGGAGCTCACCTTCCTGGAGGAGTACTACCAGGCCATCATCCCGCTGGCGCTGCCCAGGCCGCAGCTCTTCTTCGCCAACTTCGCCTTCTCCATCCTCTTCGTCGTCCTCTACTGCGTCGCCGTGATGCTCGTCACCGGCAACGGCGACATGTTCCGCGTGCTGGCGTCCTTCTTCCACGGCCTCGTCAGCGTGTCCACGGACATGGTGCTCCAGTACAGGTGCTTCGCCCACCAGACGTCCGTGCTCATCGGCATGGTGCTCTCCTCCTCCGACCTGATCGTCACCTTCCTCCTCACGCTCACGCTCCTCACCGTCGAGACGTACGAGTTCGTGCAGTACCTGCTCTCCGACTGGCACCTCGCCTCCGTGCTTTGCAGCTACGGCCGCAAGCTCGCCCTGCGGAGGCAGAGCAGCGTCCGCAGGGCCGTGAAGGCCGCCCTGTGGATCAAGAAGCGCTCCAACCCCGTGATCAAGGTGCACCAGTTCACCGTGCTCAAGCTCCACCAGCTCCATCCGCGGCGCGTCTGGATGCTGCTCTCGCGCCTGCTCAAGAGGCGCCTCGTCGGCCTCCCCGACGTCGTCATCACCGTCCAGGCCAAGGAGGCCATCGCCGCGGTCCTCAAGGACGTCCTCGACGACCTCGACGACGAGAACGCCGAGGGCCAGTTCAGCAACGGCACCAAGGCGTTGCGGCGTGGTGACTTCCGGCACCTCGAGTGGGCTTGCGAGCAAAGCGGCGGCGCCGCCACGGTGATCCTGGTGTGGCATCTCGCGACGACGCTACTGGAGGCGAGTAACGGCGGCGAGAACCACCCGGTGCCACCCGCCGGCGAAGCAGCCGTGACGCTGTCGAGGTACTGCGCGTATCTCGTGGCCTACGAGCCCAGGCTCCTGCCGGACGATCCGGCGTGGACGGAGAAGGCGTATCGTGACATCAAAGGCGAGCTCGCCGGCTTCTTTCAGGGCTGCTGCACCTGCACCTCTGCAGACCGTCGCAAGCTGCTGATGGCGGCGGGGTTCAGCCGCGACGACATTAAGGTGTCGACGGCGATGGAGAAAGGCGTGATGCTGGCCAAGGAGCTCGAGCGCGAGATCGGCAGCAGCACGGCGCCGCCCGTGCACAGCGAGAGGGTCTGGGGGATGCTGCTGGAGCTTTGGGCTGAGCTGCTCGTCTTCGTGGCCCGCTCGCCGTCCGGGGGACCGGACGCCCACGCGCTGGCGCTGGCCAACGGCGGCGAGTTCATCACGCATATCTGGGCCATGCTTACCCACGCCGGCGTCCAAGCCTACGTCCCTGACCACCGCGACACCAACGTTCAGTACACTGACATCCCCATTTCACCAGCCGGTACTGCCGTGTAATACAAACTATGTTCCAATCTCACGTGCGTTAGCTCGGAACGTAAATCAACATGTGGTCGGCCAATTTTTTCTAAGGATGACACTTAAATTGGGCTGAGGCCAATTTTAACTTGTAAGAGGCTCCTGTCAGTTTTGATACAATCTAAGGAAAAACTCTATAAAGCAATATCTATCTTCAAGAGAGCCATCGGCCTCGCGGTGGGCTCCTACCTGGGCCACGTAGCCGGAAATACTGTAGGGGTGCCGGATCTAGATCAAGGGTGGGGAGCTTCGCCGTATGCTCGCCTGCCGTTGCTCCACGCTCGTGCGCTGCCATGGCGCAGGCCAGCGCCTACTGACTAGGAGGGCCCACTCACTGTGTGCCCCGCTTGGCGGCGGTGGGGCCCACTCATTGTTTCTAAACTTGCAGCTGTTTGTTCCCAATTTTGTGTACATGCTTCGATAGCTAGTCTCCTTGCCTCTTTCTTGGTTCTATGTTTCTACAGTTCTAATATTTGTATATAGTTAAATTTGATTGCTGAACATGAGGTTGTAACATTATCAAAGACTTTCGTATTTCTTGCCAACCAAATATTCCAAGCCACTGCTATTATTGTTGATGCAAGTTCAGAGCCCGGCTGGTGTGTGTGTGTGATTTCGCTCTAGAGACAATAAGAATGTAGCCATGTTTGTCCCTTGATTTAGTGTCAGGCCTACTGCTGTGCATACATGACTTGCATGAGGGCATATGAAAAGCATATGTTCTACATTTTCTTCTTCATTGCAGAGGGCATATGAGAAGCATATGTTCTAGAGACAATAAGGACATGATGCATTATCTATGATGTTTCTTCTTACCAAATTATTTATTGTCTTCAGTGTTCCCTTTTATTATAGAACATGATATAGTTATATATTTGTGATTAAATGTACAGATAAATATTTATCTTATTGCAATATAGCAGGTAGGCAAGTCTAGCGGCGACGTATGTATGGTCTACATTTGCTATAATATGGATGTAGGACTGTATAGGACAAGTGATAAAGCTATCTAGCGAGGTTAACACGTCAGACGGTGGTCGTGCCGCCAGCAGCTCCAATGGTGATTTCTCGAGCTATAGGGATTTCTTGAACTGTGGGGATTTCTCTGGTGGTGTTGTGGTTACTGGAAGCGTCGTCAGTGCGGAGGCCGGCGTGAGTGAGGATGGCCCAGATATGGGTGATGAACTCGCCGCCGTTGGCCAGCGCCAACGCGTGCGCGTCCACGCCCCCGGACGGGGAGCGCGCCACGAAGACGAGCAGCTCCGCCCACAGCTGCAGCAGCATCTCCCACACCCTCTCATGGCCCGCGTTCGCCGACGTGCAGCTGCCGGTCGCACGCTCAAGCTCCTTGGCCAGCATCACGCCCTTCTCCATCGCCGTGGATTCCCCGAGGCCCCCGCGGTGGAACCCCGCGGCCATCAGTCGGTCCCGGCGTTTCGTGGTGGTGAGGCAACCCCGGAAGAAGCCGTCGATCTCCGCCCTGATGCCCCTGTACGCCTTCTCTGTCCACGACTGGTCGTCCGGCAGGAGCCCCGGCTCGTAGGCCACCAGATACGCGCAGTACCTCGACAGCGTCACGGCCGCCTCTCCTGCGGGCGGCAGCGGGTGGTCCTCCGTGTCGTCCCTCGCCTCCAGCAGCGTCGTCGCCAGGTGCCACACTAGGATCACCGTGGCGGCGCCTCCGGCCTCATCGCACGCCCACTCGAGGTGCTCGAATCCCAAAGCGCCGCCATTGCTGCGGCGCTGCAACGCCTCCCTGCCATTGCTGAATTGTCCCTGGCCGTCGACGGCGCGGTCCAGGACGAGCTTGAGGACCTCGACGATGGCCTTCTTGGCCTCGGCGGTGACGGCCACATCGGGGAGGCCGACAAGGCGCCTCTTGAGCAGGCGCGAGAGCAGCACCCAGACCCGGCGCGGATGGAGCTGGTGGAACTTGAGCAGGGTGAACTGGTGCACCTTGATGACGGGGCGGGAGCGTTTCTTGATCCACAGGGCAGCCTTGACGGCCTTGCGGACGCCGGGCCGCTTCCGCAGTGCCGGTTTGGTGGCGTAGCTGCAGAGCACGGACGCGAGGTGCCAGTCGGAGAGCAGGTACTGCACGAACTCGTGGGTCTCGACGGTGAAGAGGGTGAGCGTCAGCAGGAAAGTGATGATGAGGTCGGAGGAGGAGAGCACCATGGCGACGAGGAACGACGCCTGGTGGACGAAGCACCTGTACTGGAGGACCATGTCGGCGGACAGTGCCACGAGGCCGCGGAAGAGGGACGCCAGGACGTGGAACATGCGGTCGTTGCCGGTGACGAGCAGCACGGCGACGCAGTAGAAGAGGATGAAGAGGATGGAGAAGGCGAAGTTGGCAGCGAAGAGCTTGGGATTGGGCAGCGCCAGCGGGATGATGGCCTGGTAGTACTCGTCCAGGAACGTGAGCTCCTGCTCCACGACGTCGAAGGCCCGCTCCGGGCCGAGCTCCTCGAGGATGCCGTGGCGCACGAGGTCGCGCGCCTGGTCCGTGCAGGCCTCCACCATGACATGGCCCTCTATCCTTCGGCGGAGCAGCTTGAAGAGGGCCAGGCCCAGGCACGTGTCCTGCAGCCTGTGCTTACGCCGCTCGTGGTACCGGAACACTGGGTCACTCTCGGCGAGCTGCCAGACGTCGCACACGCGGACCAGCTTCGTCGTCGTCGCGGTCACCGCCACCGCCTCCGCCTCCACAAGCACGTCGTCGTGTCGGCGGTCACGCTGGCTGGCGAGGATGTTGTCGATCTCCGGGAGCCGGAAACCGCAGGGCGCCTCCTCGCGATGCAGCTGGCTCTCCCCCATCACCACATAGTTACATGTACGAAGGACGGGAATATCCTGTTCTTGTTGTCCAGGAGGAGGCATGAGACCAAGGAGATGCTGCTGTCTGGCACGGACGAGGTGCGCCATGTAGCTGGAGACGAGGTTGGCGTTCTTGGCGAGGTCGAAGGAGCGCTTGGCGAGCTCGATGCAGGTGGCCCGCTTGCAGAGCTTGGCGACGCTGAAGATCCAGAGGATGACGAAGAAGGAGTTGAGGACGGCTCCGCGCTCGTGTTGTTCGTTCGAGTAGATAAGGTAGCCGATCCACACCATGCGCGCAGCCTCCTCGACGGCGTCGAAGAAGGAGTAGCGCCCGACGCCGCGCGCGAAGGCGTCGCCCTCGGGGGCCACCATGGCGTACACCTTTTTTTTTTTTGACGGTCACCGGGGGGGAGAGGCTCCCCACCTGAATTTTATTGATCAAGCTGCATAAAGCAGTTGTAAAAAGGATGTTTACAAGATTTACACCTTTAAACTCTCATTTGCAGGACACCTATTATGCTGAACTAACAAAAACACCATGCCAAACATCAGCGATTGCTCTATCTCTTTTTGAAAGCCTAAGGCCCCAAAGCTTGGTGTCCCTTGCACAGGCGAGCATAGTTTGCCTGATCGTGGCGAGTTCAGACCTGAAGACGACACTGTTGCGTCGCTTCTAAAGGTGCCAGCAGCATAGCGCAATGAAGGTGTTGAAGTGTTTAAGAGGAACACCTGCAGGGCGGTTGATGTTGGGCAGATCGCGCACCATCCCGGCAGTGTCCGCAGGCAGAATGACTCCTAATTTTGCCCAGAAGGTCGAAGCAAATGGGCAACCTGCGATGATATGATCCGCCGATTCAGGGTGCGTGCCACAAACCTCGCAAATATTTGAGTCTAGGATTCTTTTCCGCACAAGGTTGACTCGGCATTGGATGCGACCCTGAGTGAGTAGCCAGATAAAGAACTGGACTCTTGGGGGTGCACGGCTGGTCCAGACAAATTTGGCTTCGGGCACAGAGTTTCCATCTTTTGATTTCAGCAGGCGGTACAAACCACCTGAGTCGAACTTGCCCAGCGGCAAGCAGAAGGCACCACGCCGGACATCAGTAGTCGCTGTCAGTTCAGTGTGCATCATGATGTCCCGGACTTGTTCTAGATCCACCGAAGCTTGCACTGACAATCTGTGAGCCCAGAGGCTTGGATTATCAACACCAATCGCCAGGACCTGTTGGACTGAAACACCCTTCTGAACACAGTGGCTGTAAAGAGCAGGCAGGCGATCTGCGAGCGCTTCATCCGAGGCCCAGGCATCGTGCCAAAATGATGTCCGAGCACCATCACCAACGGTGACCGAGGTGACCGCCTGGTATAGAGGGAGCAGTCCACGCAGCACATGCCAATGCGAGCCTGAGAGGTCGCCATCCAGATTAGCAAGGCTTGTGTGTAGTCTTGCCCAGCTGGCCCAAGCTGAATCATCAGCAACATGAAGACGATGTAGTAGTTTCAGCATCAAGCAAACATTCATCAGACTAAGATCCTTTATTCCAAGTCCTCCATGATCCCGCAGAAAACAAACTTTCTCCCAAGCAACCAAACTATTAGCCCCGGAAACAGTTTGATCTCCACTCCAGAGGAAGGACCGCCGACGCCGATCCATCGAGGTGATGGTCCCCAAGGGGATCTGCATTGCACACATTGCGTAGACAAGCTGGGAGTCGAGGACGGCATTGACCAGCACGGCGCGGCCCATAGTATTGAGGAGGCTTGCCTGCCATCCAGCAAGGTAACGGTCGGCTTTTGCAATAGTTGGAGAGAAGGCCGACGGTGGAAGCTTGTACACCGACAGTGGGAGACCAAGATAAGTCTGAGGAAAGCACTGCAGTGAACATCCCAAGGTGTTGACGCATTGGGCTGCAGACTCCTGAGCCATGTGAGTTGGAACTGCCGTGCTCTTTGAGTAGTTTATGCATAGCCCAGTTGCCGACGCAAATCTGTCCAGCACGACTTTCAGGTTCTGGATGTCATGGAGGTCGCCCCGAACGACAATGAGGGTGTCGTCCGCATACTGCAGGACCGGGCATGGGGCGTCGTCCACCAAGGGGTGCCTGATAAGCTCTTGGCTTGACTTGATCAGCTGCTGTAGAACGTCAGCAACAAGGAGGAACAAGAACGGGGACAGTGGATCCCCCTGTCGAAGCCCACGTTGACATGAGAACCAAGGCCCTGGGCAGCCGTTCACCAGGACAGCGGCTCTGGATGAATGCAGAAGATGCAGAATCCATCGCAACCATAGGGGGTCAAAACATGGCGTACACCTTCTTGCGGAGGAGCTCGACGAGGAGCATCCAGAGGAGGATGAGGTCGGCTCGCGCGGGGGCTTTCTTGGAGCGGGCCTGCGAGTACATGTAGGACATGAAGGGCAGGAAGAGCGCGAAGGAGGCGCGGAAGAAGATGCGCGTCGCCGTCGAGTGGCCGCGGTGCCTGCCGGAGAAGCGCGCCAGGATGAAGAGCACGAAGAGCGCGGCGCCGAGCATGGTCATGAGCACCGTGGTGGTCACCATGAGCCTCTCGGTGCTGCGCAGGTCGCTGGACACCGTGAAGTTGGCCACCAGCGTGGCGGCCGGCGTGGTGCATCCCGTCTTGTTCAGCCGCAGCGGGAAGGTAGGGGTGAAGTTATAGTCTGGTGCGCCACCGCCGGCCGCCGTAGCCCTGCTGTAGAATAGGAGCGCCATGGCTGGAGGCGATGGAGCGCGACAGGTGTACTCTGGTGTGAGGTGTCTGGTGACGAGCGCACTACCTGCTGACAACCCTGACGAGGATGATGATGCGGAGCGCGCTGCGTTTGCATAATGACTGACGCCCGTATACCTGTTTATAAGCACTAGCTGGATTAAAGGCCGGATTCTTTGCTTCCATGGTTTGCTGCCATGCTGGTTGTTCACACCTTACAGGTGCTAGCTGCTAGGCATGTATGGGCATGGATTCGGAGCTCGAACGTCCCTTGTGATAATCAGCTCAGCGTGATGAATACAAGCAAAGCAGACAAGAGTGACAAGACTGGAAGATGGAACCCGCGGCATCTGCTTCGTTTAACCTTTTGTGTAGGGAGACGGAGCTGATTTTGCCCAAGCATCCGTGTGTGCTGCTTGCCAACGCAAATACAAGAAACATGCATTTTATGCGTCAATGGCTCTTCTCTAGCAATGTTGAGCACACGATGCAAGATTTGGACGACAAGCAAAGACAAACACGGACCAGCCGCAGCCCTGCTGTAGAATAGGAGCGCGATGGCTGGAGGCGATGGAGCGCGACAGTTGTACCCTGGTGTGAGGTCTCTGGTGACGAGCTCACTACCTGCTGACAACCCTGACGAGGATGATGATGCTGAGCGCGCTGCGTTTGCACAATGACTGACGCCCGTATACCTGTTTATAAGTACTAGCCGGATTAAGAGCCTGTTTAGTTCTAAAAAAGAACCCAAAAAATGCTACAGTACCTGTCACATCAAATCTTGCAGCACATGTATAGAGTATTAAATGTAGACGAAAGAAAAAACTAATTACACAGTTTAGTTGTAAATCACGAGACAAATCTTTTGAGCCTAATTAGTCTATGATTGGATACAAATTGCCAAATAAAATGAAAATGCTACAGTAGCCGAACCCAAAAAAATTTCTCAACTAAACGGGCCCTAAAGGCCGGATTCTTTGCTTCCATGGTTTGCTGCCATGCTGGTTGTTCACACCTTACAGGTAGCTGCTTGGCATGTATATATGGGCATGGATTCGGAGCTCGAACGTCCCTAGCTTCTGATAATCAGCTCAGCGTGATGAAAACAAGCAAAGCAGACAAGAGTGACAATGACAAACCTTGGACAGGAAGATGGAACCCGCGGCATCTGCTTCGTTTAACTTTTTGTGTAGGGAGACGGAGCTGATTTTGCCCAAGCATCCGTGTGTGCTGCTTGCCAACGCGAATACAAGAAACATGCATTTTATACGTCAATGGCTCTTCTCTAGCAATGTTGAACACACGATGCAAGATTTGGACGACAAGCAAAGACAAACACGGACCAGCCGCAGCCCTGATGTAGAATAGGAGCGCCATGGCTGGAGGCGATGGAGCGCGACAGGTGTACCCTGGTGTGAGGTGTCTGGTGACGAGCTCACTACCTGCTGACAACCCTGACGAGGATGATGATGCTGAGCACCCTGCGTTTGCATAATGACTGACGCCCGTATACCTCTGTTTATAAGTACTAGCTGGATTAAAGGCCGGATTCTTTGCTTGCAGGGTTTGCTGCCATGCTGGTTGGTTCCGACTTCCGATCAGCTCAGTTCACACCTTACAGGTGCTAGCTGCTAGGGATTCGGAGTTCGTACGTCCCCAGCTTGTGATGAATCTGTTCAGCGTGATAAAAACAAGCAAAGCAGACAAGAGTGACAATGACAAACCTTGGGCTGGAAGATGAAATAACCTGCTGCGGCATCTGCTTCGTTTAACCTTTTGTGTACGGAGGCGGAGCTGATTTCGCCTAAGCATCTGCGTGTGCTGCTTGCCAACGTGAATACAGAAAACATCCATTTTATGCGTCAATGGCTCTTCTCTAGCAATGTTGAGCACACGATGCAAGATTAGGATGACAAGCAAAGACAAACACGGGCCACCAAGCTTTAACATCACATAGCGTCTAATCCATGAGACGTTCCCAGCTAGCCTTGCTTAGGTTCCGCGCGACATACAAATAGAATCCTTAATCATTTCCAGACAAAGGCACATATATAGATAAAATCCTTAATTAAGGATCACTTACTACGCATTCCATAAAAAATTATATAGGTCACAAGTATAGTGTTAACAGAAGAGTTGGGGGAAATAGCAACCAACTTAGAGAAGGGGAAGAACACGGGAATAGGCAGGATGAGTGCTTGGTTTTAACATAGCAGGTTAAAAAAATGTTTTCCCGTTTTGCTTCTCTCCGCTAAGCCTATATATTTCCTAGCGCAGCCACTCTGGACCAGATGTCTTCAGGTTCGGCTTGTGTTGGCGCTTGGACCTGGACGACGTCGCGTCGGCCCGCTTGGAGTTCTGGCTCAGCGTCACTTCTGGTTCACCAGCCTGGGCGCTGCTAACACCCTCCCCTGCTTGAGAAGTGGCGTGTCCCCACGCTGGCGCCCTAGGAAATTGTTGCTTCAGCGTCTCCAGGGGGGCTCCCAGGTTGACAGAGACGGCGGCATCTGGGACCAACGCAACAGGCCTTCTTCCACAGGATGATCACCCTCGGACCAATGGCGCTGCAAGATAGCTATAGGCACCTGAAACTCAACAAGGTCAGATGGAAGCAAAGAAACAACCGGACCTGCTCCTGGGGACTTCTTTAGCTGCAAAACGTGGAACACAGGATGAACAGAGGAGTTCTTAGGCAGGTCCAGTTTGTAGGCAACGGAGCCGACGCGTTCCAGAATGCGAAACGGCCTGAAGAACTTGAATGCCAACTTCTGATTAGCGCGAGCTGCCAACGAGCTTTGCACATAAGGTTGCAGCTTCAGGAAGACCTAATCACCCACGGCAAATTGATGGTCCGAGCGGCGCTTGTCAGCATGGCGCTTCATTCCGACAGTAGCCCTTTGCAAGTGCATTTGAATAAGGCTATGCATGAGATCCCGATCAGCCATCCAGGAAGCCAGAGAAGGTACCTCGGAGGCAGCAGAAATATTTAGCCCCAAGTGTCGCGGGGAATAACCATAGAGGACATCAAAAGGAGAATGCCCGAGTGAGAACTTGAATTGTACCAAAATTCTGCAGCAGTTAACCATTGAGCCCAACGCTGAGGACACGCATGAGCAAAACAGCGAAGATATGTCTCCAAACACCGGTTTACTCGCTCAGTCTGACCGTCGGACTGTGGGTGGTAAGCTGAACTCATGCGCAGCTGCACACCAGCCAAACGGAACAAAGTCTGCCAGAATTTACTGGTAAAGATCTTGTCACGATCAGCGATGATAGCAGTGGGAAGCCCATGCAAGCGATACACATGATCCAGGAACAACTTGGCCATGGACTCGACTATAAAGGGATGGCGTAGTGGCACAAAGTGTGCAAACTTGGAGAATTTATCGACAACCACCAAAATTGCATTGGCGGATCCTGACCAAGGTTTTAAATAGCCGGCTAAGCCATTTAGCTTTTTATGTCCGAAAACAGGCTATAGCCGGCTATAGCGAGCTATAGCCGGCTATAGCGAGCTATAGCGGCAGCTAAGAGCTAACTTGTACATGGAAAAACTTAGCTAAATCCTTCTCAAACAGCTATAGCCGGAGATAGCGGAGGCTATAGCCGGAGATTTAAAACCTTGATCCTGACTGGGGAAGACCTTCCACGAAGTCCATCATGATGATGTCCCAAGAACCCTTTGGCACAGGCAGAGGTTGAAGCAACCCGGGATAACGAGCCCTATCAGGTTTGGCCTGGGCACACACTGAGCAAGACTGAACAAAACTGAGGATATCCTTCCGCATAGCCAGCCAATAGAACAGCTGGTGGATTTTCTGGATTGTAACAGGAGCACCAGAATGTCCACCTACAGGACTGCTGTGCAGCGCCACCATCACACGGTTGTGTAAAGCTTTGTTGGACCCCAGCCACACACGCTATTTGTAGAGAATGACGCCATTGTGCAGGGAATAGGGGGAACCAGCTGCTGACTGTAAGGACAATGTGGCTAGAAGTTCTTTAGCCTCAGCATCAGAAGCATACCATTGTTGGAGTTCTAGCAACCAACCGTGGACAGGCGAGGAAATTGCAAGCACTTCCAATGAATGGTCACGCCGGGACAGGGCATCAGCGACTCCATTCTCAGCTCCCTTGCGATAATGAATCCTGTATCGCAGTCCCAAAAGCTTGGTGAACGCCTTTTGCTGCCAAGGCATGTGCAGGCGCTGCTCATTGAGATGAACCAAACTGCGGTTGTTTGTATGAATGACAAACTCATTCTGAAGCAAATAGTGCCGCCACTGCTCAACAGCCATCACAATCGCCAGATATTCTTTTTCATACGCTGACAATCCCAAGTTACGAGGGCTCAAAGGCTTACTGAGGAATGCCAGAGGGTGTCCATTTTGCAACAATACCACGCCCACACCATTGCCTGAAGCATCAGTCTCAATATGAAAGGGCTGCGAGAAATCTAGCAATGCAAGAACCGGTGCAGAGCTGAGAGCATGCTGTAAGGCACGGAAAGCCAAGTTATGAATAGAAGTCCAGATGAAGAGTGTGTCCTTCTTGAGCAGCTCAGTGTGCGGTTTAGCAATAAGACCAAAGTGCCGGATAAATTTGCGATAATAACCGGTGTCGACGAAACCTAGTCGACAGTCTACCAAGGGGTATGCCCAAGGTAGTGATTTGTCGGTAGACAGGTGCGCAAGCTACGAACTAGATGGTAACACAAGATACAACAAGGGTTTTATCCAGGTTCGGCCGCCGTGAAGGCGTAATACCTACGTCCTGCGTCTGATTTGTATTACTGTGTATAATGAGATGTGTTTTGAGGGGGTCCCCTACCCGCCTTATATAGTCCGGGGGGCAGGGTTATAAATCTGGAAACTAATTCTGCTCGGTTACAATTGTCATAGCTGGCCAGATAAGGATTCCTATTCTAACCGGCCAGGATCTTGCTTGATCTCCAAGTTTGCTTTCCTTCTTTGCGTGGGACGCCAAGCAAATCGACTAGGCCACGCGTCATCTTCTGATGGGCCGGGCCCTCTGGTCTGGGCCAACTCAAGTCTAGCCGTAAGGGTATAGGGGTTAATAGCCCCATAGCTAGTCCCCGAGCACTATACATTATGATGTGACACGCCGTCTTGACTTTATTCGAATAGTGAGGATTGAGTTCTTGACATTTCCGACCAGTCAAAACACCATCCGAGCAGCTGTTGCAGGCGTCCGACCAGCTTATAATACAGTCAACCACCGTTGTTATCGGAGAAAGTAGGTTGTCCGAAGAATGTATGGTGCTCAAAGAAAAAAGAAAAAGATTTTCTTCTAGGTGAAGTGTGCCCACTTGTATTTCTAAAAAGAAATGTAAGCAGGGTAAACCAAAGCGTAGGGGTCGAAAAATAAACACATTCACCGCTAGGTGAAGTGTGACCACTTAGTCCCCGAGCCTGGTAGTAGGTGACGTAGGCACGTGGTGCTAGGGTCTAAAATAAAACTCCATGGAAACTTGATACTGAGATGCACCGGCAGGTGCATCGTACCGATGTAGTCCCCGAACTTGCTAGAAGGCGAAGCATGAGCCTTGTAGCAAGGTCTAAAAAGTAATGATCGCTCAACTGTATGTGAGTCCAATTTCACATATAATCGAGGAAATCAGGCGTCGAGCTGTGGTCGGAGAATGGTCAGGGCAGTCCCGAGCACAGCGCGAGGTATGGTTGACGAGTCCCCGAGCAGCATGTGACGTGGTCGACGAGTCCCCAAGCAAGATGAAACGTGGTCGACGAGTCCCCGAGCCTGGTTGAGGAATATAACGTGCTCGGTGGTTTATGACAATCTGTATCCAGACCAGTCCCCGAGTATCTCTTACTGTCTTCCCGTCTGACTCGGAATATTTAATTTATATTTGCCTCTCTTCTGTGCTATGACATGATATCACAAAAAAGTTGACTGATGTGACGTTTGTGACACACTCTTTTGCCGTGTTAGTGTCACAATGAACTGTCCGCCAGACGTAGCATGCCAGTGTGGGCCCTCCCGCAGAGGAGACGAGGGGCGCATTTATTGGCGCAGTAACCAGGAAAAAAGTGGAAACCGAAGGGATCGTGCCATGTTTCTCGCGCACGTATCCCGAGATTCTTGGGGAGGTGGAACGACACAATCATTGAGATAAATAGCCGCAGTGCGGCCATTCCCCATTTACACCAAATAGTCGTATTTGCAAACCGTACGCCTTCTTTCTCCAACCCGCGTGCCCTATTCCGATTCCGCTGCCACCATTAGCATACCCCGCCGCCGTTAGAAGCGACGTGCTCTCTGTACAACAACAGTGCCAAAGCAAAGAGGCGAGAGAGGTAGAAGATGGCCAAGACAGAGGCAGCGAAAAGGGCCGAAATGATGAGGAAGGAGTGGTGGAAGTCAAAGTCCACCGAATCAACCATCAACGACCTCGTCGGCCTGGGAGTGCTTCACAATCGGGAGCTTGCTGGATGGCGACCAGCGGGCAGCAACAGCTACCCCAATCCCTAGCCTGGTGAGATAGTTGTCTTCGAAGATTTCTTCAAGCGGGGTTTTGGGGTTCCTGTCCATCCTTTTCTTCAAGGTCTTTGTCTGTATTACGAGATTGGGATCTGCAATCTGCATCCTAACTCGATCTTCCTTGTTTCTGTTTTCATCCACCTTTGTGAGGCGTATGGGGGAATCCAACCCCATTTCGACCTCTTTAGATATCTGTTCTGCTTGAGGAAGAAGGGGTCCCAAGGCGGCTCAAAAATCACCGACGGAGTGTATCTAACCCTCTAAGATGGGATGAAGCAAGAGTATCTCAACTGCCCCTAGAACACGTCTCTTGGAGATTGGTACAAGAAGTGGTTTTACATCCGCGAAGAGCCCGACAATACCACGTTGTGCGACATCGGGTACATTCTAGACAAGAGAGTAGCCTGGAACGAGCGACCAGAGCTGCCCGGACAAGTGGAGGAGTGTTGGGTATTTTTAACGCACACAAAGAAATCCGCAAGAGCACGGATATCGATGTAGCTTTCACCCGGGAGTATTCCAGAGTATCGATTTCCACGGGGAACGTGAAGTGTACTAAAGAATCAAGGCTATCCAAGGATAAAGATAAGAGAAGAAAGATATATATATTTTTGGTGGGAAAAGAGGAACTTTCTAGGGTTTTCTAAGTTGATTGGGTGATCAAGATCAGGCTTACTATACTTTACTTACTATGGAGCAACAGTACCTTTCTGACTCTCGAAAGAGACTGGGAAGAAAGTAGTCAGGAGAAGGCTGCCAAAAGCTCTACGAAACACCAACCCGAACGGGGTGGATTGCAATGGCCGGACAGAGCTGTCACCTCTGAAGGCTACCACAACTAACCATGAGATTGGGCGCAAACTCAGGTAAACTATAGCCTAGACACCACGTCTACACTAGGGTTTACTACTCTAGCCAAATATTATAACTAGAGCACTCAAATACAAGCGGAGTTCAAGTAAATAGAATAAAGTAAGAATTAAATAAGAACTTAGAACATAGAAATAATAATCGAAGAACTTGGAGATTGTTGAATGATGAACCAGATGCTGGAAAAGTACAATGTTGAGGAAGATCTGATAGATCCAGCTCCTCCTCAGCTCTCTCCTCCTCTCTCTCCCTATTTTCTAGATACAACTAGATGAACTAGAACTATATCTAGATGAACTAGAACTAGAACTAGATGAACTAAAGGGACCCTCTTCTACTTGGATGAAGAATTGAAACCCTAGCTTTTGATCTGTAGAAGAGATATGGTACCAAACCCTAGGGGGGCCTTGCTTATATAGCCCTCTAGGAAGCACCACAGCCGTCGGATCAAACCGACCTTGATCAATGACTTTTTATTAATCCTCAAAGGCGGCGGAGGCAGGATCCGTGAGGTGGAGCTTGATTGGCTCTGCCACAGGGGCGGGCGCCCAAGGAGGGGGGCGGGCGCCCCACTTCTGGGCCCGTTTCACCTCTCGTTTGTTTCTAGAGTCTTCTCGTACCTTCTAGATTCCAGAAAAGTTATTCGTACCCCTTTTGTCTCTATGTAAACCTAACATGTGGGCCTTCCTTAGTTCCTTTCAGCTGACACCCTGCAGAAGCAGACTGTTGATATTTGGTAACGCAATTAGGAAATGATCCGCAAGCGCACGGATATCGGTGAGCACTTCACCCGGGATGTTATCCAGAGTATCGTATTTATTTTTTTACCACTAGGAGAAAGCGTGCATCTGACTAACTAAATCTATTACTACTAACCTTTAGGCTACAACCACTGTGATTTGATGTGAGCGATGTATAGAGAAGACTGCAACTGCACTCTCGTTCTAACCTTGGTAAGGATGATCTACTGCTCTATTGGGGAGGCTCACGGAATCTAGACACCTCAAAGGATGTTCGACCCGCACCTATAAACCCTATCGATCCTGCTAACAGGATATGAAATACAAAGGTAGCTACGGAAATGTCACGTTCCTCGCTACGACCACGATCCAGCTAGACAGGGGATATCTATGAGTATCCTAGCCCAAACACCTCGTTTATACTAGAGATGATTACTCTAAACTCTACGCGAAGAGATTAAAGTAAACTCATAAACCAAAGAACAATAAAACAAAGAACTTACTAGAATTTAGAAGTCGAAATACTGAAGAATCCTAGGAGCAAGCCTCGGGTTAGGAGAACTTGATCCCGCAGGTACAACCTCGAAGTAGTCACCGACAGGCCGGGCTTCCTTCGATCTATACCTCCACTCTATCTCTCTCAATCTAGAAGAACTAAGTCTAATCTCACATTGGATGCTAAGCCCTAATGAGGTGGGAACCCTAAGGGAACCTCTCTCTCTGAATCCTCTCTGGAAAATATGAAAATAATGGACTTGGATTCTCCTCTCCAGGGGCCAGGGGTCCTGCTTATATAGTCCCTTCAAGTGAACCTGGGCCGTCGGATCAAACCGACATTAATCGCACGATTTTCCTTGATCCTTTAGGTCGGTGGGGCATAATCCGCGAGACTCGTCCTGATTGGTTGCAGACCTAGGGCGGGCGCCCCAGGGTCCAGGGCGGGCGTCCTGGTCCCGGGCCCGTTCGGCCTCCCGTTCGATCCCGTGGCTTCTAGAGTCTTCTAGATGATAGAAAATCGGTGAACACGTTAATATCTCTATGTAATTCCGACGTGTGGGCCTTTCCTTTGTATTTCCTGATAACCCCCTGTAGAAACAGATAAACAACAAAACTCGTGGAATTCTGTCAAATCAAACCCTAATTCTAGGTGTTGCTTGCATATAAGTCCTTTTCCTTATTTATTGGATAATTAAAATTGATACTTAAGAACCGTCAACAAACACCCCCATACTTAGGCTTTTACTCGTCCTCGAGAAAAGGATGGTTCAGAAAAATAACTGGGGTTGAAACATTGTAAAGCATTCTTTTTATACCTGCAGGGTGTTGTGAATGTCCACTGTGCACTGTAGTCAGGGAAATATATGGTTGAAGTAGAGATCCTTTCTTCTTCTCAACCCTGTCACTTGGAGTTTTTTATATATTTTTGAATAGAAAACTTAGCATACATTTATCCTCATAGGGGCTCTCAGATCACTCATTTATCTTTTGTATATCTCACTGAGGCTGTTTTAATTTGTAGAAATTCTCAAGCATACTTACTTTGCATATATTGCCTGGTTCAATACGGGATCCGAGGAGAGGAATGCTATACTCTTAGATCAAAGACTTTGAAAATTAAAACTTGTCAACTCTTACTGGCATATTGCTTATTAGAGGGACCATGGGCTATCATTTTCTTTTTACCATATATATTTTTATCATCTCATTTTTTTTCAGGTGGATACTGAGGTACCCCTAATTCTACTTTCGGACACTTGTCCATTTTTCTGCGAGGTTGTCGAGCACTTGCTCCTTTTTATTTCCTCGAAATATATTTTTGCATAGCCCATGCCTCTAATGCAATAATACTTCGGAAGAGTGAATCTTTCTGAATAAAAATGTCTTGATCTTGGGAGCATGATAAATCTCTCAACAAGGGTCTAACTCGTTTTGCACAAACTCAATACAAAGCAAATTAATATTTTTAGGTTTATCAGGCATATAAAATATTGAGGATGGTAGCTATATTTTTGAAGTTTTTGAAAAGAAAATCTCCAAGCGACAAAGATTTCAAGAATAAGATACTCATATTCTACCATCTCACATTCCACAATGACTTGAGTAACACATGGTTTTTAAAATGATTTTCAATAAATACAGGTTTTCAGAAATATCACAGAGTGAGATTGATCATAATTAGAAATATTTTTGTCTTTTTAAATTATCATGTTAGGAACAATATTCTACACAGCCCAATATGTATTTGTATATATGTAAATAAAGCGTGCAGAGTATGTACCTGAATCGTGGAGTGGTGCAATCGAAGTGCTTTTACCATGTCGAGGGGATTCCCCCATACTTGTTTCCTGCTTTCTTGCATAAAAATAAAGTGGAGATACACGAGGCATAATAATAATAATAATCTTTATTTGTCTTGAGGCATTTATTACACTGACTAATGAAGCGAACTAATCTAAACTAAATTTAATCGAATCTAATTGAATCTAATGATGAAGACTAAGACACACTGCCTCAAGGTCTAATCTAGATATATAGCTCAGTGTTGCTCTAAATCCCTGATCCTAGCAAGGGCATCAGAAAGGTCACGTTTAAGCGCGAGCACAGTAGTGTTCAGGTTGGAGACCTGCCTACTAAGGGAGCTAACTGTGGACTGAAGTTCCATAATATGTCTATTTGCTGTCCTGATGTCCTCATCCACATCTGCTATGCTGATCTCGCCGCTCCAGTTGGTCTTGACGCCTACAACCCGCTCATTGGGTTTAGGTGGCAGGATCTTCATGTCGGCTGGTACCTTGACGATGGCTTCTTGCTTGGACGACGGTCCTTTGAGAAGAAGGGGCTGCGGTGGTGCAGTAAGAACTGGTTGGACGTAGTAGGATGAGATTGAGCTGCGCTGGTTTGATGGTGGGGCTGCTAGCTGTCGCTCTATGTTGGCCGGGACGAGAGCGTAGGCGTCGGGGTCATCCTTGGGCTTGCGGTTGAGGTCGTAAGGGACGATCTCCCAGTTGCGGTGGGTCTTGTCGGCCATTGGAGAAGCAAGGAACTGGACAAGCTCTAATTGAGGAGGAGAGAAGGATTGAATGAATTGGTGTTGAAAGCTGACGTCAGGGGTCTATTTATATAGGGGTCAAAAAGTGCCTCTAGGGTTTCCATAGATCCATCCCGCTGCCGGGCGTGCGTAACAACCCATTCGCGGAATTTTCTGGATAACCATAGATGAGGAAAGCACGTCGGAAGAGGCCAGGGCCGAGGGGACACCAGGGCAGGGTGCCCGCCCTCATCATCAGGGCGCCCGCCCTGGGCCTGCCTCCTCTGCGGGCCCGCTTGCTCGAGCGTGTTTCTAGAAGTATTTTTATCCCGAAAAATATATACGTGGCCCAAAAACGTCAGATTAAAAAGGTCGGGCTTTAATTCTCCATCCGAAGGTAAAAATGGATCATGTCTATTTCTTCTAATTCTTTATTGGGTTCTAAAAATAATTTAAGACGTTGACCATTTACCTTGAATAACGTACCTTCGTCGTTTTGAAGTGTAATAGCTCCGTGGGATGATGAATTGACTACCTTGTATGGTCCTTCCCATTTACTCCGGAGTTTTCCATACCCGAAAAGCTTCACCCTGGAATTAAAAAGTAATACCTTATCTCTGGGTGAGAACTCCTTCTTCTTGATCCTCTTGTCATGCCATCTTTTGACTCTTTCTTTGTAGATCTTCGAATTGTGATATGCTTTCTCTCGCCATTCTTCCAATTATGATAGTTGCATTCTTCTATGATCTCCAGCAACATCTAGGTCCATATTCCATCTTCTTATGGCCCAGTGTGCTTTGAACTCTAGTTCAACAGGCAAGTGGCAAGTCTTCCCGTACACCAATTGGTATGGGGTCATTCCAATTGGGGTCTTGTATGCTGTCCGGTATGCCCAGAGTGCATCGGGTAACTTTTCCTTCCATGCTGTTCCCATCTCATTTACTGTTTTCTGAAGAATGTTCTTGATTTGCTTGTTGGAAGTCTCTGCTTGGCCACTTGTCTGAGGATAATATGGGGTAGCAACGTTGTGACGGATTCCATGTTTTGCTAGATAATGCTCAAAGCGTTTGTCAATGAAGTGTGATCCCCCATCACTTATCACCACCCTAGGGACTCCAAATCTTGGAAATATAATCTCTTCAAACATCCTCTTTGAATTAATATTGTCGGCACGCTTGCAAGGTAGTGCTTCTACCCACTTGGAGACGTAGTCAACTGCCACCAAGATGAATTCACACTTCTTTGATGGAGGAAATGGACCCATGTAGTCTATTCCCCAAACATCAAAGAGCTCAATCTGAAGGTTGTTGGTGAGTGGCATAGCATCTCTTGTATTTATGTTTCCGTGCCTTTGACATGGCCCACATCTTTTGATATATTGCCTTGTGTCTTCATACATTGTAGGCCAATAGAATCCACATTGCCAGATCTTTGAATGTGTACGGAATGCTCCATAATGACCTCCGTATGGTGATGAATGGCATCTGTCGATGATCTTCCACCCTTCCTCAGTGGTCACACACCTTCTGAGTAAGCCATCAACGCATACTCGGAAGAGGTATGGCTCATCCCATATGTGTGAACGACTTTCTTGAATAAGCTTCTTCTTGTTCGCTCCTGGTGGTACATACCCTGAAACCATAAAATTAACAATATCTGCATACCAGGGGTCAGACCTGTTGATTCCATAGAGCATGTCGTCCCGGAGTGAATCATTAATGGGTGTTTCCTGTGGATCCTTAAAGTGCATTCTAGACAAGTGATCAGCAACAGAATTTTCTACTCCCTTTTTATCTTTTATTTCTAAGTCAAATTCTTGGAGTAACAAGATCCATCTAATTAGGCGAGGTTTAGCATCTTTTTTAGTGAGCAAATATTTTAATGCAGCATGATCAGTGTAAACAATTATTTTAGCTCCTACTAAGTAAGATCTAAATTTATCAATGGCAAAGACAACAGTCAGAAGCTCTTTTTCAGTGGTTGCATAATTAAGTTGAGCTCCTGTCAAAGTTTTACTGGCGTAAGCAATTGCATGATGCTTCTTGTCTTTTGTTTGCCCCAAAACTGCCCCCACAACATAATCACTAGCATCACACATAATTTCAAAAGGCAACGACCAATCAGGGGGTTGAATGATTGGTGCAGAGATGAGTGCATTCTTTAATAATTCAAAAGCTTTTAAACATGCATCATCAAATTCGAAAGGAGCATCCTTGGCTAGCAAAAGAGTGAGTGGTCTAGCAATAAATGAAAAATCTTTTATGAATCTGCGATAAAAACCAGCATGGCCAAGAAAGCTTCGAATTCCTTTTATATTCACAGGTGGAGGTAGTTGTTCTATTACTTCAATTTTAGCTTTATCTACCTCAATACCTCTTTCAGACACTAGGTGTCCTAGCACTATTCCTTCCCTAACCATAAAATGACATTTTTCCCAGTTAAGGACTAAGTGCTTTTCTTTGCATCTTTGCAAAACCTTGTCTAAGTTTTCAAGACAATTATCAAAAGTTTTTCCATAAACAGAAAAATCATCCATGAAAACTTCCATAATCTCTTCAATCATATCAGAAAATATAGACATCATGCATCTTTGAAAAAAAGCTGGTGCATTACATAGCCCAAAAGACATTCTACGATAAGCATAAGTTCCGTATGGACAGGTAAAAGTGGTTTTGCTTTGATCATCAGGATGGATCGGGATCTGGTGGTACCCTGAATATCCATCTAAGAAACAGAAGAACGAATGGTTCGCTAACCGCTCTAACATCTCATCTATAAAAGGTAAAGGAAAGTGATCCTTTTTCGTGGCTTTATTCAGTTTTCTATAGTCAATGCACATCTGCCACCCTGTGACGGTGCGTTGCGGAATTAGCTCGTTCTTCTCATTTGTAACAACAGTCATGCCTCCCTTTTTAGGCACAACTTGAACAGGGCTTACCCACTCACTATGCGGCACAGGATATATAATCCCTGCATGCAGCAACTTTATAACTTCCTTTTTAACTACTTCTCTCATCGCGTTGTTGAGTCTACGTTGGGGTTCCCGAGAAGGTGAAACAGAAGGATCTGTCGGAATGCGATGGGTGCAAATCATAGGACTGATTCCTGTAAGATCTTGGAGTGAGTAGCCAAAGACTGAGTGATGTTTTTCTAAAACAGTCATTAATCGCAGAGTTTGTTTCTGAGTGAGTTTATTACTAATGATCACAGGAAACTCTGGATTATTGTTTAGGAAAGCATAGATAAGACCGGGTGGTAAAGTTTTAAGCTCTATAGGAGGTCTGGGTGTTTCTGCAAACTCATCTAAAGGTTCAGGTTCAGAAGGTTCAGCTTCCTCTTCTATGAAGAAAGGGGCTTCTTCTTCTAAGTCTGATTCATTTAAAAGCTCTAGAGACGCAGCTTTTACCTCTTCCATAGGATCAGGCAAAAGAGATGACTCGATCTTATTATTCAAGGAGTGAGAAATTGTCATAGGGAATTTAAAATCCTTTCCAAAAGAAATGTATAGCTTTCCAGTTTGACCTTCATAAAGGAGTCTTCTAAATGGTTGTCCTATCAACAGGTCGAAGTCCCATGTATTAAAGATATAAAAGTTCAAATGAATCATGGAGCCTTCTACCATAAAGGGTAGGACATTCACAATTCCAAGACTGGGGACCAATCGTCCCGAAGATTCCTTCATGAACTTTGTTGTGGGGGTTAAAATTAATTTTCCAAATAATTTAAGTGCAAAAGCTTCAGACATGATATTGATCCCCACAACAGGATTATAGAGAGCATCAAATTGATCAGAATCATAAGCACAGCGTATAGTGATAGGAGGTGTATCCAAACGGATCACTTCAGAGGAAAGCTCTGACTCCTCCAACCATTCGCTACTCATAACTGAGATAAGCTCTCTCAATTGATATTCACTTGGTAAACAAATGCTATAATGGCCGCTTTGGGGTTTGTCTATAGAATGGTAGTTTGAAATGTTTCCAAAATCGGCAAAAAGATCGGATTCTATATCCAGCATGAAATCAGGTGGTGGAATTTCTTCCTTTTGTGGCTCAAAACTTGGGATAGCTGAAGTAGGTGAAGAATTCGGCAGAGTGTCTACTTCGGCTTCGTAGGTTTCATCATGGAGGGTATTATCCATCTCAGCTTCTAGGATTCTATCTAGGATCGCTCTAGCTTCATCAGTAGGGATACGAAAGAAAGAACCTCTAGACATTGTATGTAGCATTTGTTTATGATCTTTCGGAAGACCTCGAAAGAAATGAAAAAGGAGAATAGGGTCTTCAATATTGAGTTTTGGACCAGATTCTAAAAGATCAGAAAAACGTTTCCAGGATTTTCCCAAAGTTTCATTTTCTTTTTGTTTAAAAGATAGAACTTCGAGTCTAAGGTCGGCGATACGATCGAGGGAATAAAAATCTAAACAGAAGTTGGCTCGTAAGACTCCCCATTCACCTCGTTGTTGACTTACCTTCTGACTATACCATCGTCTAGCTTCTCCTCTTAAGGAAAAAGGAAAAAGCTTCCAATGTAAAGTCTTATCAGAAATGCCTTCAATGCGAAGACAATCGCATGTTTGCTCAAAATCTCTAATATGAAGGTAAGGATTTTCGTCTTCCTTTCCCGAAAAGGATAGGTTCTCAATCATGGCAATTAACCTCGAACTTAACCTATACTGGGATGTTTGGATAGGCTGTGATGACTCCCATGGTAAAAGGTCAGTTTCCGAAGGTGTTGCAAATTGATAGATTGATTTAGAATCTTGGTTCTCCATAAGGTAAGAATAAAGAATATAAAAAGATAAGGAATAAAAAGATAAAGAAAGATAAAAGTATAGGTACAAGCTAGTAGTAAGATTCAAGGTTATCTCAGCAAACCGTCTTTCTCCCCGGCAACGGCGCCAGAAATGCTTGTTGATATTTGGTAACGCAATTAGGAAATGATCCGCAAGCGCACGGATATCGGTGAGCACTTCACCCGGGATGTTATTAAGAGTATCGTATTTATTTTTTTACCACTAGGAGAAAGCGTGCATCTGACTAACCAAATCTATTACTACTAACCTTTAGGCTACAACCACTGTGATTTGATTTGAGCGATGTATAGAGAAGACTACAACTGCACTCTCGTTCTAACCTTGGTAAGGATGATCTACTGCTCTATTGGGGAGGCTCACGGAATCTAGACACCTCAAAGGATGTTCGACCCGCACCTATAAACCCTATCGATCCTGCTAACGGGATATGGAATACAAAGGTAGCTACGGAAATGTCATGTTCCTCGCTACTACCACGGTCCGGCTAGATAGGGGATATCTATGAGTATCCTAGCCCAAACACCTCGTTTACGCTAGAGATGATTACTCTAAACTCTACACGAAGAGATTAAAGTAAACTCATAAACCAAAGAACAATAAAACAAAGAACTTACTAGAATTTAGAAGTCAAAATACTGAAGAATCCTAGGAGCAAGCCTCGGGTTAGGAGAACTTGATCCCGCAGGTACAACCTCGACGTAGTCACCGACAGGCCGGGCTTCCTTCGATCTATACCTCCACTCTATCTCTCTCAATCTAGAAGAACTAAGTCTAATCTCACATTAGATGCTAAGCCCTAATGAGGTGGGAACCCTAAGGGAACCTCTCCCTCTGAATCCTCTCTAGAAAATATGAAAATAATGGACATGGATTCTCCTCTCCAGGGGCCAGGGGTCCTGCTTATATAGTCCCTTCAAGTGAACCTGGGCCGTCGGATCAAACCGACATTAATCGCACGGTTTTCCTTGATCCTTTAGGTCGGTGGGGCATAATCCGCGAGACTCGTCCTGATTGGTTGCAGACCTAGGGCGGGCGCCCCAGGGTCCAAGGCGGGCGCCCTGGTCCCGGGCCCGTTCGGCCTCCCGTTCGATCCCATGGCTTCTGGAGTCTTCTAGATGATAGAAAATCGGTGAACACATTAATATCTCTATGTAATTCCGACGTGTGGGCCTTTCCTTTGTATTTCCTGATAACCCCCTGCAGAAACAGATAAACAACAAAACTCGTGGAATTCTGTCAGATCAAACCCTAATTCTAGGTGTTGCTTGCATATAAGTCCTTTTCCTTATTTATTGGATAATTAAAATTGATACTTAAGAACCGTCAACACAGACATTCACCAAAACTTGTGAAATTCTGTCAGTAAACCCTCTATATCTATGTAGTAATTATGTTTAGGTCCTTTTTCATGTTTCATTGACGGTTAAAATTGACACTTATCTACCATCAACAAACTCCCCCAAGCTTACCCTTTACTCGTCTCTGAGCAAAGATAAACTCAGTGATGGATCAGGAGTTGCTACAATGCTTTCACGCCTCAAAAGTACACATGCGTTCAAACAAGAACTCTTCTCTGGTTTAGAGTGAACTATCCTGACTTTCAAACTTACCCATATTACCTTCCACCATGGGACTTGTAGCCATCACTTGGGTCTTAAGCAGTTGAAAGACAGAATGGTCATGTCAAGCACTATGTGTCTACCTCTTTGATCAACCTTCATTCTGGAGTTTTGCAAGATTTCCAAATAAAACTCAGAGATTCCTATGTATGACCTTCTCAAGTCTCTCCTTTGTGGTATTTCTAGATCCTTAGCAAGTCATTAAGAGTGTATGCCTTCTCTCTTCTCTCAAAATATGTGCTATTTTTGGCGTAAGACATAATAGCATTGTCTTCTCTCTCTCACCCTACAACTTAATAGGATTATGTGGAGCTCATAGGTGGAGAGACAGCGCATACATACTTGCAAACATATATTGCACAGTCAAAATATGGATCCAGAGGAATGAGTCCAGACATACAGTCAAATCAAGATGTGCATGTGTGTGGTTCTAGATATATGGGTTGAGTGGATATATGGTGATAGTGACGAATAGCGATGATGGTGAGTAAAAATGAAGGGGTAAAGAAATGATAATGGTGAACACCTAATTCTACTTTTGCTCCTTGAAGAAATTTATACCTCTCTTAACCTTGAAGAATTTGGGGAGAACTTGGGCTGCTCAAGACCTCTCTTATGTTGGGACATTTGTCCTCTTCCTTTCTTCTCTCTCTCTTTTTCTCTTTTTTTTTTCTTTTTTTAGAGCACCCAAGCCTCTTTTTGGATATATTGATAGAGGTAGTAATAGGAATATTTGGAGCTTTATTGGATAACAAAAGGGGCTAGCAATGGATGATTTGATTTTTTTTCATGCTCACTTCCAGTATAGGAGTAAAACAATTTTGGGATGTGTCTAAATGGAAAGTATGTGGATGCGTACTTCCAGGGTAGAAGCAGCACATATGGGTGGAGTGTACATGATCTTGATTTTAACCGCATGACCAATTCCTAAGGGTCAACACAACTTGACCATACTCAATGCTCACAAGTAGTAAATATAAGTGGAAGTTTTCCTAATCTAACAAGCATGATATATGGCTGTGGTAGGAATTTAAACTTTCATCATACAGGAACTCATCATGCAACAGCCTAATTTTTCAAAAGATAAATTCTTCGGAACTCTAGTATCACTTAGAACAAGATAAATAGTAGCTCAGACCTTCCCATATCAGACCCATCAACTACCTAGACTTAGATCAAGCATTTGCCACCCACAAGTTTTAGGTTCAGAGTAAATCTTAGATCAAAACAGTGTGTCCAAAACTTGAGAGAGTTCTAGGTTGAAAACAGACACTTGAAAGGAATTACAGCAGAGCAACTATTCATCATTTCCATAAGAGTTTATCATAGGGATTTATTTTAGCAAGATGAAACTTAGCACACTCTCCTATATTTATTTAGTAAGCTTAAAGATCATACATAAATATATAGAAAGGGAAACATTTTTTGGCTTTCTAAAGGTTATTCATCTTTTTATTTGTTTCATATATCAAAGAATAAATATATAAGTAAATAGATAGGTAAGAAAACACTTAGCTAGATACATGGGGAATGCTCTCTCCCAAGCTGGATGTTGACATAGTCATTTTGTTTGTAGACTGATGTAGGTCTCACTCTTCTCAAACTTCCCAAATCTTGAATCATCCTGAAGTATGACAGCACCATGGGATGCAATTTCTATCACCTTGAATGGTCCTTCCCATTTTCTTCTAAGTTTTCCATGACCGAAGAGCTTCACTCTTGAGTTGAACAATGGAACTCTATCTCTAGGCTTGAATTCCTTATGCTTGATTCTCTTATCATGCCATCTTTTGGTTCTCTCCTTGTAAATCTTGGAGTTATGATAAGCCTTTTCTCTCCATTCCTCCAGCTCAGATATTTGCATCTGACGATTCTTACCAGCTAGATGGAGATCCATGTTCCATTTCTTGATTGCCCAATGAGATTTAAATTCCAATTCAATAGGCAAGTGGCATGTTTTTCCATATACAAGCTGATAAGGTGACATTCCTATGGGTGTTTTGTATGCTGTTCGGTATGCCCATAGTGCATCATGAAGCTGGTGCTTCCATTTCTTTCCCATCTCATCCACAGTCTTTTGTAGAATATTCTTGATTTGCTTATTTGACATTTCTGCTTGACCATTTGTTTAGGGATGGTATGGAGTTGCAACATTGTGTTTGACTCCATATCCAACAAGGAACTGTCTGAAGGACTTATCAATGAAGTGTGATCCTCCATCATTTATGACCATTCTCGGCATTCCAAAGCTTGGAAATATCACTTCATGAAACATCTTCTTAGCATGCTTGGAATCGGCAGCTCGACATGGTAAAGCTTCTACCCACTTGGATATATAGTTAACTACCACCAAGATGTATTCAGCATCTCCTGACTTCTGGAATGGTCCCATGTAATCAATTCCCCAAACATCAAACAACTCTATTTGGAGGTTGTTCTAAAGTGGCATTGCATCCCGAGTATTTATGTTTCCATGTTTTTGACATCTGGCACATCTTCTAACAAACTCCTTTGTATCTTGATACATCATTGGCCAGAAAAATCCACTTTGCCAGATCTTTGCATTTGTGCGAAATGCTCCATAATGTCCTCCATAGGGTGATGTGTGACATCTCTCTATGATTTTCATGGCTTCAACCATTGGGACACATTTCCGTAACAATCCATCAGCACATACCCGATAGAGATACGGATCCTCCCACAAGTGGCAACGAGCTTCATATTTGAGCTTTCTCTTGTCTCCTCCTGGTGGAACATAGCATGCAACCATATAGTTTACAATATCCGCATACCAAGGGTCTGAGTGTGTTACCATGAGGAGTGTGTCGTCCCTCAGATAGTCATTGATAGGTAACTCATGTGTTTCCTTATATTGAAGCCTAGACAAGTGATCGGCTACTGAATTCTCTACTCCTTTCTTATCTTTTATATCAATGTCAAATTCTTGGAGCAAAAGAATCCATCTTATAAGAATCCATCTTTCTTAGTGAGCAGGTATTTAAGGGCAGCATGGTCAGAATAGATGATTATTTTTGCTCCAACTAAGTAAGATCTAAACTTGTCTATTGCAAAGACAACTACCAACAACTCTTTTTCAGTGGTAGAATAATTGAGTTGTGGCCCGGTCATGGTTTTGCTAGCATAGGATATAGCATAATGCTTCTTATCCTTTGTTTGGCCGAGAACGGCACCAACAACAAAGTTGCTAGCATCACACATGATCTCAAAAGGCAGCATCCAATCAGGTGGTTGGATGATTGGAGCTGAAATGAGTGCCTACTTAAGAGTTTGGAAAGCTTCATGGCACTCATTATTGAAGATGAAAGGTGCATCCTTAGCTAATAGGCTAGTGAGGGGTCTAGCGATTTGAGAAAAGTTTTTGATAAAACACCTATAGAACCCCGCATGGCCTAGAAAGCTTCGGATTCCTTTCACATTCGTGGGAGGTGGAAGTTGTTCAATGACTTCAATCTTTGCTCTATCAACTTCTATCCCACGTTCGAACACTTTGTGTCCTAGCACTATTCCTTCTTGAACCATAAAATGACATTTTTCCTAGTTCAGGACTAAGTGCTCCTCTTCACATCATTGTAAGACTCTGTCTAAATTCTCTAAACAGTCATTGAAGGTTTTGCCATAGACGGTAAAGTCATCCATGAACACCTCCATGATTTTCTTGATCATCTCGGAGAAGATAGACATCATGCACCGTTGGAAAGAAGCTGGAGCATTACACAATCCGAACGACATTCGTCGGTATGCGTAAGTTCCATACGGGCATGTGAAAGTGGTCTTACTTTGGTCATCGGGGTGGATTGGGATTTGGTGATATCCGGAATACCCATCAAGGAAACAAAAGAAAGAGTGGTTTGCAAGCCGTTCCAACATTTCATCAATGAAGGGTAACGGGAAGTGATCTTTCCTTGTAGCCTTGTTGAGTTTTCGATAGTCTATGTACATTCTCCACCCAATGACAGTTCATTGAGGAATGAGTTCATTCTTTTCATTTGTAACAACTGTCATCCCTCCTTTCTTTGGTACCACTTGGACTGGGCTAACCCATTCACTATGTGGCACAGGATAAATAATCCCAGCTTGGTAAAGTTTTAAGACTTCTTTCTTAACAATCTCTCGCATAGCGTTGTTAAGTCTCTGTTGTGGTTCTCTTGTCGGTGAGATGTCAGGATCTATAGGGATACGATGCGTGGAGAGAACAGGACTAATTCCTATGAGGTCATGGATTGAGTAGCCTATAGCTAATCTATGTCTTTCTAGGACAGTGACAAGCCTATAGGTTTCTTCTTGGGAAAGCTTGTCACTTATGATGACAGGAGTTTCTAGATTATTATTGAGAAAGACATATTTCAAGCCAAGAGGAAGAGGTTTTAGGTCAATTGAGGGTTGTGGAGGCACCTCTAAAGGGTCTAGCTTGACAGGTTTTGCTAGCTCTTCCTCTTCTTCGATGAAGTGTTCATTATCGAAAAGAGGTTGGGCCATGTCTTCTAGAGACACCATTAAAACTTCCTCAATAGGATCTTGTTCGGGCTTGGGTTCTACTATTGCGTTGTGTGAGCGTGCAAGCGAGACATTGATAGTAGAGTTTTCCAACTTTAAATTCAAGAGACTTTGTTTTGGTCACTCTAGAAAGAGTGTCCCCAAAGGTACACCAATCAAAATGGACCTGTCCGAGATGTCATAGATGTGAAAGTCTAGACGATACTTAGAACCTCTTATGCGCAAGGGAATAGACCTCACAACCCCATAACTTTCTAGAGTAACTCCAGAAGGAGTTCTTAAAAGCTTATGAGATGGGATCAAGGACTCGTTTGGGCAAAGTTCTTAAGCCAAAGCCTTAGAAATAATGTTCATCCCAACGGTAGGACTATAATGAGCCTCTATGGTTGTCTTCTTTAGGATGCAAGTTAGAACATCAGAGGGGGCAATGATTCGGGCTACCTCACTGGATAACTCTGTTTCTACCAACCACTCACGGCTCATGATGGCTAAGAGTCCCTTGATGTGTTCCATTAAGAAGGGATCATTGCATGGAATTTCATCACCTTAAATGGTGTAGAGTGTTATAGAGGCTTTACTTGAACTGGAAAGTTTGAAGCATTCCCAAAATCTTCAAAAAGACCATCCTCAATTTTAGAGAGGAATGTGGAAGGATGGGGCTCATCGTCTTCCAACATATTTTGTGTTTTTGTAGTAGGAGATTCTTTGACAACCAAATCATTAGAAGAATCTAAAGGAATTTCGGATTCGGTTGCATGTATCTCCTCTTGTTGGTCAGGGCTTGGCTCAACTTCATTTTCTTCTTTAGGAAACTCATAAAAAATGCCAGTGTAGGGAGTGTTTTCAAGGATTTTCTCAAGGATAGCTTCCCCCTCACTAAAGGACATGTGTGTGAATGAGCCTCTAGAAGATATGTTGAGGTGCAGAGCAGCTTCTTTGCTAAGACCATGTTAGAAGTGATTTAGAAGGACGTGGTTAGGAAAAGACAGGTCTGGACCAGTGTTTTTAAGGCTTGTGAACCTAGCCCAGGCTGCTCCTAGAGTCTCCTTCTCCTTCTGTTCAAATTTAAGAATTTCTATTCGAAGGGCATTAACTTTAGAAATAGGGAAGAAAGCAAGACCAAATTTGACTCAAAGTTCATCCTAGTTTCCATTTACTCCTCCTACGGTATGAGCATACCATTGCTTCGCTATTCCTAAAAGGGAGAACGGAAACAATTTCCATTTAAGGGTCTCTTGTGTCATGCCAGCGATAACAAGGCAAGAACACAAGTGCTCAAATTCCTAAAGGTGGGTATAAGGATTTTCATCTTTTAGCCCAGAGAAGGATTGCACCTGCACCATGGCTATAAAGCCAGGTTTGAGTTCATAGCTAGATGCTGTAATTGGCTTTGATGATTGTGGTGGCTCTAAGAACTCGCCGTTTGGTGCAGAGAATTTATGAATAGGAGTGGAATCCATATGGTAAGGTGGTTGTGGTAAAAAGGTGGTAAAAGGAAAAGGGTACACGGACAAACTTGGTTCTAAACTAGCACGGCTACTGCTCCCCGGCAACGGCGCCAGAAAGCTTGTTGGGTATTTTTAACGCACACAGAGAAATCCGTAAGCGCACGGATACCGATGTAGCTTTCACCCGGGAGTATTCCAGAGTATCGATTTCCACGGGGAATGTGAAGTGTACTAGAGAATCAAGGCCGTCCAAGGATAAAGATAAGAGAAGAAAGATATATATATTTTTGGCGGGAAGAGAGAAACTTTCTAGGGTTTTCTAAGTTGATTGGGTGATCAAGATCAGGCTTACTATACTTTACTTACTATGGAGCAACAGTACCTTTCTGACTCTCGAAAGAGACTGGGAAGAAAGTAGTCAGGAGAAGGCTGCCAAAACCTCTACGAAACACCAACCTGAACTGGGTGGATTGCAATGACCGGACAGAGCTACCACAACTAACTATGAGATTGGGTGCAAACTCAGGTAAACTATAGCCTAGACACCACGTCTACACTAGGGTTTACTACTCTAGCCAAATATTATAACTAGAGCACTCAAATACAAGCGGAGTTCAAGTAAATAGAATAAAGTAAGAATTAAATAAGAACTTAGAACTTAGAAATAATAATTGAAGAACCTAGAAATTGGTGAATGATGAACCAGATGCTGCAAAAGTACAATGTTGAGGAAGATCTGACAGATCTAGCTCCTCCTCAGCTCTCTCCTCCTCTCTCTCCCTATTTTCTAGATACAACTAGATGAACTAGAACTATATCTAGATGAACTAGAACTAGATGAACTAGAGGGACCCTCTTCTACTTGGATGAAGAATTGAAACCCTAGTTTTTGATCTGTAGAAGAGATATGGTACCAAACCCTAGGGGGGGCCTTGCTTATATAGCCCTCTAGGAAGCACCACATCTGTCGGATCAAACTGACCTTGATCAACGACTTTTTATTAGTCCTCAAAGGCGATGGAGGCAGGATCCATGAGGTGGAGCCTGATTGGCTCTGCCACAAGGGCGGGCGCCCAAGGAGGGGGGCGGGCGCCCCACTTTTGGGCCCGTTTCGCCTCCCGTTTGTTTCTAGAGTCTTCTCGTACCTTCTAGATTCTAGAAAAGTTATTCGTACCCCTTTTGTCTCTATGTAAACCTAACATGTGGGCATTTCTTGGGTCTTTTCAGCTGACACCCTGTAGAAATAGACATTCACTAAAACTCATGGAATTCTATTAGTAAACCCCCTATATCTATGTAGTAATTATGTTTAGGTCCTTTTTCATGTTTCATTTACGGTTAAAATTCACACTTATCTACCGTCAATAAGGAGCTAATGGCGCTGCTCCAATGGAATCGTCTGGATGGACCGGTTGTGGCCGGGAACTTCATCAGCCGTCGGGTGGAGCCATGCTAGAGGAGGGTGCATGCCGGGTACGAGTACCAAGGCTCGGCCGACCAGACGAGGATGCGATCGGAAGATGTAGACCACGACGAAGTCGTACGCCAAATTGGGGAGTTATTCGATCTGGCAGACCAAAGCTACGCTCCTCCGAACAGGATCAAACATGCATACAAACTCATCCCACCAGCCCCAAAGGTAAACAACCAGATTCCTTAACTCCAAGAACTGTTGCCGACCACCGTAGGGTAAAAATGCCTAATTTTTCTTGTGTTGCGTGTATATAGGTGCACGGCGTGGAGAGACGA
This sequence comes from Saccharum spontaneum, assembly GCA_022457205.1. Classification (NCBI taxonomy): domain Eukaryota; kingdom Viridiplantae; phylum Streptophyta; class Magnoliopsida; order Poales; family Poaceae; genus Saccharum; species Saccharum spontaneum. Next base: position 40,558,690 of record CM039598.1, on the reverse strand, counting down.
AATCTGTTCATGTCGTTGGCTCCTGGAATCGAGCACCCGCAGAGCGTGGAGCAGCCACCACAAAACGTATAGCGGTGCTACGAGGGCATCGTGGACGACCACGAATCCAGGGCCCGAGCAGGAGCTGGAAAGAGTCCAAGCGCCCCGAACAATCAAAGAAGAGGGCCGGAAAATCCCAAACACACTGGAGCCCAGAAGACTCGACCAGGAAACGTCGTCGCATGTTGCGTGACTAGTCAGAGGACGAAGCGGAGGAGGACGCGAGCGCCTACATGCTCAATCCTCGGAAGAAGAGGAGCGAGCTGTCAACGCAAGAGGGATCGACCCCACCGGCAAAGAGGCTGCAAGGGGGCCAGACGCCATCAGCAGGGCCGACGCACAACATGAGGACAGCGGAAAAGGAAACCAGGCCGCCATCACAAGACGGAGGCCAAGGTTCCTCCACCCAGCAAACAAGCCAAGGGCAACCGCGGCGTTGCGCCTTCACCACCATTCATAGGAGCTCGGATCTGTAAGTTCCTAAAAACTTAGTAAATAACGTGTCAATAGTAGTAGCAAGTGTTCAATTAGTAAAGGAAACTGTTCTGCTATGACGTGCTAGCTCGGCATCAACGGAGAGACCCGAGCAACTGGCCACTGCTGGGGCAACCAAAGCAACCACCACCATGACATCCTCCAAGCAACCGGAGGGTCAGACCACCGGGGCGGCAGAGCTGACAACAAGCAAGGATGCGGTGAACGTGGCGAGCACAGAAGTGCCTGAGCAGGTGCCTAAGCTGGTATCCGAGCAGGACCTGCCTGAGCAGGTGGCGCCCGAGCAAAGTCTGCTGGGCAACTGAGTGAAGGGCAAGTCCTCGAGACCAATCAGGGCATGCCCGAGTAGACCACGACCACCACAAGCTCGACACAAGGTGGTCTGCCCGATGTCGCAGCCAGAGGAAAAATGGCGGTGGGACCGTCAACCGCTGGGCCGAACCAAGAGCAGGGGTAGACCAGTACCGATCAGGCGGCTGAGTCTAATGATGATGTTGTTGAAGAAATCCAAGGGCACCCACAGGACGGGTGGCAACATGTATACATCTGCCGTGAACGTGGAGACCACTACGTCTAGAATGAGGAGATCTCCATCGACGAGGAAACAAAGAGAGTGGAGCGAGCAGCTAGACGGCTCATCGGGGAAGTACAGGTAAGCATACTCCATGGTCACTGTCATAGACCAGTTTGAATTTGTGACCATGCATTTATGGCACTATATTTCACTTGTAGGGCCTTGTGAAGACGGCAAAGTACCATAAACGGTGCTTTGACCAAATTCAAGGCATCTCCGAAGACAATAAAGAGCGGACAGCTGAAGTGGATCGGCTGCGCAAAAGGCTCTGAGAAGGACCAAGCAGAGCTCGAGTCACAAAGGCTCAATGCTGTCCTTCAACTTGGTCAGAAAGAGCAGGAAAGAGCAGGTAACTTATCTTAGCCACGCACCCCCAAATACTATTGAGACGTACTAATGTGTCTCTGGATATTGTTATAGACCTGGCGGAGGAAGTCACCAGGCTACAATCAGATAACACACGCATGGCCGAGGAGTGCGCCCAATTATCAGCGGAGACTGCCCAGCTAGTAGAGGACCACGCACGGCTCTGAGACCAGTCAATGAAGATGGCCGAGGAGGTGAAGAGCAGAAACCAGGAGATAACCAGTAAGTGGCCATTTTCCTGATCATGGTTTCACGTCTTAATTTATTTCTGTTGTCATTGCTTTGACTGAAATACCCTACTGCAGCATTAAAGACCAATGCCAAGAAGCACATTGTGGAGCTGCAAAAGGATCGCGACCTCTACAAGGATCACTGCACACAGATGGTGCGGGGGATCGGGCCAGTGTTTGACATGCTAGATCCAGGACTACCGTCGGCCGAGCCTCAGGGACAGCAGCTTGGGGTGATCGACAAGTGTTAGCTCTCCTGGGGCTGGCTTCAGCAATTCGTGAAGGAGGCCGGAGAGTTTGCGGGTGCCCATGTGCTAAGCATGGTGCATGCGTATTATCCCCTGATCGACTTCACGCGCCTTGCTAAGGGCTACCCCAAGGAAGTTGGCGTGCAAGAAGCGGGAGAGCTGTGGGGCCAGTTGACCGAGCTAGTGACGACGATCATTGGTGATATAAACCTGTGCGGAACGCCAACGCCCCTGTTGCAAGGAATGCCGACAACGTCTGCTCCGGGGTCTTCAAGCCAACCACCTGGGACGATGGTCTCGACTAGCCAATCCCAGGGCAGGCAATCTTCAAGCAGGGAGCAGCCGGAGCCTGCGGTCATGACTAGCCAGACTCCTGCGGCTCGGGCTCGATCAGCGAGGGCAGCACCACAACCCTAGATAGGTGGTAATCATGAGCCAAAACCTGCTCGAGCACCAACCTTCGAGTAGCTGGCTACCTAAAGCTGTAGAGCAGACAATAGTTTAGTTTATTGTAAACTTGTACCTCGTCAGACAAGCTTGTAATAAAGTACTATTGTAACAATGTAAGCTTGTGTTGTTTTTGTTTAAAAAATGTGTTAAGCTTGTATATTGCGCTGGATAACTAAGTTAGAACGTATAAGTGTTCTAGGTTAGTTGTAACAGTTGGAAGACACATCATCTTGTGGAATCCGTACGGCCCTAGCCAGATCTGTGGTCAGAGTGCGAGGCACGGAGCCTGTTCAGACGTAAGAGCGCACAGGTTAGACCAGGGAGCACCCGCCGACCACCCGGAGCGTAGAGAGCTGGTCCTGTACACGCATGGGGAGAAATCAGAGACAGGGCTGGCTCCGAGGACTCGAGAAAGAATGGTGGTCTGTCAATCTAGTCTTTTATAAAATACTGATAGAGAGTTGTCTCTAGATAAACATGTTAGAGTGACCGAAAAAGAAAATATATGATTTATTGAAATAATCAAAGTACAGGAAAGGTACATATCTTTATTTATGTGCTCTATGGGTAGAAACTCCTAAGCTTATCAATATGCCAGGAGTTTGGTACTTCAGTATCGTCGATGTGAGCCAGTCTGTATGAAGTAGGCTAGGTAACTTCGATGATCTCGAATGGTCCTTCCCAGGGAGATGAAAGTTTGTGCATGCCTTCTTGGTTTGTTTTCCACTTCAAGACCAGGTCCTCGACTACGAAGAGACGTTCTTTGACATTCATGTTGTAGTATCTGCATAGTATAGCTAAGTACTTGGCTATATGTATACATGAGTCAAGCCGTCATTCTTCAAAGCAGTTGACCTCGAGCACGTGCTTCATCAGACTTGTCTTCATCAAAATTCTCAACACATGGTGATCTGAAAGCGATATCTGCAGGGAGTACTGCTTCTGTGCCGTAGACCATATAGTATGGGGAGGCACCAGTGTTGCGACTAGGCTGGGTGCGCAGTCCCCAGACCACAGCCGGCAATTCTTTAAGCCATCGTCCAGGGGCTTTGTCATTTTCCCTATACAACCTCTTCTTTAGCGCGTCGAGGATCATGTTGTTGGCCCTTTCGACCTGCCCATTAGCTTTGGGATGCGCCACTGACACGTATTTCACAACTATGCTCCTTTCATCGTAGAAGTCCCAGAATGCACTGCCAGTGAACTGAGTCCCCAGGTCTGTAATTATGCTGTTTGGGAGGCCAAAATGGTGTATAGTCTGATCAAGGAACTAAACCGCCTTCTCTGATGAAGCCTTGGTTAAAGGCATGTACTCTATCCATTTGGAAAACTTGTCAATCAACACGAAGACACATTTGAAGTTGCCAGGGGCCGGCTTGAAGGGACTGATCATATCCAGTACCCAGCATGCAAAGGGCCAGGAGGCTGGTATGGTCTGGATCTCATGTGCTGGTATGTGTATACGTTTGGTGAAAAACTGACATCCGTCGCAGCGGCAGACCAACTTCTCTGCATCGGCCATGGAAGACGGCCAGTAGAAACCTGCTCAAAAAGCTTTGACGACCAGGGTCTGAGAGACGGCGTGATTGCCGCAAGTACCACTATGAATTTCATGGAGCAGTTGAATACCTGCTTCTCGAGTGATACACTTCATCAGAACTTCCTCTTTTGCATTTTTGCACATCAGGACACCGTCAACCAGTGGGTACTGCTTACTACGGCGCATGAGCCACTCGTTCTCTGTTCGATCAGCATAACCGGTCCCATCCTGCAAAAACTTGATAAAAGGTACTCTCTAATCATCAGTGTTAATGGTTGGGGGTACTGCAGGTGTTGTCGGAGAGGATTTCGTAGTGCTCGGAGGGGGAACCGTAGCCACCAGAGGCTGGTCTGGAGGTTTCTCGACCACTTGATCTGCTTCTTCCTTGATGGACAGTTTAACAAGGTCTTGGACGAACACGCCATGTGGAACAAGAGCTCATGATGACCCTAACTTAGACAACTCATCGGCTGCTTTATTTTTGTCCCGGACCACATGTGTGTACTCGATGCCATAGAATTTGCCTTCCAACTTTCTGATTTCCTTGCAATAAGCATCCATCTTCTCGCTAGTCATGTCCCAGTCTCTGTTAAGCTGGATAATGACTAAGGCCAAATCACCGTAGATGTAGAGACATTTTACGCCAAGCTCAACCGCAATCCACATGCCGTGGAGGTAGGCCTCGTACTCTGCAGTGTTGTTAGAGGTAGGGAAATAAATTATGAGGACGTAGCGGAGCTGTTCGTTAGTTGGTGAGATAAAGAGCACGCCTGCACCTGCGCTATCGATGTTCAGGGAGCCATCGAAATACATCTTCCAGTATTCGACTGGCCCCTGATCGGGAGGTGCACTAAGGTCTATCCATTCGATGATAAAGTCCGCTAGAGCCTGAGACTTGGTGGAAGTGCAACCCTGGAACTCGATTGAATAAGGGAATAATTCCATTGCCCACTTGACGAAGCATCAGTTAGCGTCTTTATTTCGGATGATGTCGCCCAATGGGAAATTAGTCTTGACCACCACCCGATATCCGTCGAAGTAATGTTTCAACTTCCGGGATGTAATCAGTATGGCGTAGATCAGTTTTTGAACTTGCGGATACCTGGCTTTGGACTCATTGAGCACCTCGCTGATGAAGTAAACAGGTCACTGGACTTTGTACACGTGGCTAGGTTCATCATGCTCGACCGCGATAACTGTGGAGACCATGCGATCGGTGGCCGCAATATAGAGAAGAAAAACATCATCTTTTTGAGGGGCTGTAAGGACTGGAGGAGAGGTTAAGAACTCTTTGAGTTGCATGAAGGCAGCATCAGCCTCCTTTGACTAGACGAACTTCTCCGAGGCCTTGAGTAGCTTGAAGAAAGGCAGGCCCTTTTCGCCGAGTCATGAGATGAAACGACTTAAGGCGGCCATGCATCCAGTGAGCTTCTGGATATCCTTGATGTTTTTGGGTGGCTGCATATCCAAAATAGCTTTTACCTTTATCGGGTTGGGGCGTATGCCATCGTGGCTGACGACGTTACCCAATAATATACCAGATGGGACTCCAAAGATACACTTTTTTGGATTAAGCTTCCATTGGTACTTGTTAAGAGCCGTGAAGGTACGCTGGAGATTGTCGACCAGAGTGTGAGTCTCCCTGGTTTTCACGACCACATCATCGACGTAGGCTTCGACCAGATCATCCTTGATCTCATCAGCAAGGCATTGCTGGATAGCACGCTGGTACGTGGCCCCCGCGTTCTTAAGCCCGAATGACATAGTCGTGTAGCAGTAGGCGCCGAACGGTGTAATGAAGGATGTCTTGATCTGATCGTCCTTGTTGAGAGCGATCTGGTGATAACCAGAGTAGCAATCGAGAAAGGACAGCAGCTCGCAGCCGGCTGTGGAATCAACGACTTCGTCTATGCGAGGTAAGCCGGAGGGGTCTTTAGGGCAGTGTTTGTTGAGATCAGTATAATCAACGCACATTCTCCATTCATTATTCTTTTTGTGTACAAGGACTGGGTTGGCTAACCAATTCGGATGATACACTTCTTTAATAAATCCAGCTGCTAAGGCCAGTCTCAATGGAGGTTTCATGGCTCAGTTTCCAACACACTTATATTTTGGAAACAGTGTAGAAGAGTTTCATCCCATGAAACTCTCTCTACTCCCATGAAACTTTCATCATCTCTCACTTCATCAATACAGTGCCATGTCAGCATATTTAATGCCCATGAAACTCTATGAAACTCCCATTGAGACTGGCCTAAAAGCCGGGTAACTTCTGCCCTAATAGCCTCCTTTTTGTCATGAGTGAACCATCATAGCTTTTGCTTGATAGGTCTTGCGGTCTTCGAGACGTTCAAAGAGTGCTCGATCAGGTGCCGAGGAACACCGGGCATGTCAGCCGGTTTCCACGCGAACACGCTTACGTTGTCCCTCAGAAACCTGACGAGCGCGTCTTCCTATTTAGTATCCAGGTTGGACCCGATAAGGGCCGTCTTGCTAGGATCGTCGTCGACCAGCTGAATCTCCTTATGCTTGTTGGACTTGATGTGCTTCCGTGGTGCTTGGCACTATGGGATCTCCAGCTAGCCGGCGGGAGTCTTGGAGGCGTCAAACAGGGTTTGCTCCATGCGAACTGAGAGGTCGATGGCCTCTGCCACCTTAAAGCTTTCCTCTTCATAGGTATAAGAAGTGTAAACGTTGCCTCTAAGAGTAAGGACACCCTGTTCGGTAGGCATTTTGAGCACCAAGTAAGAGTAGTGCAATACAACCATAAACTTGGTGAGCGCTGGTCGGCCAAGGATGGCGTGGTAAGTACCCTCGAATCCCACGACCACGAAGTTGACGTAGTCGGTGCGGAAGTGGTTTGGATTGCCGAACTGCACAGGGAGCGCGATCTGCCCAAGAGGTATGGAGCTCTGTCCGAGAAGGACACCCCAGAACTGTGCATCGTAAGGCTTGAGATTGGCCTCAAATAGTTTAAGGGCAGGCAAGCTGCTGTGAAACAGGATGTCGATGGAACTGCCACCGTCCATGAGTACCCTCTTGAACCCGACGCTGTTGATGCAGGGGTCGAGGATGAGGGGAAAACGACCAGGTTCCAGGATTGCCGCCCACCGATCTGCTCGACTGAAGGAGATTTCACAGTGGGACCAGGGCGGGAGCCTGGGATCGGAGATGAGGTCATCAGCATTGATGACGCTCAAGCAGGCCCACTTCAGCAGCTTGCGCTCGCGCTTGGACTCTAAAGACACCTTTCTGCCAAAGATGGAGTGGACGGTTTATTGGTGACAAGGACTTCTATCCTGTTCGTCATCATCGTCGTCATCACCGTCGCGTCGTGGTCCATCGTTAATGGCCTTTGGAGCATCATCATTAGCGAGTTGCTTGGCATAGATGTTTTTGAGGAAGCAGCAATTCTCCATGGTGTGCTTGGACCGGGGGTGGATCTGACAGGGACCCTTCAATGCTTTGTTGTAATCCTCTTGATAGTCACGGCGACCATCTTGACCGCGTTGACCTCATGGTCATCTTCGCGTGGACGCTTGCCTCTGAAATCGCCGCGATTATCGGGCCACCGATCACGATTATCTCGGTGGTCGCGATTGTTGTTGTAGCGCCGGTCGTGACATTTGCGGTTGTTGTTCTGACCACGGTCATCGAGTTTATTGTCCTGGTGTAGTGGGTGCTCGGGGCGTGATGACCCACCCATGTCTTCTTTGATGATCTTCTCGACGTCATCGGCGTCCGCGTAGTTCTTGGCAGTAGCGAGGAGCTCGGAGACCGTAGATGGTCGTTTCTAGAGTAGCTTGCTTCTGAGGGCGTCGTGGTGGCGAAGACCTTTGATGAAAGCTGAGACTGCTTCATCATGAGTGATCCTTGGGATCTTGAGGTGCATATCCAAGAAGCATCAGATGTAGTCACACAATGGCTCGCCTGCTTAGTCACGTATGCGCTCGAGGTCATACTTGTTGCCCGGCTGATCACATGTGGCGATGAAATTGTCGATGAAGGCTTGCCGAAGATCTGACCAGCTATCGAACTGGTTCTCTAGGAGGCTGAGAAGCCATTGATGACCTACCTGATCAAGAACAACTAGAAGATAGTTAGCCATTACGTGCTCATCACCTGCGACGGACCGGACGGTGATCTTGTAGAGTGTGATCCAGCTTTCAGGGTTCTCCTTGCCATCATATTTTCTGAACTTCTCAAGCTTGAAATTCCTTGGCCAGATGACTTGTCAGAGATGAGGAGTAAACTATTTGAGGCTCGGGGGGCCGTGTTCGATGTCATACTGGACACGGTGCACGTTCTCGTGGGCCTAGCGATCATTAGCACAACTGGTGATATGGCTGCGGACGTCACGTGGAGGAAGACGGTGACGGAGATCGCGAGGAGGGTTCTGGTCGACCTCCTGATCCTGATTGCCGTGACGATTGCGGTTATTGTCACGACGACCTCGACCACCTTCTTGTCCGCCCTTGTCACCGCTGCCACCGCCGCCACTGCCACCGCCGCCACTGCCGCCGCCGCCACCGCCACCTCCACGTGGGGGATTAGGTGGGGGCGGATCATCGCGATGTTGGCGACTTGGATGTTCTAAAGCGTGGGAATGACGGCTCCGACTAGATGCGACCGACGTGCTTGTAGTAGCTCGGGCTCACTGGGCGAGCTCAACGGTTTGTCCCATGGCAGCGGTCAGATATGCTTTGATTTCTTCGCAAACCGTGTGGTTCTCTGGCGTGTCTGGTAATCAGTCCAGGTTGGCCATGGCAATGGCCACGTTGGCACTGGGGGTCCTGAAAACTTGCCGATCACCTACTCTATCGAAGGCGTTGGCTAGATCTCTTGGTCGGGGTCCCCTGCGACGTGCTTCTTCTTCTTCAGCCTCTTACTGACGGCATTCGGCGTGGTCGGCGTTACGCTGTTCACGAAGTTGGCGTTGCTCGTCAGTTTCTTCCACGACTGCGGGCTCATCATTGCTGACGTTGAGCACCATGTCGCCACATCTTGGTGGAAACCTTGGGATCGGAGAGAAACCCAGAGGGTGCGGTAGTGGATCCAGATCGTATTCATAGTCTTTGAGGTGTTGAGCCTCGGTGTGGACAGAGCGTGTAGATCCAGTGCTGGAGTCGCCATCCTCGGGTAGTGTGTGAACCGAGCCTTCATTATGCTCCTGGATATCGACCATGTTAACGGCGTTGCCTGGTGATGGTCGAGGTACATCCAGGAAGTACAGATCTGAAGCATGGTCGCGCTCCATGGGACCCATGAACAGATGAGGTGTATGATACGCATACTCGGAAGCAGCGTTTTTCACGCCGTATGGGAGAGCCTGGCAATCCTCCGTAGGGACTTGGTACTTAGAGAGCCTGAGGCCGGGTGTAGGAACCGAGCGAAGGCGTACTGTACGTCCATTAGGAGTAGCAATGACCACTAGATCTGTATCAAGCCATGTTGGACGGCGAACCCGAACTGGTCAGGTAGATCTGTTGTGGTAAAGTTGTACCTGCTCGGTAGATTGATTTTGAATGGAATCTACTAAAGTCAGGGTTTGAGAGAGCTTGTGGCCGACCTGGTCGATAGCCTCGATTAGGTCGGTGTTGTCGATCATCCTTCCTTTGTAGCGAGGGAGTGGTCGACGAGTTGTCGGCGTGGTCGGAGCCATTGCTAGGGTGGTCGGAGCTGTAGCCAGCGTGGTTGGAGCCATAGCTGATGAAGACGTGGTCAACGCATATCGGATTTGCGCCTCCTCCGTGGCAGCGGCGGTGAAGCTATTGACGCCGGTGATCCAGGTGATCTGGCCGACGGTGAACGAGAGACCGTCCACCACGGCCGCGGAGTTAGGGATGATGACCATCTTGCTCACCTGGGAAGCTGTACGCACACCCCCTACCTGGCGTGCCACTGTCGACAAAACCTGGTCGGCAGTCTACCAAGGGGTATGCTTAAGGTAGTGATTTATCGGTAGACAAGTGTGCAAGCTATGAACTAGATGGTGACGCAAGACACAACAAGGGTTTTATCTAGGTTCGGCTGCCGTGAAGGCGTAATACCTACGTCCTGCGTCTGATTTGTATTGTTGTGTATAATGAGATGTGTTCTGAGGGGATCCTCTGCCTGCCTTATATAGTCCGGGGGCAGGGTTACAAATCTGGAAACTAATCTTGCTTGATTACAATTGTCATAGCTAGCCAGATAAGGATTCCTATTCTAACCGACCAGGATCTTGCTTAATCTCCAAGTTTGCTTTCCTTCTTTGCGTGGGACACCGAGTAGATCGACTGGGCCATGCGTCATCTTCTGATGGGCCAGGCCCTCTGGTCTGGGCCAGCCCAAGTCTAGTTGTAAGGGTATAGGTAAGCATGAAAACGGACGGAATTGAACGGAGAACTCCTCAACCGTTTTCTACTTTTACATTTGAATACGAAAACGAAAACGAAAGCGGACAAACCGAACACGAAAACGAACACGAACTTACGGAATATCGAGAATTTCGAAAACGAAACAATTCGAGCGGAATTATATCGAACACGGTCGGTATACGAGAATTCAATATGAACCGACCCACAGTGCATAACATTAAACAAGTTCATGGCCAAATACATAACAAGTTCGCGACTAACAAGTGCATGATCTAGTTCAAATTAACAAGTGCGTGACCTGTGGTCTTAAGTAGTACGACACACATTTAACAGAACATGAACATCTAGAGCTCATCAGCATCATCCATGATGTCAGGATCAGAGCTAGTACATTGGCTAGTGCCCTCTGCCCTGCTGGGTGTTGGCGCTGTAGCGAGAGATTCAAATGGCCAGATCATTTTTTTTAGCATGGAGATGCTTTCACCATTGTGGAAGTGCAGCAGAAGTAGAGGCTTTGGCCTTCGTCGAAGGACTTCAGTGCGCCATCCATTGGAGAGTGACACAAGTGATCATCGAGACAGACTGTGCAAAAATCAAGACGGTGCTGAATCTTGCTGAAGCGACAAAGCACCTGCTGCGGGATTGGAGAATATCCTAAGTAAAGAGAGATGGAAACAAAGTAGCAAATGCTTTGGCTAGTTTAGCTAGGTGATGTAAATTTTCAGAAGCTAGATGGGGATCAGCGCCTGCGAGCGCCTACAATCTGCTTATAGCTGATTGTAAGTGAGGATGAAAACGATACAGAAATATCAACCGAATAGAAATGTAGAAATCGAATGAACAAATGCCCAAACCGATTTCGTACCGAATTCTGAATTATGTACTCCATATTTTGTTTTCGAATGTAGTATCCGTTTTTGTCCGCAAAAAACGAATTCGATCGGGTTAAATATAGAAAACGACTGCGGTTTGGTTTGGGATATTTCCGTATCGTTTTCATCCTTAGGTATAGGGGTTAATACCCACACAGCCGCTGAGGCCAAGGAAACCCCGCAGCTCCTTCACATTCTTGGGCACGTGCCAACTCAAGATGGCTTGAATTTTGGCTAGATCAGTTGATAAGCCTTGTTCACTGATGACATGTCCCAAATAGGCAACCGAACATTGCGCAAAGGTGCATTTGGACAGCTTAATCTTCCACTTGTCTGCGGCCAGCCATTGAAACACTGCCTCCAGATGAACCAAGTGTTCCTCGTATGTCCTACTGTATACCAAAATGTCATTGCAAAAGATGATGACAAACTTGCGCAACCCGGGTGCAAGGGTGATATTCATGGTGCCTTGGAAGGTACTAGGACCCCGGTGAGTCCGAACGCCATGATGCAAAACTCGTATTGGCCCAGGTGGGTTTGAAAGGTTGTCTTTGGTTCTTCACCAGGTTGAAGCAAGATCTGCTGGAAACCATCACGGAGATCAAGGTTTGTAAACCAACTAGCATGGCTAAGTTCGTCCATCAATTGATCCAATACTGGAACTGGGAACTTAGACTTCGCAATGATACGAGCCGTCTTTTTTCTTTATGAGCAGCACTAGTGAAGAAAATGGGCTATGACTGGGCTGGATTAACCCCTGGCAAGCATATCACCCACCTGGCGCTCGATCTCATCTTTGAGCCCCGGTGGATAGCGATAAGGGCGAGTGAAGACTGGCTGAGCTCCAGGAATGAGAGGGATACGGTGATTACAAGCTCTGGATGGCGGCAGTTTGGTTGGCTCTTCAAACACAGGAGCAAAGTTCTGCAGCAATTGCTGAATCTCAGGAGGCACATCCGTAGACTGATGAGAGATTGGCTTGACATCTGTAACTACACAGAGCTAGGCAAACAGATGGGATGGACTGACACTGTGAAGGCCTTGAAGCAAGACAAATTGTCCCTGATATGGAATAGCCAACCATTTCTGAAGCCAGTGCACATGCATCGGGCTGTAAGCCTCCAACCAGTCCATGCCGATGATAACATCATAAGCAGTCAAAGAAAGCAGCTTGAAACTGGTGCGAAAAGTGCATTGCTCAATAGTCCACTGGACATCCTGTAACACACCTGGGCTCCGGAGAAGGCCACCACCAGCCACCTATACATGAGTAGGTTCTGATGCCATAGAAACTGCAGACAACTGTTGAGCAATATCCAGACTGAGAAACGAAGCCGAGCTACCCGAGTCAATCAATATGCACACTGGACAATGCTGGATAGAGCCTTGGAATTGGATGGCGCAGGGTGGAGAAGTACCTTGCAACGCAGCTTTAGAGATTGCCATGAAAACTTGTTCTTCATTGGCACCTTGTTGACTTCCTCAGCCAGAGCGCCCTCATTGTCATCAAGAAAATTTTGCCAAATAGCTTCGACCGCTAAGAGCACCTCAGGTGAGCACTGATGGTCCTTGGACCATTTGGCGCCACACTTGAAGCAAAGACCACGAGCACGGCGAAATGCTTTGATGGCCTTGAGGGTGGGATCAGTAGACGTTGCGACGGCCGGAGGCGGAGTCATGGCAACATTGGTCTTCTCCACCTTGGGCAGGGGTGGCAGCGGCCATGGCACCCTAGCCGCAGGATGGGACACGCCTGACGGGGACCAATCACCAGAGCGGTACAACTTCGGCGGTGCAAACGCCACCTCTTCCAGCAACAAGGCAAGGCGACAAGTAGTATCCAAATTTTTGGATTGATGCATAACCACAATAGCTCGAATATCATAACGTAACCCATCAGTGAATCAAGTGGTAAAAAACAACGGATCAGAAGGAGAATAAGTGGTGAGCTGGTCCACCAGTCTGGTAAAAGCAGAGACATAGGCAGAAACTGTAGATTGCTGACGGATATTGAACATCTGACGAAGAAGTGATTCGTGCTGGTCACGATCGAATCGATCATGCAATAGCTGACAGAAGGAAGACCAAGTAAGGTTGGGAAACGGAGGAGTGAGGGACTGGTACCAACATGCTGGGCATCCTGCATGTAATGCTCAACCACGCTGACCCAAACTGATACTGGCACCTCATAAGTGTTAAAATATTTTTCACAAAGTGAACACCAACGGCTTGGATTTTCACCAGTGAAGATGGGAAACGGAAGTTTGGGAAGGCGTCCAGTATTGGAAGGAGCATGTGGACTCTTAGGTGGACGATGTGGAGGATACCGAGGTGGAAGGGATGGAGTGGACCGAAGGGGTTCTGGTGGACAAATTTGGTGATGAAATGGAAGAGAAATTATGGACAATGGGGGAGGAGTAGGGCGAGACTGTGGACTGAAAACTGAAGGAGACGCATGGAGTGGATCGAAGGACATACCCTTGGTCAGGACAGGGTGCCCAGTCATGATGACTGCGGGTCCCGTATCCCGTGTAGTAGGTTTGACGCGGCGCCCAAACACGGGCACATCGGCAGGGAACACCTCATTGGAGTTCGCAGCCGCCTTGGGTGGTGAAGGCGCAGCGCTGATGCTATGAGGAATTTCGTCGAACATCTCGCTCGCGTGGTGCTTCTCCATCTTGGAGACTGAGATGCGGATGTCATCGAGCACACTGTCGACATCTTGGTGCCAGTCGCACAGCTCCTTGGTGGCCTTCTCGAGTGTCGCCAGCCGGTCCTCGCGCTCGTCCTTCACGTCGTGGATGCGGAGTGCTTCGAGTGAACGCAGGCAGCTATGGAACTCGACGTCGCGGTCGGTGTAGGTTGCCTCCAAAGTCTTGATGCGATTCTCGAACGCGTTCACCTGTGGGTCTGCTGGGGCCTCTCTAGATCGGCAACGCGCTGCGAAAGCGCACTCTCCATAGAGACTTGTGCCGCCTCCAACGTCTGGATCCTGGAGTTGACGGCAGCGGAGCGATCGGAGATGGTGCGCTCAAGATCAGTGAACCAGCGATTTAGGTGAGCATCCTGCTCGACGAAACGCCGATTGAGCTTGGCAATCTCATCGAGGATCAGCTTCATGTTCGGCTCCATGGCGCCACGGGTACACTGAAACTGGGTGTAGTGGGGATGGGGGCTAGGGTTGGTTTCCAGGATCGAAAGGAGAATCTGATACCAATTTGTTAACAGAAGAGTTGGGGGAAATAGCAATCAACTTAGAGAAGGGGAAGAACACGGGAATAGGCAGGATGAGTGCTTGGTTTTAACATAGCAGGTTGAAAAAATGTTTTCCCCCTTTGCTTCTCTCCGCTAAGCCTATATATTTCCTAGCGCAGCCACTCTGGACCAGATGTCTTCAGGTTCGGCTTGTGTTGGCGCTTGGGCCTGGACGAGGTCACCTCGGCCCGCTTGGAGTTCTGGCCCAGCGTCACTTCTGGTTCACCAGCCTGGGCGCTGCTAGCATATAGTAAGACCTTGATTGGAGAGAGTGTTCAGTGGTGCAGTAGATAGTTTGGTTACAAACTATATCGAATCACTCGACTGCTTATTGGGGACAAAAATATATGTGTGCGACGCCAGTCTTAACAAGTGTGCTTTTATGTGATGATTAATATGTTAGTATTTCTATATAGTATGACAGATACAACCAATTTATAGTTCTGTGAAATGAAATAGAAAGAAATGAATTATACTCTGTTTCTCACCACATTATGAAATTTAAAAACCATGTATAAATACTTGTGTTATTGCCTGCTATTGTATTGTTATTGGGCACCTGATGGATAGAGCTGATGCGTGAACAAGTCTATCGCTGCGCTTGACCACCGTCTCCTTATGAAAAAATAAGTGTTGATAAAAATGTATTAGATATTTAGATACATAACATTTTCTGGATGATTCAACATTTTTTCTATATCGGATGGAGCTCATAGTTTCAGTTAGAACTTACCTGTCCTCGTGTAATTGTTTCCTTGTCCATATAGTCCTTGAATTATTGTGCATATTGTTTGGGTGATTGGTATGATGTTTAGTGTTGGTATGATGTTTGCATGAAAAGCTGGGTGGCACCAGTGATTCAATTCCTGGTATGAACGAATGAACAGAACGACGGTGACGGCAATGAAAAGAAGCAACCTGATTCCGATGCCCAGCCTGGACATTGCTATTTATTTTCTTCAACATTGTCGAACAGAACATAGGAAAGAGAGAATTGTTTATGCAATTTTACCTCCTCAACTGCATAATATCTCTGACGGCATGTATGTATATGTGCCCTCACTATGTTAAGTTCTTAACGGTAGAATTTTAATGAGTCGGTTCTGTGGCTATCCTTTTAGATTAGCTAATTAGATTGTGCTGGATAACATGACTCAGTTGGTCATTCACCATTAGTATAGCATTATTAAGTTAAACTCAGGATTTGTGTTGATCTTGAAAAAAATTGAAAGGTTTATGCCCAGAGCAAAAACATAGATGGAATTTAATACACGCATGATGTTTATGAATCTTTTCACAGACACGTGACACGCATGTGCATGGCCACTGGTGTACTCCCTCTATCCCAAATTATAAGTCATTCCAAGAATCTTGGAGAGTCAAGGCATCTCAAGTTTGACCAAATTTATATAATAATATAATAACATTTATGATACAAACTAAGTATTGTCAGATTCTTCATTAATTATATTTTTATAGTACCTATTTGATATTATATATCTTTGTAATTCACTCTATAATTTTGGTCAAACTTGAGATGTTTTGACGCTCTAAGATTCTTGGAATGACTTATAATTTGGAATGGAGGGAGTAGATAAATAATAACAGGCACATAGGATGGCATAGGTTTGGTTTGGAAGAGGGTAGATTCATCCTCGTCTGAGTTCCAACAGTGGGCAACCTCCTCCACGTCGACTTCGTTGTCAAAACCAGCGACTTCATAATCAAAATCAGTAAACGCCTCCTCCCACAGCTTGCTGGAGAGCTCATTGTTGCGAACCCTCCTGGCGATGTACTCATCACTCACAGTGACGTAGCAATTGGCTTCATACTCACTGCGCACCCGCTCACAGAACCTCTGTAAGCAGCGCTAGCCAGGCACCTAAAGAAGAAGCTGCTACTTCAAGCTGGCCTACCGGCCCACCACCGCTTCGGCCCAAGAGAGTCACGAAGCCCAGCTCACGAGTGGTTGGACCATCCCGGATCAACTAGGAGATAGAGTATAAGTAGCAAGAGGAATGGGGAGAGAGGACATGACCAGAAATTGTAAAACCCTAAATTGAGTTTAAATCATTCATCGTAGCACAATTACTGTATTTCCTATTCTTCACTCAGCGCTTCATTGATGGACTTCATTATGACATTAAAGCAATAGTTCTTGTTCAGCGTCCCCAAACTTTTGATGCTGCTATTCGTCTCACTTTGCTGCAGGAAGAGGTAGGCACGGCTCCTAATCCGTGAGCCCTGCGTGGAGGTGATTGCCAGGCTGCATATCGTCCCCGACTGCTAGCGGCCGCAGTAGCACCTCTGCCGCTGCCTCCGCCTCCACCTCCACCGCGTGCTAACAAGGTGGTGACTTCGGCTACTACTGCTCCAGCTGGGATGACTTCTCAGCCAACCCACCAAACCAAGGCGGCTATCAAGGCATATAGGCGGGCACTTGGTCTGTGTTTCAAATGCAATGCCAAGTGGAGTAAGGACCATGTCTGTGCTCCCTAGGTTCTTCATGTAGTCGATGATCTCTGGGATCCCTTTTCTTCCGAGGACTCATTGGCCAATTCTGTTGAGGAGTTTCCAACCACTGAGCAGTGTTGCTTAGCACTCTCCAAACCTGCAATTTCTGGTGTACCAACTTCTCGCTCTATTTGCTTCAAGGGTCTGTTACAGTCAATACCAGTGCAGATATTGGTCGATTCAGGCAGCTCATCTTCCTTTGTGCATGAAGCTTTGGTCCCTCAATTGACAATTATTGCTTTAGTACCGGTGTCTAGCTCTATCTTGGTCGCTAGCGGAACTCAGCTCACCAGCTCGGCCATGCTGCTTCAAGTTCCTTGGTCAGTTGGTGATTGTTCTTTTTAGTCTGACTTCAGAGTGCTACCGCTGGGCTCATTTGATGTGGTGGTTGGCATGGATTGGTTGGCCACATACAGTCCTATACAGATCCATTGGTAGGAAAAGTGGATGGTGATTCCATACAAAGGTCAGTTAACTGTGTTGCAGGGGCTTCCAACTTCCTTACCTCAGCAGTTGTTGCTTCACATTGATTTAGTGGATTCAATCGAGGCAGCTGAGCCAGATTTGCCACCATTGCCAATTGAGCTATAGTCACTGTTGGATGCTTACTCTGACCTGTTTGAGCCTCCTACTTCCTTACCGCCATCAAGGGCATGTGATACCCCTGATACCAGGAGCGGCACCTGTCTTTGTGAGACCTTATCCATACCCATCGAAGCTCAAGGACGAGATTGAAAAACAAGTGCAAGAGATGTTATCCCAGGGGTTGATTAGGCACAGCCATAACTCCTCTTCCCCGGTACTCCTTGTACACAAAAAGGATGGCGGATACTGATTCTGTGTTGATTTTCGTCACCTCAATGCCTTGACACTGAAGTCCAAGTTTCTTGTACTGGTCTTCGACCAACTCATGGATGAGCTTGCACACGCCCACTGGTTTTCTACTCTAGATTTATGGGTTGGCTTTCATCAGATTTTGTTGCGCGAAGGTGAGGAATTCAAAATGGCATTCCAAACCCACTTAGGCCAGTACGAGTTTTGTATGATGGCCTTTGGACTCACAAGAGCACTAGGTACATTCTAGGGTGTGATGAATGCTACCCTTGCTCCCGAACTACGCAAATTTGTCATTGTCTTTTTTGACGACATACTGGTGTTTAGTCCTTCATTTGAGTCTCATGTCGAGCTTCTCAAACAAGTCTTTGATTGGCTCTGGCACGATCAGTGGAAGTTGAAGAAATCCAAATGCAGTTTTGCTCGGCAGTCCATATCCTACCTAGGCCACATGATTAGTGCAGATGGCTTGTCTACTGATCCAGCAAAGGTGCATGCAGTTGCAGACTGGTCGGTTCCATCAAATATCAGAGAACTCCGTGAGGTTATTATCGGAAATTCGTCAGACACTTTGGTATTTTTGCTAAGCCCCTTACTGAGTTGCTCAAGAAGGATCAAGTCTTTGTGTGGACCCCTGCTCATGATGAAGCCTTTTCATTGCTCAAAGTTGCTCTTTGTTCGGCTCTAGTACTTGATCTACCCGATTTTAATCGGCCATTCCACATCAAGACCGATGCTTCTGGTTCAGGGATTGGGGCTATTCTCCAGCAAGATGGCCATCCATTGCTTTTATTAGCAAGCCGCTTAGCAAGGGAATCAAGGCCTAACTGTCTACGAGAAGGAATACTTGGCGATCTTGTTGGCAGTGGATCAGTGGCGACATTACCTTCTCCAAGTGGAGTTCTATATCCACACAGATCATTAAAGTTTAACACATATCAACGAGCAACGCCTCCATACCGCATGGTAGCAAAAGGTGTTTGCTCGTCTAATGGGTCTCCAGTACAAGATTCTATACAAGAAGGGGACCGAGAATGGAGTCGCTGATGCCTTGTCTCGGCATCGCCATCCCGAGCAGATTCTGGTTATCTCCTCTATCAAACATCATTGGTTGGATGCTGTGGTGCTTAGCTATCAGGCTGATTCAGAGGCTACAAAGCTGCTGCCACAATTGGTGACACAACCAGAGTCTGTTCCTTAGTATTCACTGGTTCAGGGTGTGGTTCGCTACTGGGCGTGCGTTTGGCTGGGATCCAGTAAAGCCATCCAACAAACAGGTCTTGATAGCTTTTCATGCTAGCCCAATGGGGGGTCACTCGGGAGCCCCAGCAACGTACTCCAGATTGAAACATCTATTCTTCTAGACTGGCATGAAAGCCGATGTTTGGCACATGGTGCAGTCCTGTTCACTTTGCTTATAGGCTAAACCTGACCGCGCCCGTTACCCAGGTCTACTACAGCCTCTGCCGGTTCCTACAGGCTCCTGAGAGATCATTTCAATGGATTTTGTTGAAGGACTTCCAACATCAGGGTCTGTAAATGCAATTTTGGTGGTTGTCGATAAGTTCTCCAAATTTGCTCATTTTATCGCATTGAAGCACCCATTCATGGCCAAGACTATGGCTCAACTGTTCCTAGACAACATATACTGCCTTCATGGTTTGCCCAAGTCCATAATCTCTGACCGTGACAAGATCTTCACAAGTCTATTTTGGCAAGCTCTATTTAAAGCAGCAAGCACTTCTTTTCGCCTCAGCTCTTTGTATCACCCGCAGACTAACGGACAAAATGAATGAGTAAATGAATGCCTCAAGACCTTTCTCCGCTGTTTTACTCACTCCTGCCCCTCTCAGTGGCATCGCTGGTACAGTACATCCTTCCATTCTGCATTGGGCAAGTCTCCTTTTGAGGTCTTATATGGCTGTCCTCCTTGACACATGGGTCTAGGTGTGGAATCGGTTGCTCCTGTCCCTGATCTGCAGTCCTGGCTTTCTGGTCGTGCACACATGCAGGAGCTTATCCATCAACACTTGCTGCGTGCTCAAGACCGCATGAAGCGTCAAGCAGACAAAGGTCACTCAGACCGAGTGTTTTCGGTAGGTGACAAGGTGTTCTTGAAGCTCCAACCTTATGTGCAGTCTTCTCTGATGCGCCGTGCGAATCACAAGCTGTCATTTCGCTTCTTTGGCCCTTACAAGATTCTTCAGAGGCTTGGCCTAGTGGCTTATAGATTGGAGCTTACACATGGTTTTTCATGTCTCCCAGCTGAAGCTGTCTCTAGGTGATCAACAGGTATCCTCTGCATTACCATCTCACAGCGTCACTGGACTTCGGGAGACCACCCCATAGAGCAGGATCTCATCCAGTGGTCGCATACTCCACCTAATTTGGCTACCTGGGAGCCACTCATCACACTTCGTCAGCAATTCCCACGTGCGCTGGCCTGGGGACATGCCGGCTCTGAAGACCCGAGGAATATAAGCAGTGCTAGCCAGGCACTTGAAGAAGAAGCTGCTACTTCAAGCTGGCCTACCGGCCCACCACTGCTCCAGCCCAAGAGTGTCACAAAGCCCAGCTTGTGAGTGGTTGGACCATCCTAGATCAACTAGGAGATAGAGTATAAGTAGCAAGAGGAATGGGGAGAGAGGACATGGACAGAAATTGTAAAACCCTAAATTGAGTTTTAATCATTCATCGTAGCACAATTACTATATTTCCTATTCTTCCTGCACTTCCTTCTTCCCCAGTGCTGTCTGGTGCTAACAACCTCATCCTCATGTCCTACTCCTCCTCGTGCTCTTCGAATGCCAACTTGATGTCCTCCAGCGATGCGTTGGGGTCAGTGCTCAGGCCCTTGAACACATAGGAATCGGTGAAGGGCATGCACTCTAGAGGATTCTCCAGGAGACATTGCACCTCGAACGGTGGCAATATCTTGTAGGTCTTGATGTACTCCATGGACGTCATCCCATCCCCTTCATCTTCACTATCAGTGTCATCATCACCAGTGAACAGGCCCTGTGGCTCGCTAGCGGCATCGCCTACAGCTGCCGCCTTCAGGCTCTTGGTGGGGCACCGCGCCATCGGACTGTCCTCACTGGATGCCTCCACATCGTATCCTCTTCGCCGAATCTCGATGAGAGATTTTTGGGGATGGATGCTTCCGATTTGGAAGGTGGAACTCTAGGTGCAGGATGCAACGGTGGCCGGCGAGTCTCGATTTATGTAGGCGGAGGCGAGGCACCCCGATCATTGCCAAGTGCGACTAGGTGTCGGATTGGATGGTTTGGATCGTGTCCATATCCGAGTATAAGGAAGGCCTAGTGGGGGCTCAGTCCAATCCACCGCGTGACTTCCGCTCAGAGTCGGAGGCGCCTGGTCCATGTAGGTTGCCAGGCCCATGTTTGCAATGCTTGTCCAGGCCTGTTCTAAGACGACATTTTTTCCTTCCAAACCCAGTACAGAGGAAACATCACATTTGACCATATGAACATTTACGTTGAATCAACCAATATCGAGATTGATAAAGTCATCATAAGAGCATCTCCAATAGTTTGGAAAATTTCACTTGGTAAAAGTAAAGATTTAGCAAGTTGCAAAAACTTTTGACAAATGAAATTTTGTTGTGTCTCCAATAGTTTGATAAATTGGGCTTGGTAAATTAGAAAAGTAGGCCCACTTGAGTAACAGACCAACTAATTTTGGCCGTGCCCCCCGTGCTGTGCGTGGCCGCTCCGCTCGACGTTTGGCCTGGCCTGCCGTCGCCGTCCCTCATCTCATCCTCCGCCGGCCATCTCCCAGCAGATGAAGCTGCTGCTTCTCGACCAGGCGCCCATCTGCTGCCGATCTCTAGGTGATGGATCATCCTCCGCCGTCCCTCATCTCATCCTCCTGTCTCCATCTCTCTTCCCACCGGCCTCCTGTTGATATGTGAGTCACAAATCATTCCTAGGAAGAGATCCCTTCTTCGAAGACAGTTGGATGAGGAATCATCCGATGATGATGACCACTTTGAGATAGTAGCGGCTGCTGCAATTGTGAACACCTTTGCCAATGCCAAAAAAGAAACATGGTGGCTCTGTCAGAGGTCGTAGATTTCTTCACCGTGATAGAGAAGGCGGGCATGAGAGGATGTTTCAAGATTATTTGGCGGTGAATCCTACATATGGCCCCAAAATATTTCGTCGAAGGTTGATGTTCTTTCACTTTGGATTGATTTGTTGTACGTGGTTAAAACTTATTCTAGTTGTTGAACTGTAGTTTTGTTTTTTTCCCAGGTACAGGATGTCTAGGGAGCTTTTCTTACGCATAATGAATGCCGTAGAAGCACACGATGATTACTTTGTGCAGAAAAAGAACGCGACCAATGTACTTGGATTGTCTTGCTTCCAAAAAATCGCTGCCGCAATGCGTATGATGACTTATGGGGTTCCTGCTAACACTACAGATGAGTACGTTCGCATCGGCGAAAGTACAACACTAGAGAGCTTACGGAGGTTTGTTGATGCAATTGATGAAATATTTGGAGAAGAATATCTCAGATATCCCAATGAGGCAGACACAGCACGCTTACTTGCAATGGGTGAGCAAAAAGGCTTTCTAGGAATGCTAGGGTCCATAGATTGTATGCATTGGGCGTGGAAGAACTGTCCTTATGAGAAACAAGGTTAGTACAAGGGTCATGTGGAGAAGGCCACTATCATTTTGGAGGCTGTTGCTTCGAACAACCTTTGGATATGGCACACTTTCTTTGGAATGACAGGGTCTCATAATGATATCAATGTTCTTCATAGGTCTCCTTTGTTTGATAATTTGGCAGAAGGTAGAGCTCCAGAAGTCAATTTTTCTGTTAATGGCCATGATTACACAATGGGGTATTATCTTGCAGATAGCATATACCCCACATGGGCAACATTAGTCAAGTCCATCACTGCTCCTATGGGGAACAAGGGGCAATATTTTGCCAAAGCACAAGAAGCAGCTAGGAAGATGGTCGAGAGAGCTTTTGGGGTCCTTCAATCTAGGTATGCCATTGTTCGAGGGCCAGGTCGCATGTGGGATATAGAGACATTATCAAAGATCATGAGAGCTTGTGTGATCATGCACAACATGATTGTGGAAGATGAAGGATTCGTTGTTGACCCTAACGAGCGTTTTGATTATGGTGGTGAAAATGTCGAACCTGAACATGGAAAGCCTACTCGTTCACTTGAGGAATACATTTAGGCTCACAGAAAGATCAGAGACAATACCACCCCTGTGCAACTGAAAGAAGACCTCATCGAGCATCTATGGAACCGTCATCCAGATTTATATTAGCTAATTTTCATCTTATTTTATTCTACTATCAAATAGTCTTGGTTTTGATTAAATATTGTTATGTTATCTTGAGTATTAGAAGACCATGAGCTGTATTATTATTGTACTGATATATCAGTCTCTATTTCATGCTGATCGGTGATGTTATCAAACTCATCACTTGACGGATCTTGTACATCAATCAGTAGAGATTTGCCGGTCACATCACTTGATGATCAGAGGAACATGCCACCCAATCATTTGCAGTTTTGTACAGTGTCATGCATGGCCAACAGAAGTTCAGGTGCATCAGTCCAACGAATTTGCACACCAGCGAGCTAATGATTGTACATACACATAAAATGAAGATGAAACTTAAGATAATTTCAACAGCACATGGGCTCGAATAACAAGAACTAAAATTAATATAACTTGAACTCAAGTAACAAGAACTTAACTTAAGATAACTAGTACTCAAATAAGATGAACTAAACTTAAGATAATTTGAACTCGGATAACAGCAACTAAATTTAATTGGCAAGCTCCTTCTCCATGATCTTCTTCTGCATCTTCTCAATCCATAAACGCTGCATAGGGTTGAGGGAGGACATGTCAGCCAACATAATTTCTTTTTCCTCTTTGAGTAGCTTGGCTTCTGCCTTCTTTTCTTCATTTGCCACCCGCTTCTTCTCTAGCTCTAGTGCAGCCTTCTCTAGCTCTAGTGAAGCCATGAACCTCTCCTCCTTGGCCTTCTCCTTTTCCTTGTTCAAAACCTCCTTCTTTGCCATCATCTTGTCCAAAGCTTCCATGCAAGCCTCGCCGCCACCACCACGCCTAAGGTTTTCTTTTGCCTTCTTTATCCCTTCTGGCCTTTTCTTTGGTGTGGTTTCTTCAGCATCAACTTCTTCCTCCCTCGGCCTCTTTTCCTTGGTGGAAGTCTCCTTTTTTTTCTTGGCAGCTTGTTTCTCTTTCTCAAGCTCGGCAAGCTCTATCATCTTGGCTTTCCACTTGTCTTCTCCCTTCAATATCTTCCAACGGTGCTCAAGACCAAAACTTTTCTTCTCTTTGTCCAATTCAACATACAATTTTTTGGCTTCAACAACCTGTACAGAAAAACAAAGTTCAAATAAATAAACAAAATTAGAATACCTTGTCAATAACAAATAATCATAGTTGAAGTAAATAATCAAAATTAACATACCTTGTCATCAATAGTTGTCCCACTTTGCTTCCTACGTAGAATGGCCTCATAGCATGAACAAAACTTGTTAACTTGCAACTGAATTGCCAACCACCTATGCATAATCGAGCTCTCTGTCCTCACAGTGGAAGCCTCATTATGTTCTTCAAAGAAGGCATGAACTCTTCCCCAAAAGGTTGATTTAGATTGATTGGCACCATTAATGGGATCTTTGCTAACATTCAACCATCCCGAGCATACAATTTCATCCTCCTTATAATCAAAATTCTTTTTCCTGTGACCCTTAGAGCTGCGGGTAGCTGGCACTTCCTCAAGAGTTTGAGTGGCTTGAGTAGCTCCAAAATCCAAGTCGTCCAAACCAGAAACAGCTCCAAGATCTCCACGCAACAGAATGTCTGACAAGAAGTTTCCATCTCCTTGCATCTCCATAGCTCTACAGACAATATTACAAAGAATACTAGGATGCTGAAAAATAAAAAAAAACAAAATAATACGTTGCTGAAATATAAACAATACTACGATGATTCATCTATGGCATACTCATCTATGGCATGTGACAGCACCCTTCTTCCTCTACCTATATCTGAATCCCTAGCTATCAAAAATAAACCGAGCACGCAACAGATATGTACCCCAATCAATCACTGTATGAACACAAGCACGCAATAGATATGAACCCTGCTAGAAGAATCAAATCGATGAATGGAGGGACTGCCAAGGGATCAGGGAAATCCATACCTAAAGACCGGACGAGAGGATGGAGGCGATGAAGAATCAACTCGAAGACCGGGCGATGAAAGGACGAGAGGGATGGACGCGATGAAGACCGGAAGAGAGTTGGAGTCCTCTCAATCCTCTCGTGACGAAGAAGACCGGCCTCTCGATCTTCTCGTGCCGGGCGATGGTGGAACACCGGCGCTACGAGGAGTCCGATCGACGCAAGGAGGTTTTATCCTCAGGGTCGCGCATGGGAGGGAGGCGGGGAACTTTCACTTCGTGCGCGGGAGAAGTGGCAGCGGCGGCAAAAGGAAAAGTTACACCGGATAGCAAGTGACTTCGACCGCGGATATATCCGCGCGCGGTTCCCTCCATTCCCAAGTTGGAATAATTTAGCAAGCCATATAGCAAACTGTTGGAGCAAGGTTTTTCTTCTTTTCCCAATAAAACAAGGATAGCAAGTCATTTTTCCAAACTATTGGAGATGCTCTAAGCACCTCTATTTTCACTCTTGTTAGCAGTGGTAGATCCAGAATTTAGCTATAAGGTATGTGACATCAAAATTTTCATGTATAGTTTGATAAAATCCACTTAGAAACTCGGTAAAGAAACATAAAATTTGTCCCATAATTTGGTATTCGAGTGAAAATTAGCATAATAATTCTTACGTCCATCTATTAGGTTACCACCTTATATAAATTATTCTTCCCCTGGCGTTATGACGAACAAAACCTTTATTTTTAAGTTGATTCAATGGTCGTTCCTCGTGTCACTACAACTGCAACCGGGGACTTGCAACAATTCGCTCCTGCCACCGTGCTTCTACAAACCCTAGCCGCCACTGACTCCATCGCTAGCCACCTACTCGGCCGCCGCCGAGCACCTCGCCGGGCCTTCCACCTGCCGCTGAGTTCCTTGCAAGGTGCCCTGCTATCGCCGATCCGCTCGCCAAAATCAGCGATCCGTCCCGGGCCTGATCCCGTGCATCAGCTCACCTCCATGCTGATCCGGGCCACCTGCCAGCAGCCCCAGCCACTGCTAGTCCGTATGGGACAATTTTTCTTTTTCTTATCATTTAGTTGCATCCACGGATGGAGTTCTTGATTCTTTCCTTGGATTCCCATATATACTAAAAAAAGAAATCATGAAAGCAATAATTAAAGACCTTTGGACTTGGCCCTTTTCTACAAAATAAAGATTTTCACCACCAAATCGTTGATACATTTTTTATTAAGAACAAAACTTTTCTTATTAGAACATAGTTTAGTCGATTGTCCGCGTGGTAAGGATGACACCGTCCACATGGGCACCGACATATGGACGCGAGAGAGCAAAGTGGGGCAGCAGTGCATGCGCCAGCACATCAATGCGTGGTTGTGCGGCATTTGGGTTGAGGAGGCGCGATGTGTGGCATTGGCGTGCGCGCAGGTGAGGCCACACGCGGTGATCGCCGTTAAGTGAGGATTTTCCAAATCCCACGTGCTCATATGGCTAAAACTTCGTGGGATCGATCCGAGACCCTTTAACCAAAGTTGTTACGTGGATATGGAGGGGCCAAGTAGGGTCAGTCAGTCTGCTGTTAAACAGCCAGAACAGGGCCGAGATAAATGGGTTTAAGGACTTTTTGTGAAGGTTGTGATCATCCAAACGATGATCATCCAGGTCTAGATCACCCTAGGGCTCTTGTACTTAGTTTGGATTATCTAATGGTGGCTTAAGTCAATATAGTTTACTTAGCAAACTTTGAGAATCAAGCTTGCCAAAGTGACAATGACAGCAGAATTTAATACTTAAGACAAAGACTAAGTCATTTGAATACTTAATTTTTTTGATGTGATTTTGACCAAAACATTAAACTATTTTAATCAGAAAATTGTATTATGTCAATGTCCATGTCCTCTACTTGAGTTGTTATTTGGTCAAATTTCAAAGTGTTTAAGAAATTCATGATTAAATTGACTTACAAAATTTCAGTATCTATTTGGTTGATGTAAACCCTAGAAGCCTATTTTCCCAAGTTTGATAAAAACTATAAAGTGTTTAGTGTTATTAGCTTATTACCGACATTTAATCATATGGTTTCGCAACAAGATTTGATTAGTTGGTTAGGTGACCACAACTTATTTCCATTTGTTCACAGAAATTAACAAACAAAACGCCATCATTCTACTTAGATGAATTTACTTAGCCTAGAAAATTTCAAAAGCTCAATCAAACAACTTGCATAATGATAAATGAGATCAAGATAATATGATGTTTATGCTCATGCACATGTGATGAACTTGCTTAAAAGCTAGGGGATTACACAATGCTCCCTCTATCCCAAATAGGTGTCATTCGCACCTTCCAAGAAGTCAAATATTTTTAATTTTAACCAAATATATACAAGAAATCAACAATATTTATGGTCCACAATAAGTATCATTAGATTAGTTGTTGAATATATTTGCATAATAAACTTATTTGGAGAAAAATTATTGCTAATTACTTTCTATAAATCTAGTCAAACTTGAAAAAGTTTGACTTGTACGAAATCCAAAGTGACATTTATTTTGGGACGGAGGAAGTACATACTTAATATGACATTGTCATAATAATGACAATGCATTAAAAAATCATAGCTTTTAAGTTATATGAAAAAGGTAAAGCACAGATATATAATATACTTATCCTTCTTTTTATTAAATTTGACAACTTTCTTTTCGTTGCAACGCAGGGACATGCTTGGGATATAATAAGAAGAAAAAAAGACTTCTTCTCCGATCTCCAACGTCCTTCTCGAAAGTACATAGCACATTCGCCTTGGCCAATTTGGCATGTTCATCTGATTTTGTGTTTTTCCACACCCCTCGTGGGCCTGATTATAAGCCTAGGCAAGTCATGCACTAACCCAACCCAACACAGCCCAACTTAGTGCATCCATCATGTGTGGGCCTGACATGTGCTTTCTAAAAGGAAGAAATCCAATTTACCTCCTTCAACTATCGTGTTCGTCCGATTTTCCTCTTGATCTATAAAACCAGTATTTTTAACCCCCTCAACTTTTGAAAACCATTCACTTTTGCACCTAGTGGTTTTGAGGGTGGTTTGCTGGTGTGGCGCCATGTCAGAGGAGGTAAATCGAACCAAGTTGAAAGTTCGAGGACGTAAACCGGACTATAAATATTTTAGAAAAAAAAAATCTAAAATTAAAAATTTATCCAAATATATTTTTACATGAAAAAATAATAGAATTAAAAATCCTAAAACATGATTTAATCTTAGAAAATTCAACCAAATTTGTTTTAGCGTGGATAATTATTTTAGTTTTTTCCAAAAAAAACATGCTATATGCTAGCATGCCTAGCTTGAAATATCTTGTTCATGTCACTTTGATTCTATTTGTATAAATATCATGACCCATGTGCTAGCATCTAGATTTTCCTGTCAGGTTACGCTCCATAATTCATTGCACTAAAACTTAATAAATTTAATAATTTATAAAAATTAATTAAATAAATTTTCTATGAATTTTCAAGATTAAACCAAGTTTAGGGTTTTAAATTACATTTTTTCCATGTAAAAATTTATTTGAATGATTTTTTTATTTTTTATTAGCTTTTAGATTTTTTATAAAAAATTTCTAGTCTGGTTAACTTCTTAAACTTTCAATGGTCCGATTTACCTCCTCTAATGTGGCGCCACATCAGCAAAACCACCCTCAAAACTGCGAGGGTGGAAAAGTGAATGATTTTAAGAGTTGAAGGGGGTTAAAAAACTGGTTTGAACAGGGAAGAAAACCAGATGACCCCGATAGTTCGGGGAGGTAAATTGGTCTTCTTTCTTTTTCTTAAAACAACCGGGCTCTTACCATCACAGCTAGCTCCCTCACTCTGAGTATCCACTGTCGACGCTACTTTTAGTGAGCGTGCACGTTGCAATGAGCAACAGAACAGAGCACGTACAATGATACCACTGATAGCCACCTATCAGCTCAGCTTTCAGCTTTCTGGGCAGATGCTCCTCCAAAGCGAAGCGACGGCCATGACCATGATCCTCCCGTGTCCTGTCCTCGTAGTGACTAGCGAGACACACACAATCACGCGAAAGGGCAAAGCCGCAAAAGGCCAGCAAGCCATCTGGAAGAACGCGAAGCACGTACAGGAGGATGTGAAGAAAGGCAGCGACGACGACAGGGAGATGATGGTGAACCCAACGCTCGAGTTTCACCCCCGAGGGACAAACAACACCCCCCATGGTCGAGTTTCACCCCCGAGAGACAAACACGCCCCCCCCCCCCCCCCCCCTACCCCTTGCCAAAGCGAGGTAGGGAGTAGTGAGCAATAAGAGCAAGTATAATAACATGTTGCAAGCTGACTAAATGCTGAGGTGGAGGAGAGAACAGAAACAGTCGGCTTAGACACAAGAACTGAGAAATTTTATAAGAGAGACATGTGGAACAAGTATTAATAGTGAAGAACTAACTATTATATGGGTCGGCTAAAAAAAGACTGAAAAAAAACCTTACAGCCGTGTATTATTTAGCCTTGCTCTAATGTAGCCACCCTGGCCTTCTGTTTTTTTTTCTTTTTTTCAACAAAAGGACAGTGTGATCATTGGCGAGGAAGATGGCCCCACATGTCGGGGAGACTACACCGAAAGATCCATGCGTACGTGCAAGGACAGTCGTGAACAAGCACACCTCGAAACTTTGGACATCACCGTCGCCGGGTGTGCGGACTTGTAAATTGCAAGCAAAGCCCGAGGCCGAGGCCAGACCTGAAAGAACACGTTAAGCTAGCTCTGAGCTTTCAATTTTAATTCCAGCCTTGATTCCCGCTCCCGTCACGAACTGTCGAACTGACGTACACATGGTTTGTATCATCGGCCCTGTTTATTTGACTTATAATCCGTCTTTTTCAGCTTATTTTTTCAGCTAAAATAGTATTTTTCTCTCATAACAAATCAGTCAACAGTGTTTTTCAGCCGGCTTATCAGCACAGCCGAACGGCTCCATCGTCGTCTCTGGAGCCAGGGGTGACTTGCTCACATCGGTTCAGATAATTATAATCAACTTGGAGATATTTGTTGTACTATATGAATCTAGTATATTGTCAATTTCAAGATTATTGTCATTACATCTCCACCTAGACCTAATTCACAAAATGGTAGTGACGCCGCCAACTTGAGGTCATTGAAACGGTTGTTAACTTCCTCAGTCTCAAAACTAGTTATTCTAATGTCATCCCTCGTGCTTTGGCACTCAGCTAGGGAAGATTGTACCTTTTACTATTAACTAGCACTACTACATAAACAACTCTTTTTTTAGGGACGTCTCTTTTTTAAAAGATAGTTCTATCAAAATCCTCCTCTAAAAATAGTTTCTGAACCGGTCTCCTTCTACAAATTGATTTTTACAAACAACTGGTAAGCCAAAACAACTCTAATTTTAGAGGCAGTTTGGCTTGCCAGTTGCCTCTATAAAAGGATTTCTAGAGGCGGTTTGGCAATGCTAGTCACCTCTAAAATAAGCGAAGCATAGTAATATTCATAACTTTTTAAATCAAATTGGATGAGAGACAAACTTTATATCAAAGCTGTAGAAATAGAAAATACTTATAACTTTGTAGTTGACAATTTTTTTCATTGAATTCATTTACTGCATGAAAAATATGTAAAACCTTTTAGATTTCAGAATTCAATTTTTCAAATGACTTCAGATAGAGAAAAAACCTAAAGAAAATTTGTAGTAATAGAAGGAATATACAACTTTGTAGTTGACTACTTTTTCAGTTGAGATTATTTATTGCCTTGAAATTCTATTTTACAATTCTAGATTTTGAAATTCATTAGAAACGGTCTAAATCAAAGTTGTAGTACTAAAAAAATATCTAAACCTCTCTAGTTTAAAGTTTTAAAATTTTAATTCATTTAGGTCTCTGATAAGCATTACAATATTCACTAAAGTTAATACAAAAGAAATGTATTAGATACTGTGGCAGAACCGTCTAATTTAACACCCTTCCGGAGTACTTGTCTTCCATTAGGCACTAAGTACTTCGAAAGAGCGCTAAACTGAACAGTTCCGTCGAGCACACCGCGAGGGAGAACTCGAAGATCCACATTTTTCATCAGGATCGTGAATGAGGGAGTAAAGCTTATAAAGTCCTTAACCATTTCTTACATCACTTTTAGTACAACATCAGAGTAATTCATTATGTAATTATAACAGCGGAATCTAAAACATTATCAGAGTTCAGCGGAAATGAAACCATTTTAAACATTAATATGAAGAACGTTTAAATGCATGAAATGACAACAGATTAATAGTATTTCCTTGTAAAACTTTTAATGAGAGTTTTAATAAATAACTCTATTTCGCATCGCAAAGGAAATCCTCGCTGAGCCCACCAGGAGGTTTCCACACACAATTGTCAGCTCATCAGCATCCACCTGTCACCTGCAACAGGGGAAAATAAAACCCTGAGTACTCAATTGTACTCAGCAAGACTTACCCGACAGGAGAAAATAAAAGACTCCAAGGATATGCAAGGCTTATCGGGCTTGCTGGTTTATTGCATTGCAGGAAGCATTACTAACGGTGCATCCTTATATTTATCTTTATTAGCAGTCGTCATTAGTTCATTAGCTATCCATTCTAGGTAAGCACCTGTTCTACTTTCAAGCAACTGGTAAGCAATCAGAACCATTTTATCTTCTCTACCAATAACTTTCTTGTTCCAGTTCTTACTACGAGGCCATGTCATAGTCAAGCCGTACCGTCTAAGCGACGGCGATTCGCGAATCAATGTGCCCAGCTGGGTGCCCCGAAAACACACGCCTCGCTTGTACCCGGGGCACAAGCAAGACCAACCCGTTCCACTCCCGTCAAGGGGTCCAGGTCCCCGTCCAGGCTCGGACTCTAAGCCCCCAACACTGCAGGCCCGGCCTCAGTATGGTGCTTAGACCTCCTCAACCCAATATATATAACCACCCTAAAAAGCCGGTCCGGAAAGAGCCGGAACCCATGACAGGAGAGAAACAAGTTTTCCCGCTCCCATAAGCAAGTATATGCTCGGGACAATAAATCTGTGACTTGACCAGGGTCCATGCAACGAACGGTCCTTATTTGACACAGGCGGAACAATTGCAACCAGAGCCCCGCTCTGTTGCCTAACCAGGTCCAAGTCCATCCAACCCGTTCCGCCCGGTCTCCAATTATCCATATACATTTATATTCCATGAGATAGCAACATGATAATAGTAACAATAAGATATTCCTATCTCTCGCGAGTGACAGAAAATCACTCGACTTCTACCGGATTCCTGTAGCATAGCAATCTACACGATCCTGACATACTAGTAAGACTCATGGGATCAGGATATTTATGCAAGTGGATTTCATCCAACTCCTTAAAACTTAATACACAAGAATATAGATATAATAAAGTGCAGAATAATAGGGGTTATGCACCGGGGCTTGCCTGGGTCAAAGATAACCAAAAGTTAGTATTCCATCTCCGGGACCTGTTCGCCATGGTACCATCTTTGATTAAACACCAAGTCATTTGGTTGATCCATCGACCCATCAACCATCATCGTTCCTATTATGATATGCAAAAATGCAATGCCTGCTTAAGCAGAACAAGCATAGCATAGATATACTCATTGAAAGACAAACAACACATTGTCACTCTCACTCCGACTCTCATCCTTTCTAAAAGAGATTTATTCGTGAGTTGGTTATTATTAAGAAAACATAAATTAACAATACAACTGCATTGCAATTTAATAAAATTCATGTAAGGTAAAGCAACATACTAAGCATAGACCTATCACCATCAGAGATGCATAACATTCTGTTTAACCTACATGTGAAGCAAGCAACACGGACAACATATTTGAGATATAAGGTCACTAATTACTGTATATAAAGGTATTATTACTGGTAAGCGTGGAATAAAAGGTGACAGTCCAAACATCTCCGTTGTACATGAAACTTTTATGGAAGGTACATCTTGACTAATTATAAATGTTGTACAAGTTTTATAATTTTCAGATAAGCATATTATTTACTAGCAATTAACAAAGATTTCATATCGATAAAAGCATGTGACAAAGATAAATTAATAACTCAGTAATTATACAAGATCTGGACCTCAAATTTTTATCCTAAATTAAGCATCACATGAATAACATGCCATAAAATTTTCATCTCATTTGAAGCATAGCATCTACCGGTATGAATTTCTCTATAATTAATCATAGGAAAAATATAGTGCAATATTTTTCTACTAAAACATGCAATATTATATATCTAATGCATAGAGATAAATTCAAGGGTTCCAAAACATCTTGATTTTCTATTTTACGAATTTTCTATGATTTTCTATGAATTTCTAAAAGTTCAATACATTTAAGAAAAGACAAGAAGCTAATGACATAATTAACTAATCACATAATTTCAAATGAGCTCTAAAAATCATGAAATTAATATGGAAGATAGAGTTTGATTTTAGATGAATTTAGGAAGAAGAATTCATGGAATCCGAGTTGATATGATGGAGATATAAAATTCGCAAGATAGCTGTGCAGGTAAATAAACACGAACTTTTGAAAGAGACGTACATGTGCTTGCACGTGAAGCTGAGCTTCGTGCTCGCGAGGCACGTCCGCCATGGATGACCGCTCGAGCGTCGCTGCTCTGCTCGGGACGTGGTTCCGCCGGCCACGGAGAGGATGCTACAGGACGGTGGAGCTTCGAATGAGTGGCAGAGCGATGCACAGCTGAAAGAGAAGCTAGCAGTGCGGTGGATTGAAATAGTATGCTCTGGTTCAATGGATGGACGACGGCGCAGTTTACCTCGTTATAAGGAGCAGGCGGAGCTGTAGCTTCCAAAATTGAAGCACAGAGAGGTGCTACAATAGGCAAGGTGGTGCCAATCAAGCTGCTGGATGTCTTGCGGAGCCAAGGATGCGACGAATTTCATTAACGCTCTACGGTCACGTCGAATTGAAAGCAAGAGGTACCGTTGGCCATGGATTCAGCGGAGACAGAGGCGTTGGCACAACCACGATCATTAATACAAGGTACGCGTGCACATGACGACGGAAGACTGTGAGACGTGCCCAGACGATTGTCCGCGCGGTCGACCCACGCGAGTGCAGAGCTGATAGGACTCGTGCGCAGTGTGCTTGCGTGCGGTGGCAGGCAACCAAGGCACAGAGGTGACCATGGTCAGTGATGGCTTGTGAGTTAATTAATACATTAAAACGCACGAGGACAGGACAAGGCAACATGCTAAGCATACACCATCTACTAAACCGAGCCCCGCAACCCTTTACTAGTCAAGCATTTAAAATACGTAGCATATAAAAGCATTTATTAACCTTAATATAACATCTAGTATATATGAAATATTAAATAAATACAACTGAGAAATAAAAAGGTGACGCACCAAACATCTTTTCTTAGACATGAAAATCTTATGGGAGATATATCTTAACTAATTAGAAATATTGTACACAAGATCTTTTTTTTTTGTCCATAAGGATTGTTTTTCATGCTAATGATTAAAACCGCTTATTATACTCTTCTCGTTAGGTTTTTCGTTAACATGTCTTCGCCTTAAGTAAACAAACTTATAATATTCATTTTGACCTTTTTTTTTAACCACAAAAGTGAGTCGCATAAGATTTGTTGATCATTACTTATGAGTTTTAAATCTAAAATCCGAAGAACTTGTTACGATACTTTTTCTCAGAACTTAACCGAGGTGCTAAGCGCGCTCGTAACACCAGAGGTGTTACAACCAACCCCCCTAAAAAGAATCTCGTCCCGAGATTCAGAACAAGAATCAGACAAGGGGAAAACACGATTTCACTTCTTAGCAGAGATTACAAAAGGAGATTACACGGCTTCGAAGACTACAACACTCAGGGATCTAGAGGCATCACGGCTAGGAACAACTGATACAACTCACAACCTTTCTAGAAATCGACGAAGACGGGGACAGTGGAAAAGCAAAAGGAAAACGATTATCCAGAACATGGCATAAGTCCAGCAGAGCCAGAAATTGGAGACCGGTACCAAGATCATCGCGAACTCTAAACCTACGAACCCTAGGTGAACTTGAACTTCTCCAACAGAAACCAGATCCCTTCTTCTCGAGTCACACCATCACCCTGACTAGCGACCCTTGCTCAGCAAGCAACGGCTGGATCTCGTACCTCTGCCTCCAACCGCTTCCTTCCCAACTGTTTCCCAAGCTTCTCCCACCAGAGCACAGATGGAGAGGATCGATTCTATGAGCTCTACTTCAGATCTGGAGGTGGGATGGAGGAGAGGCAAGCAAGGTGGCATTTATAGCCTGGTGGACGGAGGTGGTGGCGCAGCGCCCTGAAAACGGAGGCGGCGTGGAGGGGGGTCACCAGTGGGACACGAGGTGGGGAGGGCATCGGCCATGGCGCTCTCCCAGCGCGAGTTGGAGTGGGGAAGAAGGGAAAGGAGGGGATGGGGTTCGCTCAACGAGGAGGCGTGCGGGCAACGACGTCCAAAAGAAAACGAGAAGGGAGGGGGGTCCGGTACGGGAGCAAGGGCGAGGCTCGAGAGCCGACACCGGCGCAGGGAAAAAGAGGAGGGGGCGCACTACACGAGAGGACCAGGCGAGTGCGGCACCACACCGCGGCCACGCGGGAGCAGGGTGCTAGCGGGCCCCAGCACTGACGCCCTACACCGGATACGTAGCTACAAAAACTCAGCGCGCTCATCGCAGTCAACTAGGCACCGGGACGACGTCAAATCAGGCATTCCGTTACTCCAGAATACCCGAGTACTATATTTTCTTGTAGCTTTTCTCTTTCTTCTTTTCCTTGCCGCATACGAGTTAGAAGAGATAACTTCATCAATATGTTGTGGATTTCCCGTTGGAACACAAGGATATAATTTTTTTTTGAAGAATATATTGTTTTAGCAGGGACAGTATGATAGTGTAACTTGGTAAAGGCACTTGATCAATAACCTCGATACCAGCGCGCACCCAGCAGCACAACCATGTGGTCGCGATCCACAGGAGGCCCTCGGTTCCGTCGCGGCACCATAAGCCATTAACCAGGCGACTGTTACCAATTTACACGCAAAGAAGGCAGTGGGGTCATAGAATCAAATGAGTACTGCAAAGGAAGGTTCAAGCAACAAGGGTCTCTTCCTCAACAAGGAACGAGGAATGCGAATCCCACAACGGATTCAAGTGTTCTGTTGGGACATCCACAATTAACTGATATAGTATACTCCGCTAACCCACATCGTTGATCCACTTTTCTCTTGATGCTACTTCGAGAACCCTAAACAATATAATGTGAGATTTATGAGTAACAAACATGATGATTAAGCAAGCACGTTTCCAACGCCCTTACATGGTACAACATACGGGCACTTGCTCTCGACACATGCTTGCCTCCTCCGGCTAAACGTTCTCAACCGCAACAAACAACACACAACAAAAGGATTGCAACACTAGAGAACAACGAGGAGAAACACTACTAACTACAGATACATCTCCTCTAGGGCAACTACTCTACTTCATCGGGCCGAACGTCTTCATTCCTGCTCTGGTGGTACTTTTGCTGCACTGGGTTGCGGATCTCTGTCTTCTCCTGGTGGTGGCTGAGTGAGGGGAAGCAAGGGCTCCACTTCTGAAACCTCTGAGGGTGGCGGTGCTGGCGGTGCTGCTACATTGGTTCTTCTCCTTTGAGGCGGGTGGATAGGGATTCCCTCCAAGATCAAGGGTTCCAAACTTTCCCTGGCCAGCGTCCTACGCTTGGCGCTTGTGACGAGATAGGCGTCCTCCAACTCCTGGGCATGTCGATCTCTATCCACCTGATGGGCTTCCGCCAAGGCAGCCTCTCGACTTTCTGCATCTGCCACGCTGGCGTGTGCTTCAGCAAGCTGCACTTCAAGCATCCTGGAGAAGATCTCGGCTTCCTCAGCTCGGTGGAGGCACTCCCTCAGCTCCGCAGCCTGGCGATCATACTGCTCATCCAGAGCCAGCAGGTACGTGGTCATATGAACCACGGTTGGGTTGTCTTCCTGTTGCCCCTGTCCATGCAAAGCCTCCAAACGAGCCCTCCATACCTGCCGATTCTTGTCCAAAGGTGGGAAGAACCGCATGGGGGTACGGGCAATGGGCTCCTCATAGATCTGACAAAGGTGCCGCAAGGCTTTGCGGGCCACAACTTGGTAGGTGTCGACAAAGCGAAACCCAGTTGCAGTCACACTCCAGCCTTCAGCGAGGTCAGGGAACTCCTCACTCTTCCCAATATAGATGGTGACCTTACACCGCTCAGTGCCATGCTTCATGTACTCACGGCCCTCATACTCAGGACGATCCTTGACTCCGAGCCTTTGTAGGGTGGCATGGAGAACTTTAGGAAAACCCTCAGTGTTCAGACAGTAGCTACTAACCCAGACTCCTGCCATCTCTAGTGGTGGTGCAAGGAAGGATTTGCAAGAAGCTTTGCACCAAGGAAGCTAGGTAACTAGGATACTCGGAGTGGCGGTATCGAGTGGCTGGCTGGGCCTTTTATAAAGGCAAAACGGTCAGCGATCCTAGCGCAGTCTACCGTCAAGCTTGCACAGAACAACAACAGAGGATTGCCGAATTCACGCGACGATGGACACGTGAAAGACCGAGGCCACGCGGGGATGTCTAGCACGGATGCAGAGGTGAACACGAAGGACCGAGGTCATAAAAGACTAGCACGACTGCAGGGTAGATGACCGACAAGAGCGCAGAGAGGGGTACGAAAGGGCGAGCCACGACAGGCGCGAAACACGGTGAACGCGATACACGAAACCACAATATTGTAGTAACTCTTGGACAGACTGATCGACCTACACCACAAATGCACGAACAGGGTATGCATGAATGCACGTCCTATTCGCCCTCACGTTATTACCGACATATAGGGCAACCGCACACAGATCTTTGGCACATCGCTCTCTCTGTAGCTAGTCGATGCTATCGAACTATGCTCGGGTTAGTGTACCTGCAGAAAACTGGATTAAGCCTATCCAAGTCAGCAGAGTGCCATCTATCCTAGATACATAACCATAGTAATAGGGCTATTTATATAACTTCGCATGCAAACGTCCTAACTTTTGAAAAGATTTTGTTGTCAAATTTTTAATTTAGAAGGGATTTAGAAGCTTTATTTCCTCATTTACGCTCTGATACCACCTGTGGCAGAACCGCCTAATTTAACACCCTTCCGGAGTACTTGTCTTCCATTAGGCACTAAGTACTTCGAAAGAGCGCTAAACTGAACAGTTCCGTCGAGCACACCGCGAGGGAGAACTCGAAGATCCACATTTTTCATCAGGATCGTGAATGAGGGAGTAAAGCTTATAAAGTCCTTAACCATTTCTTACATCACTTTTAGTACAACATCAGAGTAATTCATTATGTAATTATAACAGCGAAATCTAAAACATTATCAGAGTTCAGCGGAAATGAAACCATTTTAAACATTAATATGAAGAACGTTTAAATGCATGAAATGACAACAGATTAATAGTATTTCCTTGTAAAACTTTTAATGAGAGTTTTAATAAATAACTCTATTTCGCATCGCAAAGGAAATCCTCGCTGAGCCCACTAGGAGGTTTCCACACACAATTGTCAGCTCATCAGCATCCACCTGTCACCTGCAACAGGGGGAAATAAAACCCTGAGTACTCAATTGTACTCAGCAAGACATACCCGACAGGAGAAAATAAAAGACTCCAAGGATATGCAAGGCTTATCGGGCTTGCTGGTTTATTGCATTGCAGGAAGCATTACTAACGGTGCATCCTTATATTTATCTTTATTAGCAGTCGTCATTAGTTCATTAGCTATCCATTCTAGGTAAGCACCTGTTCTACTTTCAAGCAACTGGTAAGCAATCAGAACCATTTTATCTTCTCTACCAATAACTTTCTTGTTCCAGTTCTTACTACGAGGCCATGTCATAGTCAAGCCGTACCGTCTAAGCGACGGCGATTCGCGAATCAATGTGCCCAGCTGGGTGCCCCGAAAACACACGCCTCGCTTGTACCCGGGGCACAAGCAAGACCAACCCGTTCCACTCCCGTCAAGGGGTCCAGGTCCCCGTCCAAGCTCGGACTCTAAGCCCCCAACACTGCAGGCCCGGCCTCAGTATGGTGCTTAGACCTCCTCAACCCAATATATATAACCACCCTAAAAAGCCGGTCCGGAAAGAGCCGGAACCCATGACAGGAGAGAAACAAGTTTTCCCGCTCCCATAAGCAAGTATATGCTCGGGACAATAAATCTGTGACTTGACCAGGGTCCATGCAACGAACGGTCCTTAATTGACACAGGCGGAACAATTGCAACCAGAGCCCCGCTCTGTTGCCTAACCAGGTCCAAGTCCATCCAACCCGTTCCGCCCGGTCTCCAATTATCCATATACATTTATATTCCATGAGATAGCAACATGATAATAGTAACAATAAGATATTCCTATCTCTCGCGAGTGACAGAAAATCACTCGACTTCTACCGGATTCCTGTAGCATAGCAATCTACACGATCCTGACATACTAGTAAGACTCATGGGATCAGGATATTTATGCAAGTGGATTTCATCCAACTCCTTAAAACTTAATACACAAGAATATAGATATAATAAAGTGCAGAATAATAGGGGTTATGCACCGGGGCTTGCCTGGGTCAAAGATAACCAAAAGTTAGTATTCCATCTCCGGGACCTGTTCGCCATGGTACCATCTTTGATTAAACACCAAGTCATTTGGTTGATCCATCGACCCATCAACCATCATCGTTCCTATTATGATATGCAAAAATGCAATGCCTGCTTAAGCAGAACAAGCATAGCATAGATATACTCATTGAAAGACAAACAACACATTGTCACTCTCACTCCGACTCTCATCCTTTCTAAAAGAGATTTATTCGTGAGTTGGTTATTATTAAGAAAACATAAATTAACAATACAACTGCATTGCAATTTAATAAAATTCATGTAAGGTAAAGCAACATACTAAGCATAGACCTATCACCATCAGAGATGCATAACATTCTGTTTAACCTACATGTGAAGCAAGCAACACGGACAACATATTTGAGATATAAGGTCACTAATTACTGTATATAAAGGTATTATTACTGGTAAGCGTGGAATAAAAGGTGACAGTCCAAACATCTCCGTTGTACATGAAACTTTTATGGAAGGTACATCTTGACTAATTATAAATGTTGTACAAGTTTTATAATTTTCAGATAAGCATATTATTTACTAGCAATTAACAAAGATTTCATATCGATAAAAGCATGTGACAAAGATAAATTAATAACTCAGTAATTATACAAGATCTGGACCTCAAATTTTTATCCTAAATTAAGCATCACATGAATAACATGCCATAAAATTTTCATCTCATTTGAAGCATAGCATCTACCGGTATGAATTTCTCTATAATTAATCATAGGAAAAATATAGTGTAATATTTTTCTACTAAAACATGCAATATTATATATCTAATGCATAGAGATAAATTCAAGGGTTCCAAAACATCTTGATTTTCTATTTTACGAATTTTCTATGATTTTCTATGAATTTCTAAAAGTTCAATACATTTAAGAAAAGACAAGAAGCTAATGACATAATTAACTAATCACATAATTTCAAATGAGCTCTAAAAATCATGAAATTAATATGGAAGATAGAGTTTGATTTTAGATGAATTTAGGAAGAAGAATTCATGGAATCCGAGTTGATATGATGGAGATATAAAATTCGCAAGATAGCTGTGCAGGTAAATAAACACGAACTTTTGAAAGAGACGTACATGTGCTTGCACGTGAAGCTGAGCTTCGTGCTCGCGAGGCACGTCCGCCATAGATGACCGCTCGAGCGTCGCTGCTCTGCTCGGGACGTGGTTCCGCCGGCCACGGAGAGGATGCTACAGGGCGGTGGAGCTTCGAATGAGTGGCAGAGCGATGCACAGCCGAAAGAGAAGCTAGCAGTGCGGTGAATTGAAATAGTATGCTCTGGTTCAATGGATGGACGACGGCGCAGTTCATCTCGTTATAAGGAGCAGGCGGAGCTGTAGCTTCCAAAATTGAAGCACAGAGAGGTGCTACAATAGGCAAGGTGGTGCCAATCAAGCTGCTGGCTGTCTTGCGGAGCCAAGGATGCGACGAATTTCATTAACGCTCTACGGTCACGTCGAATTGAAAGCAAGAGGTACCGTTGGCCATGGATTCAGCGGAGACAGAGGCGTTGGCACAACCACGATCATTAATACAAGGTACGCGTGCACATGACGACGGAAGACTGTGAGACGTGCCCAGACGACTGTCCGCGCGGTCGACCCACGCGAGTGCAGAGCTGATAGGACTCGTGCGCAGTGTGCTTGCGTGCGGTGGCAGGCAACCAAGACACAGAGGTGACCATGGTCAGTGATGGCTTGTGAGTTAATTAATACATTAAAACGCACGAGGACAGGACAAGGCAACATGCTAAGCATACACCATCTACTAAACCGAGCCCCGCAACCCTTTACTAGTCAAGCATTTAAAATACGTAGCATATAAAAGCATTTATTAACCTTAATATAACATCTAGTATATATGAAATATTAAATAAATATAACTGAGGAATAAAAAGGTGACGCACCAAACATCTTTTCTTAGACATGAAAATCTTATGGGAGATATATCTTAACTAATTAGAAATATTGTACATAAGATCTTTTTTTTTTGTCCATAAGGATTGTTTTTCATGCTAATGATTAAAACCGCTTATTATACTCTTCTCGTTAGGTTTTTCGTTAACATGTCTTCGCCTTAAGTAAACAAACTTATAATATTCATTTTGACCTTTTTTTTAACCACAAAAGTGAGTCGCATAAGATTTGTTGATCATTACTTATGAGTTTTAAATCTAAAATCCGAAGAACTTGTTACGATACTTTTTCTCAGAACTTAACCGAGGTGCTAAGCGCGCTCGTAACACCAGAGGTGTTACAGATACTTAGCAACAAGTCACTTTTAGATCTAGTGCTTAAGGATTTTTGCTTTTTTTTGCCAGATTCTTAAATTCTGGAAATCAATCGCTAGAGGTGGTCGACATTCCGGCTCGTCTAGCAACCACCACTACTGCAGACCATCTACAACCGCCTCTAAAAGCAAGGTTGACTACAGTAGTATAGTGAGCAAACAATACAAGATCATTGTAATAAATTGGCGCGCCTCGGTAAAAAGTACTTCGAGCATGATTTGTCTTAAAATTGCCAGGTTGACACGTACTTCCACTAATCATATTATAGTAAGAAATTATTGTTTATTTCTCTTCTTAAGATTAACTAAGAGTCAATAAAACTATTATGTTTATTTTTACTGGTTCAAACTCTTTCACATGGTATAATAATTAAAGAGCCACAGCGGAATAAAGCCTTATATAAGGGTCATACTCCCTCCATACTAAAATAAGTGTACCTCTAGCATTTGAATTTTATGATAAAATACATGTGTTTATATGTTCACCTAGTTATAGTAGGTTTTTTCTACTTCCTCAACTTTCAAAGTACAATCATTAGATGCTGAAATAGCTTTTGATAGAAATAAATACATAATTTCTATGTAATATTGATCACCTCAAAAATCCTAGAGAAAGTAAGAATGTGTTTCATAGGGATATGGATTCTAGTAAAAAAGTTTTGGATCTTGATTCTCTTAAGAAATGTTTTGAGTAATGAATTAGAATCACTTTATGTAACCATTTGACTACTAGATTCTGATTCCTTAGAAAAACTATTTCTTTTCTTAAAAAATCATATACATAAATCTATGTTTGAAAAAAAATCAAAATTTTTCTCGGTGAAGAAAAAATTAAATACATCCATTCTAACTTATTGCACTAAAAATAGAGTATATAACAAAAAGAGACACAGTCTCTAACAAAAAAACGAAAGAAAACCAGTGCAAAACCACCCTCGGCTCGTTTCACGTTGACAGGCAAGAAACCGGAAACAATTCTGTGCTAAAACGTTCTATAGTTTTACCCTTTTGCAGTGATTCTCTAATTTAAACTTAGGTTTTGTTTAGATGCCTTCAAAATTTCAATTTTTTACTTTTCGTCCCATTACATTGAATCTTTGGACACATGCATGAAGTATTAAATATAGATAAAAAAATTACTAATTGTACAGTTTGGTTGTAAATCACGATATGAATCTTTTGAGCCAAATTAGTCCACGATTAGACACTAAATTACTAAATACAAACGAAAGTGGTACAGTAGCCAAATTTTAATTTTTTTCATCTATAAACAAGGCCTTAGAATAGAATCCGAAAAGATTCCGCTTGCCAAACGTGTCCTAAGGCCATGTTTAGTTTGCAATTTTTTTTTGAAAAAGTACTGTAGCACTTTTCATTTGTATTTGACAAACTTTGTCCAATTATGGATTAACTAGGCTCAAAAGATTCATCTCGACATTTACAGCCAAACTGTGAAATTAGTTATTTTTTACCTACATTTAATGTTTCATACATATGCCGACATATATGATATGACGGGAAATTTTGAAAACTTTTTGTATTTTGAAGCAAACTAAACACGGCGAAGAGAATAATCCAACTCGTACGCGTCAAGTACTGGCATCGATCGACTCAAC
This sequence comes from Saccharum spontaneum, assembly GCA_022457205.1. Classification (NCBI taxonomy): domain Eukaryota; kingdom Viridiplantae; phylum Streptophyta; class Magnoliopsida; order Poales; family Poaceae; genus Saccharum; species Saccharum spontaneum. The sequence continues at coordinate 40,515,017 of CM039598.1, read as the reverse complement.
GCGCCAAAGTCCAAACTTGCATCAAACATATGGCTGCAAACTTTGAATTTTAACCTGCGCCTCGATCGCCGCGCGCGGTTTGCACGTGGCCGATTGACGCCACGTCTCTGGAACAACTCAGGCCCAGATGAACTTGTTGGATGAGATGCTGTCGATTGTCGTACGTTACACACTACTGCCTGATTTTTCAGGGCGGCTCAAATGGGTTCGTAAGGATGGCAGCCGCCACCTTTACTTCGTGCGTAGTACGTCACATTCACCTGCGTCTGTATTGGATTTTGCTTTCTCACGTATTATCTTAAATTAAGTATAAATTGATTGTTTGAGATCCTAAATAAATTCAAATGAAAAAGTTGTCAACTACAGAGTTTCATAACATTTCGAGATCTACAACTTTTATTTTGGTAGTTTCTCCATACGAGGTCATTTACAAAATTTAAATTTCAAATTTGAGAAATTTAAATGTAGTTTTTCATGACAAGATGATTTCAAATAAAAAGGTTGTCAAGTACAAAGTTTCATAACTTTTCGAGATCTATAACTTTTGTTTTTGCTATTTGTCCATCCGAGGTCGTTTAAAAATTCAAAATTCAAATTTTTGGAAATTCAAACGTAGTTTTCCTTGATAAGATGATTTCAAATGAAAAAGTTGTCAACTACAAAGTATCGTAACTTTTCGAGATCTGCAACTTTAATTTTGGTTGTTTCTCCATTCGAGGTCATTTGAAAAATCCAAATTTTAAATTTAAGAAATTCAAACATAGTTTTCCTTGACAAAACGAATTCAAATGAAAAAGTTGTTAACTACAAAGTTCTATAACTTTCAGAGATCTGCAACTTTTATTTTGGTCATTTATTTATCTGACATAGCGGTAGTAACATTGTTCACAAATTTTACATCTCTTTTATAGTTTATGAAACTATAAGAGAGATATGTAAATTTTGTGAACATTGTTACTACCACTTTGTCATATAAAGAAATAACCATAATAAAATTTGTAGATCTTGATGAGTTCTACAACTTTTATGTTCATGACTTTTTCAGCTGAAATCATTTAATGTTTTAAAATGACGTTTGAAGTTGTCATTTTTTGAAATTCAAAATTCAAATAGATAAAGCACAGTCATATGGAAATATAGATAAAATAATAGCTATAAGAACACAATAAATTGATAGAGCATGATTTAAGAAATTTTTAGAAAAAAAATATTAAATTTGAAGTTAGTACGAGGGAGAAAGATTAGTTACAAGTTTTAGTCAGAGATTAAAAAGAGAAATTAGAGTTCTTTAACAATTTCAAAATTGAATTTCAAACAACATTTTGAAGCAGTAAACAATTTCAAACGAAAAAGTTGTAAACAACAAAGTTCCATAACTTTTCGAGATCTACAACTTTTATTTTGGTCATTTCTCCTTCCGAGGTCGTTTGAAAATATTCAAATTTTAGTGCTTAATTTTTAATATTCGACATCTATTTATAACCACCCTACAAATCGAGCTATTTGTAAGGGTGACTGATAACATCAGCAACTTCTACTAATGGAATTGTAGGAGCATCTTGTTTGAACACCATTTGTAGGGGCGGCTACAAATAGCCACCCCTAAAAAAAGCGACGTTGCTACAAATCCTTTTTTTAAGTAGTGACAGTGCCCTCTTCGTTAACAATCAACTCCAGGGAGGAATGGTACTGTTACATGTTCCTCTCCTTTGTTAACAGTCAACTCCAAAATATATATTTTCATCTTGCCTTCTTTATTCCTGGGATCCCGAATAATTGTTGATGAGCAGCAACGTAACAATGTAGAAAAGGAAGCGAAGAATCTACAAACAAAAAAAATTCTATTTGGCGATGTATATATACAGCATATACATGACGACCGCCATCATTATTGTCATCATCGTGCTAGTTCGATAATCTGGAGAATAATTTTGTTCAAAAAAGAATCGAGAATAATCCCACGTTGTAATGCTTCACATCACTCAGCACTTCCGAAGTCGCCAAGTGGACTTGTAAGTTGCAAGCTCGGAGCACTAGTAAAATCCAAATGCACTCCAAAGAATATAGCTCCAGCGTTTGAATTTTAAACCGCCTTGATCCCCGCGCTCGTCGCATGTGGTGGATCGTCGCCACGTCTCTGGAACTACTTGATCTTATGGAAGGAAGGCTTCATCCACTTGCATGAGAAATGAGATGCTGTCGTACGATAATCTAAATTGTTTAACTGGCAAGTTGTAGCAACAGTCAACTCCAAGAATGAAGCTAACGGTATTGTTCTCCTCCATTATCCCTGTGACCAAGAATTTCTTAACTGATTGCATCAACGTTGTGATTCGAATTGTTGATGAGCAGCAACGTAGGCTGCCAACTTGTAACAGGGTGGTGTACATATGTATATATAATATTCACCCTGTTCGGCTGCTCTTATCAGCACGGCTTATCAGCCGTGGTACAGTGTTTTTTTCTCACAACAAAACAGCCACAGCCGGCTCATAAGCCGTAGAAACAGTCTGCCGAACAGGATGATTGATTCATTTATAGGCCTTATATAGTAATTAACAATGCCTCATAGATAGGCAGGCAGTCATTGAGCTGGTGCCCTCAATGCCACAGACATGGGAGCCCCACTGTAATCATATGATTACTGACGACGTCCTAAACAGGCATTATATTACTTGTGGACTATACAGACGATGGAGTATTATATACGGATATTATAAACTGGCATGTGGCAGTTTTAACGTGCTAGGTGGACTTTTGCGTTAGGAAGCACCTAACTAGCATAATTTTCTTCTGTACATGGAACAAATAGTATATTGTTCAACAATCAAGAGAACAAATCCTGACTTTGTGGGGCCTAACCCACTTGTTGCTACAATCCCCCTGTTCGGCTGAGCTTATCAGCATGGCTTATCAGTCGTGGAACAGTGTTTTTCTCTCACAGCAAATCAGCCACAGCCGGCTTATAAGCCAAAAAAACAGCCTGCCGAACAGGGCCAATATTAGACGGAATAATGAATCTTCAATACTCCCTCCGTCCCAGAAAAAGTGTCGTTTTAGGTTTTTCAGACATCGTATTTGACCGTTCGTTTTATTCAAAAAATTTTAATAAATATTATTTATTTTGTTATGACGTATTTTATCATTAGAGATACTTCAATAATAATTTATTTATTTTATAATTTGCACAAAATTTTTGAATAAAACGAACGGTTAAGTACGGTGTCTGAAAAATCTAAAACGACATTTTTTCTGGGACGGAGGGAGTATGTCATACATTCCACCTAATGACAGGTGGCTCTGAGCCGCTTCTGCACTTGTACTATGTCCGTTCAGGACTCTACGGTTGGATTTTATGATCATTTAACGATCTGGGCTAATTAAAAGAGCCCCTAACATATACTTCCGGTGCTCCTGCCGCTGGCCGCCGTAACCAAGGTCATGCACCATACATCGAGCCATCTCAATAAAGCAGGACATAGATGATGAGAATTGAGAACATCACTTCTTCAAATATAAGCCAAGGAGACGATGAGGACCAACGTTGGCGTTGAACTCATCTGCACCATGGCGAAGGCCCAGTCCAACTCAAGTTGGAGTCCATTTCAGATTCCAAGAGCAGTCCCAGGTAAAACCAACGCCCAATACACATTCAATCTCTATTTTCAATGATTCACATATGGACAGAAAACTAATTTCATAAGAGAACCAATAGCCTTAGTTTCACATCAAAATTCATTTGGAGTCAACGGACCTGTCGAAAAAGTCAGTATCCAAAATCTGCCAAGATGTTGCAACACCTTCTTTTGGTCCGTTGGGCCTATTATCATAGAGCCCATTAGGGAACGCGTCTAGGGGTGACCATGCCCAAGACACTATATTTAGCCGTCATCGCGCTCGTTAGGGTTTGAGTTTTGTTGCATTCTTGTTTTCTTCGTAAAACAAACCTTGTTTGTTGTACTTGTATCACCAAGGTCGACTGCTTTGAACTAGGGCATTTATTCTTGATCTTGTTTGCCTGTGTCGACTAGTCCTTTCAAATCATGACTTGAACCTTCTAATGGATTTATACGCTTCATATTTACTTGCAGTTTCATATTGCATTAATCCCATGCTTGCTTGTGTTCTCAATTCTCTTGCAAGAAAGACTTCTCGGTGAGTCAATCACATTGTGCGTGGTTAATAACCAACGGAGTAGTGGTGTAACGATTCTGGGGGTCCAAATCAAACTTGGTTTGGAAGCCTATATCGTGAACGTTGAGTTCTCCACCAATCGAAGTTACTATACCTATCGGAAGATCGGGCCGTGTCTACATCAATAGCCCTATGCTCCTATAAAGCATCCCATTGCCTCATGTACCGGTGCTTTGCCAGTGTTGTTAGTCGCCACCAAGCTAGAATCAATTCATCGGTCAAGTTTCAATGACAAATCTAGCATGGCAAGCCAGGCGTTCTAGAGGTGGTAGTAGGAGTGGAGGCAGAAAGAGACCCTAGAACCCATCCAGCCCCTCTGCCTTGTTGATCCCCTCCTATCCTAACAAAGTGGCCTCTTCCATGCTCCTGCCCTTGCTCCAAGGCTTGTGACTCCTTGCCACATATCCCCTCCTAGTGTAGTGCCAACCAAGCCTGACCACCATGTAGACTACAACTACTGTAGGTAAGGGCCCTTAGGTTCACCGTCTGTCTGCAAAGAAACCTGGTGCTGCCAATCTCTAGTAAACCGGGCACACCATAGGTAAACTGAACAATGGTGCACACCTCTATTATCACTTGTAGTTAAGGCACCCTCAACAATAGAGTCAACTTAGTAGCTCATATGAACTTAAAAATAAAAATAAAAATGAAGTAACCTTAACATGCTAGTGTATAAAAATGTGTAAGTTTATATAGACACATGAATCATAAGAAAATGTGTGAGTTTAGCTCTTCATTTAGAGCTAGTTTACATTCTCTCGCAATCTTGCCAAATAAAACATTCTATGAGCTAGCTATTTTAACACAATTGGAGTTGCCATTGCCCATCTAGCTCTATCTCTCTTTCTCTCCCTTGTCCCTTGATCTAATCCAGAATTCTAGAGACAACCACTATGTTCTTCTCTGTAGTAACACACGAATATATTTTCTAACTAGATATATGTCCGTGCATTGCACGGGAGACAAATATTTGGCCACGCTTATTTGGACCCATTTTATTGTTTTCAGAAAACAATAAAAGTGAATAAATGATTTTGCATTAGAATTCCTAAACTTCTTTGTGTATGAATAAAAGCTCCCGTGCGTAAACTAAATTAGGGTTTCATTTAGTTTTTTTTGGCAAGTAAACTCTTCTTAATCATCAATGTATACATAAATATTTTATTCATGGTAATCATGTACTTGCTTCCTTAGGTCTGATGAAAAGACATAATCATGAGAGAATTGCATTTTTAGCATGTTTGATACATATACATGAGAAGCAATTTTGGATGTAACGTGTATGTCCTTGCGACGTATTAAAAAAAAAAGAATTTTGAACTAAAAAGAATACATGAAAAGTGCTAATTTACCTTGCATGCGGGCTGACCGCCGGAGAGTGTGGGATTGGAGTGCTGCATGCATGCAGACGTCGTGGGCGAAATTGGTTTGCATGTGGAGCCGAGGCCGATCCGTATTTGTTTTGATGAGCCGGAGCCCGATCCGTATTTTTCAATCGGAGCGCACACGAATCGCAGGACGGGATCATTGTTTGGGTCTGCCCGTGGACGAGTGGAGGCGTGCGGACTTTGGATTTGTTGCGAGGACGAACGGTGTCCGGATAGCATACGTATTTGGTAGTCTTTGTGACTGAATAGTATACGTTTTTTTATCACCAGGTAGATGATTACTTGAGTCTTTTTAGGTGTAGAGATTACACTTATAGATAAGAAATTATGGTTACAGCCCCATGTGGTGTGTGGTTAATAACAAAGTGCTAATAATGTGTAGGAAACGATGGTCGGCAGTCACCAACACTACGACATGGGATCGTCAGTAGTTCACCAGTCACTTACTACTTCACTAGATGGGCAAAGGAAACCACCAAAAACTCCAGTTTAGCAAAGGTCATCGACACTGTAGAACTGTAGATCGATGCAGAACAGACAGCAACTACAGGGCTGACGAGTGAGGAGTGTGTATGACCGACCGCCGATCGGTGGATCATGCCAACATTGCGAAAAGGAAGAAGGCAGGCACTCGACAGTTATTACCAAAGATTGGAGGGCAATTTTGGGTGTGTTTAGTGTAAAATTCTTGGAAGCACAGTAACTCTTTCGTTTGTATTTGGTAATTAGTGTCCAGTCATGGATTAATTAGGTTCTAAAGATTCGTCTCGTGATTTACAACCAAACTGTGTAATTAGTTATTTTTTTACCTATATTTAATGCTCCATGCATACGTCTAAAGATTCGATGTGACAGAGAATCTTGTAAAATTTTTAGAACACAGACAAACATACTACCAACATGTCGGTACCAATAGCATAGGGGTACCCACATTCGACGATAATAAAAACTAAAACGACTAAGCCACGACAAAGCACCACCCATTTTCAAAATGCACGACAGGTCCGCCCCGTACGAGACCGGCTCGACGGGATGCGTCCCATTTCCGACTCGTACGAGGCCCCCTCGACGGGACGCCTCGACCGCGTCCCATTTCCGACTCGTACGAGGCCCCCTCGACGGGATGCCTCGACCGCGTCCCGCACGACAAGGCACCTCGACTGAACTCCGACTCGCGTGAGCCCGGGTCGGGGCGCTCGACCCCCTCTCTTTACCTACCTCCGGACAAAAGCCTTAGCATTTAATGCAATTACCTACTACCACCTACCGGCATGGCTGCACGCGTGGTCGACGTGGGAACAATACCAGTGTCAGTCCTTACTGTTTAACCGCCCATCCCGTGATGGGAGGTGAAAAACGTCACTGTACCCACCTTACCTCACACTGTACATCACTAGTTACCCTCGAGGGAAGATACGACAAAGTCCGTACGCCACGATTCCAGGGATTCGGACTTATCCGATCGGCCTCGACCCGGCCTCGACCCAGCCTCGACCCCCAACATAGCGTAACAGGGAAGGAAGGACGGTATGGCACGACGCTCCGGGTCATTTCGACACCTCGTCCTCTATGACATCACGTCCCAAAGGATGGCCTCCCATTTCTAAGGCACGTCGCTACAGTCACCTCAACAGAGATCGACAAAACATCATCTCAAGGCTCCCGTCGTCCTGGCCTCCTCTCGTCCTATAAAAGGGTAGGCCAGGGCTCTGGAGAAGACGACGGATGACCAGTCATACACAAGATAGCGATCAACATCTCAAGCAATCATCTTGTACTCTTTCTTTTTCTCCTTTGAGACTTGGGCTCGACGCCCTCTCTCGCAAGCTTGTAACCCCTACACAAGCACCTGGGTGCAAGGAAATACAAACCTCTCCTCCCCCGCTGGACGTAGGGCCTTCTTTTGCCCGAACCAGGATAAACCCCCGTGTGTTCTCCTTGCATCACCATCCAGGAAAGGGACACGCAGCATTTTACTCGTTGGTTTAGGACCCCTCGGGTCCGAACACCGACACAACAGTTCCTTCACAAGCTTGCAATAACTATCAACAGTCTCACTGTCCGGGGAAACCCGCCGGTGCCAGCAGCATCTTTCGCAACCACACGTACTACGTTTGACGGCAGGAGCGCGTTATTCATTGGCATTTCGAAATTTACTTTGGATCTGTGTTTTTTCAGTTTCAGATTATGAAAAGTAAGAGTCAACATCGCAAAGCGGTGGAATAGTTATTTTGGTCCTCAATTATCGCCTAAAGCTCAGTTTCACCTCTAAACTCTCGGAATAATTGTTTTAGTCTTAAAAGTTTACCTTTTTTTTTTGTCCAGTTTCATCCCAGTGCTATCAAAATGCTCCATCTCTGTCCCCAAACTTTCCATTGTTGACTCAATTTCATCTATGAACAATCATAGTGTATTTTCAGTCTTCAAGCTTTTCTTTTTAGCTCAACTTTATCCCTGGTCCTATGTGAAGCATCGCACTATCACACTTGATCAGCTCTAGCACCGCCCTTAAAGACCAAAAATAATATTTAGATAAGACCATAATAGTGGAACGTCTAAAAACTCTTTAACGGACATTAATAGTTCTAATATTTTAAATGTTATTTGTAATAGTACCGTTTATATATATTTTGCTATATTGCTTTTGTGGGAACAATTATAGCTGCCATGAAGACAATTTGGTACCTTGAGAACACAATAATAAATTAAAAACAACAGCAGAACTAATTTTTTTCCTTAGATATTTCTAGCATCAGGCCAGTTGGGAATAAAAATACGTATTTTTGTTTAAGCTACAAAGTATTTATTCATTAAAATGAAAAGATAAAATTATAATTGAACACTATAATATCAAATCCATTAGATCTATATTAATGTTCATTTTAAAATATGAATATAAATGTCAAAAGCGTGCTATTGGATTCGATAGCTAGAGACGATGATTGTCTATCTCAAATCGCGGGTGATTCTAGAGCTGACCAGGTGTGAGATCGTGACGATTCACATAGGGCAAGAGATGAAATTGAGCCCAAAAGACGAGTTAAGGACTAAAATGCAATTTGATAGTTCATTAATGAAATTAAGTCTAAAATACAAAGTTTAAGAACTAAAACGGTCATTTTGAAAGGTTACTTTGATAGTTCTAGGATGAATCTGAGTTTAAAAGAAAAAATGTTGACAAATGATTATTCTGATAGTTTAGTGACAGAAGTGAAGCCTCGGCGATAGCTGATCAAAATGACTAGTCTCTAATGTCTGCTATATGCAGGTTGGCTTTCTTAGCGCCCGGATGTCCGGCGCGCGAGATGCGTTCGAACACCGCTCCCGTTCCCAAACCCGCCCGCCTCGCATACAATAATCGAATAGAATCGGATCGGAATAGAACTGCATCCACCGCGCCCCTGTCCCCGTTCCCCACCGAAATACTTCAAGTGCAACATCGCAAATTATGTAAACTATGTAGTGCAACATCAGAATATAAATACTGCAACATCAAAACTAAGTAATGCAACGTGGAAAAATATGTATTGCAACATCGAAAAATTATGTACTGCAATATCTCAAAGAGTAGTACTGCAACGTCGCAAAAATCAACCATGAAACATGGAAATGAAAACAACTCAAAATCACCTTTTAGTGCTGCAACATTTGAAAAAGGTAATTTCAAGAATTAAAATCTCCTATTGCAACGATCCTAAATTAGAACTTTCTTTTTGCAACACATGAATCACCCTATTACAACATTCGAAAATTATCTGTTGCAACACCCAAAATTTCCCTTTACAACATGGAGAATCAACAAAAGGTGTACAAACAACGAGGGGATGTGTTCGAGGTGCAGGCTGCTCCAGCCCTTGGCCCATCACCTTTGAACTTGTCGGAGGGAGGCGGGAATAGGACCCCAGAGCTTGCTAGAACCCTAGCCACTACTGCGTCCTTCAGATCTGGAGGAGGAGGAAGAGGGCTCAGATCCAAAGGAGGACCGACCTATCTCGTTTGAGCTGCCACCGTCGTCCTCATCTCCGATGCGGGGAGTGGGAGCTAGATCGCTGGGGAGCGCGGGGTCGCAATGGAGGCCGCGGAGGGGGAGGGAGGGAGGAAGGGAGGGAGCACAGGCGAGCGGGCAGCGAGCGAGCGAGCCAGCAGATGAGTGTGCGGGTTATAGAACGCAGATGAGTGGAGGAGATGGGTCCGACACGTTGGACGTATGATAAGAAGCATTATCGTATGCCGGTGGAAGGATGAATTTCATTCTTTGCTTAAAAAAAAACACCTTTATCTTCCCAACCTATCTGATTGAAACCTAGGGTGGTTGGTAGCAAAGGTTGTTGGTTTGAAAGAAACTCCGGTGATTATTTGGTAATTAGCACGATCCGCTACAAACTATAGTCGGAGTGTGATTGCTGGATCATTACATTACTTTACATTGGGTAATATGCGTGTTTGAATTGTGTTGCTATTTTATATAGTCCAAAACTTAAGCAAACAAGCCCTTTGTAGAAGAGACGATGATAGTGTAGTAAATCCTCATCTTTCGAAGATAACACTCTCGATGTACTGCTTAAAAAAGATTGGTAGCAACGCCTTCTTTTTTTACCCTACAAATAGTTCTTAAACGAGGCACCCTTATAAATCTATTTGTAGGGGCTGCTGACCCTATTTATAGGGGAGGCTCTATATCCAGCCGCCCCTACAAATCGGATTTACAGGGGCGCCTCGATACAGAGACGTCCCTATAAATAGACACCGAATAGTAAAAATTAAGTACTAAAATTCAAATTTTTCAAATGACCTCGGATGGAGAAATGATCAAAATAAAAGTTATAGATTTCAAAAAGTTATAGAGCTTTGTTGTTTAAAACTTTTCATTTGAGATCATTTACTATTTTAAAATGCAGTTAGAAATTCAATTTTTAATATCTGGCTAAAACCTGTAACTAGTCTTTCTTCCTCATACTAATTTCAAATTTGATGATTTTTTCTAATTTTTCTAAAATCATACTCTATCAATTTATTACGTTCTTACAACTATTATTTTGGTCATCTTTTCACGTGAATTTGTTTAAATAATTCAAAATTTGAATTTAAAAAAAAATGGTAACTTCAAACAACATTTTAAAACAATAAATGATTTTAGCTGAAAAGTCACGAACATAAAAGTTGTAGACCTGATCAAGATTTACAAAGTTGGTAGTATACAAAGATGTTGATCTTGATGAGTTTTATAACTTTTATTTTTATGACTTTTTTAGCTGAAATCATTTACTATTTCAAAAAGTTGTTTGAAGTAGCCATTTTTTGAAATTGAAATTGTGAATTGTTCAAACAAAGTCACATGAATAAATGACTAAAATAAAAGTTGTAAATCTTGAAAAGTTATAAAACTTTGTAGTCGGCAACTTTTTCATTTAAAATCATTTTGTTAAGGAAAACTGCGGTTTGAATTTCTCAAATTTAAAATTTGAATTTTTTTAACGACTCGGATGGGGATACAACCAAAATAAGAGTTATAGATCCCAAAAAGTTATACAACTTTATGGTTGATAACTATTTCATTTAGAATCATTTTGTCAAGAAAAACTACGTTTGAATTTCTCACAGTTGAAATTTGAATTTTTTTAAATGACCTCAAATAGAAAAACAACAAAAAGAAAGTTGTAGATCTCAAAAAGTTTTGCTATTTTGTAGTTGAAAACTTTTTCATTTGAAATCATCTAGTTGAGGGTAATTACGTCTAAATTTTCAACTTTTAAAATTCAAACATTTCAAACGGTCTCGGATGGAGAAACAACAAAAACGAAAGTTGTAGAGCTCAAAAAGTTATGCAAATTTGTAGTTGACAAAGTTTATATTTAAATTTGTTTAGAGTCCCAAACACTCATTTCAAGTTTGGTTGAGCATAACTTTTAGGGAACACGCGATCCTAACATCGTGGGTTTGAACCCCAACAGCCGCAAAAAAATGTGCGACTTATGGCTTGCTGGCACGCGGCGTGTGGCTAACCAGTGGGGGCCTCCTAGGATATTTTTTTTTATCGGGATTCATGATTTTTGAAAAATGATTTATAGATGCGGCTCTATATTCAGCCGTCCCTACAGATCTCGAGCCTCCATACAAATCCACTTTATAGGGGCGATATCCTCGATTTGTAGTGACCCTTGCGTAGGCGCGGCCCGCCCAACCACCCCTAAAAAGGGTCACTAATCACCCCTACAGAGGCTGTCTAGTGTAGTAAACTAAACTCATCTTAAATCTCATATCAGCCGGTAGAATAGTTTCCTTTTATTGTAATAAAGAAGGTACTTTCTACTTTCTTTGTTCTAAATTACAAGTCGCTTTGGCTTTTTTTTGATTCATCCATTTTGTTATGTATCTAGACATATTATTTATCTAGATACATAGCAATATGAATGCGCCAAAAAAGTCAAAGCGACTTATAATTTGGAACAAATGGTGTAACAAGAAAGCTGGTAACATGAAAATTTAGGATGACTAAACTTTAGTCCCTATCACATAGAATGTTTGAATATCAATTAGTAGGACTAAACATAAATTTATTATAAAAATAATTGCATAAGCCGTGACTAAAATGCGAAACAAATTTATTAAGCCTAATTAATCCATAATTAGCATATGTTTACTATAGCACCACATTCGCTAATCATGGACTAATTAGGCTTGATAGATTCGTCTTACAAATTAGTCATAACTTATGCAATTAGTTTTATCGTTAATCGATATTTAGGGAGTGTTTTAGACTGCTCCGCTCCACATTTTTCAGCTCCGTTTCATGTTTTTTAGCTAAACGGTTTCAACTCCACGCACTCTGTTCGAGAAAAAATAGTGGAGTTGTGAGAGCACCTAAACAGGTGCTCCATCAACTCTAGTTTTTTGTGGAGCTACTCCACGATGGAGTTTGTGGAGCAGAGTTAGAGTAGTCCTAAGCACCCCTAAATACTCCTAATTAGTATCGAACGTCCGATGTGAAAGGACTAAAGTTTAGTTAAAAAGACTAAAGTTTAGTTAGGGACCAAACACCCAGTCAATCAAAATCCAGACTCCAACTTCCAATCCCAAAACTGATTTGACGGTTCAGTGTGTCACCAGAAATGCATTTGAGATTTTTTATAAAAATATTACCGTCCATTCATTCAAAAAAAATACTAGTACTACACTATTGTATTTACATAAAGTAAAAATAAAAACATGCCGGCCAAAAAATAACTTGTACAGTGGAGGCACAATGATCTCCATCCATCTCATCTTTTGCAGGCAGTCTGCAGCGCAGAGTACAACACTAACAATGGCCATTGCTCACAGTCACAGCATAAGCAGAGCTGGTTAACGTCGCTAAACTTTTTACAGTAGATATCACCAAGCATTAGCCTTACAAAATCCGGTTACTACCATGCATATTTTTACATGTAATTAACAACCTCCCTCACAAACACACATCTCATACCATTTATATAACCCAGAAAGTTAAAAAGAAAAGTACTACTAAAAAAGGGTAAAAAGGAGTTACTACATGAGTGATCAGGGAGCCCGAGGGTGAATACAGAACAGGCTGCTGCTCAATGCACCTTCTTGGAGAAGAGCCCCTTGATGCCGAACAGCCCGCCGCCGCCGCCGACGCCGGAGCCAGGGCCACGGGCGGCGCCGACGTCCGCCCGCCGGCAGCTGACCTGGTGGCGGTACCCGATGCACGAGTTCACGCTCAGGTTGAGGCCCCGGACGCCGCCGCCCAGGCCGGGCTTCCGGCCGTTGTTGGCAGCGCCGGCCGGTTTCTCCTTGTGCTGCTGCTGCGGCGGCGGCGCCCGCCTGTCGGTGAACAGCTCTGAGGCTGAGGCGACAGGGACAGGGGCGGGGCCGGGCGCAGGCTTGGCCGCTGGTCGCCGGATCTGCCAGACCGGGCTGGACCGGCCCACCGGCACGCCGCCGCCGGAGCGGCCGGGGCTCGCCGCCCACCGCCGGAGCGGAGGGGCGCCGCCGGCCTCGCCGCGGGAGTTGCTGCGCGAGCACGGCGCGCTGCTGACCTTCCTCGCGGGCGGCCGCGGCTTGGACGAGCCGGACCCGGACCCGGACCCGCCGCCGGCCGAGCGGCTCCGCGAGAAGGGCCAGATGTTGATGTTCAGCTCGGATCCTGCGCCGCCGGAGTGCCCGCCGCCCTGTTTCCGGCAGCCGGCGCCGTCCTTGCGCTTCTCCTTCTCCTTCTCCTTGTCCCGGTCCTTCTCCTCGGCTACCGGCGCCGGCTTCTTGGAGAAGATGTCGGTCCAGCGCTTGGACCCTCCTCCGGAGGTGCTGGGCGGCGCCGGGGAAGTGATCGAGGCCGTAGGCGACGCGACGGTCGCAAGAAGGGACGCCTCCCCTAGCTCCGGCTCCGGCTCCGGTTCCGCGACGGGCACACCTTGGCTGATGCCGCTGCCGCCGTTCCTTGACGCTGGCTTCGGTGGGAGGACGGGGAGAGGGAGGAGTACCCCGCCGGCGAAGAGCTCGTCGGCGCAGGAGGGCGAGGCGGCGGGGTTGGGGTGGAGCGGCCAGAACTCGAACTCCGGTGAGGAGGACGCGCTGCTCCTCCTCCTCGCCTCGGCGGCGTCCATGGCTGCCTGGGAGTGGGAGGAGCCGGCCGCTGTCTTCTTGCTCCGATTGCTTCGGCTCCCTGCGACGTGGTGGAAGGGGGAGGGGAAGGTGGGGAGGTGGCAGCGCGCGGCTTTTTATGGGTGGGTACGCGAGGCGAGGCAGACGAAGGCAATTAGGGAGCACATGGGTAGGTGGGCCCCACGCATGCCTTTCCAATGCTGCCATGATATAATAACTTGGTGGGACCCGCGGAGGGTGGTGGGGCAGGGGTGGCGGTGGCCGGTGGAGCCGGGGGCAATTTGGCAATGGCAAATACGGAGTAACAGTTTTTTTATTCTATCTGCATTCCTTTTACTCATTAGAATTAGCTTTATATTTTCTAGCGTTTTTTAATAAAGTGGAAAACATAGCATAGGGTCGAGCGACTTCAACCAGACTATTTTGGTGCAGGTTAACACTTTTCTATCAACGGTACTCCGTCCGTCTCGTAAAAAGTATCATTCTCATCTAAAAAATTTAAATATTTTTAGCTTTGATTAAATATATAGAAAAATAATAATACTTACTCCCTCCGTCCATAAAAACATGCAATTCTAGCACAGTGTCACGTTTTAGTATCTTAACTTTGATCAATTATAGATAAAAAAGTATCAATGTTTATGATATCAAATAAATATCATTAGATTAATTATGAAATATATTTTCATAATAAATTGATTTGAAGCCATAAATATAAATATTATTCACTATAAACTTGGTCAAATGTGAACTACTTTTTCTGGCACGCAACCCATAGTTGCATGTTTTTAGGGACGGAGGAAGTATGTTGAATAAGATATTGAATATATTTTTATAATAAACTTATTTAAAAATACAAATATTGTTAATATTTTCTATAAATCTAATTAAATTTAAAAATGTTTGACCAGTGCAAACTCTTGTAACGACATTTTTTTAAGATGGAGCGAGTATGTTGGTACCCTAACCCAAATGCACGGGCGAAGCTAGCATGCAAGGTCATCGGGTCGGTAGGCTTGACTGACGTGGTCTAACTTACAGTGCTAGCTAGTGATTTCCCATTGCTTTGGCTAAAAGTTGTAGGGTCGGCCAACCCCTAAAATTTAACGTAGCTTTAAGGATGGCAATTGGGCGGGTTTCAACCCAAAACCCATGTGTTCAGACTAGACAGGGCAGGGTGGGTTTGTTTTTGCCCCTGTGGGTCTCTGGTTCAGGGACCCGAATCGGTTGAGGCGGGGCTAGGTTTCATAGTCGCACTGCGGGTGTCCACAGGCCCCTGAAACTAAGGCCTAGCCGCAGCAGTCCAGGAATAAATTCAGCCCACAAGGTCACAAACTCATGGATTCAAAGCCCAACAACCCAACCCTACCTCCTAACCTAACCTGCACTAACACTCGAGCCGATCCGCTTCGACGCTCCATGACTCCCCACGAGGACACAACCCCGTTTCCCTTCGCATTTGCGAGTCTCGCGACATCGCTCCCCTCCACCTCCCTCCACAAATCCCCCACTTCGCGCTCGAGCAAACACAGCAGGGTACCCCACGCAACATGGCCGGGCAGCACGCAAGCGAGCACACAGCACACGGCTCCACCACTCTCCACTCGATCCCTCTGTAGCACGCCACTCCGCTCTCGCCGCTCCGTCATTCACTGCTCTCCTGCTCGTTGCTCTTTGCTTCACACGTAGGCGTCAGCGCGATGCTCGATGGACAGGAGGCAAGCAAAAGAAGCTATTGTAAAGTTCCCAAGTTTTGGGAACCCGTCGGTTTTGGGGACTGTTGACGGTAGATAAGTATCATTTTAACCGTCAACATAGCATGAGAAATGATCTAAATATAAATACTATCTAGATATAGGGGTTGCACTGACAGAATTCCATGAGTTTTGGTGAATATCTATTTTTGCAGGGGGTTATCAAGGAAGAACCAAAGGAGGTCCACATGTCAGATTTACATAGAGAAAAACCGACCATACTATAAAAAAGTATACTCTAGAAGACTCAAGAAGGCACCCCCTCGAAGGGGAGGGCCATTTGGGCTAACAGGTGGGGCGGCCGCCCCCACCTCATGGGCGGCCGCCCAGGCCATAGAGCCAATCAGGTTTCGTCTCACGGATCCTGCTTCCACCGTCTTTGAGGATCAATAAAAAGTCGTTGATGAAAGTCGGTTTGATCCAAGGGTTGTGGTGTTTCCTAGAGGGCTATATAAGCAAGGCCCCTGACCTCAAGAGAAACCCTGGAATTCATTCAATTCATCAAGAGAGAAGCCTCTGATCAAGCCTTAGAGCCACCATCTCAATTAGATCTCTACTTTAGCATAGCTACATAGGATTAGAAGTAGAAGGAGCCAAGCATTGCTTGATTTCCGGATCTGTCAAGAGAATACTTGGTAATTCTCTACTACTTTTGTATTTGTTCTTATATTATTCATCTAGTTCATCATTTGTATGAATATGACTTTAGTCTATTCTATCATATTGGATATGACTTTGCTCTATTTGATTATGTTCTCAATTATATTGTTCTTAGTCTACTTTGATTATATGCTTGGCATAGTTCGATCAGAATTATATTTAAGTATAGGATCGTATAGTGCTTACTCATTGATATCATGGGTGAGTGGTAAACATTGTGTAGGCGTGGTGCCTATACTGTATTTACCTGCGATTGCACCCTATATTCCGGACCGTGTGGTAGATCGCGGGAGTGACAGTCCTGTTGAGTCCTTTATAGTCCACCTCTCGAGTATAGGGCAGGCAGAGCACAACTATTACGGGGAAGTGACGGCTATGTTCTATATCTTTCTTAGTAATATCACTATGCGTAGATATAACATTTTCTTACCATGATTGCCAAGTGTAATTGCACTAATCATCGTATGTTTTGACTGTATAGTTAGAATAACTTAGGATTTATCCTTATAGTTCGTCCTAATCCATGCTAGTGCTATATGCTTAGAGTAATCTATTGAGATGTTTATCATTATATGTGTCTATGTGCTTATCAGTTACCTCTTATTATTCTTTATTCATATATATATTATTTATCTTGTGACACTTACCCTGTATGAGGAGATCGATAAAGACATGGTTATGCTCTCCATTATCACATGCAGTGATGCTCATTGCTCAATATCCTTAGCATCCCTTCCCAGTGGTAAAAATATAAATAACGATATTTGGATTACTCCCGGTTAAAATGCTACATCGGTATTATCTGTGCGCTTACGGATTTCATATTTATTTTAGAGAAGCATTTGCATATTTTAGTACCAGCACCTTTAGTGTCATGCTGGGGATGACAACCTAGCTTAGGTGGCGTTAGAGGTGTCAATAGGGACCCAACGAGTTCGGGGCAGGGGCGGATCCTCCCTCGTAACAGGGTTTGGGGCGGGTTCAGGTTTCATTGTCGGGTCTCAAGTACGGGTCCATGGATGCTCCATCCATCTCGTTGCCATATTTACGTAGCTTCACCTCTGCCCTAATGGCACACAGATACTATTGTACATATATTGTCACATGAGTACATGACATATTCTTTAAATCCAAATCTTCCAAGTGTGTGCTTCTTTTTTATATAATGGATATAAATCCAGCCTTTATATCCACACATGGATATGCAACTCTAAAGTTTACAGAAGAATTTACAGGAGTCTTTAGACTTGAAGCCTCAAAAATAAGGTACGCAAAAAACAAAGAGCAAAAAGACTGAGAGAGCTAGAAAGACTAAATTTCCAACTGCTATGTCCTTGCTTCAAACTTGCTTTTATCTTGTGCACTGGCAATCCTTCACATCCTAGTTTACTTAGAAACTCTTGATGTCAGGCCTCAAAATTTGATTTTGTGTAGTAGCAATCCTTCGCATCCTAATTTTCTTAGAAACTTTGATGTCAAAAGGAAGCCACCAAAGTGGGAACTGCATGTGGAACTATAAGGACAATGCAATCTGGAAAGAACATGAAGTATAAACATCGTCGTTGCCCATCCAACATGGATAGGGGTTTCACCCACAAGTTCGGCATATAGAGAGGAGGGGTGCATCAACAGACGCCTCCAAGGAGTAATATGGCTCACAGAGGCATTGTCACTATCAGCCCAACAACAAGACAAAGGCTTTCGCCTAGCACCCAACCCACTCCGAGCGATAGCACGCCAACGACTAGCATAATGCAGTGTTGATAACTGCACATAGACCATGGCCATCACCACACAATCACGTACACCGATGATGGAACGGGGAACACAGATCCATCCATCAAAAGAATATTGGAGCACCCAAGCAGCCTTCTGCTACCAATGCCCTACACCACCACCGACAACACCGCCATGCTCCACTACTAGAAATATCCACTTCTATAACAAAACTTTTAATGACGAATCCGAAACCATCATAGAAGAGCCCTTTTTATGACGAATATTTCTGTTTCATCATAGATCGGTGGTGACGATCCTGCAACCCTCCCTTTCTAGGATAAAATCAGGCATCATCACAAAAACATCATAGAAGAGCATAGGGTTTCATCACAGATCACTTGTGCGACTCATCTGTGACGATCTCGTTTGATACTATGACGAGCCGGCCTTTGTCTTATAACTAATTACACATCTGTGATGAACAATATTCGATATGTAATGAATGGCTTTGTCATAGATGTCCACACGGTACTTTCTCCATCTGATGTGTACCTGTGGGACCTGCAGTTACTCATCCGTGACGCTTGCAATTCAACATAAAAGTCTTCGCTCCATCATATCTCCATACGATGTGTACCTATGGGACCCTTGTCCATCTGACGTGTACTTGTGGGACCTGTAGTTACTCATCCATGACGCTTGCAATTCGTCATAGAAGTCTCCGCTCGGTCCTTTCTCCATCCGACGTGGACCTACGGGACCCTTCAGCATCTGACCTGTCGGACCCGACGACTTACATTTCACGCATACCTGTGGAACCGTTCTCTATCTCCATCCGACCTGTGGGAACTGACGGCCCATCTCCATCCGACCTGTGGGACCCAACGGCTTGCGTGTCACTTGACGCTTGCAATTTGTCATAAAAGTCTCAGCTCGGTCCTTCTGCATCTGACCTGTGGAACCCGACGGCTTATGTGCCACGTGTACCTATGGGATCTTTCTCCATCTCCATCCGACCTGTGGGACCCGACGGTTTGCGTGTTACTTGTACCATGTGTGCCATCAGGGTTTAATTTCTCAAAAAAGGTCTAATACCTAGGAGTCAAACACGGGATTTGGATCAAGGATTGGAGCGTCTTTACCATAGCGGTAGATGCCTGGCTGTGCTGACATCTCTTTGGAATCGCTATAGTATCCTATTGGCTATGTTACAGGTTGGCCTAAATTGGATATATCCCTGCAAGTGGAAACAAATCTGTTGTAGGGAACCTCCTAAATTATGTGGCCCACATGCACCTGTCATTATCCCTAAGACCTCTGACGGCTATGCATGTACACCAGATAACCTAAGAAGATATGTCGGGTGCCCTCGCAGGACCCCGATTCAACTACGTTTGACAACTCATACTAGGATCAACAAAGGAGTAACTACAACATTAAAACATTTGTTACAAAACTTTACATCCGAGTGCGGAAGAATAAATCATGTTTAAGTTAACTTTTTATAAACTTAACTTGTATTGCGGAAGTCGAGTAGAACTACAGAAGACAACTTAGGTAGAACACCTAAGTCAGGAGAGGATAACCAGATCATATCGAGCCCACCGACATGACCTGACGAGCAGCACTAATCAGCGCCTGCAACAGGGGTTTAACAAACCCTGAGTACTCAATTGTACTTCGCAAGACTTACCCGACGAAAAGGAAAGACTCCAAGGTTATGCGGGCTTTAAGGAATCAAGGTACGAGTATTCAAGATAAAAATTATTTTGCAGAAAAGCTTACTAAAGTAAGTCCTTACTTCCAACATTTTATTTTTATCATTGATGGTTCATTAACCAATTCTAAGTGATCCTAATCTAGATCAAAGTAATTCTCATCAAAGTCCTTTCCTTATTCTTTCTCAAATTCCAATTCTTAACTACGATGGAGAACAGGTGATCGAGTCTCCATAACCAAGGAGCAATGATGATTCGAACCGATTACACCCAGCTGGGGATCTCTAACCTCACGACATATGTAGAACCAAATCTTACATATGTCAACCCTCATTTAGATCTTCCAAAACCAGAATGTGTCCATCATCACCCGAGAGTACAGTACTCCTCAAACCCGGCCCAATTCTAGCCTCGAGGGTACACGCTACTCTCGCCATCTCTCCACTCCCAGTGCGAGGTTAGACGTTCTCGTAATGGAATCACTAACATCTTGGGCTTACCCAAGGCATGAGGCTAGTTGCAAAGTCTCGAAACACAAACAGGACTGCAACGGATGGTCCTTAACTGACAAGGCGGAAACGCTACATTGAGGCTCCTTTCCCAATGCAAGTTAGCAGTGGCCAAACTACTCGCCCGATCTTCAGTTCATTCTTATATTTTATTATTCATCAAGTATACCATCGTGGCCATATAAGCATTTCATTTAAAAGCCTAACTTATTAAGCATAGCGAAGCATACTACGCATTTTTCAATAAAACAGGTACCAAGGGTGATATCACAATAATCAAGGATGATAATGCAGCAATTGGGTTATCACTCAACTCCTAATTACTTAATGCAGTAAACCATAGTACCAGTGATAACAATTTGTAAAACTCAAGGAAGGGTTTAAATGCACCGGGGCTTGCTTTCGTTGTAGAGAAGTTAGTTTCCTCAGAGAGTTCCAATAGACACCAGCACCTCTGGCGAATGGCCTTACTCCAAGACTGGATCAACACGAGCCTCTTCACTCTCGTAAGCCCTACACGTAATAAATGATGCGATGCTTAACATGATGGATTGGATGCCATGATGTATGATGATGAACAAAGCATAGCACACAAGAGACATTTAGAAAGGATAAACATTAGTTATTTACTTGAGTACAACTTTCCTTTGCGGTACAGTTGCAAAACAAAAGAACCTACTAACTAACAGAGATTACATTAAACAACATTAATAATTCTTAAAGAACATGTTAATCATGAGCTCAACCAAGTAATTGAAGTGCCAAGGATCATTAAGGGTTAATGACCCAAGGTTATCACTCAATCAAAAAGAGCACACAACACTAAAAGTTATTGATTTAAACCTTTATTTAATCATTTAAACAATTAAGGCATAAATTAAGAATAAATTAAACTTCCTCTAATAGCGCTTAAACTTTTTCTATAGATTAATCATGGTCTAAACAGTGTCAAAACAAATTTCATGATTTTTGGATTAATATTTTAATTACTAAAATTCTTGGAAGTTGTATTTAACATTTAATTGACCTAATTAAATAACTCACAAAAAGAAATCAATATTGGCATTTTATATTTTTCCTAGATAGTTTACATTCTGAAAAGCTTACACAAAAATTTTCACTATTTTTGGAGCTTTAGAAAAATTCTATGGAAATAAAGAAAAACCACTACTATTCACATTTTAAAAAAAGAAAAACAAAACCGGCAGCTCAGCCAACTCCTCCTTTTTCCCTGGCTCGGCCTAGCAACGCGCGGCCCAGTCACGCGCGGTCGCGCTCGACAGCGTCCGTAGCCCATTTGCGCGCGCTCACGGCCTAGCAACACCAGGCTGGCCCAGCCTGCGCCCGCGCTCGCACTCTCCCTCTCTTTCTCGCTGATAGGGCGGCCCCGCCTATCATCCCTCTCCTCCCTCTCTTCTCGCGGCCGGCCATGAGATGGGAAAGGAGATGGCCACGCGGGTGATTCGGGCGGAATTGGCTGGTGTATGCGGCCTAGGAGGTGTGTGGGAGGGAGGCAAACTCGATGGTGCGGTTGCTTTAGCTGGAGACGGCTCCACGGCGGCAGCAGCGGAGCTAGGCGGCGGTGACAAAAACAGAGAAGAAATGAGAAGAAAAAAAGATGGCTTGCTTGCCCTTTTAAAGGGGTCTCTGACCCTGCTAGCGTGCTAGAAGGCGCGCACGAACGAGGTGGCGACCACAAGCTCGCAGGAACGGCCTGGAAGCAGCCCAGCGGCTCGCCGGCGTCCATGCCGTGCGTTGCCCGGCCGGGATTCGTCGGTGCACTGTAGCATCCCCCAACACACATGAACCCTTGATCTGTTTTTGCCAAATTACTCCCAAAATCATGTAGTGACTTGAAAATTTTCCAAAATATGAAATATTTAGAATTTGAGGCTCTACAAGTTTTATGTTGAAAACTTTTTCAAATTCGGCTTGGATTTTGAAATTTGAATTTGAATTTAAAAGGGGACAAAAGTAGGGTTTTTGTAAATTCAAAATTACTTCAAACTTTTGAATACAACTTAAAAATCTGTAAAAAGAGAAAATGGATAACTTTTGAAGATCTACAACTTTCATAATTGGGCCATCACCCAATTATGCCTACTTTTTGAAATTGAGTTGAAATTCAAATTTAGGATTAGCATCTTTTCAAATTTATTCAAAATTTTGCATTGAAACTTTGAAAACTCAAAACACCAAAGTTGTACAACTAGATAAGGCCTACAACTTTTATTTTTAAACCATTTTCAAAATTTGCCTCCATTTTGAAATTGGAATGGGGAAATGAAAAGGGGTCAAACTTGAGATTTGAATCTTTTGAAAATCACTCCAACTTTTACACTAAAACTTTGAAAACTCAAAACACCAAACTTGTAGCCCTAGAAAGTATCTACAAACTTGGTTTTAAACTTTTTCCCAAATTTTGCTTAGATTTTGAATTATTCTAAAAGGGGTAAAACGGGGTTTTTCGAAAAATCAGGATTTTGAATTCAATTGATTATTCTTTTTAACTAAAACGTGATTAATTATTTATCCCTAATGAAACATTATTTCATGTGATAAGCAACATGACATTATTAACATATTAATCATACTAGTAGAAACAACATATCAGATTACTATTGAAATATGTGAAACATGTATATGAAACATACGAAACATTGATCAAAACCTATGAAACATAACTTTGAAACATAGCCATACTTTATATGAAACATCGCAAGGCAACATGTGAGACTCTTTTTGCAACATGTGAAATATGGCATATGCAACATATGCAACATGACTAAAATAACTTGTGCAACATGAATGCATTTATGGCATGTCATTTGATGTTTATGCTTGATGATGCTTCATGATCAAGTTTTAATTGTTTCCTAACATCTAGGATGTTACAGCCTACCCCCTTAAAGAAATCTTGTCCCAAGATTTCAGGAACGACATAACCCGTGGGGTTAAATAATGAAAAAGGAAATGTGTCAAGCACATTAACCTTGAGAAAGTTCACAAAGCAACAAGGATTGGTTCAAAAATTACAACCGATTTTATAATGATGGTTGTAATTAACAAGGTATTTAAAGAAATCTAGGAGACATGGATTATTTCAAAAAGAAATTCCAAGAGAATCGAAAGCACGTCAACTGTGGACTATAATGAATCATGGTCATAGACTTTGCGATAGCAAATACCCTGTATTCCCATACAGTGATCAGCCATAGGGATTTCCAGGATACTTGTTGTACCATTGTCACTGATCATGGTACCACTATAGGGCACAATTGCAGTAACTTGTTTCATAATGTCGATATTATAACCGAAATCCGAGATTGGTTATACTAACAAAGGATCTGGAGGGCTTAGAATTTTATGGTGTCCTTAGAGAAGTTATTCAGTTGATATATAATTCTAGCGTACAAAGCCATAGGACAATGGTTGTTCTACGCAGTGACTGGTACAATCTAGATGACACTATGAAGTCTGCAGGCATTGACGATGACGGACACTATAGATCTGTCAACATTAAATCATTCTAGTACAAGGATGACCCTTTCATACTCGCGACACAGGCAAGGAAGATTTTTTATATGTAGGACACCTCCTTGGGCAAAGATTGGCGGGTCGTGTAGAAGTTCGAACATAGGGATATGTATGACATGAATGAAATAGAGCCTGTAGTGCACCAAGATGATCACTGTTCTGACAACGAGCATGAAGTCCTGCTGGATGATTGTGATCAGGTTATGCACGAAGCTAGTCATGGTGGATAAGGTACTATCATTCAGGCTAATTTAGAAGACCTTCTAAGAGATAAGAGGGAAGCAGTTGGCATACTTGAAGGCAGCGAGGATGAAGATGATACTAGAAAACAGTATTGCAGTGACGACAATAACTGTGGCGGCAGAGATTACGTGTCTAGAGATGACGATGACTTATAGGAGATTTCATGTATAATCTTTGGGAGAACATGTATTCTAAAACTGTAGTTTGCTTTGGATTTTTAGATTTGTATTCTGAACATGTTCAGTAAGCTCAGCTGTTATAAACTTGTGCTTCAGTGGACACATAGGCTTTTTCCGCCGGGGTCAGTACTACACGGACTATCTGTTGTGTACATGACTATTCCATTCAACTACAACTAGTACTTATTATAGGTTCATATATAGTGCATAAGCCATTGACATAAAGCATTCCTTTCACACATCATGCTTCAACCACTACGGCGAGATCATTAATCAGTTCGACCAGCATGCCAAGTACGTATATTGATACGTGTCAGGTTTACCAAATTGACGCACAAAGCAACCCTTGCACGGTTGCCAATAGTCAATTGGATGCAGGAGGAAAGCCTCTGTAGTTATTTCACTCCAAAAACACAGTCACAACAGTCGAGGGGCAGACTGAAGAGTGAAGAGGAGTTGCTTTTGTAAGTAATTTGTCTTAGTTTTGCAGAGGCATGCAGTAGCTAGCTAGAGATGGCTACACTTTTTATTAACCAACGAGAGATCAAATGGACAGTGGTGGACTTTCTGGTGTGTGCAGTAAAAAATGCAATAGCTATGCCTCCTCCATTGTGCATTAGATCGAGGCAACACTTGTTTAGATGAACTCCTCACTGCATGACTCTTGCAAATTCAACAAATTTTATTGAACACATGAGTTGGGTTCACCACAGATCAAAGCCACTCATGACTACTACCACTACTGATACATTTTCTATTCACCAAACTAAGGCACAAAAGGTACCCTTGCGGGGTTGGCAAGAGTGAGAAGTGTCTGGCCTGGTCAGATGGACGATGCTCGGACCATCAAGTGCGCACGAAGATAATGGTAAACGTTACTTTGTGAACCAAAATGTTTGCACAAATGCGCAGTGCCATCTGACCAGAAGAGGAGAGCAGTGCCATCCCACTACTCAAAGGGCATCCAGCTATTACCTAGACATACTAGTTCTAGCTATAGATGATTAACATGACTCCACACAAGGCAGCATACTAGACCTCTCCGCCATGGTGAACCGGCACGATGATACCAAATGTATGGGCGTTGAACTTTCTGTCTAGGCAAGACTTGTTCAGATGAACACCTCATGGGATGGTTGTTGCAAGTTCAACAAATTTTATCACATACATGCAAACAAGATGAGTTGGGTTCACCACAAATATGTGCATAGTAGAATTTCAACACCTATGGTTACTCTACTCTACATTTAGGCCAGGTTTGCTCCTCTCAAAGAAACCTTGTGTGGTTGCGGAGAGTGAAGTGACAAGTTGGGTTCAACACAGATCAAAGCCACTCATGACTACTACAACCACTACTGATATGTGTTTGGTTCACCAAACCGAGGCACTAAGCAACCCTTGTGCGGTTGGATTGAGATAAGTCTGGCGTGTTTAGGTTTACAATGCTTGGACCATCACGTGTTGTTGACGTTAATTAACTCCAATTTTAAGCCGTCAACTACTTCAGGAAAAGGTCTGAAATAATGTGTAAAGTAGGGTTATAGGGGTTTATTCTAATGATTTCCACGAGTTGTGTTGTTCTCACTTATTTTGTAGGATATTTGATATTTTGCCATATAAAAGTGTCTCAAGTGAAGAATTTGAGCACACCATTGCAAAGAGCTCGTCAAGACGATCGAGACGGACATATCATTTGCCATATTTGGAGCACCAGAGAGAAAGTCCTTGATAAATATGACTCGGAAGACTCTAGAAGACCCTAGAACCATCATCATCATAAGACCAGGGACTAAACTGACAAGATTCCACAGTTTTGCAAAATAATATTTTCCAGGGATTTATCCAGAAGCTAGGAAGGAAGAAATCCACCCAAGACACGACTCATTACGCGAACGGATCGGAAAGTGGCACTAGAAGGATGTGGAAGACACCAGAAGGCACGGGAACGAAGCGGAGGCCCGGTGGCTGCCAGGTGGGGTCGGCTGGCCCCACATGTTAGGTCGGCTAGCCTGGCTCCCCTGCCAGGTGGGCCCCCCTTCGTGTGGCGGCCTCCAACCGATCTCTACGACGCATCTTGACCATTGTTTCATGTCGGTTTGATCCAAGGGTTGCGGTTCATCCCACCGGGCTATATAAGTATAGGCAGACCCCCTCAATCAATCATCTCATAATCAATCCATCATTATTTAGTTCAGGGTAGTCCCTCAAAAGGATAACCTAGAGCTCCACTAGCTAGGGCATGGCTAGAACATAAGAATAGGAATTAGAGGAGGCAAGCAACGCTTGGATTCCAGATCTAGTCACGAGGAGGCTAGCTGTAGCCTTGTACTTCTCTCTTGTATTCAACATTATTAATCTATTTGTGTTATTTATCTTCTAGTTCATTGTGTTCATCTTCTAGTTTATCTACTTATTCTTCTAGTTCATCTTGTTCATCTTATAGTTCTTCTAGTTCATCTTGTTCATCTTATAGTTCATCATATTCTTGTCTAGTTCATCGTTCTAGTTCGTCTAGTTCATCGTGTTCTTGTTTAGTTTGTGTTGATACTTTAGTTCTTGTTCTAGTGTATGAGTCGAATACTTGATAGGACTTGGTATAATTCTAGATTCATAATTATAATATTCATTACCTATGTTGATTATATGTTTAGTATAGTTAGAGTAGTTTTGCGTTTATACCCTTGTTCGCATAGCGCTTATTCCGATGATCAAAGGGTGGGTGGTAGAAGTTGTATAAGCGTGGTGCTTAGACAATATCTATCTGCGAGTGCTCCCTATGTTCCGGGCCATGTGGTAGATCACGAAGGTGACTATTATAGCTTCGTTGAGTCCTCTTTAGTCCACTCCCCGAATATAGGATTAGTAAGGCTAAGTTGCGGGGTGATATCTTGCTCTGTTCCTGATCCACCTTAGCAATGTCTCTTGAGTATGAATACAAGGCTACCCTGACCATGATTGCTAAATGTAATAGCACTAATCAATGTAGCTCAATGACCTATAGTTAGAATAACCTTAAGAGTTAGTCTCTATTTTCTAGTTCTTTCTAGAGTCACGTCCAAGTAGGAAAATGCTCGGTGGAACCCCTTTTAGGATTACCATGATCTGTTATTAATTATCCTTTATTATGATTGATCCCTGTTTTAAGATTGATCTAGTGAAACTCTTGTCACAAGTGTAAGTTATAGTTTTTATTCTTATACCTCCAGTGCCTTCCCAGTGGTAGAATTATAAATAACGATACCTGGAACTTTCCTGGGTGAAATGCTACAACGGGTGTATTTTATCTGTGCACTTGCGGATAACCTTTATTCATATTTTATAAGTGCTATGATCATAAGTACAACCACATCTTTTGGTACTGTGTTGGGGATGACAACCTAGCTTAAGTAATGCTAAGAGATGTCCCGTATGTCTCTAATGCCTTTACTGAGGTAGGGTTTGATCTACCTTATTTGTAATTGTGTTAGAGATGTCAACAAGCATTTCTGGCGCCGTTGCCGGGAAAGGCAAAGGATGTTTAGAGTAATACATATTGAATATCTAGGAATAATCTAACACATGTGATAATTGAGACACACTATTGATCTTTCACTCAAACAGGCTTACCCTGTCTTTTGTCTAATTGTGAATATCTTATTACAGGGTAATGTATGTCTGGATATCTTCGTCTGACAAACTACGTTGAGGATCCAGAAGAGATAATTAGACAAGCCAGAGCTAAGCTTAGGAAAAAGAAATCCCCAACCACTTTGTCAGAAGAAGACCAGCCAAGAAGAAGTTTGACAGCAGTGTTCGAAGCCATGGCTAAGAAGACTCTTCGTGAATTTTCCACTCCAACCACTGCCAACATCAGGACTTGACCCGCAGTAAATGTGGGAGAAGAAGGATTCGAGCTCAAGCTAGCCTTGATCAACATGGTGCAAGCCAACCAGTTTTGTGGGAAAGCACATGAAAATGCAAGTGCCCATCTCCAACACTTTCTGGAGATCTGCAGCACATTCACCATCAAAGGAGTTGAAAGAGATGCCATACTACTCCGCCTTTTCCCATTTTCTCTCTTGGGAAGGGCGAAGCAATGGTTCTACGCCAACAGAGAGAAAAACACTACATGAAATATCTGCTCCACTGCTTTCCTAGTAAAGTTCTTTCCTATAGGCAAAACCATTGCCCTACGTGCAAAGATCTCAACTTTTCAGCAGTAGTACGATGAGTCTGTCCCTGAGGCTTGGGAACGCTTTCAAGATTACATATCAGAATGCCCTCATCATGGGATGGAGGATTGGTTACTCATGCAGACATTCTATCATGGGCTCACCACAAGTGCCTGTGAGAATATTGATGCAGCTGCTGGAGGATCGTTCTTGTCACTCACTATTCGTGAAGCCACCACTCTTGTTGAGAAGATAGCTTCGAACTAGGGATGGAACGAAGAACGCACTCAACCACACAAGAGAGGAGTCAAGGAGGTGGACATGCTATCTGCCAAGATGGACCTGCTCATGAAGAAGCTTGACGAACATGATCAACAAAAGAAGGAAGTCATGCACATCCACGATTCTCGCATGACTTGTGAAGAGTGTGGAGGCACTGGCCACACTGGAAGCAACTATCCTGAAGTCCAAGAGGATGTCAACTATATCAACAACAATGCCAATTATCATCCTCAACAGAATCAAGGATGAAACCAACAGGATCAAGGGTGGAATCAACAACAAAGACCTAACTACCTAGGTAACTACTCAAGTAACTACCAAGGTAATAATTTCAACCAACCACATTTGAGAGAGATGATTGTTAATCAGAATAAAGTTATTGATAATATGTCCAGAAAGATAGCTTCCAATGATAAAGTGCTTGAAACTATAAACAATAGAATGGATAGCTTTACTTCTGCCATAAAGAATCAACTCAGCTTTAATAAGATGATAGAATCACAAATCTCTCAGCTAGCCGCTTCAGTACCTGTGGCTGAAAAAGGTAATATTTCAGGGAATCCGGAAGAATTAGAAATTACGAATCTTGTAGACATCTTCAATGCAGGAGAATACTTCATCGCACCACCCAGACCACTAAGACCAGTATGGGGAGAAGAGGACATTGTAACGGATCAACATGATTATACGAGATTAAGTAAGAAAATCTTCCACCGAGGCACATAATTTACCAAACTTAAGCCTGTACAACCTGAGATTCTATGGAATCACGAAGGATTTCAAACCAACCAACATTCAACCAAGATCGTACCGATTTAGCAGCCACAATCACATGCTACATAAAATTCACAATGAGAGTTGAATACATCGAAGTTCAGAAGAAAAAGTTATTACAACACGAGTTCAAATTAACATAGCAGAAGCAAGTAGTTTTAAACCACACACACACACACTTAGTTCAGATACAGTGCCAGTAGGTAGTCATAGTCCACAAAAGCATGAGATAAGATGAATGGAGTGACCATTGCCCTTGGTCCTAGTTGTCGCCCATCGCCGGATACAGGCAGTTGACGCAATAACCATAGTACATCTGACCATCTACAACAACAATGGGAACAACGCCCTAAGTACGAGAATGTACTCAGCTAGACTTACCCGTCATAAACCAGAAATAAAAGACACCAAGGAGTATGCAAGGCTTTTATAAAGTGGACTGGCTTGACTAGTTTTGCAGAAAAGCATAAGTTATCAGTTATGAACCATTTAAACTATAAGCATCAACTTAATTATACCTGATTAGTCTAAGTAAGCACCTATGTTAGAGCAATCACTTGATTAACCATTTACATCAAAAGTTACCATATCAGGTTTAGCTTTTCCAACATCATTCACAAAACCATCCGTGTTCCATCATTTTACTATGATGCTGTAGCTCGAGTCAAGTGCTCACTATCCAGGAGCGATGGTGATTCTAATCGATTCCTAACCAGCTTATGATTTATTCCTCACACAAACCACGCTTCCCCCGTCAGGGTCGCTTAGGTCACCAATGACACTTTCCAAGTAGCCGCGGGATAACATTCATGGACCACACTACCCAGGGACCGCCCGACTACCAGGACGCACCTTGGGCTCACTCTTCGCGTCCCCGTCATACCCCCTTCAGCACCAGTCTGCCAATCCGAGTTTATCCTAGCTCGAAATAGTGTCACTAGCTTCACGGTCGAAAGGTACTTTATTCGGCCAGCTAAATGTGAGGCATGCGTTCAACATGACAAGAGGGACGAGCAACGATCGGTCCTTAATCGACACAGGCGGAATCACTATAGTCCAAAACCCTATAAGACTCCGCCCGGTCTCCATTTATCCATCAACACTTGGTTACTTTCCATGATAACAATTATAGCTAACCATAACCAGGTATCCACCTATAATTCGCAGGTGATAGGAAATTATCTGACTTCTACCGGTCTAAGCATGGCTAAGCAATTATTCGATCTTGACCTAACAGGGTAAAAAGGTAACCAGGTGGACAAGGATAGTAATAAATGCAACAACGGTTTCACTCAACTCATATAACGTAATGCAACAATATATAAAAATCATATATAAAGAATTGCTTTTATAAAGTAGGAGACTTAGAATGCTCCGAGGCTTGCCTCTTTCAAACAAACTAGGCTGGTGATCTACGCACTCAGGCAACTCCTCTCCTTATTCCTCTTCCTCGGGCACCTCCTGTGCCTGGGGCTCTTGCTGATCGGTCCAAGTCTGCTCTTCCGGCCCTGCTACCTGCGACTCCTCCTGCGATCCTGTATGATGCAATTGCATAAGTAACCATGTAGACGGTGCATCAGATGCGGTGGAATGCTATGATGACATGATATGCAGATGAGCACATTGAAATGATAGTATGGATTACAGACAAAATCTTCTACAAGGTAGTCCACATCTTCCAAGAACATGTACCACAAAACATGTCATCTACTCTTATACTAGTTAGCATATAATGCTCACATAAGTGTTGTCACTATTTGCCAAACCCTAATACCTTAACCCACCAAGTAACACCAGCAAGGTAGTTTGGTGCTTTAAAGATACACCAAACACTTTTTATTACTTTTAATTATTCATAAAGAATAACCTTTTATTTCTTATTTAAACTAGGGTTACACATTAACACCTATTTCTGTTGCAAGTAAAAATCTACAAAAATTACAGTAGCACACTCCTACTCCAAACAGTATACTACAAAAATTTCATGGAATTTGAATAAATAAAACTATCTGTACAAAATAAACAAGCTATAGCATATTAATGAGCATGAAAATACTTTGTACTAGAAAAAGTATCAAACAATAGATTTCATATTTTTCCTATGTTACCCACAATAAACAAGCACATCATAAAAATTATCACATGCATGTTTATACAATTTTTGCTCTCTACCAAAAATAACAAAAATCATCAATTAAAGGCATTTGAACTACACTTCAATAATTTTTCACAGAACATACCTCTAATATATTTTTTCTAGAATGTACATCACTAAAGGAGACTAATGAAACAAGAACCATATTTTTCTGATCTTTCTTTAATTTACTACACATTTTCTAAGATATCAGCACTTATAATAATTAAATAAATCTACACAGAAAAGTATCACAAAACTAACATGCAACATTTTTAAACTGTAGATTTGCTCATGAGAAACACTACAAAATTTGTTTTACAATTTTTGGAGCTACAAATCTTGAGATATGATTTTTGAAAGCTTTTAAACAAAATCTGAAAATCCATTTTTCTTGAAATCTGAAAATCCCAATCGTCTCAGCGGCTACGTGCACCCAGATCTGTTTACCCCAAACCCTACTGAGTCGCTGTGGCTGGGCCCCTGGGTCAAACCGACCCCACAAGTCGGTCACCCAGAGCAGGGGGAGGCCTTGACCGGCCGAGATCTCGCCGACGGCGAGGTCATCGGTGGTGAGGTCGTCACCCTGAGCTTCACCCCGACGAGACGAACCTAGCGGTGGGGCTAGCGGGGCTAGGGGAGGTGGATAGCAGGCACGATGGTGCGCATGGCAGCACGGCGGTGCGGCTCGTCAGCGGGAGCTCGACTCTGGCCGCGGGGTCGTGAGTGGAGGGGCGCTATGGCCTTGGTGTGGTCACGCGGAGCTGACGCGCGCAAAATGAGGGCTAGAGGTGGAGTGGAGGAGCGAGCGCGACGCGGCGGATGTCTCCGGCGAGGGGAGCCCGGCTCCGGCGAGCTAAAACCGTGCGGTGGGGGCTTACCAAAGGAAACTGGCTCGAGCACCAGCTTCGTGGTGGTTAGGCGGACGCGGCGTGGCAATGTAGCTGTCACTGGTGGAGTGCAGTAGTCGGAACGAGGCTCCCGACGAGGTCGCGCGCCGGTGGCTTGAGGAGGCGGGAGCGGCGGCTGCTACGGCTCGTGCGAGACTGAGAGGGGCATAAAGGAGGGAGCGGAAATGAGGGAGGAGCGGGAGCGGATTCAAGAGGCAGGGCGCGGCTCAGTGGAGCCCACGGCTTGCCACTCGTACGCCGGCGACGGCGAGCGGCGGCCACGCGGCGGCCGCGGTCTGAGCGTGGTCGTGCGCTGGCGCGAGGCGCGCGCGGGCGAGCACGCGGGCGCGGACACGTGCCGGGCCGGCCTGCCGAGCTGGGCCGGAAACGGGGCGCTGGCCCAGTCAGGTAAGAAAAACCTTTTTCTTTTATAAATAAAATTTCCAGATTTTCTAAATTGATTCAAATTTAAAATTTGAAGATGAAAAAGGCATTTTCACAAGTTGTCCCCAAAATAAAAGTTGTTCAAAATTTAATTCTCTACAACTTTCATTTAGGGCACTTTTCAAAATTCTGAATAGATTTTGAATTAATGATTTAAAGCCAAAATTTTAAATAAAAACTCACTTTTCTAGAATATTTTTAGAAGCAAAATTGGGGAGATTTTGAATACAAAAGTGGCTCCAAAAATCATGCTAATTAATTCTAGGTTATTTAAAATTATAGCCAAACAAGTTTTACCACTCTTAGCAAGCAAATGCAATAATTATGGTTCAAACAGATGTTTTTCACATCTCAATTAATTTTTAACTTATATTGCATGTGATGATGAACATATATGTGATGCTAATGCTCATGCTTTGGGATGTTAATGCATGATTAACACCCAGGGGTGTTACAGACATGCCAGAAAAGAAAAGAGATCCAAGAAGACCCGTTATCCCCATCCGCATCGGAGCTCACACTTTCGACAAAGCCGTCTATGATTTGGGAGCAAGTGTCAACATTATACCTAAGGTAATCTACGAGAAAATTCATGGTCAACCTTTGTTGTACACAACCATGTGTTTGCAGCTTACAGATCAGACATTGTGCTATCCCAAGGGGATCCTTGAAGACGTTCTCGTGAGAGTTGGACACTCAGCTCTACGAGTAGACTTCGTGGTGATAGAAACAGGTGGAGATGATAGAGCACCCATCATTTTGGGACGACCATTCCTCAGCACAGCCAAAACCATCATCTACGCCGACACTGCCAAGATCTGTTTCACCATTGGAGACACCAAGGAGAGATTCAGCTTCAAGAATCATACACTCACAACGCGAGTCCATCCTCAACACCTGTACGATTACTTGGATTTTGACAAAATCCCAGAAAAGAAGAACAAGGTTCTAGAAAAGAAGGTTCCAATCAAGAAGAACGTCTACACTTATGAAGGCATCTTGCCTACACCAAACAAGAACAACAACAAGAAGGGGAACAGCAAAGCAAAGCAACCTGTTCAAGAACCAGTCTTGGTGGTCAACACTATTGAACCACCTATTGACCCTGCTTTTCCTCCATCACACCTTGAAAAGAAGGAAGATCTTGGAGTACCTACCATCGATTCTATGATCAAAGGAAGTACCTTCTATAAGATGTTCTACGACATTGGCTCAAGCATCAACATCATGTAACATATAAACATTTATGTCATGATAGACCCTTGTGCCCAATATATTTGCAGCTACAGCTGGCGGACCAATCGTTCTGATTCCTAGAAGGAATAGTCAAGGACATAACAGTCAAGATCATGGATCAAGAGGTTCCCGCCGACTTCATGGTTCTAGACATGGGTGAAGAAGATGATTTCCACCTTATTCTAGGGAGACCGTTCCTTCATACCACCAGCGTAATCATCTATATGGAGCAAGGGGAGATACATTTTCACTTCGCTGGGGAGAAGGTACGTTGTTACTTTAATAGCTATACTACTTATGAGAAGCCCAAGAAGAACAGGAATAGGAGATGCCGCTCTTAGCATCTAAGACAGCAAGCCATCAAGGAAGAAGGGGCTGATCAGAAAAAGAAAGTTGTTGAAGGAGAAGCTGCCTTAGAGGCAAAAGAAGAAGACAAGTTTCTAGACAAGGAACCACAGGAAGAGAAACCAAAGACCAAGAAAGTGTGGAGAAAGAAAGAGATAACACCACTAAGCACTCCCGCACAAGAAGAAGAATCGCTATCTCCCAACTCACCAGATACTCAGGTACAAACAGAAGAAGAGAAATCAGGGGAGGACTCTGTCCCTTCAGACACCTCCTCAAGTGCGTGATCGAGCCAGAAGGTCCGGTTCGACGGATTCAAATATCCGAACCTTCGTCGAAAGGTTACATCAGAAGTTATCCTCATATTTACCTTCTTGCATAGTTTTACTTTAGCATGTTTATTTTTTCGCATCTAGTCATAAGCATTTAGCATATTTATATTTCCTCCATTGCATTAAAAAGAAAATAAAAATGAATTTATTTTGCATCATATCATTGCATCTAAAAAAACTTAAGCCCCATGTGAATAAGTCTCGGCTGTTTACTGTGGAGGCATAAAAATAATTTTTGCATCTGCATAAAAAATAGAAAATCCAAAAATATTGAGATCTTGTTGAAAATTGCTTAATTGGAAGTCCATAAGGTTCCAAAAATGGATAAAGCATAAATGGTTTTACCACTAACGCTTAATCTGTTCCATGAGCTTTGTTGCCTATTTTGAGTTAAGCAGGATTCAATGAGAAGATTAGCCAGAAGTTTTCATCCACTCTAGAAGGACCTCTTCATCGACCATCCACTTTGGAGATCCAGAGGGACAAGGAACATCTACGCTGTCAAGATTCAAGATGAATGACTATGTCAACATCTAGCTTGGGGGAGGAGCATCCCCATGTATCTAGTTAAGTATTTCTTTCCTTATGTGTAATTTATTTTAGAAAAGAAATAAAAAGATAAATAATTTAGAAAACAAAACAAAAAGAGTCTTCTATCTATATTAGCTATTAAATGTTTAGGTAGTAAAGAGAGAGTGTACAAGTCTTTTTTACCTGTCCTTAAAGGAATTGAGCTCTAGATAATCTGTTTGTATGGAAATGATGAATAGTTGCTCTGCTGTAATCCCTTTCAAGTGCCTAGTGTTCAACCTTAAATTCTTCCAAGTTTTAGGATACAATTCTTTTGACATAAAGAATTATCCTAAACCTGAAACTTGTGGGTTGCAAAAGCTTGATCTAAGTCTAGGTGTTTGATGAGTATGATATGAGAAGGTTTTGAGCTGCTTTTTATCTTGTTCTTAGTGATACTAGAGTTCTGGAGATTTATCTTTTGAATACTTAAAATTGTTACATGATGAGTTCTTGTATGATGAGTGATTAAATTCCTACCACGGCTACATATTTGCTAGACTAGGAAAACCAGCTCATAGGCTACTTGCTTTGTATTGAGTTTGATCAACCCGAGTAAGACCCTTGTCGAGAGGTTCATCATACTCCCAAGATCAAGATCATGTACACTCCACCCAAATATACTGCTTCTACCCTGGAAGTACGCAACAACATGCTTTCCACTTAGATCCACCAAAAATATTCTATTCCTGCCCTGGGAATGAACAACAAAAAATATTCCCTTTTTCCCATTTCATCCATTAAACCTTGTCATTATCCTCATTTGTCATTCAGTAAATTGCTCCAACAGTCCTTGTTATTTATCTCTTGATATGTACTAGCAAAAGAAGCTTGGGTTCTAGTTAAAAAAAGAAGAAGAAAAGAGAAAAAAAAGAAAAGAAGAAAAAGTATCGAGCCCAAGTATTCTTCAAAGTTCAAAAGAGAGAAGTATCCCCTCAAGGAGCAAAGTAAGATAAGGTTTCATGTTTTCACCCTCGCCATGTCACACCCTTTATCACTATTATTCCACCATATATCCATCACCACATGCATACCCATTCCACATATATAGGTCCACACACATGCACATCATGATCTAAGGGGATGATCTCCCCTCCAAGGATCCCAGTTTTGATTGAGCAATACATACCAGGTAAGTATGCTACATCCTTGAAATACCTTCAGGTCCACATAAGCCTGTTAGTTATAGGGAGAGAAGAGGGAAGGTATGATGCTACTCTGCCTTATGCCAAAAATACCACAAATCTTGAGAGGAGAGAAGGCATAACACCATTGTTGCCTTAGAGAGGAATCCACAAATACCACATATGAGAGACTTGAAATGATCATACGAAGGAATCTCTGAGTTTTATTTTGAAAACCTTGCAAAACTCGAAATAAAGGTTGATCGAAGAGCTTGAGACATAGTGCTTGACTTGATCATTCTGCTTTTCAACTACTCAAGACCCAAGTGAAGGTTACAAGCCCCATGGCTGAAGGTAATATGGGTAAGTTGGAAGTTGAAATGGTTTATTCTAACTTGGAGAAGAGTTTTTGTTTGAACATCTATGTACTCTTGAGGTGTGAAAGCATTGTAGAAACTCCTGATCCATCATATTAAACCAAACCACTGTTTGTTAAGGGACTAGCAAAGGGTAAGCTTGGGGGAATTTGTTGACATTAATTAACTCCAATTTTAAGCCATCAACTACTTCAGGAAAAGGTCTGAAATAATGTGTAAAGTAAGGTTTTAGGGGTTTATTCTAATGAGTTCCACGAGTTATGTTGTTCTCACTTGTTTTGCAGGATATTTGATATTTTGCCATATAAAAGTATCTAAAGTGAAGAATCTGAGCACACCATTGTGAAGAGCTCGTCGAAACGATCGAGACGGACTATCATTTGCCATATTTGGAGCACCAGAGAGAAAGTCCTTGATAAATACGACTCGGAAGACTCTAGAAGACCCTAGAACCATCATCATCACAAGACCAGGGACTAAACCGACAAGATTCCACAACTTTGCAAAATAATCATTTCTAGGGATTTATCTAGAAGCTAGGAAGGAAGGAATCCACCCAAGACACAACTCATTACGTGAACGGATCGAAAAGTGGCACTAGAAGGACGTAGAAGACACCAGAAGGCATAGGAACGAAGCAGAGGCCCGGTGGCTGCCAGGTGGGGCCGGCTGGCCCCACATGTCAGGCCGACTGCCTAGCTCCCCTGCCAGGTGGGTCCCCCTTCGTGTGGCGGCCTCCAACCGATCTCTACGACGCATCTTGACCATTGTTTCATGTCGGTTTGATCCAAGGGCTGCGGTTCATCCCGCTGGGCTATGTAAGCAGAGGCAGACCCCCTCAATCAATCATCTCATAATCAATCCATCATTATTTAGTTCAGGGTAGTCCCTCAAAAAGATAGCCTAGAGCTCCACCAGCTATGGCATAGCTAGAACATAAGAATATGAATTAGAGGGTGGGTGGTAGAAGTTGTATAAGCGTGGTGCTTAGACAATATCTATCTGCGAGTGCTCCCTATGTTCCGGGCCATGTGGTAGATCGCGAAGGTGACTATTATAGCTTCGTTGAGTCTTCTATAGTACACTCCCCGAATATAGGATTAGTAAGGCTAAGTTGCGGGGTGATATCTTCCTCTGTTCCTAATCCACCTTAGCAATGTCTCTTGAGTATGAATACAAGGCTACCCTGACCATGATTTCTAAATGTAATTGCACTAATCAATGTAGCTCAATGACCTATAGTTAGAATAACCTTAGGAGTTAGTCTCTATTTTCTAGTTCTTTCTAGAGTCACGCCCAAGTAGAAAAATGCTCGGTGGAACCCCTTTTAGGCTTACCATGATTGTTATTAATTATCCTTTATTATGATTGATCCCTGTTTTGAGATTGATCTAGTGAAACTCTTGTCACAAGTGTAAGTTATAGTTTTTATTCTTATACCTCCAAGTGCCTTCGCAGTGGTAGAATTATAAATAACGATACCTGGAACTTTCCTGGGTGAAATGCTACAACGGGTGTTTTTTATCTGTGCGCTTGCGGATAACCTTTATTCATATTTTATAAGTGCTATGATCATAAGTATAACCACATCTTTTGGTATTGTGTTGGGGATGACAACCTGGCTTAAGCAATGCTAAGAGATGTCCCATATGTATCTAATGCCTTTGCTGAGGTAGGGTTTGATCTACCTTATTTGTAATTGTGTTAGAGATGTCAACACGTGTGCATAAAGATAATGGTAAACGATGCTTTGTGAACCAAATTGTTTGCACAAATGTGCACATTACATGCATAATAAGAGGATATCAATGCTACTAGATAGAAAGATAATGACAAACTAGACTTCATATATATGTGGATTACAACAACTATACGAGTTCAGCCTACATAACCATGCCTTCATCTGCCATAATAATAAGAGGAGAGCAGTGCCATCCCACTCTTCAAAGTCATCCAAATACTACCTAGACATACTATTTCTAACTACAGATGATTAACATGACTTCATACTAATTCTAACGGCACCTGGTAGCAAACTAGTCCTAACTACATATGTTGACATGACTTGATACTACCAATGAGGAGTGCCATCCCACACCTCTACGCTATTCATGCAACAAGGGCACCAACAGGTGCGAATAAAATCCAACACCTACAAGGTAAACTGGCCTTGGTTGAAGCCAGCAAACCTCTCCGCCACGACGAACCAGCGTGGCTGGATGATCCCTTCTGGCCATCCAGCCCTGGTTCCTTGCCAAGGCGCGATGGCGGGCAACATTCTTATCATTGGTGTAGGTGCTGTCTAAGGGGGCATGTGCCCTCGCCAGCACATGTGCCCTAGTGTCGGCCTCGATCCAACCACGGGCCTTACGGTTAGGGCAGACGGGGCACACCAGGCCACCAAACGTGCTGACGCGCAAAAATAGATTCAGGCCTGGGAGAATAGGTGTTGCATAGCCGTGAGAGGATCATCCTTCGAGTCCATCGTGATGTAGCCTGGTGAGCCATCAGACTCAACCTTAGCATTGGCCAAGATGTTGGCCATGACCATGGCCTCAACCTCGTCGTTGGCCTCATCGTCGACCTCGGCCTTGGCCTCGTCATCGGCCTTAGCCTTGGCAGATGGCGAGGGGGACCGCGACGGTGCAGGTGACCCACCCATGTGGGGAGCGAATCCGGTGTCGGCGAGCA
This sequence comes from Saccharum spontaneum, assembly GCA_022457205.1. Taxonomy (NCBI): domain Eukaryota; kingdom Viridiplantae; phylum Streptophyta; class Magnoliopsida; order Poales; family Poaceae; genus Saccharum; species Saccharum spontaneum. The sequence goes on along the minus strand of CM039598.1, from coordinate 40,475,168 downwards.
AACCTGGCGATGATGAGTAGGACCGCACTGAGGCCGGCGGTGGCGAGCGAACCACCGGTGCCGGTGGTGTTAGCGTCGTCACTGAGGACGATAGGGAGGACAATAGCCTAGGAGATGGCATGAGTCTCGATGACGGGAATGTCGATCTATGGGGACTGGATGTCACCGTGCCTCTGCCAACACCAGCCCAGGGTACGCCATTAGCCCCGCCTCCGCCGAACCACTGGAGGAAGCGGGGACTATAGCCAAGCCACCGACGACCTTCATGGCAACTGACTGGCAGAGGTGGGTGGTGAGGAGAGGGCTTTTGCGCAATGGAAGGTGGAATGGTAAACAATATGAATTGGAGCGAGGCCAGGTTTATGTATACACAGGGATGCTCGGGCTTCTAAGGCAAGATACTCCATAAAAATTTATTTATACAGGGACGATAAGGCTTCTAAGACAAGATACTCCATGAAGATTTATCTTTCTTGGAGGTGGGTGCCATCACGCTCCCTCAAGAATCACAACCGTGTTACACCGGCTGCAGCAAAAACAGAGCATGTCTCCTCCATTTACACCGATGAGACAGCGTGAGTCTTGGCCCGACGACATCAATTGTGCAGGCGACGGATTTTTTGGCGTGCGTAGTAAAATTTCATAGTTTGTGATCGACTACACTCATTCCTCATTTCATCCAATATTTTTATTACTAGTAGTAGGGCTGTGGTCACGTGATCGTGTTCTCCTTGGCTGTTAATTTAATAATTCCTAAAAGAAAGTAACATTTTCATAATCTATGACATGGGGCCAGGAGTACATTTGCACAAATGCGTATGACACGTATACTATCCAACGCGTTCAAATATACGGTGGACTTTCTAGTTGCCGAGACTTGCTCCTCTCAAAGAAACCTTGTGTGGTTGCCGAGAGCGAAGTGAATGTAGGATGAAAGCTGGACAAGAGTGAATTGACCACCATGACACGGTTGAGACTTGAAAGCCTGGTGCGTGGTGATAGGTCTTTTCACCCCTCATGGGCTGTCGCACTCCCTCGGGAACCTCAACCAGTTGTACCACAGAAGGCATGTTCAACCGGAGATACAGGCATATTGACGTTCCTAAGCATACACTGATGAAACAGAGCACGTCTCCTCCATTTACGCCGATGAGACAACGTTAGTCTCAATGCTAGTTTTTACTGTACATGTTAGCTCCATGTTGGTATTTATTAACGCGAACAGAAAAGATCCGCAAGCGCACGAATACCATTGTAGCTTTCACCTGGAGGTTTTAAATATCATATCCATAGGGAAACATGTGAGTCAACTACGTGTTCTAACTTAACCAGAAAAGGTGAATCAGTTGGAAATATAAATAAGGTGGGAACAACTAAAGTGAAAACAAGACTAAAACGTAGGAGAGGATTAATCTAGTATGGGGTCGATAGTAGGAGTATAGAGAGGATAACTCGATCAGGGTTTCTACTTCTAACTTGGGCAGTCCACATCTTCTACTATTCAACTAGGGAATTACAATAGAAGACCGCAAACAGAGTATGAAGCTACCACGTAATTATATATCCTGCTAGGCCTACACACGAGAGGTGGACTACAGAGGACTCAACGAAGCTGTCACCTTCGCGATCTACCACCGATCCGGAATATAGGGTGCATCTACAAGTAACCCTAGTCTAAGCACCACGCTTATACTATGAATTATACTCTAACCTAGTCGACTAGATTAAAGCGCTCAAAAGAGACTCACAAACCAGAAGAATAATATAAACATGAATCTTACTTAAATCAGAAGTTGATTGCCAGAGCCTGAGCCATCTTAGGAGCAAGCCCATGTAAAGCCCGATCCCACCGAAGTACAAGTTGTTCAAGAGGCACCGACAGACTAGCACCTCCTCCAAACTCCTCCCTCGCTCTCTATCTCTCTACTATCTAGAAGTCTAGATCTGTTCTAAATTGGGAGTTGAGAGGACATCCATTCGAGGGACACCTCTCTTCCCCAAACCCTAGCTTTTCTCTTGAAGGTGATTATGATGATGGAGATGCCTGAGGGGGGTCTCCCCCTGCTTATATAGCCCAGTGGGGTGAACCACAGCCCTCGGATCAAACTGACTTGAAACAATGGTTGAGATGCGTCGTAGAAGTTGGTTGGAGGCCGTCGGACGAAGCGTGTTGATAGGTGGGCCCAAAGCAGGCCGGTCGGCCTTACATGTGGGGCCGTCCAGCCTATCTTAATACTAGGTGGGCCACTCTAATGGTGGGTCGATAGATCTCTTTGTTAGCTTTCCATAGAGTCCTAGATCACTGAAAACGGAGTCCGGATGAGGGAGATATGCCCAAATTACTCCGGACTGCTCTAGAAGCCCATTTGCAATCTTCCGGGAAAGCGTAACTTTGTCGTCTGGACTTCAATTTGGGTAACCAAAACTTTATTTCATGTGTCTCGATGAGCTCTTCGCAATGGTATACTCCAATTCATCACCTGAGATACTTCTATTTGGTGCTTCTGGTCCTTTTCCAGTTTAATCCCTGTAAAACATAGATTCACCAAAACTCTTGGAACTCGTTAGTTTCAAACACTACAACTATGCTTTGTGGTTCATATCTTGTCATATCAAGCAATAGTTGATGGATAAAAATGAGAATTAGTGACCGTCATATCAAGCAATATCTTGTCATATCTTGTCATATATATATTATTTGCTACATCATAAATCCTAAAGCCCCATGCGGATAATTTTGTGGTGTGTAAAAAACTCATAGGAATATTCACCGTGGTGGCATAAAAATAAAAATAAATATGCATGCATTCATCCTATTGCATTTTCTTTTGCATCATAGAAAATATAAAAATACAAAAATATTGAGAAAGAAACCCCACTAAAACTCTACCTAGAAGAAAAGGTTTGGACAACTGAGGCTTAAGAGGCCAAACCACTAACACTTAACATGTTCCACATGTTTTGTTGTCTATTTGAGTTTCACAGGATTTGAAGGACCAAAAAGAGCGGACAAGCAAGTGGATGCTCTATCCATTGTTGGAGCACTATCTCATCAGTCATCAACATCAATCAATGTTCTGACAGAAGACGTACATCTCCACTGCCAGTCTGCTACATTGCAAGATCTAACGACTACGTCAACATTTAGCTTGGGAGAAGGCACCCCCGTCTATTCTAGGTAAGTATCCTTACCCCCTTAAAGTTTTCTTTTTATAAATAAACTCAAAAGGAAAGAAAAAAATAGTGAGCACATGAAGGTTCACACTTATATAATTATGGTCAGGAGACATACTTTTTAATATTTATGGATTTTTATTGTGTCTACTTTATCTAGTCAAGTATTTGTTTTATATTGTGCTATTTTGTAACAATGTGTGTTAGTTAGAGTGTGTCAAGTTTGCTTGAATTAGTTTGTGAATAGAGAGCGCTCAGAATAATCTCTGTTATGGAAATGATGAATAGTTGCTCTGCCGTAATTCCTTTCAAGTGCCTAGTTTTCAACCTTGAACTCTCCCGAGTTTTGAAAATGATTGTTTTGACCTAGGATTTACTCTGAACCTGAAACTTGTAGGTAGCGAATGCTTGATCTAAGTCTAGGTAGTTGGCGGATATGATATGAGAAGGTTTGAGCTACTGTTTATGTTGTTCCTAGTGACACCTGAGTTCTGAAGATTTATCTTTTGAAAGACTTAAAAATTGCCACATGATGAGTTCCTTTATGACGAGAGCTTTAATTCCTACCACAGCCATATATACATGCCTGCTAGAATAGGAAAACCAGCTCATAGGCTGCTTGCTTTATGTTGAGTTTGGTCAACCCGTGTGAGACCCTTGTCGAGAGGATGGTCATGCTCCCAAGATCAAGATCACTTACACCCACATATATCCTGCTGCTCCTACCCTGGGAGTACGTAAAAACATGTCTTTCCACCCAAAAATCTATCTCCTACACTGGGAGAAGATCTAAAAATATTGTTAGGTTTCTAAATAAATGCTCTAAGATTGTGATTTATCTCTTCTCCAAGTTCATTGTATTCTAAGTAAGAGGTAGGAGATCCTTTGTAAAAAAAAGAAAAGAAAGGAAAAGAAAGAAAAAAAAGAAGAGAAGTCTATGATCTCTATGCCTAGAAGTTCATCATTGTCATCAAAGAAAGGAGAAAGAAGATATCCTAAGACCTCCATAGCAAAGTTCTTCATAAATTCTTTAGTTGGAGGCAGTCTCTCCAAGAGCAAAGTAGAATTAGGTTAGCCACCAAATATTTCCATACACATGCACATCTTGATCTAAGGGTGTGGTCTCCCCTCTGAGGATCCCGGTTTTGACTAGGCAATACATGCAAGGTAAGTATGCTACATCCTTGAACCACCCTCAGCTCCATATAAGCTTATTAGTTACAGGGTGAGAGAGAGGAGGCATGATGCTACTCTGCCTTATTCCAAAAATACCACAAATTCTGAGTGAAAGAGAGAAGGCAAACCATCATCATTACCTAGGAAAGGATCCAAAAATATCAAATATGAGAGACTAGAAAGGATCATACAAAAGGAATCTCTGAGTTTTATTTTGAAAATATACAAAAACTCTAGAATCAAGGTTGATCGAAGGACTCGAGACGCAGTGCTTGACTTGATTGTTCTATCTTTTAACTACTCAAGACCCAAGTGAAGGTCAAAAGCTCCATAGTTGAAGGTAATGGGTAAGTTTGAAGTTAAAATGGTTTGCTCTAATCCGAAGGAGAATTCTTGTTTGAACGCATGTGTACTTTTGAGGCGTGAAAGCATTGAAGCAACTCTTGATCCATTGTTGAGATTAGCTTTGCTCAGGGACTAGCAAAGGGTAAGCTTAGGGGAACTTGTTGACGGTCACTAATTCTCATTTTTATCCATCAACTATTGCTTGATATGACAAGATATGAACCACAAAGCATAGTTGTAGGGTTTGAAACTAACGAGTTCCAAGAGTTTTGGTGAATCTATGTTTTACAAGGGTTAAACTAGAAAAGGACCAGAATCACCAAATAGAAGTATCTCAAGTGATGAATTGGAGTACACAATTGTGAAGAGCTCGTTGAGACACATGAAATAGAGTTTTGGTTCACCCAAATTGGAGTCCAGACGACAAAGTTACGCCTTCCGGAAGATTGCAAATGGGCTTCGAGAGCAGTCCAGAATAATTTGGGCATATCTCCCTCATCCGGACTCCGTTTTTAGTGATCCAGGACTCTATGGAAAGCTAACGAAGAGATCTATCAGCCCACTAAAAGAGTGGCCCACCTAGCATTAATCTAAGCCGGCCGGCCCCACATGTAAGGCTGACCGGCCTGCTCCAGGCCCACCTGTCAACACGCTTCATCTGACGGCCTCCAACCGACCTCTACGACGTATCTCAACCATTGTTTCAAGTTGGTTTGATTCAAGGGCTGTGGTTGACCCCACCGGGCTATATAAGCAGGGGCAAACCCCTCTCAGGCATCTCCATCAACATAATCACCTTCAAGAGAAAAGCTAGGGTTTAGTGAAGAGAGGTGTCCCTCAAATGGATGTCCTCTCAACTCCCAATTTAGAATAGATCTAGACTTCTAGATAGTAGAGAGATGGAGAGCGAGGGAGGAGTTCGGAGGAGGTGCTGGCCTGTCAGTGCCTCTTCAACAACTTGTACTTCGGCGGGATTGGGCTCTAAGTGGGCTTGCTCCTGAGATGGCTTAGGCTCTGGCAATCAACTTCTGATTCATGTAAGATTCATGTTTATATTATTCTTCTAGTTTGCGAGTCTCTTTTGAGTGCTTTAATCTAGTTGACAAGGTTAGAGTATCATTTATAGTGTAAGCGTGGTGCTTAGACTAGGGTTACTCTTAGATGCACCCTATATTCTGGATCGGTGGTAGATCGCGAAGGTGACAGCTTCATTAAGTCCTCTGTAGTCCACCTCCCGTCTGTAGGCCTAGCGGGATATATAATTACGTGGTAGATTTATACTCTGTTTGTGGTCTTCCATAGTAATTCCCTAGTTGAAGAGTAGAAGATGTCGACTGCCCAAGTTAGAAGTAGAAACCCTGATCGAGTTATCCTGTCTATACTCCTACTATCGACCCCATACTAGATTAATCCTCTCCTACGTTTTAGTCTAGTTTTCACTTTAGTTGTTCCCACCTTATTTATATTTCCAACTCATTCACCTTTTTTGGTTAAGTTAGAACACATAGTTGACTCATACGTTTCCCTATGGATACACTATTTAAAGCCCTCCGGGTGAAAGCTACAACGGTATCCGTGCGCTTGCGAATCTTTTCTGTTCGCGTTAATAAATACCAACAGTCGTGAACTGGTGGTCAACCCCATTATGAAATGGTTGAAGGAGATGTGGACTTCCACCAAGTTCCCATAGCAGGAACAATTGGTACAGTTCTTGCACAACCTACCGCCAGAGTTCCCTCATACTAGGGAATTCCTGCATGATGTAGTGTTGCCCGGACTGTCCAGCGCTACCGACAGGTACGACGCTTCCTAGGAGATTGTTCCAGTTAACATATTTCTACATCCGTGGATGTTGACCATTGACCAGGACTTGCTACAGCTTATGCTCACCAAGGTGCTAACTGTGGTCCAGAATTTCCTTTTGAAGTGTACTGGTGAAAACACACACACAAAAATTATGACATTGTGCTGCCATGGAAGCAAGTGGCTTGGCCTGACATTTGGAACGGGTTTGTCGATGGTGTCATCATTCCTTACCTAAAGCACGGACTTGGAAATGTCCACAACAAGCCGCCGCCGGAGGAATGGCAGCTACGGGCACGCGGGTTGACCACCTGATGAGGTGGGCATCCAAAATTTTTCCCTAGAAAATGCTTGACCTCCTATAGGGTGAGTTCCCTAGAAAAGATTGGTAGGGAGGCTCTGTGTAGGTGGTTCTTCATGGTAGATTGCAATGACAAGATGGTGCTGCAGTATGAGCTCGCTTTTGGCGGGACCATCGGTGGATGCCATTGGAATGGAAGAATGGTTACTCATGCAAAGTTTCTACCATGGATTAACTCAGAAATCTCGTGAATAACTCAATGCCACTGCTGAAGGATCATTTATGTCACTCACCCTTGGGAAAGCTAAAGTTCTTATGGAGAGGATAGACTCTAATCAACGCTGGTCATCATGCAATATATAAGAACGAAGAAGTACCAGAAGAGGTGTGTGCATTGTCAACCAAGATGGATGTACTGTTGAATTGGCTTGAACAGCGAGACAATTATAAGAGAGATCGTCAAGCCATACAAGATGCATTCAATTCTCAAAACAGATGTGAAGAATATTTAGGAGTTGAATTCCCTGAATCTCAAGAAGACATAAACACTATCATCAATAATTCTGCTCTACAGCAACAGAAGTAAGGATGGAATCAACGACCACAGTCTACTTACCAAGGTAAGTACCAAGGTAATTACTATAATTCTTCCAATCCTAAACAACAAACCTTGAGGGATTTAATCTTAGAACAAGCCAGAATTAATGATAATATTTCAAAAAAGGCTTGCTTTTAATGATAAGATCCTACAAAGCATAAATGCTAAAATGGATAGGTTTTCTTCTACTATAAAAGATCAATTGGGCTTTAATAAAAAGATAGAATCACAATTAGCCCATTTGGCTTCTGCTCTGCCTTTTGCCACTAACCTTGAGAAGGTCAACGCTATAACCACAAGAGGTGGCAAGTCTACTCGTGATCCACCTTATCCGACAAGGACAGGTAAGACACCAGTGGTAGTGCAAGAGGAGAAGAAGGACGATGAAGTTGAAGAAGTTATACCACAAGAACAAGAATTGCAACAAGATTTCCATGACACCACTCTCCTACCGTTTATATGTAGAAATCAAAAAGATAAAATGGATGAGCAGTTTGATAAGTTTGTGGAGGTAATTCAAAAGTTATATATCAATATTCTGTTGCTAGATGCCATTCAGGTACCAACCTATGCGAGATATCTCTGAGACATCCCCAACAACAAAAGACCACTGCCCTCCACTGAGATGATTAAGTTAATGGAGGAGTGTAGTGCAGCCATCCTAAACACGTCACCTGTCAAGAAGAGGGATCTAGGATGCCCCACATTGATTGTTCGATCGGAAGTGAGAACTTTGAAAATGCTTTATGCGATATTGGAGCAAGTGTAAGTGTCATGCCCAAGAAGGTCTTCGACAAGATCAACTACTCAACACTCACACCAACATTGATGTGTCTACAACTAGCCGATTAATCGGTCCTCTACCCTGCAGGAATCACCGAGAATATTCTGTAAAAATCTGAAACTTTTTCGTTCCTATAGACTTTGTAGTACTTTATATGTAGGAAGACATGAAGAACATCTCATTCTTGGGAGACCCTTCTTGAGTACCACAAATGCCCACATTGACGTTGGAGCCAGAGGAATTAAATTCAACATTAATGAAAAAGAAGAGTGGTTTGCTTTCAAGCCAAGACCAGAACGTTGCTCCAATTTGGAGTGTCACAAGAAGCAAGCATCAAGGTATCCATCGTCGGGACCAAAAGATACACCCGAAGATTAAACCCGAACAGAGAAATCCGGTTCAGGGGACTCAAAATTCCGAACCCTCGCCAGGAGGTAACTCGGTAGTTATCCATATTTACTTTTTGCATTGCATTGGCATATTTAATTTTTAACACTTGCATTAAAAATGAAATAAAAATTCTTATCATGGCATAGTAAAAAATTTTAAGTCCCATGTAAATAACTTTTACGGAGCGTAAGAACAACGTAAGAAATATTTACTGTGGAGGCAGAAAAATATAAAAAATACCATCGTTTATCTTCTCATATTTCTTAGTTTTATATAAGTATTTTTGCATTGCATATTTATACATGTATATGGTGCGGGAGACATGTGGGGTCCACCCAACCACCACCTACCACTCAAATTCCACCATCTCCACTATATCTTCTCTTTTCACCTACATATCTCCACACTTCTTCACTCTGCACTGTCCAGAACAAAATCCACCGAAGGAACATCACCAAATGCTTAGCCACGAAGCAAAGGAATCACCAGAAAATGGAGAGGCCATTTGGCTACCTGGTGGGGCTGGCCAGCCCCACCACCATGCCGGTTGGCCTCCTCCTCTCTCTCCCCTATAAAATCCCTTACAACCTGCTGCTCTCGGCATCCAAGCAAATCAGAGAACATACTCTAAGTCTGAAATTCTAGTAGAAAAAATTTGAAGCTAGAATTCACTTTATTTGAGTAGGGTTTAAGTGAGAAGAAGTGTGAAAGAGTATGAGTGAGGTGCTAGTGCAAGAAAATTGAGAACGAGAGGAAAAAGTGCTGTTGTAATTTGATTAGAGAAATTTAATACTAGTGGGAGGTGCTGTCCAACTAGACAAAGATAATTAAAAAGAATTAGGGAAAGGTTGTTCCAACATAGAATTTTCATTTTGGATGACTAACTCCTGCACTACTAACTTTTTGGACGGTTAACCCCTAACATATTATTTTCTCTAATCCCTATTTTTCCACGAGTTGTTTTTGCCTTGTGTTTGTTTTTGTAGGAAGAATGAGTAAGTTCATTGGCAAGGTCAAGAGTGCGGTGTCATCCCGCTCATCAAGGAGTCATTCTCCATCCCGTGTAGGTTCTGATATGGAGGTTGACCCTTCATCCCCTACCATCGGATCGTCCTCACGCTCAACTCCAGAGAAAACTTTCACCCTCCTAAGGGACAAGCAAATCAAGCTTCAAGATGACCGCGAGAAGAAGATTTACTGAGAGTTGAAGGACTCAGAATTCACTCACACTCCCGCTTTCAACCCGACACTCCTTCAAACAATAGGTATGCATTTTGAATTTGAACTTGTTATTAAGAATGTTGGATGAGAAAATGCTTGGAAACTAAATGAACAAGGGTGTAGACTCTTAACCATTGAATTTTTATGCACCTTACAACCCAGAGATACTGAAGTCTTTAGGCTTTTCAATAAAGAATTTTCCCCATCATGGAAGAACTTCAGTAGGTTCCTGGGATTCCCATAGCAATGTGTTGTTGACATAGATACTGCAATAAGTGATTTTGATAGAACTAGATTTTGGCAAGACATTTCTAAGGAAGTAATGTGTCACGGCCCCCACACTGATGAACTTCATCACCACACTTTGTAGTTTATGCATAAGTGGTTGGGTTTCACTCTTTTTCCCAAGGAAGACTTTCGAGTAGTCAAGATAGAGGAACTTAAATTGCTTTATGCTATGATAAAAAGAAGAAAGTTTCTCCTATTAAATTAATGATGCATTACTGGTTATCAATTCCTAGGTTTAAGGGGGATGTTCGGTGCACTTCATGGGTAACCTGTTTGGCTAGAAATTTGGGTCTTTTAGCTAATGCTACTATCACTTACATTACTACCCCTTGTTGGACTATTGATTATGTATATTTTAACAAAGCCCACATACTTAAAAGGGGTAAGAATGGAAAAACTGTGATGATGTATAAGGACTATATAAATGAATTTGAGATCCTAGACCAAAATCTAGGTCTGTATGTGGTGGAATCTTTTGTTTTTGATTTACAAAAGAAAGGACAAGAGCCTCGCAGGAGTGCCTCTACCAGATTCACACATAACCTGAACCTAAGGTATCGTGGTGAAGATACCGCCCCAACAGATCCAGCCTTCACCAGCTACGCCAGATTCGATCAAGCAGGACCATCCAAGGTACATCACCCAAGGCATGATGGTTGGGAGCAACCCGCTCCCTATCACTCGAAGGCATCATGGCAGCAAGGATCCAGTGCACAGTGGGAGCACTAGAATTTTGACTACTACCAGCAGTAGGAGTATGAGGAGAGCTCTAGCGACATCCAGGGAGGACGCATGTCCTTCTCTGATGGGGTTTCTATGACCATATGCCGGGCTTCCATGGTCCATACATAGGCCATCATCATCAGCCACCTCCCATGGACCAGGATCCACCGGTAGACCTCGCTCGTATCGATACTAGGCTCATCGCAATTGAAGAGGGCCAGCAATAAATCCAAAACACTCTCCATCAACATGTCCAATGGCAAGAACACACGACACAGACCCTCGCTGACATTTGATAGCACCAGCAGCAAGAACAGAACAATTGGAATTGGTTGTTTGATGGCCTCAACATTGGCCATCCGTCGCCACCTCAGTGAGTACCACTTCAACATCTAGCTTAGGGGAGGAACCCCTGTACCCGAGGTAAGTTTTTCTTTCTAGTATTTTATTTTCTATTTATTTTTTAAGTTTATCTTAAAAAATGCATAATCAGAAAAATAAAATAAAAATTTGCTATTATCTTTACATTAGTATGTGTCTATCTTTTAGTTTCTGCATGCTAAAGACAAAAACCCAAAAAGAGAATATGTAATATAGTTTTCCTTTAATTTACTTAAGTTTGTTTAAGGTGTGTTTTAGTTTGTCATCTTATTTTTAAGAATAGAATAAATAAGTAGAACTTGAAGATAATCTCTCATGATGGAAATTATGAATAGTAGCTCTGTTATAATTTCTTTCAAGTACCTAGTATTCAGCTTTGAGTTCTCCCGAGTTTTGGATGAAATTGATTTGACATGAGAATTTACTCTGAACTTAAAACTCGTGGGTAGTGTATGCTTGATCTAAGTCTAGGTGATTGACGAATATAAAATGAGAAGGTCTGAGCTGCTATTTATATTGTTCTAAGTGATACTTGAATTCTAGAAATTTCTTTTGAAAAACTTAAAAATCCACATGATGAGATTCTGTATGAGAAAGCTTGAATTCCCACTAGAGCCAAATATGTTTATCTAGGCTAGGAAAAACTTCCACTTATATGATACTCTTAAAATCAATATCACGTACACACCACCCGCAAATGCACTACTCCTACACTGGGGGTAGGCGTAGAACATGCTTTCCATATAGATCCACTCAAAAATGCTTTACTCCTACACTGGGAGAAAACATCAAAAATATTCCATATAGGTTTCCACCAAATAAATGCTCCAAATTCTTGTGCCATCTCTCAAACATTTTCACTACAAAAGAGAGGCATGGGCTATGCAAAAGTTATTCATAAAAGAAAGAAAGAATTGAAAAAAGTAGACAAGTGTCCGAATGATTAAAACAATGGGTACTTCGATGCCCACCTAAAAAAGAAAAAAAGAGAAGAAAGGGGATAATAAGATAGCCTATGTTTTCTAGCAAAAATGTTTCTCAGTTTTGAAATGAGAGATATGTTTTCAAGGAGCATAGTAGAATTAGGATAGCCACCATATATTTTCCATCACTCCAAACACATGCACATCTTGATTTGATTGTATGACTCAACTCTCTTTGGATCTTAGGTTTGACTTTACAATATATGTATTGTAAGTATGCTCTTTCATGCACTTACAATTCCCATGAGGTCCACAAAAGCTTTAGTGCTGGAAGAAGGCATAACATCATTCGTTGCCTTGGTGAGGATCCACACATACCAAATATATGAAAGACTTGAGAGTGTCATGCTACGAATCTCTGAGTTTTATTTTAAAAACTTATAAAACTCTAGAATAATGGTTGAACAAAAGAGCTTGAGACATAATGCTTGACTTGATTGTTCTGTCTTTCAATTGCTCATGACCCAAGTGAAAGCTCAAAAGTCCCTTGGTTCAAGGTAATTATTGACACTTCTAACACCACTTAAGCTAAGTTGTCATCCCTAGCATGTCGCCAGAAGTGTTGGTATAGAACTGCTCCTCTTAGAATAAAAATGGGATCCGCAAGCGTACAGATAAAATACCATCGTAGCACTTCACCGGGAAATATTCCAGGTATCGTTAATTTATATTTAGCTCAAGGGAAAGAACTAAGGACTTAAACCTAAAGGGATGGATTTGCAAAATATGACTACTTATGAGAAATCAATCACACAGTCACTTACTTTGGAGGGGGGATAAACCATGATAAATAAGTATAAATGAATTATAAAGCATAGAGATAAATCACGCAGAGATTAGAGATAGACTACTAATCATAAAGGTAGGTTGACGTCTGATTAGTTCAAGACATTGAATTCTAGGTAGGTTCTAATCTACTAAGTCATTCATCTACTCTAGCAAACACACCATCATATATAGCATAAAATACTCTTCATTTATGTATAAGGAATATTACTAAAGAAAGCCAGGACATAGCATGACTTCCTACGTAACGTTGTATCTGCCTGTCCTATCAACGAGGGGTGGACTATATAAAACTCAATAGAACTGTCACTTCCACAATCTACCACACGACCCAGCCAATAGGGTGCATTTGCAGGTAAATAGCATCTAAGAACTACGCTTACATGTGATCTACCACTTAACCCCCTCGCGAAGAGAGCTAAGCGCTTTGCAAACATATACATAAACTCATTATCAATCATAACCATATCAAATGTACTACTAGAGCAAACTAGGAACATAATAAATAGAAACATAATGATATTAGAATAAAGTCATAGAGCAATGATACAAAATAATACCAATACTTTGATGATGAAGATCTGAATCCCGAGCACAAGTCGCTTGACTCTTCCTCTATCTAGTCTAAACCTATGTAGAACTTGAAGAATTAGAGTAGCTATTCTAATTCTCTGGTGGAGAGAAACTCTCTAAACCCTAGCTCTGCTGATGGCTCCCTCTGCTAATGAATTTCTAATGAATTAGAGTTTCTCCTGGGGTTAGGGGCCTTGCTTATATAGCCCTCTAGGAAGCACCACAGCCCTTGGATCAAACCGACCTTGATCTATGATTTTTATTCATCCTCAAAGGCGGTGGAGGCAGGATCCGTGAGGTTGCACTTGATTGGCTCCGTGACCTGGGCGGCCGCCCATGAGGTGGGGGCGGGCGCCCCACCTGTCAGCCCAAATGGCCCTCTCCTTCGAGGGGGTGCTTTCTCGAGTCTTCTAGATTATTTTTTTTCATAGTAAGGTTGATTTCTCTCTATGTAAATCTGACATGTGGGTCTCCTTTAATCTTTTCCTGATAACTCCTTGCCGAAATAGACATTCACCAAAACTCGTGGAAATTATTAGTTTTAAACCCCTAAGTCTAAGGTGAAGCTCATTTTAACCCTTCTCTTGACTCTTGTTGACTTATAAAGTTGATGGTTAATTACCGTCAACAAACTCCCCCAAGCTTACCCTTTTGCTCGTCCCTGAGCAAACAGCTAAACTTAAGATGAATCAGGAGTTGCTGCAATGCTTTTACGTCTCAAAAGTACACATGCGTTCAAACAAGAATTCTTCTTTTGGACTAGAGTGGACTGCACTTACTTTCAAACTTACTCATGTTTCTTTCAACCATGGGGCTTTTACCTGCACTTAGGTCTTGAGCAATTGGAAGACAGAACAATTAAGTCAAGCATTATATCTCATGCTCTTTGTTCCACCTCTATCCTGGAGTTTTTATAAATGTTTACAAATAAAACTCAGAGTTCCTTAAATATGACTCTCACAAGTCTCTCAATATGTGGTATTTGTGGATCCTCACTAAGGCATTTCAAAGGTTATGCCTTGTCTCTCCTCTCAAATTATGTAGTATTTTTGACTCAATGCAAATCTTGGGTATGCCTTCTCTCTCTCACCCTATAACTAATAAGGCTTATGTGGAGTTCATGGGTATGGAGATAGCTCATAAATAGTTGCAATGCATATATTGCCTAGTCAAACTATGGATCCAGAGGAACTCATCATACAATCAAATCAAGATGTGCATGTGTGGTTTGATATGGTGGCTAAAATGATGGGGAATAAATGAGATAGAAAGAAAGAGGTGAAAGTCTAATTCTACAATGCTCCATACTTGAAAATAACTTCTCTCTTCTGAATCTTGAAAATAAATGAAAACTTAGTTGCATAAATATCTTTCTTTTCTTTCTTCCTTTTTTTCATTGGGACCCTTGTCCATCTTTTTCTTTTGCTTCTCTTCTTTTTTTACATAGAAAATAGATAACAAGTCTCTTATATGAAGAACTAAATTGATATGAGAGAAATGATGATAAAAACTTGGAGTAATTATAAAGGTATTTGGCTAGCAGAAAAAGGAGTCCTATGGGGAATATTTTGGTGTTCATTCTCAGTGTAAGAGTGGAACATTTTTGGTGGATCTAAATGGGACAAATATGTGGTGCGTTCTTCCAGGATAGAAGTAGCAAGGATGCATGATGTGTGTAAATCTTGATTTTAACCGCATGACAAGCCCCTAGGGGTCGACACAGCCCAACCAAACTCAATACAATTATAAGCAGTAAATATATGAAAGGTTTCCTATTCTAATAATCATGTATGGCTGTGGTAGGAATTTAACACTCGTCATATAAGAAACTCATCATGTGGCATTTTTAAGTTTTCAAAATAAATCTCCAGAATTTAGTGTCACTGGGAACAAGATAAACAGCAACTCAGACTATATCATATCATGTCCGTCAATTACCTAGACTTAGATTAAGCATATGCTCCCACAGGTTTAAAGTGTAGAGTAAATTCGTGTGTCAACAGTTTATCCAATCCTTGGGAGAATTTTAGGTTGAAAACTAGGTACTTGAAAAGAATTACAATAGAGCAACTGTTCATCATTTCCATCGTGCATTCTTCAAGTCTACATACTTATTAACAAATTAAAGCAACAAGATTAAAAGCATACTCTTATACACACTCTTTTTATTTGGTTTTCATATTTTTAGAACAAGCTAAAACAAGCACACAAAAAAGAGTAAATATTTATTTTGTTTTCAGGTTTTGCTAATTTTTTAGATGCATAACGATAACAAAAGGAAATTGTAAAAAGGAAAAGAAAACTTACCTTGGGTAGTGGGGGTCCTCCCCCAAGCTAGATCTTGTCGTCGTCATTCAGTCCATACGAAGGTACCCCAATATTTCTTCCATAGTCCGGGCATTCTGTTCTCGTCCCTCTTGAATACTAGTTAAGGTCTGGGTTGTGTTGCGGTTCCACTGGTGCTGTGCCTCTCACATCCGGGTGTTGTAGGCTTGGCCATCTATGAGTGTTTGGAGGGCATTGTCGGTGCGCTGGTGAAATGCCACGTTCTCTTGATAGTATTGCTATGGGGTGTAATGGAACCCAGCAGCATCGGATCTACGTCTGTGCTCAAACTCTTCTCGTGCTCCACCTGATGATGTTCCTGCTCCATAGGGGTCAAATGAGTGCCTTCCACCTGATGAAGTTCCCTCATGGGAATCAAATGGTTGTATTGGTGGAGGTGGTTGCTCATAGCCCTCATGTGGCTGATGAGGAGGATACTCCCACGGGTTCAGAACCCGATAGTTATGATCCATCCAACTATCATAGCTAGCATGAGCTAGCTGTTCTTGGCCAGGGTCAACTCCGCGCAAAACTGGTTCTTGGCCAGGGTCCCCGTTGCTGGTTTTGATGTATTAATGACATCCAAATTATGGACTAACAAAATTATCAAGTGATATTGCAGCTTTTAGTCCCTTGAAAGATTTGAAGGATGGTTTGTATGAAATGGCACCCCTCAATAAGCTCAGTTACACTTGGTATATAGGGCAGTAATAGTCATTTATTCAAGTGCGAAAAAGACATACAACTGACAGTGAAGTCTGAAATTTAAATTGTAAGAAATTGTTTTTTTATTATGTGTCGAGGTCGGCCGGGAACAATATACTCGAACAAGCCAAAGTTATCATGCAAATGTGGTGTGGCCTGTGCGTCATATAATTCAGCTTCACTGCTTCAGCAACAAAGAACATTACCACAAGATTTTTGTTTTTTGAAAAAAAATAACAAAGGGGGAAAAGTTGAAACAAAACAAGTTTAATATACTGACTTTTTCTTTCACATAGCACCATATACATTATATATGCTTGTTACGGACAGCAAGAGATGCCAAAACATGCACGTACAGTTGCTCGGTTGCTCCAGCAGCTAGCTTCTAGCGTGTGTTTAGTGCTACATAGGGAAAGTTGATGACGCATGTAAAACGTCCATGGCTCTGAGGATGAAAACAGAACGGAAATATCCCGAATCGAACCGTATCATTTTCTATATTTAATCTGATCGAATCTGTATTTTTTGTTCGACTTTACCGTTTTCGCTTTCGCATTTCAGATGTTTCGTATTTCAAATGTAAAAGTAGAAAACGGTTTAGACATTTTTCGACCATTTTCTACTTTTTTACTTTTAATTTGAAATATTCTGAATTCAAAATTCGGTTTAAACCGAATTTGGCCAACTGCACAGGTCATACAGGCCAATTACAGACTGCTCACCACGCAGCTGCGTTTTTTCCACTGGTGGCCAGCTGCCCTCTTTTATAGACGGCGTCCAGCCTCATCTCCCTTCACCTCACGAGGTGGTGCTAAATGACAGGAAGCTCAGCATCTATACGAAAGCCCACCTAGGCCATAGTCCATCAAGCTCATCGGCGAAGTCAATCATTTGATAGTTTTTGCCTCATCCAAATAAATCTTTGTTACTCAAAAGAAAAAACTAAATAAATCTTTAAAATAAAATACTACATCTATTCAAAAATATTAATAAAATTATCCTGACTCAGTACGAGTTCATGTTTCTATAACATCTAATTTTAGTTTAGAATCTAAAATGGTATGCTAGTTGTTACATCTAATTTTAATTCCTATTATCCTACTAGCTACTAATTGCTTGTTCTAGACTTATTTATGATTTATGTGTCGGCTATTGTGTTAAATACCTAAGACCAAGGATCATGCACTTGTTAATTATTATATGCACTTGAACTTGATCATGTATGTACTTAGTCATGCACTTGGTCCTACAGGTTGGTATTCCATATTGAGTTTTCGTATATCGATCGTGTTCGACATAAATCCGCTCGAATTGGTTCGTTTTCGAAATTCTCGATATTTGTAAGTTCGCGTTCGTTTTTGTGTCCGGATTTACCATTTTTGCTTTTGTTTTCGTATTTCAAATGTAAAAGTAGAAAACAATTTAGGAGTTTTTCGACCGTTTCAGACCATTTTCATCCTTACATGGCTCATTGTCAATCTGCCATCCGTCTGTGCACGCTAGAACCATGCATGTAAGTACGTCCATATCCATGTGCACTTAGTTTTAGTTGGAGTTTTATATTAATTTCATCTGCATTTATTAATAGGTTACCATATAAACAATTTTAATGTTCTGATAACATTTTTAAGAAGAGAAAAGAAGTGATTTTTTAGGAGACAGGAGGGGCCAAGGCCTCTACTGAAATTTATTAAGAGCAGCCGAGAGAGTTATAAAGGCAAAAGGTACAAAGAAGAAAAGAAATCACGAGACAAAAAAGAAAACAAAAAAGGATAAACATAATTACACAAGATGTTGTAGACATTCTTCAATAAGGAGAAAGTATTTTTTTTCTTTGCGCGAAGCAAAATTAGGCCGAAGACTTGTTTGAAGATACAACTTGCAGCGCATTCTGCTAGCAGCCTCTCCACAGAAGATGAAGTCGTTTCTAATAGTCCAGATACTCCAACTTAGGACAATAATGATTTCTCTGAAGAACGGGACATTCAGTTGAGCTTTGAAGTCTTTAAGAACTTGGAAATGGTCAAGCAGAGGGGCCACTGAAAACCAATAATATTATAGGAAGATTTGGCAAAATCATAGTTCAAGAAGAGATGAGCCATCGTTTCTTCAGAGTTGTTGGTGCAAAGGGCACAATCAAAGGACTGTAAATCAAAGTTCTTCCTTTTTAAGATGTTGCGAGTGGTCAGTTTGTCTTGGGCAAGGAGCCAGGAAAAAACTTTGTGTTTGTGTTGACAGGACGAATTTCAAATCCACTTGAAAACTAGATGAGTCCAACTGGAACCAATAAGGTGACGATAAGCCCTCCTGAAAGAGAAAGAGGGACTGCCCCAAATATATGACCAAAGATCATTTTCCTCCTAAAGCTAAACATTCTGCAGGGAGTTCTCCAAATGTTGTAATTCATCAAATGACTCAACCAACAGTGGAAGGTTGAAAAGAGAGGAGACTGGGGAAACAACTTTTTGTGGAAGCAAGAGGAATGTTTGGCTTCTTGACAAAAGAGTAAAACTCAGGGAAACTTGAGAGGTTGTCCAAGACAACGATCATCCCAAAGGAGGCAGGAAGTGCCATTTTTAACCGAAACTGATGCCATACCTTTGAACTAATCCAGAACTTTCAGGTTGCCCCTCTACCAAAAGGAGCCTTTCTTTAACATGGTTTGACAATTTACCATTTCTGCAGTACTTCTCCCAAACGTGGTGAACCTAGGGAATGTCAGCTTTGTTGAAAAACTTGTCCAAGTTCTTGATTAGGAGAGCCTCATTCTGAGTTTTAAGATCAAGGACTCCTAAACTACCCTCCTCCTTTGTCTTTGTAACCACAGGCCAAGCTGCCATGGCATTGACTCTATTGCTATCCTTAGCACTGAGTTAGTAAAGTTGGAGCCTTCTAGCTTGAGAAAGAAACAAAGAGGTGCTAACCATTCTCCTCTCACATCTAGTGAGCAAGGGTAGAAAATCCTCAATTTTTGGTTTGGTTAGTCCAAGAGGAAAACCCAAATAGGTGAAGGGGAAGGCCACCAATGGCACAACCAAAAGTTGGTGCCAAATGATGTAATCTTCCTTCAGACATGTTGATTGGTACGATCATAGATTTTTAGAAGTTGACACTTAGTCCATGGAGGTGGCAAAGGAGTTGAGGAGAGCCTTGAGAGTGAAGAGTTGTCGACCACAACCTTCCAAAATAATGAGTGTGTCATCAGCGTACTAGAGGACCGGAAAGTCACTAGAATAGTGCAAAGGGATGGGTAAATTGAGGAGCCCCTGGTCCTTTTCCTTGTTAATGATGGATTGAAGAATATCTGCAGCTAAGAGAAACAGCAGAGGAAGAGGATCCCCTTGCCTAACTCCCCTTCTAGAATCATACATTTTTCCTAGGATACCATTAAGAAGGATAGAGGAAATACCAGAGCTAAAGATCAAGCTCATCTAGGATATCCATTTGGTTCCAAAGCCCTTATTTTCCATGATGTCAACCATTGCCTTATATTTAAATAGATGAAACTCTCTTGACTCGATTACAACTCTAGTCATGAAATAAAATATCTATGAAGCAAAAAAATAAAACTAATACATTGACGGTGATTGTTTCATCCATGTTTATATTCTACACTTTCTTGAAACAACACTATGGAATTCTCCATTGAGAATAATGGCCTCATCAACTTTCTTGGGTCATCTGTGGGCTTGACACGTACAGTTAATATGATTTCCCTGCACATCGACGAAAAACAAAATAAAAAGCATAAATGATAATAATACCATGTAATGCACCGTACGTATAGCTGGCAACGAGAGCCGGTCGTCGAAGAATTTTCCGTCCAGAGTCGGTCGCAGTACGTTACAGAGTGGTCAGTGGACATGCATCACTCATGACTCATGACTCGTGTGTCCAGAAGCGGGTACATACATAGTATATGCCGGCACTATACAAAAGAAGTGCGTGCATGTCGGCAGCATATACACGTACGTACATTTGGCCAGAATATCATCTCAAATGCATGCAGGATGGACCCGTGTAGTAGATCGACTCGAAATGATTGGATGCGACACTGCGTGCATGCAAGCAGGAACAAGAACCACGAGCCGCTGCCCGCCGGGGCGTCCAATCCCTATAATTTCACCACACAGGCCACAGCACAGAGTATGTGTATCGCTAGAATTGAGCCTATACATATACGACGTGGCGCCGTGGCGGGGGTTTGGATGGATCTATACATGCATATACTCGTGCTAGCTGCGCGACAAGTCTTGACAGAACGAAAATACGTAGAAACTGTGTGTGTGTGTGTGTGTGTATATATATATATATATATATATATATATATATATATATATATATATATATATATATATATGTGTGTGTGTGTGTGTGTGTGTGTGTGTGTGTGTGTGTGTGTGTGTGTGTTGTTGACGTGATTAATGGGTGCGTGTTGGTAATGGGCAGCACGCATTGGCCGGCGGTCTTATTGGCCTCAAGTCATATCGTTTTCAGAGTAGCAAGGGTAGCTCCAATGATGACTTATGAGTTAGCTTACAGCATATTAATTATTTTATATTTTTAATAAAAGAGAGAAAAACTAGCTCTCGATAGAGTTTTCGGATTTCACTAAGCGGACCGAGAGGAAGGTAAAACCAAGAGGGGACAACTCAAGTCTATGGTGAGATAGAGTTTCCGGAGTCCACCAGAGTCTAAGGCTCAAGACGGTGAATAATGGGGTTTTTCAAGGAGGTTTTTTCCAAAGTTTTATTTGGAGCAACTTTTGGGTCGTGACAATTGGGATTGACCCAATGACTGAGGAGAGAGAAAATTGAGGGTGTCGGAAAGAGAGATATAGCTCACCGAAGATTATGCATAGAAGGTCCATGGACAATCGACGTCACTGGAGACCACACCGACAAGATCCACCTATGGTCGATGGATTCTGCACCCTCCTCGACGGATCCAATTGTGGCCACCACATCCCACGTCATCCTTGGCTGATCCAGTCGTGGCTACTGGATCTCACGTCCTCATTCTTAGATCCGGTCATAGCAAGTCTGGAGGCAGAGTAGATGAGGCGGGGAGGAGTGGCAGAAAGGGAGGCGGCATCAATGCAGTGAACAATAGTGTGGCACACCGGCATGTAAGGTCCGTGTGCCCCGCTGCTGTGCCTGGTACCCAGGTCGCACCTCGCGCGCCCCGCCATGCCCTTGTCCTTAGAGGTAGAGAGAACATAGGAGTGAAGACAGCTGTGGTCGAGAGGAGTGAGTGCGCTTGGTAGGGACAAGAGGGAGGGAGGTGCTCGCAAAGGAGAAGAGGTAGGGATAGACACACAGAGAGAGGGAGGGTGGCTACGGGAGAGATGGTTGTCGAGTTAGGGTTTCCTCCCTTCTTTATATATCTGACGAGCTAAAATGGATTAGTGGGCTGGACCTCGATTAACCTCCATTTTCAGTGATAGGCCTCTTAAGGGGCCCACCTTTGTTAATTGCATGACTGGCCATGAGGGCAGGCAAGCGGGAGGCCGCTCTGGCCCCCAATCCCACGGGGCCTCACCCTAGGTATACACTCAGTACGTAGCTGTATCAGTATATGGCTTGGTTGGCTCATTAAGGCTCACGGTAGCCTGGAAGATTGGCGTTCGCGATTTGTTTGTCGACTCTGCTACCGCGACTTCTCATCTCGGAACCAAATCACAAATCCCGAACACAGCGCAGCAACTGTGACACGATCACCCAAATCAACGGCGGTGCCACGGCGGGCGGCCAACTCGGAGTGAGACTCTAATGAGGCGTACGTAGCTTCGTATGAACTAGGTATGCACTAATATCTGAAATCCCCCAAACCACCCTCAACGGGCTATGCTAGCGCCCAGACGTCCGAACAAGATGCCCCGCAGCCTGACCCCGTGCGCTGATGCTGATTTTTATTCCCGCCCCACATGCACACCCGCCCTGTGGCAGCACCCTCGCGTCTAGACGACTCACCTCGCTCCCGCAGCACGCCCTGTCCGCCTGGATTCGAAGCCACCCGCCTCATCCTACACGCGCACCCCACCCCCGTCGCACCCCGACCGCCGGCCTCTAACTCGCCGCAGCCCATCTCTGGTGCCCATGCCGTGCCACCATCACTCCCTGCACCTGTTGACTTTCCAAACAGTATGAAACTCGTGCAACATGTAACATTTGAATGCAACATCCGTATGAAAATGGATAAAACATTTAGAACATATACTTGCAACATATGTGTGAAACATATGCAACATTAGATAAAACACTTGCAACTTGCCACTATGAAAACATGCACTACAACATAAGATTGAAACGGCTAAAACATATCGAACATATTCTTGCAACATATGTGTGAAACATGTGCAACACCTAGATCAGAATGCTTGCAACATACGTCTGAAACAATGAAACATTTTGAATAACACCTCTGAAACACTTGCAACATGCCTCTGAAACACTTGCAATATGTGCAGCATCCCTGATCTACTTTTGCAACATCCATATGAAACAATTGCAATATACCTCTGAAACGTTTGAGACACTTAAAACATACGCTTGCAACATGCGCTTCCATCGCAACATCTCCTTGCTGAAGTCGTGCGTCACGGTGGCTACGGCGTCGTTCATGTATTTTTTTCTCAGATACCCAAAAGAGTTCTGTTGTTCATATGTACATAAGGGCCCCAATTTTTTTGTTTCGCCATAGGCCCCCTAAAAATTCAGAACCGGCCCTGGTTAATTGATTTATAGGGATGGTAGTTTACTAGGTGTCTCTAAAAATGGTTTGCCTGCCTCTGATAATAGATGTGTATTTTGAGATGTAAGCACACTTTGTGATCATCTCTGTATATAAAATAGCATGTCCCGTAAAATCGACCTCAACAACCCCAAACAAATGACCACTCGATCCCTCGCTCTAGCTAAATTGTCTCGGTCACGTCACGCGAGGATATTCCTAAAACTAAAGAAGCAAATAATATATCGGAGATGCATGTATATGATCGAAGATATCATGAGTTAGCTAGATAGATATACATTATATTATTCCAACCACAAAGTCTTTTTCCATGTTACCTAGCCTTTTTTTTTGAAAGTCCTGAATATGCACCTAGCTAACATTCAGTATATATACTCATCTCAAGCTCCGCGCCAAGCTATATACGATCATTTCCCCCGGCCCGGTCCTCTCCAAATTGCGACACCGTACCCCACGCATGCAAACACGCGACGCTAGCTCCAAAAGCAAATAATAATGACATTTGCATTGCATTGCATTGGAGGGCAGGCATGCATGCATATGCATGAATGTATGTATGTATGTAGAAGAAAGCTCTGGCTTGTATTGTACTGATGTAATACGGTACGATACGAGAAAGGGGCGCCTGGCAACGAGACCACGGGGATTTTGTTCACGTAGCGTCGTCGTCTCCCGTTGTCTAATAATAAAGTGCGTGCTAGGCGTTGTTTAGATACTCAAATTCACCCCCAAATTCCATTATGCAAAAAGAAGATTCTCCATCACATCAAAATGTCGGCACATATATGGAGTACTAAATGTAGATGAAATCAAAAAATAATTGCACAGTTTTGTTGTACTTTGCGAGATGAATATTTTAAGCCTAATTAATCAATATTTGGACAATTATTACCAAATAAAAACAAAATTGCTACAGTGTGACGGGATATTCACTATGCAGAATTTGAATCCTAAATTTGGGATCTAAACAAGGCCTAGGCCTCGTTTAGATGCTGAAAAAATTTCAACCCGATGAATAGTACCACTTTCGTCTTATTTGACAAATATTGTCCAATCGTGGACCAACTAGGCTCAAAAGATTCATCTCGTGATTTCTAACTAAACTGTGTAATTAGTTATTATTTTTACCTACATTTACTACTTCATGCATGGGTCCAAAGATTGATGTGATGGAGAGAGAGTGAAAAATTTCTAACTTTTCATGTGCATCTAAACAAGGCCCTAGAGTCCATTGGCGAGAGCACGAGCGGCTACATACACGACGCGCGAGAGACGCCAAAACACGCATATAAAAGTTGACGCGTCACTGCCCGATGGATCCATCCGATCCATCCATCAACGTACGACGGCTCACTGCCATTAGCCGTCAGCCATGCATGCATGCACGCGCGCGCTAGCTAGCTAGGGCCATGCACATCGTGACATCCATATTTATATCCTCGAGCCTCCATGACAATATTATATTGGTCGATAAATTATAGAGAAACTAGCCTATAGTTTAGTCTTTACATTATTTACCATGCATGCAATGCATGGCATATGGTCGTTGCTGGTCATCGATCGATCGCGTCCTGCAAGCCACGCATTAAAGCGGCCGTCCTGCAGTGCCTTACGTTGGTTGCACCGGTCGGCCGTGTGATCGTGTCACTATCCGGTGTCCATGCATGTGTGTGTACTACCGCGTAGGAGGCCAGTACGTATGCATGGTGCGCGCCGACGACGGAACGGCGGCCTAGCTGCTAGCTAGGATAGCTTGATTTGTCTGTTTGCATGATCATGATTGCAACCGAGATTGGCGATCGGGACCGGCCGGCCTGGCCTCTCCGGCCTCGATCGTCGTCTCTGCTCTCGATCTGGCTACCAACCATGCATTGCTAGCGTACGTACGCGCATGCTAGCCTGTACGCGGCTAGGGGACCGTGACTCCGTGACTGTACGTCTGCGTTCGTGATGTGGTCTCTGTCTATGCATGGCCAGCTATTCCTCCCTCCCTCTAGCCAGGGCCGAGCCGGCAAAATCCGGAGCACTGTTTCAAACTCTAGAAACAGATCTACCTGCTTAGAAAACTAGAATTAGAATAATGTATATGTTGTAATATATTATTCCTACATAGCAATGGATATATGAATAGTTATAGTATTAGTTTATATGAAGGACTACGTAGAATTGAAACTAAAAAAAGGAATTTATCTCGGTCACCACTCACTTGTTGGCCTTCAATTTAGAACACAGATTATCAAATTCATGGTCTCGTAGAAAATTTTGGCCAACCAGTGGTACATACTATATATTACTAATTTACTATAGCTAGTCATGTAAATGTTGCAGGCAGCGTTTGAACTCTGATTCTTCGAATAGTCAGTTAGCCAATCATTTTTTTAATTAACCGGTTAGGCAATCAATTTTTTAACCTGTTAGCCAATCATTTTTTTATGGTCTCAAGCGTTGGAAGTTAGGGCCCCTACAAAACTAAGGCCCTGTTCAGTCGCACCTCCTGCACACCCTTAGGCTCGGCCCTGCCTCTAGCTCGCTATATAGATCAATTTCGCTGGGTGTGATGGCAACAGCGAACCTCTACCGGCCGGCGGCAGCAGCGCCGGGAGCAAAGCTGCAGTGTCTAGCATCCCCAGGCCTCAGACCTCAGCTCGTGCGTGCATGTCATGCCCATCCATATGCAAACGGCGGCCGGATCGATGGGCTGTGTTATGTCGATGAACCGTCCAATCCAACCGGTGTGATGCATGCATGACATGCATGGGCAGGCTGTCAATCTGAAGTGCATACGTGCTTCTGGTAGTATTGGTGACGGTGGCGTGTGTGTCTTCATGCTTGAGGCCTCTAAATAGGGTGGTCACATGTTATTATGTATGTCGAACGATTCAGTGGTCAGTATATGAATTTTCAATACGAGTTTCATCCTACACTGCGATTATTCGTGTTTCTCTCCCTGCAGATAGGGAAACCCAGGTTTCATTATTCTTGTGCTTAATGATTAGTTTCACAAATCAAATCATACTTGAGGTCATGTAATATAACGCATACATACAAGCATTTAAAAGTTGTACCCAAAAATATACACGCACGAGTTAAACAGAAAGGAAAAGATTAACAAATCAAAACTGTTCTCCAACTTTGGGGGACTAGCACTACTACAGATTCAGTCATCAGTGCCGGCCATATCACTGCCGAAATTAGGACAACCGGCAGTGATGACCCTTCACTGCCGGTTCTAGGCTCTGACAACCAGAAAATAATTGGGGGGTGCGAGAACCGGCAGTGATGACAACTATCACTGTCGGTTTGTGCCTCCCGCCGGCAGTGATGATAACTCCACTTATCACTGCCGGTTCAAGCCAAGAACCGACAGTGATTTAATTCTATCACCGTCGGTTCTAGGATAGAACCGACAGTGATGAGCCTGACAACACAAAAAGGTTGTAGCCGTCATCTTCTTCCTCCACTCTTTTATCCCGAGAACAGAGGCGCGCGTTTGGGCCACTCCCTCCAATGTTGCGGTCACCCAAATCCGTGAAGCTACCACTTGGATTTGGAAGAATGGCTTGATCTTTTTGCTTTAAGGTTAGTAACCAGCCTCCATTCCTTCGATTTTGTTGCTTAATTAGCTTTGTTTTGATGGCTATAATGCTTGATTCTCATTCTTATTTCTCCATTCTTCTACATAGCACTTTTCTAATTCATGGCTATAATGCATTGTTAGTATGTGATGTTATAATTGGTTCTTAGGAGTAGAGTAGATTCTTTTACAATGTTGATGAGCAAATTAACCCATGTGTCACCAAACAATGCATTGTTTGGAGCAGTAGTGGCGGATCTACAGGGGGCTGGGTGGGCTCCAGCCCCCCTATTGACTTGATTTACTACTAGAAACACTGTAGCAAAAATCTCAAATCACCATTAAATCTTCATGCAAATCAACATCTCCATTGTTTTTAGCCCCCCCTTGATTATCATCCTGCATCCGCCACTGGTTTGGAGCTACATTGTTGTTCATGATCATGTCTCCAATTTTAGTATTTTTTTAAATTAATGTCTCTATTTTTATGTGGCATGGAGTAGAATAATTGTTCTACAATATTGTGCAATAATTATTTTTTATGGGGCTGCGATTTTTAATTTATATGGGCATTGTTTGGAGCTACATTGTTATTCATGATCATGTCTCCAAATTTAGTCTTTTTTTAAATTAGTGTCTCTATTTTTATGTTGCATGGAGTAGAATAATTGTTCTTCAATATTGTGCAATAATTGTTTGTTATTAAAACTTTTCTATGTTTCCTCTGCCCGGCCTATTTTACCTGTGCAGACATGGATCGAGGGTGGATGTACGATCTGTCATGTACAGACCAACGGTACTTGACGGGCATCGACGATTTCATCAAGCTCGCTAGAGCCAATGCTGGGGACTCACAGCCTGTATTCTGTCCATGCAAAGATTGCAAGAATACGAGAAAATGGGGCGACGTGGAGCATATACGATTGCACTTGATTACCAGGGGGTTCATGAGAGACTACACGATTTGGACTTTGCATGGGGAGGTTGGTCAAAATGTTGCACAAGAAAACAATGATGATGTGCCCATGCCTAGCGTATCCCTAAACACATTTCTGCCTATTGATGATTACCAATGCTACACAGTACCTGTGCCTACCAACGATAATGTGTTTAGGAATACATTAGTTGACGACACATAGGAAAATGATGGCATTTCACAGTTTCTAAATGATGTGCATGGCGGATTCCTTAGTGCTACACAGTTGAAAAAACTGGAGATCATGAGAAAGGATGCAAAAACACCATTGTATCCGACCTGCCCAATAAGCAAACTGGAAGCCAACATCATGCTATTAGAGTTCAAATCAACGAATGGATTGAGTGATAAAGGCTTCGATAGCTTGTTAGGTATACTACATAAACTGCTCCCGAAGGGTAGCGAGTTACCAGAAAAGACTTACCTGGCCAAGCAAATGATTTGCCCAATCGGCCTCGAGGTTGAGAAAATACATGCGTGTTCCAACGATTGCATATTGTACCGTGGAGAAAAATACAAAGACTTGGATGCGTGTCCCAAGTGTAAAGCTCCCCGATACAAGCAAGGGCCGTCAAATCAGGGAAGCAAGACCAGAGGAGGGCCCATAAAGGTCGTATGGTATTTTCCCATAGCTCCACGAGTGCATAGGTTGTTTGCAAATGCAAAGTCAGCCAAACTGTTGCGTTGGCACGGCAAAGAGCGTAAGAAAGATACAATGTTGAGGCACCCCGCCGACAGGTCGGACTGGAGGACTATCAACACTATGTTCTATAAGAACATCGGTGGAGAGGTAAGGCATCTTTGGATAGGTTTGAGCACAGATGGGATGAATCCGTTTGACCAGGTTAGAAGCAATCATAGCACTTGGCCAGTGACGCTATGTATATACAACCTTCCACCCTGGCTTTGTATGAAACGGTCATACATCCAGATGCCACTACTAATCCAAGGGCCAAAACAACCTGGTAATGATATCGATGTGCTTCTACAACCAGTGATCGATGAACTACTACAGATGTGGGAGACGGGTGTGAAGGATGTTTGGGATGAGTACAAAAAAGAACATGTCACGATAAAGGCTATACTTATCGCTACAATCACTGACCTGCCAGGGCGAGGTTGCTTGTCTGGAGAGAAGACAAAAGGATACACTGGGTGTGTCGAGTGCTTGGACGAGACTGATGCTATACATCTACCAGAAAACAAGAAGATGGTCTATATGGGACACCATAGGTTCCTACGAAGGGATCACCCTTACCGCAGGAATAGAAAAGATTTTAATGGGACTACTGAGAAACGTGGACCTTCAAAGTATCGAGACGGGAAACAGATACTTAAACAAGTAAGCAAACTCACAGATGTTGTCCTTGGGAAGGGGGAAGGTGCAGTACCAGCGCCAGCCGGTAGTATCTGGAAGAAAAAATCAATCTTTTGGGAACTACCTTATTGGCCACTTTTGAGTGTACGTCACTGTCTTGATCCAATGCACATAACTAAAAACGTGTGCGGTAACACACTTAACTGTTGATGAACATCGGGGGAACAACAAAGGATTCTCTCGCGACACGCTTGGACATGCAACACCTGGGCCTTAGGAAGGAGTTGCACCCAATAACTCCTGAGGATGGCCACTTGAAACTTTCGGTGGCATCATGGACACTGAAAAAGGAAGAAAAGGCCATGCTTATTTCTTTCTTCAATGATCTCAAAGTGCCAACTGGCTACTGTGCGAACCCGAAGAGGCTAGTTAACATGAGAGAACTTAAGTTTAACTATGGTTGTATGAAGGCCCATGACTGTCATGTCATTATGACTCAGCTGCTCCCAGCTGCCCTGCAAGGTATCCTCCCTGACAAGGTCCGTGCCCCAATCATAAAGTTGTGTTCGTTCTTCAACGCGATCTCTGAAAAGGTCATTGAAGGGGCCAAGCTAGACCAGCTGAAGCAGGAGATAACCGAGATTCTATGCAGGCTTGAGATGCATTTCCCACCGACTTACTTCGACATATCAGTGCATCTACTTGTTCATCTTGTGGACCAAATTAAAGCCCTTGGCCCAATGTACCTACACCAGATGTTTCCTTTCGAGAGGTTGATGAAAGTTTTCAGGCGGTATGTTAGGAATAGATTCAGACCAGAAGGGAGCATGGTAGAAGGATGGACAACGGAGGAGGCCATTGAGTTCTGCACATATTATATGGACATCAATCGGGTCGGAGTTCTAATATCTCGTCACGATGGAAGACTAGGGGGCAAACGAACGATAGGTGAGAAAGCTGTCAAAATAGTCGAAGTGGTTTCCTTCAGACAGGCACACTTCGCTGTTCTCCAGCAGGCCAACGGTGTGATGGCATACATTAATGAGCACAAGCAGTTACTGCAAAGTAAGCACATCGGTAGGTCACAGGCTTGGCTTGAGAAAAAACATAAGGAGGAATTCGGTGACTGGTTTCGACGCCGCAGGCTAGGAATGGTGACGGGATGTCAGCTAGATCTCTTAGCTCCCGGACCTTCGACTATGGTGATGATGTACCAAGGTTATGATATAAATGGTTTTACATTTTACACAAAAAAACAGGTTGGAAAGAGCACCAACCAAAATAGTGCTGTTCGTTTCGACGCCCACGATGAATATGGCACGGTGGAGGCAACATACTATGGTTTCATAGATGAGATATGGGAGCTAGACTATGGACGACAGTTGAAGGTCGCTCTTTTCCGTTGCTAGTGGGTCCGGCTAGATGAAATCAACACCGACAATGATGGGTTCACTACCGTTGATCTATCCAAGACTGCATACAGAGATGACCCCTTCGTCCTTGCAAAGGATGTTTTGCAAATCTTCTATGCAAGGGATAATAATACAAAGGGAAGACTACAAGTAGTCATGCAAGGCAAAAGGAAGATTGTCGGTGTTGAAGGAGTGACGGATGAAGAAGAGTACAAAGGTTATCAAGAAATGGCTCCTTTTGGGGCAGACATTACCCTACCTATCCTTGAAGAGGGCGACGAACCTGCTTACCTCCGGAGTGATCACGATGAGGCCATCATAGTTAGAATATCATAAACTATGTAATCCTTAATGAAATGTTGTTTTAGTAATTTGCATTGAATTTGAGATCATATGGAGTTGTAGAGATTGATGAGTTCTACCACTAGTATTTTGGAACTTTGTTGATATAACGGATGCCATGTTTCCAACAAAGTGACATAACTTTGTGTGAGACAGAGCACTTTATGAGCCATGCTTAATAAAACTTTCTCAAATTGAGAAATGACTAAAATAAAAGTTGTAGACATTCATGAGTTCCACAACTTTGTTGTTTACAACTTTTCCATTTGAGATCAATTGGGGACCCAAAATGTTTAAAAATAATCAATATCACTGCCGGTTCTAATAACCACCCGGCAGTGATGTCCCATATCACTGCCGGGTGGGGCAGTGATATGGGACATCACTGCCGGTTCTAATAACCACCCGGCAGTGATATGGGACATCACTGCCGGGTGGTTATTAGAACCGGCAGTGATATGGGACATCACTACCGGGTGGTTATTAGAACCGGCAGTGATATGGGACATCACTGCCGGTTCTAATAACCACCCGGCAGTGATGCGTGGGTTATATAAGGCGCTGGCGCGCTCCAAGGCCAGTGCACGACACTTTACGCGCTCGACGCTATTCGCCAATGCACGCCGCCGCCGCCCGACGCGCACTGCACGACGCCGTAGCCCGACGCCGCCCTTCACGACGCCGTCCCCTACCGCTTCCTCAACGCCGCCGTCCCCTACAGCTACGCCGACGCCGCCAGGAGCTCCTCCACGTCGTTGTTGAGCGCGCCACCCCTGCTTACTCGGTGAGTGCCCATAAGGTGTTCGATAGAATGCCCACCTCAATGTTGCCTTTGATTGCTAATAAAACTTGTGTGCTTTGGGTTCTTCTTACCTAAACATCAACAATATGTGGAAAATTGAAAGTAATCTTGATTACAATATACCAGTTTTATGTATTGTACCCTCATATGCCCCATGCCTCCTTGAAACAAAATGGACACAAGCTACTACTCAAGCTAGCCGTTCAGCATATGCCCCATGCCTCCTTGAAACAAAATGGACACAAGCTACTACTCAAGCTAGCAGTTCAGCACCAGTTAACTACATTTGATAAGCTTAAGGCCTTAAGCATTGCATAGCCACAAAAATGCTGGATAGTTGCATTAGTCTCATTCCAAATTGATCCAAACAAAAAGTATTTGTCAACAAACATATCCACAGAAAACAATTGCCACCTAACTACAGGCAACTCTGATCTTCTATGATAGGGAATACAAACAGAGCACACTGTGACATGACTAAAAGCTAAAACTGCTATGCAATCTTAGACCTACGACACAATGGTTCCTGCATGCCAATTACTTTTATACAAAGAATAGCACCACGGAAGCTTGAAAGTACAAACAGGAGGCAAAATGATACAGGTGGCAAGCTTCCATATTCTAATCATATATCATATAGGAAAAGAAGCTCTGTTTATTCCACACAAAACTAACCATAACTGACAGCAAGCTCTGAAAGCCAACACCATCCTTCCTCCTCCAGGAAGCGGATAACTAAGAGTAGATGGCCCATATCTGCCTTGTACTAGTTGCAACAGCTTGTATGCAATCCAATCGAGTGGTCAAGGTAGTTAGTTGAGATCCAGAGAACTAAATTTCACTCTTGCACACATTCAGTTAGCATACTACACCATAAATGTTTCACTGACCAAGTAAGGATACTAACAAAACAGTAGTAATTGCCTGTCGGCTCTGAGAGGCAAATAAGGTTTCTATTTTTTTAATTGCCTGTCGAAATGCATGTCCAGAAACATGACTCGTCATCACCAATTCACCACCCGTCGCCGAACTACTGATACCCCACAAGCAGAGAGCACTACGACAGGAGCGCCGCAGGATCCAACTAATGGTGGTGGTAACAATCAGGACGATTGGAGCCCTAGCCATTATCTGCAGTTAGACCAAGGAGACGAGGTAATAACTTAGGTCATACCTAATAACGCGATAGTAAGAAATCACGCTAGATAAGTTTGATGGGGACTTATTTATAAATTTTGAAGCAGGTTCCGCCGCAAGAGCCAAGTGGTGAGGGTACCAGCAGGACTAAGCGTGGTGCAACAAAGCTTCCTCAAACAAGTAAACATTGGCACATCTCTGAGTTCGACCAAGTAGGGGAGCCGGTGGAGCCTCTTACAGCATTAGGCCCATACAAGAGTGTCATCGGGGCACTTGTAAGAGACTTTATCCCGATCAAATATAGGAAATGGACTGGTCGTGAGGATGACCCATGGAGGGTTCCAGAAAGTAAGAAGGAGCTAGTTTGGAACAAGTTGAAAGGGTATTTCACTTTTCCTAATGACTATGACGAGGCGACAGTCAAGAAGAAGGCCAAGGAAATCATGGGTCGCTCGTTCAAGACTTTCAAGGGAACCTTGTACAAGTTAATCAAGGAGGACAGAGAACCGAATTTTGAGGGAGGTCAATACAACAAGCAGAGAGACTTCTGGGAGGAGTTCAAGGCTTACAAGCTATCCGAAGAGGCCAAGGCATCAAGCGAAAGAAATAGAGCAAACTCGCTTAAGGCAAAGGATCCTCATCGCCTAGGATCGCGTGGCTATGTAAGGAAGATTCCGGAATGGGAAATGGAAGTCCAGAAACTAGAGCAGCACGGCGTTAGGCCTCAGACAAGCGATTGGCAGCCCAGATCAGTAAACTACCTACTCGCAAGGGGGGCACAATACAATAATGACGGGAGCCTTAAGGCCAGTAGTGAACCCGTCAGCAATCTCCTCTAGAGGATTTCAACCTTAACTGAGGAAGTGAATAGAGGTAACCGCAAGTCCGATAGAGAAAATGACGTGCTCACACAAGCACTTGGAAACAAGGAGCACCCCGGTCGCACTAGAGGAGCCGGGAATGTTCCTTGGGTGAAAGCATTCGAAGGTGAATCTTCATCCTATAGGAGCCGGGCGAGGGCTAGAACGCAAAGAGAAGAAGAGCTCCAAAGGTTTCGAAAGGAAATCGAAGATAGCATGGAAGCACGGATAGATGCTCAAGTTGATGCACGAGTTATGTCAGCTATGCAATCCATGTGTTCGACACAACCGCAGCCTATCCTGACTTTGAATAGCCCAGTGCCCAAGGGTCGCAGTAGCTGTGGCTCAACCCCTATGCTTGACGAAGAAGAGGTCAATGCTCCTCATCCGGTGGACAACATCACTGGACCTATTAATGTCAGGTTGTACATCCGTCAGCAGTGGACAAAAGACAAGGTGGCGGTCGGACAAGCATTTCCAAGAGGAGACGGCATCATTCATGGCAAGCCAATGCCACCCGGGTATGCCAGGGTCAGCATTGATAAGATCTTGGATAAGAAGTACAATAAGATACACATTGATTTACCAGTGGAGGAAGATAGGCCGCGTCTTGTTTACAACTTGGGCACTCATGTGGCTTGGCGCAAACGCTTCATCAAGCTGGATGAGCAGCCATCTTCGGATGATGAGGATGACAGTGAATCATCGGCATCGCCGCCGCCAAGAGGTTTCTCTCCTCTACAAGATCCTCATTCTCCCTCTCCTGCCTCGAAAGAGAAGACACCTCCTCCACCGCCAAAGGAGAAAACACCTCATCTACCTCCTCCACCGCCAAAGGAGAAAACACCTCCTCTACCTCCTCCACCTCCTCCACAGCCAAAGGAGAAGACACCTCCTCCTCCTCCGCGAAAATCCAAAGTGCGATCAGGTTCGACCTCGCAACACAAGAGGTCATCAGTTTCGGTTGGTAATGCTCCCCAGACAAGTAAAAAGAAGGTGGATGCTAGCATTATGAGTAAGATGAAGGACCCGACTGTGGAGCCTCCAAGCAAGAAAGCCGTCGTTGCCTTCTTTAATCGAATAGCCAGTCTACCTAAGTGGAGACAACAGACCGAATTTGAAAGGCAACACAACAAAGAGAGTAATCAAATCAGAGCTAGAGAAATACACACCAAAGAATTGCTAGAGATACAGAACTTGGCCAACAACATGGGCATATCCATGGAGAGGGCCACTGAGTTGTATTACGGAACGAGAGATTTTGAAAAAGCCACGGTCACATACAAGTATTCAAGAGGCAATCCTTTGGTCACCACCGAACAAGAGTATAGAGATTTGCCAACATACATGCGATAGTTGCATGATTATTACTCCCTGGATACTGCCAACGGAGACTGTGTCGGTTTTGAAGTTTGCATGCCTCCCGGAATGGTTATTAATCATCCTGAAGAAACGGTGCATATTATTTATTATGAACACCTCTTTCAGCTCTTCCAACGGCGCTCACTCGATACGCAGATTTTGATGATATGGTCTATGTAAGTACCCTACCCTCACAACGTTATAATAAACTACGTGATTTGCATTTGAATATATCATATGTTTATTATGCAGGTGTATGGCAAAATGGTGCCTAAAGAAGCAATTGAGCAATATAGACTTCTTGGATCCCATATTTGTAAATGAGACAACATGCACCGCCCCTGGTGAAGATGACTATGTACCAACAAGTTTGAAGATTGAGTTTGAAAGGATGTTCAGAAACAACAAAACAAACGTACTCCTACCCTACAACTGCGAGTATGTGTTCTCGACCCTTATTTTAGTGTTTCTTTTCTTGATATGTCATTCAATAACATGGACTTTGTGATTGCAGCAACCATTTCATCCTCGTAGATATCTATCTTCAAGATTCACATATCGAGGTGTGGGACTCAAAGAAAAAGCCACTTTCTCTTATCGACCCCCTAGTCAAAGTGCTGAATAAGTAAGTGAACCCAATATCACAACACTTTCTAATCACATAGGATATTGTAATGTCCTCGGTCTTCACACTTCATTTACAATGTAACATAGAATGAAGGCATTACCGAATTGGAAAAATCTCGATAGCAAGATGCAAAAGCAATGGAGTGTCCCATTCAGTGTAAAGTATATGGAGGATCTCAAGACCCTAGATCAACCGATGGGGAACAACGAATGCGGGTTCTATGTGATGTGGGCAATGCTAAAATACTTTGGCGCAAAAACAAATAAGGGAGATGACATGGTACGTAGGCATCCCATTTCTATTGTTTTGTCTTACGTTTGTGCATCTCAATATCATCTTGCTTCAATTACAACGCAAAGCAAACAATCACAACCAGTTGCTAGATTATGAGATGAGAGGAATTCAAGAGGAGATAGCAAGGTTTGTGATGGACGAGATATTGACCAAGACAGGATCATTCTCCATTGCGAGGACTAAGAAGTACAAGGCGCAGTACGGAAGAGACCACATTGATAGGCTATTGTAATGCGACTCTTAATTCGATACTTAAAGTTTTTTTTTGAAACTTTTGTAATATAAATGTTGATGGGTTTGTATTGTCGCTGATCAACAACCACCTTCACATCGATATCAAATTGATCGATAGCAACCACCTCCACCTCCCTGACCTCCCACCCCACCACCTCCCCTCGAAATGAAAATAAAACAATTATTAAAATGCAAATTGTGAAAAGTATATCACTACCGGTTCAAAGAAAACCGGCAGTGATAATATAATCTACACAACCGGTTGGTTAAAACAACCGGCAGTGATGGCTCAAGTATCACTGCCGGTTTGTAACACGAACCGGCAGTGATACATGAGCTATCACTGCCGGTTTGGCATAACCGGCAGTGATGTGATCAGCTCATCACTGCTGAGTTGGTTATGGCGGTTCAAAATCCGCCAGTGAAGGGGGGTTTTGAACCGCCAGTGATGTCCTTCTCTGCTGTAGTGTAGTCACTTAATCAATCAGTCTGACACTGGCATCTCTTCCATAGGTCTTAAAAATGTCGTTTCCTACTCGGTAGACTCAGGCTTGTTTGGCATGACTCTGGCTCCAGCACCAGCAGTAGCTTCTGTGAAGGAGCTAGAGGAGCCATACTAAACAATTTATAAGGAGAAATCATTTTTTGATGAACAATAGAGGAGCCGGAGTTGTTTTTAGGCTAAACGCCAGAGCCACCAAAAGTGGCTCCTCCTCAAGTGCTCTGGCTCCTCCGAAGGAGCACTTTAGGAGGAGCCCTACGCCAAACAGGCCCTCACATGATAGTCACACAAGAAAGTGATACTTCACTCTAGCCACAATATGGGATTAAAATCATCAAGTTAATATTACAAATGCTCAATAGATTCAAGGGCACAATTAACAATCTACACTTCCACCTTTGAAACTACAGAGAAGATTCACCAAGTGTAATGGATCAACAACCTTCGATAATGAATAAGATTGATCATCTTTTTTGCAGCATCGGAATGGCTCGATAATGAATAATGGCTTCGATATATATATATATATATATATATATATATATTACCCTACAGCTGGCTACAAAATAACTTATTCTGTAGCCACTTTGAGTTACGATAATTGTTATGTTAATTTACGATATTATAGTAACTCCTTACTATAATATTTACTATAACATTATGGTAAATATCCTCATGTGTTATAGTAATTCAACTATCGTAAATATATACTGACATTGTCGTAAATTAGTATATAAAATTATTGTAAATGGAGGTGGCTATAGAATAACTTATTCTGTAGCTAGCTATGGAGTATACTCTCCCTATATAGAGCGAGAGAGAGGCCCTGGCTTATATGGGATCCGATCATTGTCCCCTGTTCTTGTAGGGAGCAATTCGATGGCATTTTTGGCAATCATGTTTTTGCCAATTAGGAAGGCTAAAGCTGAACCAAGGTGCCGCTTTTTTGCGTGGACTTTGTTCCACACGAAGGTCTCATATGGCTAACAACCTAATGAAATGAGGCTAGCCTAATGACCTAGGTTGCAAGCTTTGTAGAGCCAATTCTAAAACCGACACATCTTTGCAACTTTCTCCAAAGAAGTATTGGAGGTAATTCAAGAAATCGTTTGGCACGTCAGTGCTAAACTCAGTCAATATTATAAGATCATTTTATAAATACTGACACAAATGTTGAAGCAAATTTGACAAAAGCTATAAGATAATTCAATTTTGGTGTAACATTTGGAAGGAGAGGAATAGGAAGAACCTTTCAGCAGAATGTGTTACATCCGGGGCAAATCATTGTTTTGTGTAAAGATGTTCATCGGATCCACATGTATATGGCTCCATCTTCAACAATAACCTAGTCATTCTGTTCTTCACCCTGTTGTTTTGATCAAAACAATCCGAGTGCTATTTAGTTGTTTTCCCTTATATTTTTGCGGTTGATGTCTAGTTTAGCTTTTGCAACTGTTCTTTTTCTTTAAGTTCTGTTTGGTTCAATTTCTATAAAGTGCTTCTAGAGTTCTAGTGCAGAAAATCAGAAAAACAATAAACAAGTTGAATCAGAAGCTGCTTTTCTAGATACTGCTGCTTTCATGTAGCAAAATTTTCGACTTTCAACTTTCTGCTTTTTCCAAATGGATGGAAATAAAGAGACGTTTTATAGCTATTTCGAAGGAGATAAAGAGAGAGGGTAGATTTTATAGTTGTTTTAACCGAGTTTACAGTTTTTTCACAACAGATAAACTCACAGCAGCTTTTCTACAACTTATGATAGGTTTTTCACAATGTAGAACTGAACTAAACAGACGCTTGGTAGATTTAGAGACTAGACTGACCCGATGCTTGTAACTTTCCTTTTATCTTTTCTTGTGAAATATAAAATTGTGGCAAAACTCTTGTCGTCCCTTAAAGAAATGACAATCCCGGCTCATAAAGCCATAACTTTGTGGATTTTTATGGGTCGTATTTGTGCATGAATAATTGATGGTGAAAGGCCTTGATTCAAAAACTAAATGACCAACACAAACACTTATTCACAAGCAAAGAACAGAAGAAGTAACCAGATCGCTATCCGAGTAAAATCCAAGTCTGATTTATTTGGATGCTGGCGGTTAGCACGACACGTACTGTGGTAGCCCAGGCACTTGTCAAAGGTATGTCATGTGCTCCTCTGACACGGAGAAAGAGAGAGAAAAGATAAGACACACACAAACACAGGTTTCCTCAATTATTTATACCATGCATGTTGGAAAAAAAAATGTATCACATGTCTAGGTGTAAAATTGTAAGGTGTCATATCGGGTGTCACATGGGGTATCATATGGCGTGTTCGGATATTAATAAAAAATAAATTGCAGAATCTGTCAGTAAACCACGAGACGAATTTACTAAGACTAATTAATCCGTCATTAACATATGTGTTACTGTAGCACTTTATTGTCAAATCATAGATTAATTAGGCTTAAAAGATTCGTCTCGCAAATTACCTACGACCTGTGTAATTAGTTATCCTTTTGGAGTGGAACTAAACAAGGACTATGTCAGACTGCTTTGCTGCATCACAGTGTAAACTGCCTCGCAGCCGAAAGTTCAGACTGGCAAACCAGATAGATCATGATCAGATCAGGTAGCTGTTCAGCTTTGAAAAGACCAACACTTGTGCAGTGTTTACTGACTTTTATTTCTGCATACACAGGCACACAGCCAGTCAACTAGACTGAGCCGCATACAGACTCAACTTCATGTCTTCATCCTAGAATGCACTCGATGTGGAGTTGGTAAGACCCACCTGTCAGTGACTCAAGTGCAGGCACTACAACTACTGAAAAGCCTCGTCCGGGGGCTGTAAATTGCCGCAAATTGCTTCCGTTGGTGGTTGTGTTTGTAATGGAAAAGATGATGCCTGATTTCTCGCTGGGGATTCTCACTCTACCTGCACAAGTATTATATGACCTTCACTGAGTTCTTTTTTGTTGCCGGTGATGGTCCTTGCCTGATCCTGATCCTCCTCACGCGCTTCTTTGATGAATAACACATCTTTTCACACACCTTTTTCTCCCTTGCGCCTTCCACTTCTTTACAAACTTTTCCTCCCCTCTCAAACTGCCTACCTTGATGCACTGCATTTGGCACACTTGTCACAGCAACCGTCCATGGGGTGGGCAGCTGGCTGGAATGGATCTTTGCCAGCTTGATCCCATTCCTTGCACCAACCTATCAACCTATACATCGATATCATTGTTCTACTCTTGTGTGACATGCTAGGTTATGGTACAACAAATCATTAACTTGCTGCTGCGGGTTGCACATTTTGGTGGAGCAGCTGGCTAAAGGCTAGGCCCTGCCCACACTTCTTTCGAACAAATCATTGGTGATCAAATTCAAATATATAGATGGATGGATAGATGGTACTGGTAGCACACAATGTTCATTCCCTTTAGGATTTATAAAATGCATGTATCTGATCCTAGCTACCAATGGAAGAATCATTGCATTATGCTTGGGATCTACTTAATGGCCCATTCATACAGTGGGACCCAAAATAAAGGGGGGGGGAGAGAGAGAGAGAGAGAGAGAGAGAGAGAGAAGGTTTAAGAAAATGTGAGCTTATGATTGGGGAGCTCATAGAGGTGTGGTTGGTGATGTACCTGTTGTATTCTAGGCATGGATTATTATTGTACAGGGCTCTCATCATTGGGATACTTTTGATGACATGGATGTTTGGGTGCTTGGTCCCCTCCCAAAACAAGGTCTTTAGCATAACTTTGTTAATTATTAAGTATGAGGCTGGCTATCAATTTCTTGACAGAGTAGAATAATGTCTGAGGATGAAATAAAGTTGATATATACTCCTAGCTTGTACAACTACTCCATGCAAGTACAGGTTGTGTGATACAACAATGATCTTTCTTTCCATCCACAAAGTAGAGCAGCAGGAGTTTTCAAGTTCCTTTATTTTTTTGGGATATATATCTTCACGTCACTGCAATTTTGCTTGATCCTTAATCTTTCCTGAGGCGCATCATACCAGTTCATAGTTAGTGGGAAGGTGAACTAGAATAAATAGGTGTAGCCCGGTTGAATTCAGAGTCCCCTGACACGGTTTAAATTACATATATGGTTTTTCAACCTGTGTAAAGCCTTTTTTTTTTCTTTTGCCTGAGTGCGAATTATGAATGTGGCCACTCTTGAGATAGACTGATGGAAAGTACCTTTCTTTCATGTCCAATGTGCTGAGGATGACAGATCATATGTCAAGTACCTGTCTTTCATGTCCAATTCAGTTAACCTTTAGTAATTGAAAATGACTACACATGATCTGGATCTTCCAGTTGCTATCCTTTTCCCAGGAACCATATTACAGATGGATCAGATCCCATGGCACATATAAACCACAAACTGAGCGAGAGGAATGACGCATCTACAGCCAAGAAACTGATATCTGAACTGGACCGGAATAGTCTGGAGACAGGTGGTTCGGATGGCTACTTCTAAACCAGGACAGATAGGGCAACTTATCAAAAAAAAAGGAACAGATAGGGCAAGTTCTGTCCAAATCTACATTCCGGTAAATTCGGTCAAGAAAGAAACATCACAGCCTCACGGTTAGAATAAAAGCATAAGAAATTCGGTTGCAGATCGAGAATACCAACCTTCCCAGCTAGATCCA
Source organism: Saccharum spontaneum (assembly GCA_022457205.1). Classification (NCBI taxonomy): domain Eukaryota; kingdom Viridiplantae; phylum Streptophyta; class Magnoliopsida; order Poales; family Poaceae; genus Saccharum; species Saccharum spontaneum. Next base: position 40,433,761 of record CM039598.1, on the reverse strand, counting down.
ACAACTTTCATAATTCAACTACTTTTACCCAAAATTGCATACCACTTCAAGTTTGTATGATTCTGATCCCAGCTAAAATAGGCACTTGCTAGAACCAAACACTGTAGTTCCTCATCTAGAACCAGTGAAACTATGTTATCAGATGCAACCAAACAATCTGGCAGTAAGCAGCAACAACACGCATATGCAGAGAGCCATTCAAGCAACAGGCATTGTAATCAAGCATGAAACATGCCACATGAGTACACAGGCATGATGATATAGATGGAATCGTTGCTTCACAGCTAGAACATAACCTTCTCGATTCATTTGCCCCCAACCACTGCTACTAAATTTGACAAAAGGGTAAAGGGACGACAAAGCAAATCCTTCACCCCCAAAAGCATGGAGAAACCATTCAGACTTCAGCTTTAAATTGTTGGTGCATAATACAGTCGCGGTTGCTGCTCGATACAATTCCTAAACATCTGGGTTAAGTCAACTTGCCTTTTTCACATGGCTATAAATCTAAAAGTAGCTACATGTTCAATGCTGAGTGGGTACAAGGATTAATGAACCAAGTCGAGTTGGTAGTTAGGCAGCTGAGCGCTTCAGTTTGCAGGTGGTGGTGGGATATCCTCGATGACACCTTTGCCATCAGCCACATCAAAATAGAAGAAATTCTTGACTGGATCACCCTTGCAGGATATTGATTTAATCACCTCCTATTAGGTACAAGGTGAAGCTGTAAGCACAATGCTAACACAAAAAGAGGAGGTACAGCAATGCTGCGGCTTTTACAATTAAACATTCAATTGAAGAAATCAAGTACTGGTTTGGAAAGCTAATCATTCAACACTAAAGCTTTCAATATCTCAGAATGAAAATTCAGACAGGTTTCCAAAGTCCCATGTGTTGTCCTCGTTAATTGGGCTTTGGAACAACCAAGAGTTATTATCCAAGACTATGAATTATGTACATGTTCAACACAATTTTCAACATGTTTAATCGGCCCTGTAAGTGCCTTTCATCAATAGTTACGCCAAACATGTTAGATTTTGTGGCACTTGAACTAATCTTGTTATCTTTCAGTGTAACTAAGCTTGTTCAGAAATGTTTAACTCTATAGTCGGATTTGCTGATTAAAGATCATAAATAGACCTCTGCCCATACACATACCAGGAGCCAGAAAATATCTACACAGATCAACAGAAGATGCTTCAAGTTCTCTATGTCATTGACTGAAAAAAGCATAGTAACTCAAGATCACTGTTCTTTTCTAACTGAGGCAGTTCCATATTTTAGTTGTTATCCAGTGTTCAGTCGTTCACAAGCCAAACAAACAACAAACAGAAGATAAATATATGTGAGAGCCATGGTTCATAAGAAAAGGAGGTATATTATGCAGAGAAATACTATAAGCACAGAAACAGCAGTTCATAGATTGAAGTATAGAACCTACCTGACCAAGAATACCACCTAGGATAGCACATACAGGAGGATGTTCCTTCTTTCCTGCTGCTAGCAGTCGTTCCACAAGAGTTGTAGGAATACGAGACTCATTCAAAGACTGCAGTTAACAATAACATGTAAAAATCGGAAGGAATATGAGCTAAATTAAGACAGAAAAAAACTTCAATACCATTTTATCACACATATCCTTCCTCCGAGCCAAAACTGCATGCATATCAGAAAGTGTTGTTTCGCCAGGGCTGCGCCGTTCAGATAATTCATAATCCTCCAGTACTGCAAAATGATAAATTGTTGTTTCGCCAGGGTTTATGAATCAAAGACATAATTGAACTCAGCACTTTCCAAGTTCCATAATTTGGGGAGTATAAACTAAAACATGGATTTTTCTTTTTCGCAGCGCTGTCTTAAATTTTGTAAACCTCACCTCTCATGGCAAAGTATAATTTTGATGTCTTCTTCGGAAGATTATTCCAAGGTACAGAGATAGCTTCCTGTAAGGACAAATAAATGCACTTATTGTGTTTAATTGAACAAAATTGTAATGCATTTCCCAATTAAAGCATCCAAAATGGTAAGATGCAGATTTCTGGAAACAAATCATACATGACTCTTCTGATAGCACTATACATTGAGTTATGATGTTTAAACAAATATGCCATTAGGCACTGCCAGTTAATGGATTTGTCATAGACAAGGTGACATTTAGGTAGAGGCAACTTATTGCCCAAAAAAGGTATGTTCAAATTAAAGTATCCACAATAGAATTAAAGGTGAACTGAAAATCGATGAACAGCACTCTTTTTTTATTTTTCATCACCACAACTAAATAAAGTAAATCTAATTGTATTATTACAGAAAGTAATGGCACACCATTCACATTCAAATAGAGACGTAATTCAAATTGCTTCATTCTATAGCATAACCTGTATCAGTTGCATCACATCTATTTCACAGCAAATGTTGCAGCCAAAAAAACACTATATTCAGCAGTGCAAAACATGAAGAAGGTATGTTTTAAGTCAAAATAATTCTATCAAGCTTTAAAAGTCACTGTAAACCTAAGTCATCTACCTGAAGACTAGGATATGTCAACTCCTGTTGTTCAGTTGCTCCTCCAGGCTTTTTCTGAAAACACAAAATGAGGACAGCTTCAGGAAGGTACTTTCAGAAGAAAATTTATAATCACAAAAAATAAATAGTAACAGAACATAGAGGGTTCTCAAACAAACATGACTACAAAGGACAAGAAACTCTTTCACCATGTGACTGAATCTAAAGAATTGCATCAAAGGTTTGATGTGAGACTGCTGCCTTCCCCAACTTGCTAGGGACTAAAAGGCTTTGTTGTTGTTGTTGTTATTTTTGTTTTTCGATGTGAGACTGTTCCATGGTTTAAGCACAACATGCCAGGTTTTTCTGTATCTCTTCCCTGTGGACAGGGGAATGAAATAGCAGTAGGACTTGGAATATGACAATCCATGAGAAGGCACATAACTAAAAGTTGCACCACAAAATCACCAGGATTTCCCATGATTTCGAGTATTTGCAATGCAACAAGGCAATCAAGGAAAACAGTAGTATTCCTCACATTTTTATGACACTTTTTTTTTCTGTGGAAACACATGGAAGGGAAACAATGATAAGTTTAACTGCATTATGAACATTTATAGTTTTGAAGAAAATGAACAAATATTATGGGCAGAACATAGCTCAATTGCAAGCGGCTGCACAGGGATATGCTTAGGTCATAAAGGTATACCTGCTCCTAGTTATGAACATTGAAAATACTACTTCAACTGCTATTTGACAGATTTGTAGAATCAGTATTAAACATGTTCCAGTGTGCAGCATACCTGAACATAGCTATGCTTCTGTAAATCAACAAATATCTCGCCACATGAATCCTTGCAATCTATAGTATAAAATGCAATGTGTTTGCTTCTCTTTCGGCAGTTTTCATTAATAAACAACTGAAAAAAAATACAAAAACACCATGAGCATGACAAAACACCATGAGCATGACAAACTTCCTGTAGAGTCACTGAAGTGACACCATAAAAAGTAGAATTACTATTTCCAGAGAAGAATATGCACCTTTGTTTTAAGAGATGCACGGCTAAGTACAACAATGTCAAACTTGTCAAGGAATTCTCCATCAATCAGTGATGGATCACCTGAAGGAAACAACAAATTAGAGATACTTCCAAGCATCAAATCCGTTAAGAATCTTAGCAATATAATAATATGGTAACAGCTTGTACTACTGTACCTATCAGAAAATCTCAAGGAGAATTACGCTTCTAGAATTCTGAAACAACTACGCAGCTTAGTACTAAGAAAACATCATATAGTCACTAAAGATTTTTTTTCTTAGAAGAATTTCTTAACCACCATCAGCTCAAAAATACATATTGAAAAAAGCAGCTCCCCTTAGTATAAGAAAGTAGGATCACAACAATTCAAGAATGGAAAGAAGAGATCCTTCTTAGCTGAGATTGAAACTAGCAAGAAGTTTAGACTCAAACTTACCCTTTTCAACAGAAACTCGAACCATAGGATTGAAATCTATCAGAGACTCGCAGCAAACTTCGGCTCGAGATCTACCACCATATATGCTCTCATCAGAAGGAATTAGGAAATTTGCATTCAGATCATATTCTGTGACTACATGATCATCCATCAAGGATAAACTTCCAACTCCAGCTAGAACAATATTCTTGCAGAACTACACCGTAGGAAAGAAACCACCACTGTGAGTACATGATATGATGCTTTCATTAAATACCAAACAAAAAGTTTTAAGTGCTCAACGCAGTCCAAACTCACACTTTAAATCAATATATATAAGTTTTGTACGCTGCTGTTATATTGTCATTTATATTTAACACATTCTCTGTGAACACAATGATCTTGCTGTGATGGCTTAAACTTAGTGTCATCTTTTAGCCATAAATAATATCAGAATAACACGGAGCAACTCCATGTTTAAACCACAAATAAAATAACAGCACAAACTGTTGAAATATATCCATATCTTGACAGTTTAAGGACCCATTTGGATTAGATAGAGATTGTCAAAAGCTGGATTGTGGATTGTAAAATCTGGGGTGCTGTTTGGATACCTGGACTGTGAGGGGGCTCAATTGCTGGTTTTGGATGTCAATAGTCTTTAACACCATCTCCCTCACACCCCTCTGTCTCTCTCACTCTGACCCTTTCCTCCTTTCCCCAAATCGGCACCCCTCACAACTCTCCACCCACGCAATCGCAAACACCATGGATGACAACTCCAACAGCTCCTGCTCCACCCTGTTTGCCAGTGTACCACCCAGCTCCGGCGCCGAGCACGACCCGAGATTAAGCTTGCAGTGGAAAGGGTTGGGGTGCCGGGCTTCTTGGGGTTGTGGTGGTGGTCGCCCCCACTGCGGAAGCAGGAAACCTTCTGCTAGGGTTGGCCTGGACACGTGGCTGCTTCTTGTCTTCCCCAGTGGAAAGGGATGGGTATTGGGGCAGCGAGAGGGCTCGCAGCAGAGCTAGCGCAAGGCGGCGAGCGCCGCACCACTGAGGACTGTCGTGATAGAAGTTAGGAGGTGAAAGGATGTCAGCACCAGGCTTGCACGATGCAGCGCGTCACAGTCAGTTGCAACCACACTAGAGGAGTTCAATATGAGAGGGCAGTGCTGTGTTTTCAGCATGCACAAGCTGCTAAAAGCTAGGGGAGGCTGCTTGTGGGACTGAAAATCTGAGCTAGAGATTGATAAAAGCAGTATCCATAAGCAAACCATCTCTAGCTGATCCAAACAGACCCTAAGTAGCTTCCAGAACTTAGTTCTCAATAAGCATTTAAGTACTTAAGATATTAATATATTATTAATTCTAAAAGAAATATAACAAGGAGGCAATAAAGTATATGTTTCAACTCAAAAAATATATATGTGGAGAACAGAGATTCTGTAACTGAAATTCTACACAAACTATAAGAATAACCAAAGAGAAATAAAATCAACAGGTGAGACAAACAAAAGCTAACCGGTAGTGCCTAATAGATGGAATAACTATCAGTATCTTTTTTACAGATAAGATCAGAATTCACGTGGGAAATGTAATTCTGACAAACAGCACAAACATTGTTACATAATATTAGTCATAAATTTCAAGAACAAATTATAACTAAGGAATAACTAAATTTGGGGTTGCACTATAAATAGTAGCACAAAAAATTATTATACTACACTAAACTCTAATCGCTACTCACTGGAGTAGCAGAAAACATTAAACACTAGTCGCTACTCGCTAGAGTAGCAGAAACGTACCTCGATGGTGGTTCCGTTCATGCCGCACACAAGCACGTGCGCCTTACTTAGTCTGTTCCAGGAAACACAGATGTAGTAACAGTTAGCTCAGAAAGATGCGATGCATGACGAAAACGACTTGGGAAATAAATTGGGGGAGGTCCAACAATTTCACACCAAAATTCAAGCTTTGGATCTATAATCTATAATTTATAATAATCAAAAACAAAAAACATGGTACACTACACATCCGAAATAAATAGAATATAATAAATAAACTACCCAAAAGATGGCAACTTTTAGCGACAATAACCGACGCCGTGCTCCAAATAAAGATGAAGAAAAATAGAGCAAAAATTAGTAAAACCGAAACAAAAGAAGCAGGAGTTGGGGAACAAACAAGAAAGGGCAAAGGCGAGGTAGGTCTCTGGCGGCTGCACACCTCTTCTGGGCATCGACGCCCCAGACGCGGATCTGGCGGTCGTAGAGCGCCGTCTCCTGCGCCGTGAGCTCCCCCTCCGCGCCGCCCGCGCCCGCGCCGCCGCCTTCCATCGCCGCTAGCGCCCGGATCCCTAGCCTGAGATGCCAATCCGGGTTAGCCGCCGAGAGAAAGGGGGAAGGGGATAGCGGACGAGGGTTTTGCAAGATGGAAATTTTCCCTCTTGCCCTTTTGACTTCGGAGAGGCGACCAACCCAACGGGTTCTCTCAATTGTCAAAAAAATAAAACCCAACGGGTTCTCTGGCCAAGTGTGTCATCGAGCCATCCGTCGTGGACGAAAGGAAGAACGAACGGTCCAGATTTACTCTACGGAAGCTTAGACGGGTTCTTTGAACAACTGCGTCATCGAGAGCCATCCGTCGTGGACGAAAGGAAGAACGAACAGTCCAGATTTAGGGTGTGTTTAGATGGTGAAAAAGTTTGGGTTCGGCTACTGTAGCACTTTTTGTTGTTATTTGGCAAAATTTATTCAATCATAGACTAACTAGACTCAAAAGATTCGTCTCGACATTTACAGACAAACTGTGTAATTAGTTTTTTCTTTCGTCTACATTTAGTACTCCATGCATGTGTCGCAAGATTTGATGTGACAGGTACTGTAGCACTTTTTGGGTTTGCTTTTTGGGTGGGAGCTCCAACTAAACAGGCTCTTACTCTATAGAAGCTTAGGCGTTTATTAATATAATAAGGTCTTCAAAAATATTTAAGGGTAAAACTAGAAATTTATATCAACAGGGTAATTGGGGTCTTTTCTTTATAATCCTATGTACAAAGTATTTCAAAAGAGGGATTTACCATTCTTACATGGTATAATTATACTCCGTAGAAGGATTAGCAAATTTTATTGGATTAGTTGTCCCTGTCTAAAAAAAAAGTGAAGCCAGAAAAGCCACTTATTACGACTTCGACTTCTAGGCAAAAATGACTTTGGTTTCAATGTTTTCAGGTTTGGTTTTGGCTTTAGAAACTATTATTTTTGTGTTTTATATGTTTGGCAACACTTTTAGTTTAAGTCAACGAAGAAACTCCAACAAAAACTCTAGCAAAGAGAACCTAATTAACAATTGTAATGCAGAATCACGGATGATCGGAGTCTAGTTTTGACTCGGGATTTGCCAACAATTACCGTTTTCTAGAAATGTGCTTTTTCAATCTTGCCAAAAATCGTTTATTGTTAGATTGTTTTGGCAACTCCTAGAGATGCTCTTCCACATTACACATCACACATAAGATTCATGAGAAATTCCCATCTTTGAAACATGACGAAATAGATTCTTGATACAAAATGCCCAAGTCAAAACTAGACTCCGATCAATGGGAAACATATTATAAGAAAAGGATGCTAACTTTGTGACAAAATGCTTGAGTTGGGAATTTTGGGGGAAGAACAAAAATTTGATCGATGCAGGTTGCAGGCGTACCTACGGAAGAAACATATCAAATCGGCCACAAACTTGGGCAGATGATCCATCACGGAAAGACTTTACCGACTGCTGGCACAGAACAGTGTTGTAGTTCGTGTAAGGGTCCCATGGAAACGAGCATCTACGCAGCTCTATTTATGTGTGTTATGTGTGTGTAGTTACACAAGAAACAGATACTAGATAGAAGGAGAAGCATTTTTCATCCGTCCCTTCATTTGCATCGAGTGCTCTCTTGGGATTCTCGAGTGAATGAATAATGAATTTGACTGAATGCTTTGCACTGTGTCTATCCATTTGATGAAAACGGAAAAGGGGTATTTACTGCGTGTTGCACACTCGAGATCTCAAGGGATTCGAAATGTATTCCAGGTGATGCAAGCATTGTCAATAAAAAAAAGAGCATTCAAGCATTATGATGATGTAATCATACCTTTTTTTATTGCCTCAATCTTAAAGTACAAGTTGTAGTATCTGAACTCACGCACTTAACACACACCATACGCATGCAACCTACTCACTCACACCCCTAAGTGCGCAAGCTAGATCTATATCCTATACCTAGGCTATGAACCACGGCTGAGAGAGGCAACATAGATTATTTAGGAAATCACTGTTCCCGGTGGGAAAATCTGCGTCGAGCAAGACTCGAACACAGGACCAGTGGCTTCCACAGCTGGAGGCCAACCAACCGAGCTACGGCTCGGTCCCCAATCATACCTTTTTTTTACATCAGATGATGTAATCATACCTTAGCTTCTGTTCGTTGTTTTGAGGAAATTTTGCGACGCGATGCAACATAACTGATGTGGTGTGGAAATGTTTGTGGGCTTTAGGCCCATTGTTGGCCCGCTGCTGCTCTAACCGCCGAACAAAGCCCAAATCAAACAATTTTGCTATTCGTATAATAAAAGGAAAACCTTTTGCTATATATGCTTATAATAACATTTTGCTATATACTCTTTCGGGTCCCACAAACCAGTTTATATACAATCCGCAGCTAATTAAACATACATATTGTTTTGGTTACTGACATACTCCTACTTATGGAGTTAGAGGTCGCGATTCAATTTTATTAATTCCATGCACAACCCAAATTTTTGTGTAGGTAGTTTTTTTTCCTTTTTGCAATTGTGTAGCGCCCTCCTTGTCCATCTACCTTCCTCCCAATCAATGAATTGATCACGCAGTCTTGATAACCACAGGTGATGAGGATTTTATAGATATATAAAACCACCATTTGGAAGGGCTCTTCTACTGCTTTGGTAGGGATTTTGTAGATATATATAAAGCCTCCATTCGGTAGGGCTCTTCTCTGGGTCTGGCAGAGAAGCCCTATCAAACGGACGGTTTAATAGGAATAATGGTTTAGAGCTGTATATTAGTGAAAAAAAAGAAGGAATCGAAGCTAAGAGTTCACCGACCATGATATACAGATTTTAAGAGGAGCAACAAAACAACTCCGGCTCCTCTAAAGGAGCCCTACGAAACAAAGCCCTAAGGGTTCACCCACCATGGTATACTGATTTTCGTATCTAGTAGTACCGCCTACCAGTACTTTACATGTTAGAGCAATCGTATATAAGTTGTTTATTATAGGAGAAGCCTCTTAGACCTTTTCAGCACTTTGTGGCACTATTTTAGCAGATTTAGTGCATCACCATCATATCTACATTCTCTTTTTTCTAAAAATTTGCTATAGGGAATTGATAAAACAGACCTAGAGTGGGGAATTTTTTTATTTTTAGTCCAAATTTGAAACAAATTTTAAATTTAACCCGGGTTTAAAAAATTTTTAAATCTAACCCGTTTGGCCCCGCCACCATGCATGGCGGGGCAAATGCACTGAACCCCGCCATGCATGGTGGCGGGGTGCAGGTCCCACGTGGCACGCTGCAGGCCAGCGTGGAAAGGAGTACCCCGCCACAGTGGCGGAGCTGAGACGAAAATTTAGGTGGGGCGAACTAAGAACATAATTTTTTTAATGACATCATGGGTGTGTTTAGATGGGGTGAGTTGGGGTGAAAAGTTACTGTAGCACTTTTCGTTGTTATTTGGTAAAATTTGTCCAATCATGGATTAATTAGACTCAAAAGATTCGTCTCGAACTTTACAGACAAACTATGTAATTAGTTTGTTTTTTTACCTACATTTAATATTTCATGCATGCGTTTAAAGATTTGATGTGATGGGTGGAAGAGGAAATATTTTGGGTTGCTGTAGTAAGTGAACGCGGCCCATATGGATGCACATGAATATCCAATATACGGTAAATTCAAAGATTCATTGAAAATGATACTTTTCATTAGAAGATAAGCAGTCAATAGCACCTTAATATAATATAGTAATCCAACAAACACCAAATTAAACAAGAGTCTAAAATCTAACTATCCAAGAGCTAAAATACCTGTAAATTTGAAGAACAAATGAGCATGTGTTAATAAATTAAAACAGCACACAGCAACGAGGAGACATACCACGGACACTGGACTACTTATCTACTAGTATTAAAGAACAACTAATAATTCTAGGTGGCCTAGGCTAGTCAACAGCACGCAGCAGCAGCAAAGTAGGCAGCCAGCAAGGGGCGCCGGCGGCCGGCAGCTAGCAGCAGGCCCTGCGCCTGCGATGAGCGCCTGAGCCCTGAGCGTCAACCAACAGCTAGCAGGGGGCGCCGGCGGCCGGCAGCTAGCATCAAGCCAACAAGGGCCCAGCCGCCAAGGGGCGTCGGTAGTCGGCCGGTGGCACCACGGCAGGGGTTCCGGTTATCGGCGGGCTGCAGCTAGGGCGTCGAGCGGCGGCTTCGAGGAATTGGGGATCGAGACACGACTCACACGAGGGTCGACAGACGAGAGGTCGAGAGCTAGGGCCGGCGGCCGGTGACTTTTGATGCGGTGGAATCTTGCTTTGCCTTTGCTGGGCTGATGGAGTAACGGGCTCGCCTTTGGCCTACGCTCGTGTTTCATACTCGCATCCCCTTCCAAAATCGCGTTGCAGAAGACATGTGGCCGGCCGAACGCTGCTCGCTCGACGCCAGGTGAGCTGAGGACTGAGGAAGAAGGGAGTGGTAGTAGGAACTTCCCGCCGGCGGTAGGTGGGGCAGCTGCCCCACCCTGCCTCATGGGGAGCTCCGCCTATGCCCCGCCATGATGCATGGCGGGGTACAACCCCGGCCATTTAAAAGCCTGGGCACTTCTTGTTTTTGGCCATTCATCCATTTCATTTCCCGCAGCGTCCCTCTCTGCCCCAGGACCGAGCTCCCCTCCCCTCAGCGGCCTTCTCCGGCGTCCCTCCCTCCTAGGGCCCCTCCCCATCGGGTACCGGCCCATCGTCGGACCTTGTTCCGGCCACCCCTTCTCTGCGTGCATCGTTGTAGTATGTTTGATTAATGTAGTTAGTAAAGTTATATTAGTTTTTATCGTATTGATATTGTACATTATATAAGTGAAATGTGTTTTGTGTTGAAATCATTTCGTGTTATTAGATGGAGGACTCGTATCGTGAGTCGATTTGGAGGAAAAAGGGTCGTCCTAGAGAGATGTACCCTGACGTGTCTTGCAAGGATACGCCCGTTCCTCCCGAGGAACCTTTCCCTAACTGTGACTGTGGTCATCCGACACACGTGGGCCAATCGAGACATCCGGATACTGCGGCTCGTTGCTTCTACACATGTTATAGTTGTAGCATAAGTAATTGTGCCCTTTGTTGTTCTTATTGGTTTCTGATGTTGTATTCGCGATGAGATAATTGAAACTTTTTTATAGCCCTACTTCCGGTGCTTTTTCTTCCAATGGATCGACGGCCCGGACAAGTTTGACCCAAGGATTCTCCTTTTCTACCCCGGCATTGATCATTGCAAGCGTGAGGTGTTTACTCGCTGGGTTCCGCCCCCTCCTAACCCTCCTCCTATGACGGAGGAAGAGAAGGCCGTAGCATTGGCATGGCGGCTCGAGGATCCTCCAAAGTGCCTTTGCGGAGAGCAAGCCATGATAAACCCACGCAATGAACAAGAGTTCATTTGTCCTCTACGACATGAGGTAAGGTTTGAGTGAACCTTGGAATGTCATGTCCTATATGTGTGTTTTACTGTTTTGATTTTGTAGGATCATGATTTTCCAAAGTGCCGTTTCAAGGAATGGATCTATGGTCCAAAGAGCCATTGGCCGGAGCCGGAGAAGAATGAGGAGGTGCCAGACTGGAAGAAGAGGAGGAGGTCTATTGCGCCTCCTGTGATGTGTAAATGTGGTGTTGAAGCTAGCTACAGCCTTGTCCCTTCAGGCCTTGGTATTGGGCACTTCTGTGGCCACATGATCGATTATGACGAGGTTTGCTAGGACTGTTGACACTTAGTGCTAATATTTTATTTTGTTTACTTTGGTACGCTAACTCTGTATTCATCTATTTGTTGCAACAGAGCACTCAGAAATGCAACTGGGAATCATATGATGATGTGTATAAGTTCAAGGATGAGTATAAGACAATGGTAGCACTTCGCAAGATGAGAGGATATCCTGCAAGCTACGTCACTGATTTCGTTAAGAACCATAAGAAGAAAATGCTACGACGGGCCCAAGACCTACGTGTTCGTAACCCGGAGAGTATTGCGTGGAAGAAGTGGTACGAGCAAAAGAAAAAGGATGTAGAGGAGTACCAGGCACGGAAGGCTGAAGAGGATGCAAGGAAGGCTGCAGAGGAGGCTGCGAGAGCAGAGATGCAAGGCTTGAACGATACTATTGACTCATTATGTTTGAGTGAGTCATTGCGTTTTTGGAAAGTCAATCTTCTTTGTTTGAATGTTAATAAATTCATTGCAAAGATCCTGTTAATTGTTTGCATTTTGTACTTGCAGAGATTGGATGCACCGGCGACTGGCAAGCAGATGTGGCTCGTGCTAGGTACACGGAGAATAGGACAGTAAAGCGGGACGCAGGAGTTGGTGGCACCGCAAGCTGTCCGATTGTGGTTGAAGAGGAGGCCGAGCCGGAGGAAGACGACGACACCGGGAGGATAGGCGAGCTCATTCGTCTAACCGAAGAATTAGGCTACCCTCAGGACGAGGATGCCTACGACATGGGAAGGATAGCCGAGCTACTTTGTCTTGCAGAGGAGTTAGGACCGATGCCCGAGGAGGATGTTGAAGTAGAGGAGGGTCAGGCAGCGTACCACAGCCATAAGACACCGCTGTTCGACGCATGGGGGCCAACAGACATGACCGAAGAAGAGGCCGAGTTGTACTCTCAGGCCGCGGACGAGGCGGAGGTGGCTTACTACCGGCGTCAGGCCTCTCAAGCCAAGGCAGTCGAGGCCAGCAAGGGTAAGGAGGTTGTAGTGGAGGATTCAGAGTCCGAAGACGAGTTGCTTACGCAGTGGTGCACGCAATTTGATTGACGTAAAGTGTCATTGTAATAATTTGCATTGTCACGTCTTCACGTTGTCGTTGTTAGTGTTTGTCGTTTGTAGTGGCTTAGAAACTTTGTGTGGTGTAGTTTGTCAGTGTTGTACTTTGAAACATGTCATTGTAATAATTTTCATTATCACATCTTCATTCGTTTCATTTGTTGGTCCACTCACTAAGATTGTTGTGTGGTTTATCCGTGCAGTTTATAAATGCAATTTCTTAGTGCAGTTCCTGCATGGCCGTAGTTTCAGGGCCACCCCGCCATGGGTGGGGGCGGGTTAGGGGTACCCCGGTGGCCCTGAAACTGCGGCCACGCAAGAACTATGCCTTCATTTTGCGTCAACTGAGCGTGATAAATGCAGACATGCCATGTTGAGTCATTTACAGCAAGTTTACAGAAGCCATGGCAGAAAGAATTGCGTTTACGCCAAAGATTAAACGAGTGTTACCAACTACATTAGGCGAATCCAAATAACCAAGTAGAGTACTGCTGCTATACCTACACATAATTTAATTGTTCTAGCACTACATAACTATGATAACATGTGTCCGGCGCCTGCTAAATATGACTACTCTACTAATCGCCAGGGGTGTAGGGGTCTCGCGGTCTCCGTCGCCTCCTCGGATTCGTAGGGACCACGTTGCTTCTCCAGCCAATGTCTGTGTGGTCCCGTTGCTGCCTCTCGCGCTGCCGCCTATGTCCACGATCGAACTGCTGCGTCGACGACGGCCCCTGCAAGCAAGCAACCTGATGAGCTACTCTAAATGTTGAGCTACAAACAGTAGAATTAAAGAGAAAGCAAAGCATAGGGAGCTGTTGCTCGGCTGGTGTGTAGTTCTCCTTGTCAGAATGTCGAACCGTGTAAGGCCTATGATGATACACAGCATAGTCCTGAAGGAACAACTTCATCTCCGACATCGTATTGAAAAGCATTCCCTTCCTCAGTATTAAATTTTTATGGTTGTACAATGATTCCTTACACATCTGCAAACCCGTGTCACAAACTGCCATATGCGACATACTTACATCGTTATAATTTGGCACACCGGTAAAAGGCAAGCCAGCCTCCCTCAGCTGTGTAAGCTCTGCCGATGTATAAGAGGGTGGTGCAACGTATTGTTGTGGCTCCCTAACCCTGCTCCATCCTTCATATTCCACTCCATCATCTGGATAACCGGTGGCTAATGTGCTCTGACTCTGCATGCCATGAAGTACCTCAAGCGGTACTCCTGAGGGCATGCCACGAACTGGTGTACACATGGCAGGTGCACCTCCAGAGGGCATGGCTTCAACCGATGCTCGCATGGCATGTGGACCTCCTTCCTCATTTCCTGAATCGTCAGAATCAGTGCTAACATCATCACCAATCATTTCCTCCGCTGCCGCCTCCTCCTCCTCCTGTTCAAACTCGTCTATATCAAAATCATTGCTTATATGACCAACTGGAGGAGAATGAACCCGCTCATGCGTCAAATTACCATCCAAGTCCATACTCTCCATAGTTTGTTGCATCTGCACACCACAATCTCCTAGAGTATCACTGTCGAAGGACGGCTCCTCATTCTCAACATTCTCCAGCACCAACTCAGCCATGCCGACATTCGAACCTTGGATGACCCTATTGTATCGGGACCACTCTGCTTGGTTGCACAAGTCCATCATCACATAGTGTGCCCTATTCTTTCCAACATCGAACCTACCCTTTAGTGTGAAAGCCTCGCCAAACTTCAAACTCAAACGGTCACATAGATCGCGGAAACTAGGGGTGCCATCAAACCATTCCAATTCTTCATACATATTCTCAAACTGGCAATCCTCTCTCCTAACACTTCCTCCGTAAAAAACTCTTACACCGTAATCCATCTACAAAACGATTTGACATCTGATTATCAACTGACCAATATGGTACCACTAATTACTACATAACTAACTAACTAACCTTACTTACCTACCACGTAACTAACTTACTTAGTAACTAAATAACTAATATTACCTAACAAAATCCGAATAACTAATAATCATTAACTAATTAACTAATAACTAAATAACTAATACGAACCCATTAACTAAAAACCAATATTAACTAACTATCAAAAATATCGTTAACTACAAATCATCGTTAACTAACTAAATAACTAAATAACTAACTAAATAATTCAATAACTAACTAAATAACTAATGTTAAATAACTAAATAATCGTTTAATACAATGAATAATAAATAATTAACTAAATAAATAATAATAACTTAATAATATTTACTACAAATAAATAATAGTAACGACAAAATAAAAAATTTACCGTAAAACGGGTTGCGGCGGCGCGACGAGGTTGCCCGGGCGGCGGCGTGCCGGGGCCGGGCCGGGGTGCAACGGTCCGTGGCCGAGGTGGCGGCGCGGGAACGGCGGCCGGAGACGCCGCCGAGGGCGCGGTGGCCGGGGCCGCGGCGCCGGGGGCGCGGGGGACGGCGCGGCGGCGCGGACGGCGGCTGCGGCAGCGCGGCGGCCGCGGCAGCGGCAGCGCGATGGCGCGGCGGCGGGGGCGCAGCGGGGAGCGGCGTCGCGGCGGGGCGCGGCGGGGAGCGGCGTCGCGGCGGGACGCGGCGGGGAGCGGCCGGGCGCTGTGGGGAGCGGCCGGGCGCTGCGGGGCGCGGCGGGGCGCGGCCGGGGCGGCCGGGGCGCGGGGGAGGAGCTCCGGGCGACGGCGGCGGCTCCGCGTCGCTGGTGGCGCAAGAAACGGCGGCGGCGCGGCTGCAAGCGGCTTCGGCCGCGGGGGCGTGGCGGGGCGCGGCTTTTATTTACGCCGCGCCCCGCCATGATGGATGGCGGGGTGCAACCCGCCATGATGGGTGGCGGGTTTGGCCTACCCCGCCACCCATCATGGCGGGGTACGCCCGGGTGGCTGCCACGTCCCCCGCCACGTGGGAACTGCACCCCGCCACCATGCATGGCGGGGTTCAGTGCATTTGCCCCGCCATGCATGGTGGCGGGGCCAAACGGGTTAGATTTAAAAAAAATTTAAACCCGGGTAAAATTTAAAATTTGTTTCAAATTTGGACTAAAAATAAAAAAAAATTCAGAGTGGGTGACTTTGCTCCCTCCATCCACCCTCCAATTCAGATCCAAAGGCTACCGGTAGTTTGAAGCAAAAGGAGCAGTTTTCAACAGCAACCAAGTCCATGTTCCTGCAGATCGTCGATCAAGCAAGCCTGCTGACAAGTTCGAAACTATTGCTACGTTTTTTATGCATATCACAATTCATTTATTGTAACATGATTGCATACCCCTCCAATTGTTTGAGTAATTTTTATAGTACAATAATCTCTACAACTAAAAAATCCAGAAGGGAATCGTTCACAGGCGTGCAGTCACCCGCTCGCTCGCTAACCTCTCCCGGCGTGCGAATAACCCCCGCTCGGTGTCTCCCCCGCTTGTCCCACGCATGCCGGCTTCCCCTCCTCCAATCAGCGTGATCTCTCTCTCTCCGGAAACTGCGATCTCCGCTTCGCTCTGCCCGGTAGAAGCAAAACGCGCCAGCCCCGCAGTTTCGCCCGGCGCTCCACGCTCCACCTCCGCAAATCACGCACAGAAGGGAAGGAAGGAAAACAGCACGGAAGGAAGGAAAAAACATTGCCTGCCGCATAGAAGGAAAGGAAGGACGGTGGCTACACAGAGGGACATGGCGGCGCTCGATCATGCAGCCCTTTACAATCAGACACCGTGATTTTAGGAGATATACCCTTCCATTTTTTCAGGGAGGACGAAGTCAACGAGAGAAGGAAAATTGATTTAAATGCGGCACAGAGATTGACGGTGTGTAAGATAGATTTAATTGCATGCGGTCATGCAAAAGGTACCATCAGGATCATCGCACGCGCTCATGCCTTGCTTGTCTGGCCCCTCGATCCCGCGCACCGCCCGGCCCCTCGACCCCGGCCACCTGCCCGTCTCACGGTGATTTGGTAATCACGGTGTATCACATCGTCCATCACGATCCCCTCCGTGATCTTTCTTCCCATGCATGGTCAATTTCCTTCACGATCTATCGGCTCCGCATGGTAGGCTTTAATTCGTGCTTCCTCCGCTGGCCTCCCACGCGAACGCTGGCCTGATCACGTACAACCTCAAACCTCCTGATTAAGCGGCTGACGGAGCAGGCGCCGAGAGCCGCGGTGTAGCGGCGTGTGGATCGGAGGACTACCGTGACAGTGTCACATCACCGTCGACGCCAACCTCACCATCTATCAATCCGTGAATCTATCAGAGCACACAAAGTTTACTTGACCTGTTCCAGCAAAGTTCGAGAGAAAAAAAGGTTTGATCGGCCTGTTCACCTAACTTAGTACCCCAGCAATCGCCTCAACTTAATAATGTTGGATTTTTTATTTTTTTATTTTTTTTTGCTGAAGTTTTTTGCATGATCTTTGCCCTATGATTGAATTTTTCAGTTTTAAGGTTTAACTCTTGTGCTTCATCTTACAGCGGTCAGCAAGCCGCCACCATTCACATTTAATTCAAAAAACAAGATTGCTGGTCCCAGCAATTGGCTCAACTTAATAACGTTGGAATTTTTTTGTTGGCACTTTTTGCATGATCTTTGCCCTACGATTGAATTTTTCAGTTTCAAGGTTTAACTCTTTTAGATCATCTTGCAGCTTAGTGGGCAAGCCACCACCATTCACCTACAACGGGTGAAGATCGGACATGAGAATATGTTAGCAACAGCAGTTGGCCAGCTGAGGGCCATTGACACTTCCAGCGACAAAAGATTAAAAAATGCTCTGGTCTGAAAAATGTGGGAATAATTGATTGTATTCTATTTCAAGTGAACGTCATATATATATATATATATATATATATATATATATATATATATATATATATATATATATATATATATATATATATATAGACCGGGGTGACATGCATGCCAACCACACGGGCGTATATCAAGAAGACTACTATAATTACACATACTATAATTACAATAGTCTAACACTCCCCCGCAGTCTAATCGGAAGCAAGCGTTGGGCCAGGGGCGCGCAGCTCTCCCGCGACGACCATCAGCGCTGCCACCAGCAGCGCCACCTTGCCGACCACGTCCCAGGCCGGCGCTGCTGCCCCTGTGTCTCGTACACAGGCTGCTGCCAGTAGCGTCGCGGCCACCGGACGGACGCTCACCACCAGGCCGATCTCCATCACCCCCGTCGACAACGCGCACTCCATGCGCACCCGCGGCAAGGCCGGCATAGCACAGCCTGTGGATCGGCTCAACCTCCACGTTGTGCCCATGTCGCCTCTGCCCCGTTCCGTTCGTGATGCCCTGTCCGATCCTAATTGGCGCTCCGCTATGCAAGCTGAGTTTGATGCACTGATCGCCAATGATACCTAGAGCCTGGTACCACGCCCTCCTGGCGTCAATCTTGTTACTGGCAAGTGGATTTTTCGGCACAAACTGCACGCAGATGCTCTTGATCGCTACCAGGCACGTTGGGTCCTTCGAGGTTTCACTCAGCGCCCTGGTCTGGATTATGATAAGACTTTCAGTCCGGTCGTCAAGCCAGCAACAGTTCGGGTTATTCTCTCTCTAGCTCTCTCTCAGAACTGGCCCATCCATCAGTTAGATGTGAAGAATGCATTCTTACATGGGACTCTCACCGAGACAGTGTACTGCGTTTAGCCCTCTGGTTTTGTGGATTCCTCCCGTCCGGACATGGTTTGTCGTCTCAACAAGTCTCTGTATGGACTGAAGCAGGCTCCTCATGCTTGGCATCACAAGTTCGCTTCATATCTCTCTTCCATTGGATTTGTTGAAACCAAGTCAGACAGTTCGTTATTTATTTATCGCCGAGGGTCAGACACTGCCTATTTGTTGCTTTATGTGGATGATATCGTCCTCACTGCCTCGTCTGTCGAGTTCCTTCGCCATGTTATTGGGGCTCTTCAGCGTGAGTTTGCTATGACGGACATGGGTCAGCTACATCATTTTTTGGGTATTTCTGTGACATGCTCTGTAGATGGTATGTTTCTCTCCCAACGGCAGTACACTCAGGATATTTTGGAGCGCGCCAGGATGAGTGCGTGCAAACCATGCAGCACGCCTGTTGATCTCCACTCCAAATCATCAATTTGGAGTGGAGATCAATAGGCGTGCTGCATGGTTTGCACGCACATCCTCAAGGACGAGGCGAGTCAGCGCGTACTTGCCGAGGACGGTGAGGAACATGCCGCGCCACTTGGTGTAGGTGTTGGTGGCCTGGTCAAGAATGACGGGGATGAGGGCCTTGACGTTGACGACGGCGGTGGCCTGCGCCCAGATAGCTTCGTGGGCGGCCTCGTACTCGTCCAGCGCGACGGAACGGAGGCGCTCTTCCTCGGCGCGACGTGCTTTCTCAGCTCGGGCCTCTTCGGCGGCCTTGGCCGCAGCAGCCGCGGCTGCAGAATCATCGTCGTCCGCCATGAGGGGCAGGACCGGCGGCCGCACCCGGTGGCGTGATCAACAGCACACCCAGCGATGTGTGCAGCGGGCAAGCGTACAACACGTGCACAGACCGTTCAGCACGGAACACACCCGGCGATGTGTGCAGCTCCAAGCACGTACAGGATGTACAGCCGCGTACAGCACACGTTGACGACGACGGCGGCTGGCGGGAGACGTACGCATACGCTCGTACAGCACGCTGATGACGACGGCGGCCGGCGGGAGACGTACAGCACGTAGCGAAGGCAGGATCGGATCGGCGGCCACACCTACCGGCGACATGTAGTCAGCGACGTGGGTGGCGTCGGATCGGCGGCGGCGCTGGTTTGGGTTGCGGAAGAGTAGCGGATCGGAACCGCGATTGATACCATGAAAAATGTGGGAATAATTGATTGTATTCCATTTCAAGTGAACGTCATACATATATAGACCGGAGTGACATGCATGCCAACCACACGGGCGTACATCAAGGAGACTACTATAATTACACATACTATAATTACAATAGTCTAACATGGTCATCTGGTTAGTATCTCTAGCTTTCCTCTAGCTTTCTCTTATCTTATTGGTATTTCTCTTTCTGGACTACCGTCTACATATACAGACCGACCAAATGCTGAAGATGCAATCCTTACTCTTCCAAAGCTCCATACACATGAAAAGAACAAAGAAACATGGTGTAACAAAATCCAGTGGTGGTATTGAGTCTGAGATTCATAGTGATCTCACCACTACAAGATCTATTCTTCAGATGCATGCGAGCTGAGAATATTAGGACACGAATTTGCACTCTCTGCTGCTCGGAGGTAGACAAGTACACAGTTTAGTCATCTAATCTGGTTTTGCTTCTAATGACTTTGTTTCGAGCTTCATATTGTTGGCATAATGCTATCAAAATATTGCAAAGGTGACGCCAAAATGTTGCTAAAATTTTTAATCTTTTTCAATGTTAATTCTGATTTGAAATAATTGAAAAGGTGATGGCGTGATGCCAAATATATTTGACCAAATCTAATTATTTTGTCAAAATACAATATAAATGTAATACTCTAAATCAGGGGTAAAATCACAAATAGCCATAAAAAACAGGGGCAAAACCATATGGGCATATTTCTCCTTTTCGTAAAACTTAACACCGTTAGTGGAGGATGACGGAATAGGGGTGTGGTGCTTCGTTTTGAAAACACGGGGGTAAATTCACAAAGTAAAAAAAAAAACAGGGGCAAAATCACAATTCCGATATAAAATAGGGGTACAAATGCAAGAGCCCCAAACATATATTGGTAGCTATTTAATCCTTTTCTGTTCAGCATAGTAAAGAAACACAGTAGCCTGGGGGGGGTATGTTGAACTTACACTAGCAGTTCTTTTCACATTCACAGTATCCAGTAGCATTTTACTTTTGGTATCAGTGAATTTTACATGTATGGGTTGATTTATTTATTTTCTCAGTGGTGTTATTGTCCATTAAACAGTAAAGAACTAATTTACTCATTTGTTTGTTTAGTTCCTATGCAAAAAAAAAATCAAAGATGACATCACATGCATCGAGGATATGATATGAGGGAGTGTGGTGTCAATGACACTAGAGTAGATGATAGCATGAAGCTTCCTGGCATTCTCTCTAATATTTTGTCTGATCTGTTTGGTAACGGCAGCATAATAAAGTGAATCCAATTTACCCAGCAAGGTTTGTGGAATTGAATTGAATTTCCATATTCATTCGTATAACCGATTTGAATGTCTGTTGTGCACTATTTTCTTGCTCTGTTTTTTCAATAGATCCGAGAATATCTAAGATTGTTGAAACATGGAGATGCTTGCAAAATTATTTGAGATTTTATTATCTGCATGGAAGAAAAGGTGTCAAGACTCCATGTACATGTTTGTTCTCCAGTGCTTTCTCATGGAACCTGTAATTATGTATTTTTCCTTATTTTGTCCCCATGGTTCATGTAGACTTGTATATATAATAGTGACAATTGGCCACAAAATAGATTGTTGCGAATGTCACACTCAACATATTAACTTTTTGCAATATTATAATACAAGCTCAAACTTATACTATTATGGTATTATGTTGTTTCCATTGCAACGCACGGCATGATCCTAGTAATCCTATAATGGAAACGACATTTTGATGAACTAGTAGTACACGTGCGCGCGTGTTTAGGATTGTCATATGCAATTCTACAATGCATAATTAAAATAAGATATGATATATGTATTTAATCAATAATAAAGCAATTAAATAAGCTAACATTGAGAGATGTCGGTTGATGCTAATTAGGTCATCACACCGGTAAGGAGCTAGATCACTTAGAACAGAGAAACTAGCCTAGCCGCTTTTGGACCTGGTTAGGCCGTTTTGGGTTGGTAGCACCTAGAAACCTCTTTTCTTGGTTCGAACTCCAAATACGATAATTTAGATATGTTTTTTTGAATGTCTTGGTGCCAGAAACATCTTGATAAGGTCCATTACATTTGCCGATACATTTTTACTATCAACAATGTCATAACTTGTAATAAATACATTCACATAGTATGATATGATAACTAATAATTGATTATAATGCATAATCACATGAGTCTATTATATTTTTGTAATGGCATACAAACTACATATGAAAATTCATAACCATAATCATCAAGAGCCCGTGTTGCGAATTTTCCGGAAGGCGTAACTTTCTAGTCCGGACTCCGAATTGGGTGATCCAAAACTTGATTTCGTGTATCTTGACGAGCTCTTTGACATGTTATAGTCAAATTGGGCATTTGATAATGTGTTTTATCATGTCCCAAGTAACCTTGTTCCTACACTCACATAGTCACCAAAACTTGTCGAATTGATTAGACTTAAACCCTATGACTATGGTGGATGCCATTCACATTACCAATTTAAGCATAGTTGATGGTATCAAATAAGGAGTTAGTGACCATCAACAAGGACAAGTGAATTTAAAGGCCTAGCAATGAGAAATAGAAAGTATTGAATCCATCATTCCTTAGTAAAAACCTACATTGCCGGTGGCGACATGGACAGGTAGAGAAGCCATGTGTAGGGTTGGTGAAGTCATGCATCTTTGCTCCTCGTGATGCCATGTGCCGCCATCGCCACCACCACCACAACTGGCATGGGGTGGGGTCGATGGGGATGAGTCGATGGATCATAGTCCATGGCCACTTTGTCATGTCCATTACCTTCTGCATTGCTGGTTGTGAGCATGGATCGAGGGCGACAAGCTCTAGGGGCGCCCGCCTCATCTGCTCATGTCGCTCCCCGTAGGAGCTGATCACCTCATCCACTCGCATCGCCTCCCGTAGGGTTGGCTGCCATGTTCGTGTGTGCCTCCCCTGGTAGCGGTGCAAATTTGCTAGACGACGGCTGCGCACAAACGCGAGGAGGTGGGAGTGGTGTCAGCATGAGTCAAGCACAAGGGAAAGGGATTGCTCTTGGTGCTGGGTGGGGCTGGAAACAAGGATAGTGTTGGGCGGTAACGGCACCGCACTCGACGGGGTTAGGGGTGAGGATGGTTCTCATCTGAGCTGTGGAGTCCAAAGAAGCGATTGAGTGGGGGTGGGAAATGGGGGCTTCATTGCGAGGCAAATGGTAACGGCGGACACAGGAGCGAAAGGGAGGGGTGTGCAGAGCCATCGGGGTGTCTGATGTCGATGGTGTGTTTGGTGCGTCGGTCCCACCTATCAGCATTGAATTTTAGAAGCACCTAGGAAGGGTTCGGTCGGTGGATTTTGTGCTGCCGAGTTGACGAGGATTTTTGAGGCTTTTTAATTGTAGAGATTTTTAAGTTAAACTAACATATGACCTTCCAAAATTTATGTTTCACTTATCTGAACTCGCATTCCATGATCCTTTTATCTAAATGATAATAAAATTGTAATCTAATTATAAAAATAACAAGTGCTCTTAATATGCTTCATTACCTTATTGTAACAATTGCCAAGGAAGATGACGGGAGATTGCAGTAGAGGTTATCAATCAGAGTTGAATTGTTACACTTGTAGTGGAAGTTGTTTATGTTTTTATTAGCTTTGGTCTTAACTTTTGTTAACAACATATAAACATATGGTTAGCTTTTGATCTATACTAATGTATGGGTCAACTAATACATTATGTATATGAAGTTGGTTTCAAATTCATTATGTGTATGAAGTTGGGTTCAAAATTCATTATGTACATGAAGTTGATTTCAAATTTTGACTACTGTTTGAATGAGCGTAGACAATTCATACTGGGGCCAAAATAAAATATTGTGTAGAATGAGCTATAATAATCTCTCAATGCAACCAGTTCTCTAGGAAATGGGTTTAACAAAAAAAAGCTGGACTCAAAATGGACTTGGCCCAAACCAAACTTATGTCTCAAAATGGTCTAAGACCAAATAACTAATGATGATAAAATTAATTACGAAGTTTTGCCATATCACATGTCATGTCATTAAGCCACATCATTAGCTATGTGACAACAACTTAGGCAAACAGGTAAAGACTTTTTTCCTTTATTTAAACATATGACAATTTTGTGCGTCATAAGTATTGTGACCATAGTTGGTCCTGAGTCTATGCATTTGTATACATATAAAAATATGGAATATACTCCCTCCGTTCATTTATCTCTATCATTTTAGCCTTTGGCGTAGTGACCAAGGAGCAGAGTAAAACCACTCAGTTTATATTTAATCATCACGTGCTGAGCGAATACGAGGAGTCACAGGCTAGGAACAGCCAATGAGCAGCAAAGAAACAATAATTGCAGGCGGGTGGTAGCCAATGAGCAGCAAACGGACAATAAATGCGAGCAAGTCCCAAGCTAATATGAAGGAGATTTTTGAATAAAAAGTTTTTACTTAGATGAAGGAGATAAATGAATGGAGGGAGTAGTACTCCTAGGTTGTACCCTCTTCCATTTAGCTATGGTCCCCCTTATAATTTTGTACGGACGGGACAACCCTAATCCTATACTCTTATAAAGCTAAACCACACTAGAGATTTCTCTCAACATGTAAGCTATCCACATCAACAATTCACTAGAACTTGCAATTATATCCAACTAGCACATGTAATTATAATAGTTATCTCTTCATCCACTAACATGCATTTAGCTGTCTACATCGATGTGTCAAACCATTCACCAAAATTAATTTAAGATAGTCTCATTCATATAACTATAAATATAAATAATCTAATTTCTTTTTAAATTGTCTAGAATCCTCGCAGCAACGCGCAGGGTATTCTCCTAGTTAAATATGTTAAGCAAGCTTACAATGAATCAGTACAAAAATTCTGCACAAGAGTGTCTCTATGATATCTGTATATATTATCACTAAAAATAGCCAACATATTACAACTTAATTAGCTTGCTTTCGGTGCACCAGCGTGTTTGATCAGATAAATTGGGAGGTGTAATCGCGATCCGAGCGTAGCTCAACAAGTTGGGTTCCTTGTGGGGGAACCTGCCCACCTGGGTTCAAGTCCCCAACTTGATACAGGTGCTCGCATTTTTTTAAATTTATTCCAATATTTAATGGCGCTATTCTTTCAATGGTAGGCGACGCGCCCATCGACCAAGAGGCGTCTGTGGTGACTTCGTCAGTCTTGAGATTTGCCGGTCCAACTCAGTTCTTCGGAGGTGCTCATAGGGGTAAGGTGTGTGTCCATAGAGGTGATTGTGTGCTCGTGTATGTGAGCATCTGCGTCGATAACTGGGTCTCACAAAAAAAAGGTGTAATCAAATACTAGAGCAACTCCATCAATAGCCCCAAAATAGGACTCCTTCTTTTTATTTGGGTGCTACCCCACTTTTGAGGGTCATGTTTTCTAGACTAAACTTCAACAGGCCCCCCAAGACAAGGCTTCTACTTCTCAATGGCACAATAGTCATTTTGGTCCCTAAGCTATTATTACTCAAGGCTCAATTTCATTCTTGAACTTTCAAAACGTCTGCTTTAATCCTCAAGCTCTAATTTTAGGCTCAATTTCATCCTAAAACTATGAAGATGATCATTTCAGTCCTTAAACTTTGTATTTTGGACTTAATTTCATCCTAAAACTATGAAGATGATCGTTTCAATCTTCAACCTTTACATTTTAGTAGCCATTAATAACAATTCAAGCTATGATTTTTAATGTTAACTTATATGGTACCGTTTATATATATTTGACTATAAATGATTTTTGTGGGAGCAATTATAGTTGCTTCAAACACTATTTATTTCTTATTATACATGGATATATTGAAACAATAGCAGATCTATAATTTTTTCCTTAGCTACTTCTAGCGTTAGGCTCAACTAATAACCATTTGTGTATACAATAATATTTTTTATCCATTGGCTCAAAAAATCATATTTAAGAATATTTAGATCTATATTTATATTCATCTTAGAGTATGAATACAAATGTTGAAAGTGTGTTATCTGATTTGATAGCTAGGATGACACTAGGGACAATAGTACCTAACGATGACTATCCATCTCAAATCATGGGTGGTGTTGGACAAAGGACCAAGTTGTGCCAAAATGCATTTTGATAATTCATGGATGAAATTATGCCTAAAATATAAAGTTTTCTTCGTTTTGGATAGACAAAATTGGAATGAAAAATAGAAGTTTAAAGACCAAAATGCACTTTGGTAGCTTAGGGATGAAATTGATCCCAAAATACAAAGTTTGAGGACTGAAATGATCATCTTCATATGTTGACACCGTTTTTTGGCACGTGTCAAAATGATCAAAGTGGGCTAATCGGCAGGAGGGAAGTTACTGTATACGCTGATAGCCGATGAAAATCAGCTTGTGAAGATGGTTGCCGATGAATGGTGGTGACCGATGGAAAGGTTGATTTAGACTCAAAGGCGCTGCCGATAAGGTTGGAGATGTTATTGCCGATGCCGATGAAGGAAGGCTTGAAGACTGCTGCCGATGAAGCAGGAAGTATGCCGATGGAAAGGAGGTCGATGAGAATTTCATCGTAATTGAGGGGGACAGGGAAATAGATAGGAGTTGATTTCCTTTTCTATGTTTGTTAGAGTCTGATTCATGTAAGAGTCATGTGTTTCCTTAGGTGTGGACTTGGTGTCCTAGTCGTATTTGGTTATGTTTCATTAGATCAGGGTATAAATATAGATTGAGGGGCAATGTAATAGATATATCAATCAATATCAAAACCAATTTTTACTCCTATTTGCATCTACTTACTTTTCGGCGACTTCGTCAATTTGCATATTTTTCTTTTTTACGAGTTCTCATCGATTCGGCGAGCTGCATCGCTTCAGTGCGACCTTCAGCGATTCTCGAGTTCTGCGTGAGTACCTCTTGGCCGTGACTTCCGGGCGTATCACTGTTGTCAGGACCAAAGTGCTCGTATCTTCATCCTTGTCGATTAACAGGTCAAATCGACTGACACGCTTTGGATATCGATTCGGGTATTAGCCCTTTGTGTTTGCAGATCCACTTTTGCATCAACACATCTTTTGGCACGCCTAGTGGGACAAATCAATCTGATCAATATGTTCAATCCTGAGATCGATTCGGAGAACATCATCGCGGTATCAGAAGATCTTAAGGAAGAGCAGAAGCAGGCTATGGAAAAGGCTATAGAAGAATACAGGCAGCTTTGCCTGAAATCGTTTAGCCTGAACAAGAATGGACAAGTCATCCAGAAGCAAGATTTGTCGTTGCCTCGGCAAGTTACCTTTGACTCCAATCCTGGTAAACTTCAAGAGATGGTTAATTCTGCAGTAAATCATGCTTTGATTAATCACTCCAATGTACTGTCCAATACTGTTCATAATGCTGTGGTTCAAACTCTCAAAGAAGGACAAGCGTCACCGCATTACGTTGGGCCTGCCTATCACCAACCAGAGCCGGCATCTGTTAATACTCCATCGGCTCCCTCGGCCGTTGTGAGTACAGAAGTTACTTCCCCTCCAGTATCGGTAGACTTATCTAATATTCAATCTACACTGATATGATCGGATCTGGTACTATCAGGAGAACGAGTTCAGCTTAATACAGATCTATCGGCATCAGCTATGTCAGGACCTATATCTCAGAATAGCCAGATTCCTACTAATTGGTGGGGATATGGTATTCCTCCGGAGTCATCTGCTTTCAATCCTGGGTTACCTCAAGTGTTTGATGCAGCAGGAAAAGCTCCTATACAATCGGCTGTTTCACCGATGACTCAAGTGCCTCAATATGCCACATCAACTACTGTGCAACCGACTCTAGGAGGTTTTCAGATGCCTTTGGTTTAAACACCCAATTCAAGTCCATCAGCAAGCTTACTGCCGATGCAGCAGAAGGCTCCTGTTATGAGTCAACCTGGAGTCCAGTTCATGCCTCAAGCTGGTTATAATTATCCAACAATGTCAGCAAATTACCAGCCATCGGTAAGTTTTGTACCGATGAGTTCTAATAATGGTTGGTCAGGACAGTTACCTGTTCAGCATACAGTTCAATAAAATCAACAGGTTGCAGGGATTCAGCAAGGTCATATGCAAGCTGGTTTTCAGAATCAAGCATCGGCAGCTCAGCCGATGAATCCTTTCCAATAGGTTAATAGACCATAAGTAATGGCAAATATACCGATTGCTGGAGATAGTGGGTCACCAAGATACGTGGAGGGATATCAGCAGGCATCTCCTGTAGAAATTCAGCCAGTTCGTCAGCAGGAGGCTGATGCTTTTTGAGCCGATAAAATAGCAAAAATTATGAGGGATCAGTTTGGAATAAAGCCCAAGGTCAATACTTATTCTTACCAGACTCCATACCCTCCAGCATATGATTTAATTCCTCTCCCAAATCGGTACAAGGTACCAGATTTTACTAAATTCTCTGGGCAAGATGATACATCAACGATGGAACACGTCAATCACTTCATTATTCAATGTGGAGAGGCAGCTAGCAGAGATGAATTAAGAGTTCGATTATTTTTATCATCTTTGTCTGGATCAGCATTCACATGGTTCATTTTATTACCGCCAAATTCTATTATTACTTGGGCTGATCTAGAAAAGCAATTTTATAAATATTTCTTTGTTGGAATCCATGAAAAGAGGCTTACCGATTTGGTAAAATTGAGACAGCGTAATGATGAATCGGTAGAAAGCTTTATGCAAAGGTTACGAGATGTAAAAAATAAGTGCCACAGCCTGGTGCTGGATGATCGGCAGCTTACCGATCTGGCTTTCCAAGGATTATTACCACATCTTAAGGACAGATATGCTTCTCAGGAGTTTGAAAGCCTGAGTCATTTTGTGCAAAGGATCTCTGATCAAGATACTAGGATTTTTGAGCCTAAAAAGAATTAGAGCAAAAAAGTATCATTTGTTGGGGAGGTAGAAGATTCTGATTCTAATGAAGAACCAGTTATCGGTTTAGCTGAGTGGGTTAAGAATAAAAAGCCGATATCTTGTCCCTTTGGTCAGAAAGAGCCAGAAAAGTTTACTTTTGATATTACCAAAGCCGACAAGATATTTGATCTTTTACTTCAAGAGGGCCAGATTAAGCTGTCACCTAATCATGTAATCCCATCGGCAGAGGAGTTGAAGAAGATCCTATACTGCAAATGGCACAATGCAACTTCACACAGTACCAATGAATGCAAAGTGTTCAGGCAGCAGTTACAATTGGCTATTGAATCTGGGAGAATTAAGTTTGGTAATTCCAAGACCTAGAAGCTGATGAAAATTGATCAACATCCTTTTCCAGCAAATATGTTGGATGCCAAGGGTAAGACCAAGGTATTGACATCAGAGGCTGCTGAGAAAAACGCATCAGTAGATCCCCAGCATCGGATAACTACCGATGATGCAAAAAGTAAGGGTTTGCTGGGAGAAAGTAGTAGTTCCGAAAACCCCCTCGACCTGGTATTGTGATTACCTATTAAAGGCAGCAGGAGGGTTGGCGTCAGCGAAGGGACCGATATCGACAACAGCAATAAGAGAGACGTCGAGAAGAGTGGTATCGTCATAAGGATCATTGGAGGTGCCCGTTTTTCATCCACTGCTGGGAAGAAGGTATTAAATTACCAACTGTTGAAAATTGCCCTGAGTGCAATGGTTATTATGGAGTCAATCGGCTAGAAAGGAGGTTTCAACCTGGCAATCAAGGATTATCTATCAATGAGCCGATCAGAGGTAGAGCATCAGTGCATGATCGGCTGGGGGCAGACTTAGCGTATATGAAAGGCTTGGTAAACGCGCTTGTCACGCCTGGTTTTCTAAAGAACAAAACCAGGCTAATCATATGTGTGCCCAGGAAGTCCACACATATGCCAGAATGAAAAAGTATCAGAAACAATGTTATTATATAACGTATACATATCTATATTAACACTTACATCAGAGTACCGCGGAACGGTGACTAAACTTCAGGCTCCATTCTTCTCAGGGACGGCTGACTGGGGGTAACATATGCCTAGCACTTCTACTAGTCTTCTGGAAACTCCACTACACCTTTGTCTGTCTTCCGAGTAACATCTTACTACACACTGGAGTGTGGGGGAAATAGCAAGAGTGAGTCCATGTCGAACTCAACAAGTATAACACAGGGTTCATGAGGCTCAAAAGGCTAGACACTGTTTGACTGCGTTTAGCTTTTAGTCATCATATAATTAGCAATTGAGTAACATCAAGGTAATTCTCTTCCCGTTAACGAACCAATGATCAATTGTAATAAGGATAATGAATAGCATTAACATGAGCATAATAATAACAACAGTAATTAAGCATGATATACAGTTATGATCAACTATTCCGTAAGAATCCCCAAGGCCGCTCGTATCCGTGAGCACGGCTAGTATACCAGTTTTTAACTCTGCGCAGAGGTGTACAGTTTCACTGTGAGTCACAACTTCCAAATGCATGGGTTCGCGACTCCCCAAAACACCGGAAATCATATTAAGCCACTTAGAAGTTCGTCTAACAAGTTAGGGCCATTAGATTTCACTCGGCAGGCAGATGTAGAACCCCCCTTCCTAGTGGCACAACAACCGCAGCCTATACACACTTAGGATCGGGGCTCGCCCTACACCCAACGTGGCAAGCCATTCTTATGCCATTTAAGGTAACCTCTAACAAGCTAGAAAAGGTCCTTTAAGCAACTAAAGCCAGAGCCATATAGCCCTCACAGCTGTACTATATATCCCGGTTATTACTTACAGATAAGTCCTTATGGAGAGTAACTAGAGCAACAACAATCAATACAACACAATGCTCTAGTCCCCTTTGTCAACAGTAATAAGATCATCTTAATAGTTGATTGCTTAACTCATTAGTCAAATTACAAGATCATTATTCATAATTTAGCACTAGCAACAACTACCCAAGTGCATAACCCATAGGTAATAAGGAATCAGGATATCAATCTCTAAGTTATAATCTCTAAGGTTGCCAAGGAAAGCACATGCACATGTATGATAATTTCATTGAATAGGTAATAAGGATAGTTCCGTATTATACTTGCCTTGATCAAAGCTTTCCTGATGATACTACTGGTCTGACTCAAAATAATACTTCTGATTATCAAGAAACTACGCACCGTCTATACTCGATCATCAAGCACCAACGCACAATCATCCGAGCAATCATACACGAAGCAAACAAAGAGACATAATTAAAACAGTACACCAACAGTAGCAAAATAGTATAAAAAGATTGTAAAACTCTTCTACACGTTACTACGATCACACAGACGTAAAGATCATGAAATTCGGATTTAAAACGTGAAAGTTATGAATTTTCTAAGATTTCCTATAGATAAATAATTACTTTAATACAAACTCGAAAATTAAATTTCCCAAACCTACTGTACAGCTATACTAACATGTAGAGCTCGCAAATATGAACCTAACGCAACTTGAACAGGTCAATTCGGAGTTAAAACGAAGATTTTATGCTCAAAACAAAATTAGTGGCAAAACTATAAATAGTATCATCTTCTACCTTGGGCTTGGAGGAGCTCCGGTCAGCCATGATGGAACATCGCCGGAGAGAAGTAAGATGAGATGGGAACTCGATAAAACAGCGATGGATTCGCGCAAACGGATATACCACGGTATAAAGAATGACGAGGGCTACCTCTTGGTGGTGGTGGCTGGCGTCGGGACGCGACGGTTTGGCCGGAAAAGCTCGTCTGAAGTTCGCCGGAACGCAAGCTATAGATGCAGAACTTCGGCGAGAGGTGGAGGGAGCTACGAGCGGCGGCTCGCGATAAGGGTTGTACTTCTGAAATCAGGGCGTCGAGGGCTACGCCGTCATATATATAGTCGTAGAGTTTGGAAACTTTTCGGATTTTCTTAATTTCAGGATTATTTTAATTCCACGAATAAAAATAATTCCAGAAAATCTAGAATTACCTTTTTGGCCGCGAAAAATAGCCCGGAGCTCAGAAAAATCATGGGAAAAATCCTAGAGACTCTTGGGGAGATAAGGAACTCAACTAAATGAGTTTGAACTTGTGAAAAGATTGATGAAGAGATCAAAAAAAGATTAAGCTCACGGAAATTGGAATTTTAAATCCAGAAAATGCCAAAAAAATTCCGATGAGAAGTAAATGTCATCCTATGGTATTTTAAAAAATAATAGCACTCACCATTACTAAAGACAAGCATCACACAAACACCACATTATCAAATTAATATGAAAAAGTTTAAAACCACAATTTTCTATATTTAAATTGGCAGCAACTTAACTTATCTAATAAATTTATTCAAATATTTAAATCATTTATTTTATTTAGTGTTTTTCATGCACAATCCAAAATAGGAAATTTTGGGTGTGACAATTCTACCCCACTTAACAGGAATCTCGTCCCGAGATTCGAAGAGACTAGAGAGAAAGATAAAGTTGATTTTGCAAATCTTCACGCTTCTCTAATCAACTCTTATCCAATGATAATGCCACAAGCTCATAACCAACTTTGTAAAGGTATCCTTTAGTCACTTACGATCCTTGTAGATGGTTTCAACAGTTTACCAACCCTGAGAAAAGATATCTGCGCTTGATAATGACTTTGCAACCATGTAGATAGCTGATGCTTCCAAGTGACGAAATAGAACATATAAACCTCCATCTTGTATCGTCTTTAGTTTGGCAACCCCCCTTTAGAAGAGATCAATTGGAGAACACCAATTGTTAGATTGCATTTGTTTCTGAGTGATAACTACCATCATGTCCTTCTACCATCTCAAAGAGACTTATGAGCATATCCAAGATCAAGTAACCTGTACTTCCTCGCGAGCAGAAAAATGGCAGTGCAGAAATACAGTTATAACTCGAGTTCTACGAATCCAATGATGTTGTAGCTTATACCGTTGGAAAGCTTATCAAATTTACTACAACTTTCTTATAGAACACTTCTCCAGATTCTGCAGTTACGGTAGTAGAAAACTGTGCACAACAGAAACTATTCTAGGTTGCTGACAGCACAGATGCGTCGTCTTGTGATTTTCATAACTCCCAAACCATAATAGCTATCAGGGTGGTTCTTACGGTCAGAGAAAGATGTTAAAGTCTACTATTATCCAGAATTTATCTATGATTTTTGGGCGTCCAAAAATAGAGATATAAGCTAAGGAAGACAGACTATTCTGAAAAGACAGGATAAGGTAAAAACGAGATTCAGAGAGACTAGAGAGATAGATGACACTAATCTTCAAGTCTTCATGCTTATTTGATTTGTGTTGATGAGATATATGACATGGATCGAGGATAGCCAAAAGATGACAAGAAAGATAAAGTTTGATCTTCGGTTCTTCGTACCTCGTCGCTTGAGATTGATGATGGTAACGGACACTACCCCACTTAACAAAGATTTTGTTCCACCTGGCAATGTCATTGAAGGCAACACTTTCTTTAAGGCTTGCTGCTAATGATAAGTCCTTCACTTAAAACTTACTAAACATACTTGATATGGGAGTGATGTCATCTAAGTTTTCATGAAACTAACTATGGACTTCCAACATCTCCTTCCTATGTCGTCCATGCTAACTTGTATAAAGTATGTTGAATTGAATGTTGAACTCCCAACTGATGATAGCTTGAAGTGAAGACCAGTCCTAACGAATACCTGAGCTTCTTGTAGACGATCCAACAAAGCACTGATCCCAAGCAAACAACACTAGCACATGAGTAGACTTCCAATCATAGAGATAACCAATTCTTCTAAGTGAAGCACTAGGACATACGAAACCTTCATCTTGCAACACTCACAACTTTGCTACCCCCTTAAGAAAAAGAAACTAGGGGACACCAAAGTAACTTGCATATCCTTTTATACTAGATAACCATAATCATCTCTAATGTAAGATTCCAAAGCAAACCAATGAGATTCAAAGATATCCAATGATATGTTCACTTATACAAGATAAGGAAGTAATGCAGAAAATTTTTGGACGAATTTTAATTTTAACAGTTCAGTAAATCTGGCATAACTCAAGCTACAAAGATCCAAATGAAGTGATCTTTACATGGTTGGAAAGCTTATGAAATTATCTACAACTTTTATTAATAACACTTTTCCAGGTTCTGTCATTAAATTAATAAAAAACAGAGCTTAGCCAAAACTGTTCCAGAATTCCAGACTGTGTAGTAACCTTAACTTAGAACAGGTATATCTCTTAGCTTAAAATAGATAAAAAGGTAATTCCAGTGGGTTTGGAAAGATACAGAAGTCTAGTTATTACCAGTAAAATTTCATAAATTTCTCATGTCCATATCTTGAGATATAACAGAAACATTGCAGACTGCTATAGAAATCAGCATGTGGAGTATTACGTAAAACCTGCCCCACTTAACATGGATCGAGCTACTCCTCAAGACTTATACCTTCCGAGCCACCTTTGAAACATGAGAACAAGGCAACACACAAGCAACACATCAAGCAAAACAAGCACACATCATATCATCGGTACTACACGTGCTTCTTCAACAATGATGGCCATCCTAAGGGAAGAGTATGGATGATGAAAGGCCATCGAACTTTAGAACAAGATGAGATCAGATAACTTTTAGTAAAAAAAACATAAAACAAAATCCAAGGAAGTAAGAAATAATAGCTCAAAGGAAGCTATCAAGGAAGGGATACAACAAGACAAGGAAGAGGAAAATAGTCAAACTCAATGAGTCAAGGGATGACAAAATAGTTTTATAGTAAAATAAGTTTTAGAATACGTCCGGTGCTACTTGGCATACGTCCTACAGTCAACACCGCTCTGATACCACTCTGTCACACCCGGTTTCTGAAGAACAAAACCAGGCTAATCATATGTGTGCCCAGGAAGTCCACACATATGCCAGAATGAAAAAGTATCAGAAACAATGTTATTATATAACGTATACATATCTATATTAACACTTACATCAGAGTACCGCGGAACGGTGACTAAACTTCAGGCTCCATTCTTCTCAGGGACGGCTGACTGGGGGTAACATATGCCTAGCACTTCTACTAGTCTTCTGGAAACTCCACTACACCTTTGTCCTTCTTCCGAGTAGCATCTTACTACACACTGGAGTGTGGAGGAAATAGCAAGAGTGAGTCCATGTCAAACTCAACAAGTATAACACAGGGTTCATGAGGCTCAAAAGGCTAGACACTGTTTGACTGCGTTTAGCTTTTAATCATCATATAATTAGCAATTGAGTAACATCAAGGTAATTCTCTTTCCGTTAACAAACCAATGATCAATTGTAATAAGGATAATGAATAGCATTAACATGAGCATAATAATAACAACAGTAATTGAGCATGATATAAAAGTTATGATCAACTATTCCATAAGAATCCCCAAGGCCGCTCGTATCCGTGAGCACGGCTAGTATACCAGTTTTTAACTCTGCGCAGAGGTGTACACTTTCACTGTGAGTCACAACTTCCAAATGCATGGGTTCGCGACTCCCCAAAACACCGGAAATCATATAAAGCCACTTAGAAGTTCGTCTAACAAGTTAGGGCCATTAGATTTCACATGGCAGGCAGATGTAGAACCCCCCTTCCTAGTGGCACAACAACCGCAGCCTATACACACTAAGGATAGGGGCTCGCCCTACACCCAACGTGGCAAACCATTCTTATGCCATTTAAGGTAACCTCTAACAAGCTAGAAAAGGTCCTTTAAGCAACTAAAGCCAGAGCCATATAGCCCTCACAGCTGTACTATATATCCCGGTTATCACTTACAGATAAGTCCTTATGGAGAGTAACTAGAGCAACAACAATCAATACAACACAATGCTCTAGTCCCCTTTGTCAACAGTAATAAGATCATCTTAATAGTTGATTGCTTAACTCATTAGTCAAATTACAAGATCATTATTCATAATTTAGCACTAGCAACAACTACCCAAGTGCATAACCCGTAGGTAACAAGGAATCAGGATATCAATCTCTAAGTTATAATCTCTAAGGTTGCCAAGGAAAGCACATGCACATGTATGATAATTTCATTGAATAGGTAACAAGGATAGTCCCGTGTTATACTTGCCTTGATCAAAGCTTTCCTGATGATACTGCTGGTCTGGCTCAAAATAATACTCCTGATCATCAAGAAACTACACACCGTCTATACTCGATCATCAAGCATCAACGCACAATCATTCGAGCAATCATACACGAAGCAAACAAAGAGACATAATTAAAACAGTACACTAACAGTAGCAAAACAGTATAAAAGATTGTAAAACTCTTCTACACGTTACTACGATCACACAGACGTAAAGATCATGAAATTCGGATTTAAAACGTGAAAGTTATGAATTTTCTAAGATTTCCTATAGATAAATAATTACTTTAATACAAACTCAAAAATTAAATTTTCCAAACCTACTGTACAGCTATACTAACATGTAGAGCTCGCAAATACGAACCTAACACAACTTGAATAGGTCAATTCGGAGTTAAAACGAAGATTTTATGCTCAAAACAAGATTAGTGGCAAAACTGTAAATAGTATCATCTTCTACCTTGGGCTTGGAGGAGCTCCGGTCAGCCATGGTGGAACCTCGCCGGAGAGAAGCAAGATGAGACGGGAACTCGATGAAACAGCGATGGATTCGTGCAAACGGATATACCACGGTGTAGAGAACGACGAGGGCTACCTCTTGGTGGTGGTGGCTGGCGTCGGGACGCGACGGTTTGGCCGGAAAAGCTCGTCGAAAGTTCGCCGGAACGCAAGGTGTAGATGCAGAACTTCGGCAAGAGGTGGAGGGAGCTACGAGCGGCGGCTCGCGATAAGGGTTATACTTCTGAAATCAGGACGTCGAGGGCTACACCGTCATATATATAGTCGTAGAGTTTGGAAACTTTTCGGATTTTCTTAATTTCGGGATTATTTTAATTCCGCGAATAAAAATAATTCCAGAAAATCTAGAATTACCTTTTTGGCCGCGAAAAATAGCCCGGAGATCAGAAAAATCACGGGAAAAATCCTGGAGACTCTTGGGGAGATAAGGAACTCAACTAAATGAGTTTGAACTCATGAAAAGATTGATGAAGAGATCAAAGAAAAGATTAAGCTCACAGAAATTGGAATTTTAAATCTAGAAAATGCCAAAAAAATTTCCGATGAGAAGTAAACGTCATCCTATGGTATTTTAAAAAATAATAGCACTCACCAACACCAAAGACAAGCATCACACAAACACCACATTATCAAATTAATATGAAAAAGTTTAAAACCATAATTTTCTATATTTGAATTAGCAGCAACTTAACTTATCTAATAAATTTATTCAAATATTGAAATCATTTATTTTATTTAGTGTTTTTCATGCACAATCCAAAATAGGAAATTTTGGGTGTGACAGCGCTGGGTATTTTCCAAGGAATCAAGAGGAGCTTGAGGAGATGGCAAACGCAAGAGTTCCCGATGAAGAAATATTCTATAGGGACCCTAATATACGTCGTGTAGAATCAACTGGGACCTGTTATCAGCCGGTTTCAAAAACTAAGTTTCCTCGATGGTGTCCTGAGGGTCTGACAAAGACACAGAAAAAGAGAATGCAGCGTGAGCGTCAGGAGGATCTATACAAGAAGAAAAATCCTCCAATGAGAAATGAGGCAATCAGCAGTGGCAGGTGAAACAAAAAGATAAGGGCCCATCAGCAGATGTTAATATGGTATTTATGTTGCCGATTGAGTTTTTGGCACTTTCTGATGATGAGGAAGAAGTTGTTCTTTCCGACCAAGTAACTCAGCTGGCACTAGATCCAATGATGGCTGTTTTTGAGAAGCCTACCGATGACGAGAGACAGCATCTTAAGGCTTTGTTTGTGAAAGGCAGAGTTGATGGGCAGCCTGTATCCAAGATACTTATCGACGGAGGGGCTGCAATTAATATTATGCCTTATGTGATGTATCAGAAACTTGGTAAGGGAGATCAAGACTTGACCGAAACCGATATGATGCTGAAAGATTTTGAAGGCAATGTGTCACCGGCTAAAGGGGCAGTATGCGTTGAATTGACCATCGGCAACAAAACCTTGCCGACGACGTTCTTTGTTATTAATGGCAAGGGTGCATATAATCTGCTTCTAGGAAGGGATTGGATTCATGCTAATTTTTGTATTCCTTCTACAATGCATCAATGCCTCGTACAGTGGATTGGTGATAAGATTGAGGTTGTCCCTGGTGATTCTTCTTATATCATCGCATCAGCAGAATCTGATACTTATGAGCGAACCAAATGCATATCAGGAGAAGTTTGGGAAAAAGAGTTCCTCAAAGTTGCCGATTATGAAATTCCACCGATCCAAGCAGTCGGTACTGAAGAAGAGTTTTAATGGATAGGTTTGCCGATGATGGAAAATTAGGTCAAGGGTGCACATCGGCTGATGATTTAGTAGAAGTAGATATTGGTGATGGCGATAGGCCATGACCTACTTTTATTAGTGCTAAGTTAGATTCCAAGTGTAAGCAGCAAATAACCAATTTATTAAAAGAATATAAAGATTGTTTTGCTTGGGATTATACTGAGATGCCTGGATTAGACCGATCGATAGTTGAACATCGGTTACCTATCAAATCTGGATTTTGGCCACATCAGCAACCGGCGCGCTGATGCAATCCTAATATACTTCCTGACATTAAGGCCGAAATAACTAAATTAATTGAGGCAAAGTTTATTCGGCTGTGTCAATATGCGGAGTAGATTTCTAATATGGTTCTTGTTTATAAGAAAAATAGGAAACTTCGTGTTTGTATTGATTTCAGGAATCTCAACAAAGCCACACCGATGGATGGTTATCCAATGCCGATTGCTGATTTGTTGATTGATGCTGCAGCCGGACATCAAATTATCAGCTTCATGGATGGTAATGCAGGTTACAATCAAATATTTATGGCTAAAGAAGATATTCCCAAGACTGCTTTCAAATGTCCAGGTCATGTGGGATTGTTTGAGTGGATAGTCATGACGTTTGGTTTGAAAAATGCTGGTGCTACTTATCAAAGAGCTATGAACTTTATTTTTCATGAATACATCGGCACATTAGTGGAGATCTACATTGATGATGTAGTAATCAAGTCTGGAGATATCACAAAACATCTAGCCGATCTACGAAAGATACTGGAGTGCACAAGGAAGCATGGATTGAAGATGAATCCTAATAAATATGCATTTGGTCTATTGGCAGATCAATTCTTGGGTTTTATGGTGCATCAGCGGGACATTGAAATCAGTAGGAAGTCTATTGATGCAATTAACAAGGTGGTTGCTCCTGCTAATAAAACTGAATTGCAATCTTTGATTGGCAAGATTAATTTTATTAGAAGATTCATATCTAATCTGTCGGGTAGGATCATGGCTTTCAGTCCATTGCTTAAATTGAAAGCCGATTAGGAATTTATATGGGGAGCTGAGCAGTAGTTAGCCCTAGATGAAATTAAGAAATATTTAACAAATCCTCCAGTGCTAGTTCCACCTCAACACGGGAAACCTTTCAGGTTGTATTTGTCAACTGATGATACCGTTTTCGGTTCAGCTCTTATTCAAGAATTTGAAGGGAAAGAACGTATTATTTATTATTTGAGCAGAAGATTAGTGGATGCTGAGACAAGGTATTCGGCCATCGAAAAATTATGTCTGTGTCTATACTTTTCTTGTATCAAATTAAGACATTATTTGTTATCTGCCGAATGTACTGTCATATGCAAAGACGACGTGGTCAAGTATATGCTGTCGATGCCGATATTGAATGGTAGAATCGGCAAGTGGATTTTGGCGTTATCAGAGTTTGACCTACGTTATGAGTCAGCTAAGGCAGTTAAGGGGTAGGTTATGGCTGATTTTTTCATTCAACATTGCAATACAGTGGACTCTCTGGAGGTTGCTCCTTGGACACTTTTCTTCGATGGGTCTATATGTGGTGAAGGAGCAGGTATCGGCATTGTGTTGATTTCACCTCAAGGAAAAAAGTATGAATTTTCATTGCCGATTGTTGCTACATTGACAAACAATCAGGCTGAATACCAAGCCTTAATAAAAGGGTTAGAATTGCTTAAGGAGATACGTGCCGATGTTGTTGAAATCTTTGATGATTCTATGCTAGTTATAAATCAATTAGCTAGGATTTATGAATGCCGAAGTGAAGTTTTAATTTCGTATTATGAAAAATGTTTGCAATTGTTGAAAGAGTTTAGAGATTTTCGTTTGGAACATATTTCTCGACTGCATAATGAAGAAGGCTAATCGACTAGCTCAGCATGCTTCAGGGTATCAGCCTATTCAGGAAGTGCTAACATCGGCAGTCGATACCGATGACTGGAGAACGGAGATTATCGATTATTTAAAGGATCCATCTAAAAAGGTTGAAAGACGTATAAGATTCCAAGCTACCAATGATGAATCGAAAAGCTTGATGGGTGGAATTCATGAAGGAGTGTGTGGAGCACATCAATCAGCTTTCAAGATGAAGTGGATGATCAGAAGGAATGTATACTATTGGCCGACTATTCTTGAAGATTGTTTTAAATATTTTAAAGGATGTTAGGGGTGTCAGAAGTTTGGTAATATTCAAAGAGTGCCTGCATCGGCTATGAACCCTATAATTAAACCTTGGCCGTTCTAGGGATGGGCTATCGATCTCATCGGTCAGATTTATCCGCCATCGAGCAAATGACATAAATTTATTCTGGTTGCTACTGATTATTTCACAAAATGGGTTGAGGCAATTTCTTTGAAAAAGGTGACATCGGCTAATATGATCGATTTTGTGAAAGAGCATATTGTTTACCGATTTGGTATTCCTCAAACTATCACTACCGATCAGGGTACTATGTTTACATCAGGAGAATTTGATGAGTTTGATGTTGGTATGGGAATTAAAGTTTTAAATTCTTCTCCCTGTTATGCTCAAACTAATGGTCAGGCTGAGGCTTCTAACAAAGAGATTATCAAACTCATTAAGCGCAAAATTAAAGAAAATCCTAAGAGGTGGCATACAGTATTAAATGAAGCCTTGCGGTCATATCGGATGTCATGTCATGGTGCAACCAAAGTAACGCCTTATCAGTTAGTATATGGACACGACACAGTATTGCCTTGGGAAATTAAAACTGGCTCTAGGCGAATACATTCTCAAGATCAACTGACAGCCGATGACTATGATACTCTTATGAAGGATGAGTTGGAAGATGTGGCAGGTCATTGGTTAAGGGCTTTAGTTAGCATCAAAGAAAATAAGAAAAGAGTAGCCAGATGGTGTGACAAGAAGGTGAAGGTAAAGGAGTTTGCCGATGGAGATCTGGTCTGGAAGTTGATTTTACTGATTGGGACTAAAAGTTCAAAGTTTGGAAAGTGGTCTCCTAATTAGGAGGGTCCATATCGGATAAATCAGTCTGTTCCTGGTAACGCATATATTCTAGAAACCCTCGAAGGGGTTGTGTTTCCCAGAGCATTAAATAGAAAATATTTAAAAAATATTACCCTAGTATCTGGATGGATGCATAAAAGTGTAAGTACCGATAACAGTCCTATCGGCTAGAATTATACAAGGATATCAATGTCTCATAAAGTGCCGATGCAATAGATAAGATTTACAAGTTTAACAAGGATTGGATAGCCGATATCGCACACAGGCGAATCTGGTCGGCTTCCTTCATCTCTTTGATGTCTTCATCGGTAGCACCATCCACAGGCTTGAGTTTTTTCTTCATGGCCAAGGCTTTGCGAGCTTGGATGTCTCTTTCTTGCTGAAGGGCCTTGATGGCATCGGATAGCTGGTTTTCTTCTTGTCTAGCCTGAGTTAAGGCTGCTTCAATTTCCTTCAATTCAGCCAGTAGAGTTGTCCTCTTTGCCGATAAATCCAAGATTTTCTGCTTG
Source organism: Saccharum spontaneum (assembly GCA_022457205.1). NCBI lineage: Eukaryota > Viridiplantae > Streptophyta > Magnoliopsida > Poales > Poaceae > Saccharum > Saccharum spontaneum. The sequence goes on along the minus strand of CM039598.1, from coordinate 40,391,877 downwards.
AGATCGGCACCTGAGGTCTGCAAGTTGCCGATACTCTTGTGCTTCCCATCGGCAATTTGTTTTAGTTGTAGCATCTCTTCCTTGAGCTGAGCTTGAGCTGCTCTATCGGCAATACGGTGAGCAGCCCGTTGGTATTGCAATTGTTAGCTTTCTAGGTGGACTGCTGGGAAGAGTGTTTCTTCAATATCAGTAGGAACCTGGCCACGGATTGTTTTGAAAATTGCCTTTGCAGGATCTGAATCATTTACCAATTGGGCAGTATCCTGTTGTAACAAGTCCAGGAGAGCTTCCAACTTGGCGTAGATTTCTGCCAATATTGTTCCCAGTGCCAGGGAAGACCTTGCTTCCTCTCCATCATCATCGGAAAGATCAATGGCAAAGGAAAATAAGCTGTTTGGGGAGTCTTGTTCCTAGGAAGAAGAAAAGAAGTCAGTTAAGGATAGGTATGAATATTATAAATCGACTAGGTCAATCGCTTACCTGTTTCAAGGCAATTTCCTGTGCTTGGCTGGAGGGAGCGGCCTGGAGTATGCTGTGTGGAGGATCAGCTGAGCTTGCCGATGGGATATCCTCTGTGGCTTCATCAGTGGTTGGCCCTTAGGGTACGATGGCCGATGGTATGTCCAGTACAGGAGGATTAACTGTTTGCTCGGTTGCATCGACTGGCTGGCTTGCAGGCGTTGGAGCAGATGTAGGGATCGGCATGGACTTCTATCGTTTTTGCTGTGCCTCAGCATCTGTTAAGGCTTTGCGCTTTGCTTGGGCCTCAGCAATGGTTGGCTGGGGGGCATCGGCACTTGTTGGTTGTGGAGGTTGAACATCTGGTACGCTGGCCGATGTACCCATTTGTTGCTGCAAAAACAAGTGTAAGATATGATATTTAACAAATAAAATGTAAAGTTGAAGGAATACCTCTGAAGGTTTGTCGGAGGTGGTGGTGCTTGATGTTGGAGGAATTGCCGATGACGATCCAGCAGTGGCTCTTACACCCTGATGATTAATGTTAATACAGTTTGAGATCGGCATGAGTAGAAATAAACAAGGTTATTACCTTGAATGCCTTGATCAGGGTTGTAGCAGCAGCCAATGGAGTGGCCCTAACTGTAGCCAATTTGGACTTGGAGGTGATGGTCTTGGCACGGGTCCTCTGGTGAGTCAAAGCAGCTAAGGTAGGGGCGTTGTAGCCGATTGGTGATATCGGGGAAACAGGCCGAAGATCGAAGGGTTTCCCACTCTTGCTCATGGATGGTGCCGGATTGTTGACCTGTCACAAGAAAGTTAGCTGCCGATATATATATAACAGAAGGGAGTTAAAAGAAACTTACTACGTCATCGGGAATGGCGTATTCAGGGTCGATCATATGCCGATATGTATGAGCAGATGTTGCAAATAGTTGTTCCCTCCACTCTCGCCACCATTGCTTATATGATTCAGTGATGAAAGATGTTGGCGTCCAGATGGATAGATCAACATCTGTAGTATCGGCATCGGGGGAGAGTCGCACTACCCTGCTCCAATCCGTTCCATAGGTGATTGTTTCTCTGGGTTTGATCACATCAGCAAAACAAAGTTTGATTGGCAGCTGCCTAAAAGCCAATTGACGGGATACTGCCGATGGATTGTAAAATTCATATGTGATATTGGTGTTCTTCCCACTACCGAATGTGTTCACTGGGATTGCCCTGGGAGTAATAATGGCCATCATGAGTTCATTATCCTGGTTCAGGGTGTCATTGGCAAAGTTGAAAAGGAGGGGGAATCTATTTTCTTCATCAATATAGGGTACCCAGGATCTATGATCATGAGAAAAACCATTGTAGAAGCTTTGGAAGAATCTGCTGATCTGGTCTTCATTGGCCTCTGTTCTAGGAAGGACAATTATGACTTCACTAAAATTGAGAGGTGGGCGTGTTGCCGATTCCTCATCTCCAAGCACGTGGTCTTCGGCAATTTCTCGTTGGAATTGTTGGGCAAAGAAGTCCCATTGCAAGCGTTTGTGCATATAGGCATTCAGCCACATGTTGATAAACCACCACGGGCCTCCTAAGTTGCCGATGGGTTCGCCAAGCAAAAGTTTCTGAGACACTTGATGTAAAAGATGGTAAGTGGAGCTCAGAAGATATCGGCCAAGAGGGAACCTTACACCATTAGCCAAGAGTTCAGCCGCGGGGAGGAAGGCGTTGGTTGGTCCTACCGATCGACCATAGAAAATAATTTTTTCTAACCACATACTCAAAAATGTGGCATGCTCCCTCTGGTTAACTGTCCCGGTCCTCCGGTATTCTTGAATATATCCCGTCCAACCACCGATGTTGCGGGTATTCACTCTATATTCAGATTTCCTGCCATAGATGGAGCCTTCATCGGCAGTTGAAATGTCCAAGCCAGTGAGCATGTATACATCGGCAAGTGTGGGGGTAGCTGGGCTATGTCCAAACATGAAAAGTGTTTGTTGTGTCTGACCAGAAGTAAGCAACAGCAATCATCATCGACTCATTTTTCTGCATGTCGGCAATGGATAGCCTAATGTATTGGTCTATCTTCGGTTCTGCCCAGTACACCTGCATCGACCCATTTACCCTCAAATACCAATCTTTCCACCCTTTGGTGGTTTTGGGCCAGGATCTGAATGTGTCTTTCTATAGATTCAGAGAGAAATTCTGGGCTCTAAAAGGGATTCTGTTAACCTCTGCGTTGATTAGATCAGTTGGATCTGGGTTGCCCATTGGACCTAGGCATTGAAAGTGCGGCTGATCGGTTGGAATAACTAGCTTGTTGCGTAGTTCCTAAGTTTGGAGGATCAAAAGAATAGAAAAAAGAGGAAAAATTACCAACTGTATGAACTTGCAAAGACCAAAGGAATCGAGGTAAAAGTAACGGAAGTGGAACGAACCATAGGGACATTGAAGTTGATCGCCATTGTTCTGAGGAAGATGAGGGCACAGGCTGGGGACTCGAGGTTGACGCTGAAGAAGGTTCTTGTTAGTTGAGGTCGCACGGTTGCTCGTTGGGTTCGCCGCCGGAAGGAGAAGAATGCCAAAGGTTGGAGTCTGAGGGTAGAAGATGAGCGTTCCGAAGACCTTTATTTATAGGCCGGTTGGAATAGGAGTATTCTGGACTTATCTCTCTGCCGCGCGCGTGTAGGTCGAGGTAGTTCAGATGGATATGGTAACTGTTCGCACGATAATCAAGGGATTGTACAGATGATTTGATGGCAAGTAATCATGATTCGGAAGAAATTTTGGCACATGATATTTTAATTCCGAAAGCGGCGGCGTTATTATGTTAAGATCTTCGCCGATGGATTTTTGTTTCGGTATCTTAACTGTAATCAGGGCAAGAGTGGTTGGAAATTGTGCGATATTTACTAAGGTGTGTGAATCAAGACTAGATTTGATTAGATTCAGTAACAGATTATGTTATGCTTGGAGGAGGGGTTAAGATAAATGGGCTGAAAGCATCTAGGCCCCAAGGTTTGGTTTCGGTAATTAATGACAACACTTTATTACCATGACTAACGTGTGTTTTGCAGAAACATTGGTAAGTTAGGTCATGGAGGTGATAACTGCTTTGAGCACTGTGACTTCGTGTCCCTTGATGGAAATCGTTTCGGTTTTCAAAAGAGTGACGTCAAGATTAAGGACGGTTAGTTCCGGATGACGAAGTGTTGAGACACATTCGGAATAGTCGTTAGGATCTTCGTTTTTCTCTTTTGGCCGTACTATAAAGGGGGGCATGAATGGGTAGCTTGACCTAGGCGAGTCCTATGTTTAGGTGTGGTGCACACTTGTTAAACTTGGCGCTAGGCAACCCTAGATTAGCTCAAAGTTCAGTTAGAAGCAACTTGGTTGAAGTTGCGACGCGTTTCGACGAGTTTCGGGCTGTTTTCCAGGCACCGGACGCGGTCTTCAGGAGCACCGGACGCGTCCGGTGTGTACTTAACCGCGCTAGGTTTCGGGCCTGATCACCGGACGCGGTCCTCGCGAGGACCGGACGCAGTGGTCAGCGGCCGACACGTGTCATCAAGAGAGAACGCCCGTCGGACGCGATACTGGACTTGATCGGCGAGTCCGGTGCGAGTCCAGTAAGGTCCAGAGAGGACCGGACGCGTCCGGTCTTCAGGCATCGGACGCGGCCTCGCGTCCGGTGTGACTCCAGTAAGCTCCTTTGCACGTCGGACGCGTCCGGTGCTACCTGACCGGTGCGTCCGGTGTTTCGTTTTCAAAAACGGGTTTTGACCGTTACGGGGGACCGGCGCGTCCGGTGCGTAGCACCGGCGCGTCCGGTGACCCCGTGTCAGAAATAACGGTTCGTTTTCTTTGAGGGGTGTATAAATACAACCCCTCCACCTCTTTTAGAGGTCTCTTGCTCATTCAAACATCTGAGAAAACCCTTTAGAGTGCAAGGGAGTGCAAGAGCTCTAGTGAGGATAGAGTTTTGAGAATCAAAGTTTGTGATTCCTCACTAGTGATTCGAGAGTAGCAAGTGTGCATCCACCTCCTCATTTGGGCTCGTCGTGGTCAAGTGAGAGTTCTAGCTTGTTACTCTTGGTGATCGCCATCACCTAGACGGCTTGGTGGTGATTGGGAGTTTGGTGATCATCAGGCGGAGCTTGTGGATGACCCAACTCAAGTTGTGAGCGGTTTTGGGTGATTCGCCGCGACGGAGTGTCGAAGAATCAACCCGTAGAGAGCACTTGATCCTTGCGCGGATCAAGGGGGAGCGACACCCTTGCGCGGGTGCTCCAACGAGGACTAGTGGGGAGTGGCGACTCTCCGATACCTCGGAAAAACATCGCCGTGTTCCTTGCCCCTTTACATTCAAGCAATTACTTTCTCGTATTTACTTTCATTGCTTGTTTTACATTCCTAGAATTGCCATGCTAGACTAGGTTTGGAAACTAGGGTGCAAAACTTTTTAACGGTAGACTCTCTAGGAACACAAGTAGGCACTAGGGGTGAATTCCGGCTTATAGGATTTAATTCTTGCAATTAATTTTTAGAAAAGCCCAATTCACCCCCCCTCTTGGGCATCTTGATCCTTTCAATTGGTATCGGAGCCGTGTTGCTCCTAATTTAGGCTTTACCGCCTAGAGCAAGATGTCTAACGGGGAAGGACCACCTCCCACCTTTGAGGGGGATGATTTTCCATATTGGAAAATCCGGATGGAGGCGTATCTCGAAGCCATAGATGTTGGGTGTCTTAGAGCCGCAACCGAAGGGCTTCCCGCTATCAAGGATCCCGCAAACCCCACGGGTGACGAGGAGAAGTACGACCGGTGGAATGCAAAGGCCAAAAATGCACTCTACCGGGGCTTAGGCAAAGATATCTTCAATCGTGTGCGTAATGCAAAGAACGCTCATGATTTGTGGGAAAATCTTTGTGCTCTCCATGAGGGAACTAAGAGTGAGCGTGAGGAACGCTATCATATTGCTTTAAAGAAAATTAATTCTTTTGAGATGCTTCCCAAAGAAAGTGCTAATGAGATGTACACTCGCTTGAATGTTCTTGTAGAGGATCTCAATGCTCTTGGACTCACTCAAATGAGTCAATCGGATGTTGCAAGGCGGATCTTGAGTGTGCTTCCCGTTGAGAAGTATGGTCACATTGTCACCGTGCTTCATCAAAGTGATCTCTCCAACGCAACACCGACTCAAGTATTGGGGAAGATCAACGCTCATGAGATGTACATGCACATCACTCCGGAAGAGGGCTCATCATCTTCCAAGAAGAAAGACTTGGCCTTCAAAGCTAGCCATGACAAGAAGAAGAAGAAGGGCCAAGCCATGATCGTGCAAGAAAGCTCAAGTGAAAGTGATATCGATGATGAATCACTTGCACTCATGGTGAGGAAGACCACCAAGATGCTAAAGAAGCTTAACAAGAGTGGCATCAAGTTCGATGGCAAGAAAAAGAAATTCTTCACAAGTAGCAAGAGAAAGCCCATCTCGGAGATGGATTGCTACAATTGTGGTGAACTTGGCCACCTAGCTCATCAATGCCCTAGACCACCAAAAGACAAGTTCAAGAACAAGAACAAGGGCAAGAAAAATGATTCAAGTGATGAAGAAGATGAGAAGAAGAAGAACAAGCCATACAAGAAGAAGGATGGCAAGAAGAAGGAGTTCTACAAGAAGAAGAAGGGTGGAAAGGCATATATTGTTGGTGATTGGCTCACCGACATTGAATCATCTTGTGGTTCCTCCGAAGATGAGAGCGATGATGAGAAAGAGAAGGTTGCCGCATTTGTGATGGGGCCATCATCTTCACCGACATCTTCACCACCACCGTCACCGCCCTCTTCACCATCATCGTCTACTACTCACCTATGCCTTATGGCCAAGGGTGAACGTAAGGTACAAAATCATGATAGTGATGATGATGATGATAGTGATAGTGATGATGAATTTGATGCACCCTCTTATGATGAACTTGTAAAATTGCTAAACAAATACACTAAAATCATAAGAAGGACAAGAAGTGAAAATGATGACCTTCAAAATGAAAATGAATCACTCTCATCTAAGCTTGAAAATGCTCAAAAGACTAGTGGTGAGCTTAGAGATCAAAATGAAATTATGTCTTCCACTCTCAAGGAGCTCAAAACTTCTAACAAAGAGCTTAAAGATCAACATGATAAACTTGAGAAGAAGCATGATGAGCTCATCACTAGACATAGCTCTCTAAAAGACAAGTACACCACATTAAAAATTGACTATGATAGTCTTGTGGTTGCAAATGAACTTGCTCTTGAAACACATGATGCTACTAACCATGTTGTTAAGTGTGATATAGCTACATCATGTGATGATTTGATCATTGAAAGCATTGAGCAAGGTTCTAGTAGCAAAGGCAAGAGTGTGGTTGAGTCATGCAACCACGATGATTATGCCAAGATCAAGTGTGAGAATGAGAAGCTTGCAAATGAGAACAAGAAACTCAAAGGTTTGATGGCTCTTGAGAAGCAAACAACAAATGAGTCACTCATTGAAGAGAACAAGAAGCTCAAGCAAGAAAAAGAGCATCTCAAGACCGGCCTTAGCAAGTTTACAAGAGGCCAATATTTGCAAAGTGAGCTCCTCATGAACACCGTGATGAAGATGGATAGAAGTGGTATTGGGTACTTGGCAAATCAAGAGAAGAAAGCAAAAGCTCAACAACAAAGCAAATCAAAGCCCAAGCCAAAGAGATGTGTTGAGTGTGGTCAAGAAGGTCATTTTGCTCATGAATGCAAAACTCCACCACCACAACCCTTGCCCAAGCATGCTAGACCCTTTGCCTTCAATGCTCATTACATGCTAAGAAAAGATTCAAATGGAAAGATGAAAGTCATGTTTTTGGGTCCCCCAAACAAGAATAGGCCAAAGAAAATATGGGTTGCCAAGTCACTAGTTGAGAAAGTCAAGGGCCCCTCTCAAGTTTGGGTCCCTAAACAAAAAACTTGATCTCTTGTGTATAGGTGAACTACAAGACCGGTGGATCTCATTGGGTTATTGATAGTGGTTGCACTCAACATATGACCGGTGATCCTCGTATGTTCACCTCAATTGAAGAGAATGGGATATGTCAAGAGAAGATCACATTTGGAGATAATTCAAAGAGCAAAGTCAAGGGTATAGGCAAGATAGCAATATCAAATGATCACTCACTCTCAAATGTGCTCTATGTTGCTTCATTGAGTTTCAACTTGTTATCCGTTGGGCAACTTTGTGATCTTGGCTTCCAATGCTTGTTCACACCAAATGAAGTTGAAGTTTCAAAGATAGATGACAAGCAAGTGATATTCAAAGGTTTTAGATACAACAATCTTTATCTTGTTGACTTCACCTCCGAAGATGCAAATTTGATGACATGTTTGTTCACCAAGACCTCACTTGGTTGGCTTTGGCATAGGAGGCTTGCACATGTTGGAATGAGCACTCTCAACAAGCTATTGAAGAAAGAACTAGTAAGAGGATTGAAGGATGTGAAGTTTGAAAAGGACAAACCTTGTAGTGCATGTCAAGCCGGCAAACAAGTTGCAAACACTCATCCTACCAAGGCTTTCATGTCAACCTCAAGAGTGCTAGAACTTCTACACATGGATTTGTTTGGGCCTACAACATACAAGAGTTTGGGTGGTAATCTCTATTGTCTTGTGATAGTGGATGACTACTCAAGATACACATGGACCTTCTTCCTTCATGACAAATCCGAAGTGGCAAGTTGCTTCAAGAAGTTTGCAAAGAGAGCTCAAAATGAATTTGAAGTCAAGATAAAGAAGATTAGAAGTGACAATGGCAAAGAGTTTGACAACACCAACATAGAAGCTTATTGTGATGAAATTGGAATCAAGCATGAAGTTTCTTCAACCTACACTCCTCAACAAAATGGTGTAGTTGAGAGAAAGAACCGGACCTTGATCACCCTTGCAAGAACAATGCTAGATGAGTACACAACTCCCGAGAAGTTTTGGGCCGAGGCAATCAACACCGCATGCTATGCTTCAAATCGCCTCTTCCTCCAAAAGTTTCTTGGCAAGACCCCCTATGAGTTGCTTAATGGGAAGAAGCCGGACGTCTCATTCTTCCGGGTGTTTGGTTGCAAATGTTACATCTACAAGAAGCGTCAACACCTAGGGAAGTTTCAAAGACGTTGTGATATTGGTTTTCTTGTTGGTTACTCATCAAAGTCCAAAGCATATAGAGTATTTAACCATACCACCGGGTTGGTTGAAGAAACATATGATGTGGAATTTGATGAATCTAACGGCTCCCAAGGAGCAATTGAGAATTGTGATGATGTAGGTGATGAACCCTTGAGGGAGGCCATGAAGAACATGCCGGTGGGAGACATCAAGCCAAAAGATGATGAAGACGATGTGCAAATCATTCATCCACCATCTTCATCACGTGTGCCTCAAGATGATGACAAGAATGAGAGAGTTGAAAATGAAGATACTTATGTCTCTCATGAACAAGCCGAGGCACAAGCACAAGATGTTGATGCTCCTCATCCACCTCCTCAAGTGGTTGATAGAAGAAACTCACCTCTACTTCAAGCTCATCCACAAGAACTCATCATAGGGAGTCCTACAAAGGGAGTAATGACTCGATCTCAAAAGCTAGCTTCTTTCGTTGAACATCACTCTTTTGTCTCTTGTGTTGAACCTAAGAATGTAGAAGAAGCTCTTCAAGATCCGGATTGGGTGAATGCCATGCATGAAGAATTGAACAACTTCACCCGCAATGAAGTATGGACACTTGAAGAGCATCCTAAAGGTGCAAGAGTCATTGGAACCAAGTGGGTGTTCCGAAACAAGCAAGATGACCAAGGCATAGTAGTGAGGAACAAGGCAAGACTAGTTGCAAAGGGGTTCTCTCAAGTTGAAGGCCTTGATTTTGGAGAGACCTTTGCACCCGTAGCAAGACTTGAAGCCATTCGTATCCTTCTTGCATATGCATCACATCATGATATGAAACTATATCAAATGGATGTGAAAAGTGCATTCTTAAATGGCTTTATAAATGAACTAGTCTATGTCAATCAACCTCCCGGGTTTGAAGACCCTAGATATCCTAATCATGTTTATAGGTTGTCCAAGGCGCTATATGGGCTCAAGCAAGCCCCTAGAGCGTGGTATGAGCGCCTCCGGGACTTCCTCATTGAGAAGGGCTTCACCATCGGGAAGGTCGACACCACACTATTCACCAAGAAGCTTAATGGGGAGATCTTCATTTGTCAAGTGTATGTTGATGATATCATCTTCGGGTCAACAAATGAAGATTATTGCAAGGAGTTTGGTGAATTGATGTCGAAGGAGTTCGAGATGTCAATGATTGGTGAGCTCACATTCTTCCTTGGTTTCCAAGTCAAGCAAATGAGAGAAGGGATTTTCATCTCTCAAGAAAAGTATACCAAGGATCTTCTCAAAAGATTCAAGATGGAAGAATGCAAGCCAATCAAGACCCCAATGCCATCAAATGGACATCTCGACCTAGATGAGGGAGGTAAACCGGTTGATCAAACTCTCTACCGTTCTATGATTGGTAGCTTGTTGTACCTTACCGCATCTAGGCCCGATATCATGTTTAGTGTGTGCATGTGTGCTCGCTTTCAAGCGTGCCCTAAAGAACCTCACTTAAGTGCCGTAAAAAGAATCCTAAGATATCTTAAGCACACCCCAAGTATTGGTTTATGGTATCCCAAAGGAGCTAGATTCCAACTAGTTGGCTATTCCGACTCGGATTATGCCGGTTGCAAAATTGATAGAAAAAGCACATCCGGAGGGTGCCATTTACTTGGGAGATCTTTAGTATCTTGGTCTTCTAAAAAGCAAAATAGTGTGGCTTTGTCCACCGCCGAGGCGGAATACATTGCCGCGGGGGCTTGTTGTGCACAAATCTTATATATGAAACAAACCCTCCTAGACTATGGAGTTGTTCTTGAAAAGGTGCCACTTTTATGTGACAATGAAAGTGCCGTTAAAATTGCCAACAATCCGGTACAACACTCTCGCACCAAGCACATTGATATCCGCCATCACTTTCTAAGAGATCACGTTGCTAAAAATGACATATCACTAGAAGGTGTAAGAAGTGAAAATCAATTAGCGGATATCTTCACTAAACCTTTGGATGAGGCTACCTTTTGTAGGCTAAGAAGTGAACTTAACGTGCTTGATTCAAGTAACTTTAAAAAATAAGCGCGTGTTGTCCCTTGCATTGCATTGTTTCATATGTCATGTTTACTTTATCGCAATGCATTTAGGGCTTGGCTAACACGGTTACGATAACCCTCCTTCGGAGGAGTGAAGAAGCCTAACCGTGGATCAAACTTGACAAGCAACCTAGCTTTACTTTCTTGTATTGCATTGCATATGCATGGTTGTTTGTTTTGTCGTTCTTTTTCGGTTTAGCTTTGAGCAACCTCTGTGTTCGTCCATGTATAGAGAGAGCATTTGACGCTCCTTAAGGTCCAAAAACTCTATTGCTTGGCCATACGTTGCTCCTCGGGTGTTTATTGCCTATTTTTGTAAAAACAATACTAGCCTAAGGCAAAATAATTTGAAAACTTTGAGGGTTTGAGTGAGGTCACTCATATCGGGTTCCAATTGGTGTTTATCTGTGTCTCTTTGAATTGGAACTTGATTGGGAGAAGTCGCGTCGAAGTTCGGAACGAAGAAAGGCGAAAAACCGCGACAGGACGCTGCACCGGACGCAGTGCTGCTTCACCACCGCGTCCGGTCCCGGTGTCCACCTGCGCGTCCGGTTTTCCAGAAGAACAAGTCCAGATCTAGGCACCGGACGCTGCACCGGACGCGTCTCTGACCACCACCGCGTCCGGTCCCGGCTACCACCACCGCGTCCGGTGCTCCGCTATGAAATCCCGAGCACTCAGCCTTCGGACTCTGATCGCGTCCGGTCTGTTCACACCGGACGCGTCCGGTGACTCCAGGAGCTTACTGGAGTGTCACCGGACGCTGCACCACCGCGTCCGGTGATTTTCACCACCGCGTCCGGTGCTTCTATACCGAGCGGATCTCGCCTCTTATAACCGTACCGTTCTTGTTTTCTTTTTCATCATCTGCTCGACGAATCCGCCGCCGCCGCCTTTGCCTCGCCGATTCCGCTGCTCGCCGTGACTTCCCCCGTCGCCGGAGCCGCCCCACGCCTGCCCTCTTCTTCCTAGCGGCTCCCGCGCCACCAGCCGCGCCGCGCCCTGCCCGCACGCCTCCTCGCGCAGCGACCACGCCCTAGCCACGCTAAGCTCGCGCCTGCGCCACCTCCGTGCGCCGCCGCTCCTACTCGCCGCCGGCGAACTCCAGCCCGTCCTCCAGTGCCGCAGCTACTCCCTCGTGCGACCTAGCTCCTCCATCCCATCCTTCGGCCAAGCCTTGCACCTAGGGTTTAACCCTAAACCCTAACCTAGGGTTTGTTTAACCCTAACTCCGGTAACGACTCGTCTTGATTCCGATTTCGTTTCAATTCCTTTCAATCAATTGATAGGGCTTGTCGATTGACCATATCTATTCCTTGATAATCTCGATTGGTCGTTTCAGTGCTCGATCGCCGAATCTCGGGAGTTCTCGCGAACTAGATCACCTCGTCCCTTCACCGTCGTCTCGTCGATCCGAGGTAGCTTAGCGTCGTTTCCTTTCGTATCTCACATGCTTGCTATCTAGGGTTTCGCATCTTTAGATATATATGCTTATTATATATCTCCCTATTCTACGTGCAGCGAGTCAGTCGGTGTGCCTGGTCTGATCTGTTTGCTAAATCCGAGGCCAAGCCTGCGGATACGGATTGAGGCCAAGCCTCTCGAGTGTCAGTTCATCATCTCACAGAGGCTTTCAGACAGTCGGTCAGCATGGTGCGTTGCAAGAACGCCGGTGGTGCTCCAGGTGACGGGGACAACAGTCCTCCCCGTCGTGATGAGATTGCGCGTGGTAAGCGCGTCAAGATGATGGCAGTCAAGAAGAAGAGGAAGACTCTTTCAGATGCAGAGGTCGCTCAGGCTGTGGCAGACGCCGCAGAGCAGGCAGAGAGAGGTGGCAGACGCAGTGGATTACACATAGGCGAGCGTCGCTTTCATCTTGAAGGTCGACAGCTCGGTACTGAGGCCACTGAGGGCACTGAGACTACAGCACCTTCAGAGCAGATGTCAGTTGATCCTCCCTCAGAGCAGACACAGACTACAGAGACTGCACCCACTACTGAGGCTACCCAGACTGCTGAGGGTCCACAGGCCACTGAGGATACAGAGGAGCAGGCAGCTCAGTCTCCACCACGTCGCCGCTCCACACGTGCTCGTTCACAGGTGACACCCAGGGCAGAGGGCCCGCGTCGTGGAGCACGACCTCCTCCCAGGGTCAGAGGGTCACCCCCAGTCGTGCACTTAGATCTGAGAGGTGCTTCTTCACGTCAGGTGAAGAACTTGAGGTTCGTGGAGGTCAGCCGATGGTTTCCACCTGTCAGAGATCCCAGAGCTTCAGAGGGTTTCTATACCCCACTTCAGGAGGATTTCTACAGGGCCCTAGTCGACAGTGGCATAGCTTTCAGACCTCAGAGGGTATGTCGCCTAGAGGCATTGGTTGATATTGTGGGAGAGCAGCTCCGTCCTTACCTGTCCTATCTGCCTGGCTTGTCAGATCTACTTGGACGGACAGGTGCTTACTGCGGCACATGGGTCAGGGAGTTCTATGCTTCTTTGTGGATTGATCCTGCCCATGAGTTCATTCACTTCGCATTCAGAGGCCGCGACCACAGACTCTACAGCTCCAGAGCCCGTGAGCTCCTCAGACTACCTGCTTCTGACACGAGGATCCACCAGCTGTGCTATGGCCAGACTACACCTCCCAGACGCCCTCACGGCGGTTCAGTGCCACCCACCGACCTGGTCCGACCCTGCTTTCGCGAGCCTTTTGGCGAAGGGTCACGTCGTACACCTGCCAGCCTGACACCTCTAGCCCGAGTTCTGGATGCTATACTCAGACGCACTCTACTGCCCAGACTTGGCTACAGAGAGGGACTGACGAGGATGCAGCTTTGGGTAGTCTACCACCTCCTTACACAGCAACAGTTTGATATCTGGGATCTTATCCTGAGTGAGATGGAGGATACCATTGCTGAGGGCTTCAAGGGTAACCGTCAGCTTCCTTATGCCCACTGGATTTGCTACATTATCAGATCTGCTATCCAGATGCCACCAGAGATCAGGGCAGAGATTGCCAACACTACTACTGCATTCCCTGATTATGACATCAGACAGCTATGGGCTTCAGTTACCAGAGAGCAGGCTCCAGCACCAGGACAGCGTGAGCGCCCTGAGGTTCCTGAGACAGCAGCTGAGCAGGACGCTAGAGTTGACGAGCTTGCTGAGGCAGAGCTCGCAGACCTTGACACTCAGCCTGCTGAGATACCTGAGGATGTCACTTCAGACAGCACAGATGAGGATTATCAGCCCATCCCCAGGTACCGGTCTCCTCGGTCTCACGACCACGAGGCCGGTGGATCTGGCTCAGCCTCCCGCTCAGACCCAGCCATGGTGGCTATACTTGAGAGGTTGACCCAGGCTCAGGAGCAGCAGCAGCAGCAGATACAGCGCCAGGCTCAGGATACAGCTGCAGCACTTGCACAGATACAGGCTCGCCAGGACGAGTTCCAGAGACAGCAGCTTGAGATCCAGAGGCAGCAGGTTGAGATGCAGCGACAGAGTCAGCAGCAGTACATGGACCTTCTGCGGCATCTCATCACAGTTGGGGTTCCTCCGCCTGCATCCATCATGGCTCCGGCTTTGCATTCCAGCGGTCCTTCTAGTCAGACACAGCCGAGCATACAGTTTACATCTCCACAGCAGCAGGTTCCCCAGTCGTTTCAGTCCCCGAGCTTCACACCTATACATACGGGGTTCACACCGTCAGACCAGACTCGCCCGCATATCCTGACCGGCACACCTATCGGTGACTTCAGTGCCACTTACAGCGAGTTGACTGGTCAGCCGACACCCTCGCATACGACTACGTTTCACACTTCGTCAGGGTTGTCAGCTTCCGAGGCAGTCGTTCCACCAGCGACAAGGACCGGGACTACAGAGACCATCCCTTCTTCAGTTGCCTCGACAGATCCCCCAGCTACTGGCGCACTTCAGGCTCAGGTCACTCAGACAGATCCACTTGTTGCTACACAGTCAGTGCCTGTTCCTGCTCAGACCCAGACCGCTACGCAGCCACGAGCTTCTTCAGAGGGTCAGCCAGATAGCTCAGACTCCGAGGATTCGCTTCACTTCGTGATTACTCCGCGCACCTCGGCACCCGACACGACTCCGTCTGTCCCCCCGTCAGATTAGATTAGTTTTTGGCGCTTGATGCCAAAGGGGGAGAGAGAGAGAGTAGTTTCAGGGGGAGTTTGTTAGTGGGTTTTCGTTTTTCGTGTGCTACATTCATGCATATCATGTTTATTTTCAGCACTGCATTCGTGTGACATTGTCGTCGAGTCGTAAAACTTTGAGTCTTAATGTCTTTTTCGTCACTGTGATTAATATATGTCACCGTTTTAGCTATAGCTCTAAGGTTGTGCTTCCGTGCCTTACTCCGATTACTTATGAGCTATATCTTTTTGTGTACTAACGCTTTTTGTCTTATCTTATGAAGTACACTCTTTTGGCTTGGAGCACATAAGCAATTCCTAACCCTTTATGCTTATTGTCTACTGCTTATGTGAACCAAGCTTGCTCGAAAACCTTCACTCTAATCCATTGAAACTTAGTGTTGTCATCAATCACCAAAAAGGGGGAGATTGAAAGCATCTAGGCCCCAAGGTTTGGTTTCGGTAATTAATGACAACACTTTATTACCATGACTAACGTGTGTTTTGCAGAAACATTGGTAAGTTAGGTCATGGAGGTGATAACTGCTTTGAGCACTGTGACTTCGTGTCCCTTGATGGAAATCGTTTCGGTTTTCAAAAGAGTGACGTCAAGATTAAGGACGGTTAGTTCCGGATGACGAAGTGTTGAGACACATTCGGAATAGTCGTTAGGATCTTCGTTTTTCTCTTTTGGCCGTACTATAAAGGGGGGCATGAATGGGTAGCTTGACCTAGGCGAGTCCTATGTTTAGGTGTGGTGCACACTTGTTAAACTTGGCGCTAGGCAACCCTAGATTAGCTCAAAGTTCAGTTAGAAGCAACTTGGTTGAAGTTGCGACGCGTTTCGACGAGTTTCGGGCTGTTTTCCAGGCACCGGACGCGGTCTTCGGGAGCACCGGACGCGTCCGGTGTGTACTTAACCGCGCTAGGTTTCGGGCCTGATCACCGGACGCGGTCCTCGCGAGGACCGGACGCAGTGGTCAGCGGCCGACACGTGTCATCAAGAGAGAACGCCCGTCGGACGCGATACTGGACTTGATCGGCGAGTCCGGTGCGAGTCCAGTAAGGTCCAGAGAGGACCGGACGCGTCCGGTCTTCAGGCATCGGACGCGGCCTCGCATCCGGTGTGACTCCAGTAAGCTCCTTTGCACGTCGGACGCGTCCGGTGCTACCTGACCGGTGCGTCCGGTGTTTCGTTTTCAAAAACGGGTTTTGACCGTTACGGGGGACCGGCGCGTCCGGTGCGTAGCACCGGCGCGTCCGGTGACCCCGTGTCAGAAATAACGGTTCGTTTTCTTTGAGGGGTGTATAAATACAACCCCTCCACCTCTTTTAGAGGTCTCTTGCTCATTCAAACATCTGAGAAAACCCTTTAGAGTGCAAGGGAGTGCAAGAGCTCTAGTGAGGATAGAGTTTTGAGAATCAAAGTTTGTGATTCCTCACTAGTGATTCGAGAGTAGCAAGTGTGCATCCACCTCCTCATTTGGGCTCGTCGTGGTCAAGTGAGAGTTCTAGCTTGTTACTCTTGGTGATCGCCATCACCTAGACGGCTTGGTGGTGATTGGGAGTTTGGTGATCATCAGGCGGAGCTTGTGGATGACCCAACTCAAGTTGTGAGCGGTTTTGGGTGATTCGCCGCGACGGAGTGTCGAAGAATCAACCCGTAGAGAGCACTTGATCCTTGCGCGGATCAAGGGGGAGCGACACCCTTGCGCGGGTGCTCCAACGAGGACTAGTGGGGAGTGGCGACTCTCCGATACCTCGGAAAAACATCGCCGTGTTCCTTGCCCCTTTACATTCAAGCAATTACTTTCTCGTATTTACTTTCATTGCTTGTTTTACATTCCTAGAATTGCCATGCTAGACTAGGTTTGGAAACTAGGGTGCAAAACTTTTTAACGGTAGACTCTCTAGGAACACAAGTAGGCACTAGGGGTGAATTCCGGCTTATAGGATTTAATTCTTGCAATTAATTTTTAGAAAAGCCCAATTCACCCCCCCTCTTGGGCATCTTGATCCTTTCATGGGCGAAGGCAAGTATTATCTGGAGTAAATTTCGGAGCATCAATGTTTTATACTCCGAAATTGGGGGGCATGTGTTGACACCATTTTTTGGCACGTGTTAAAATGATCAGAGTGGGCTAATCAGCAGGAGGAAAGTTACTGTATACGCTGACAGCCGATGAAAATCAGCTTGTGAAGATGGTTGCTGATGAATGGTGGTGACCGATGGAAAGGTTGATTTAGACTCACAGGCGTTGTCGATAAGGTTGGAGATGTTATTGCCGATGCCGATGAAGGAAGGCTTGAAGACTACTGCCGATGAAACAGGAAGTATGCCGATGGAAAGGAGGTCGATGAGAATTCCATCGTAAATTGAGGCGGATAGGGAAATAGATAGGAGTTGATTTCCTTTTCTATGTTTGTTAGAGTCTGATTCATGTAAGAGTCATGTGTTTCCTTAGGTGTGGACTTGGTGTCCTAGTCGTATTTGGTTATGTTTTATTAGATTAGGGTATAAATATAGATTGAGGGGCAATATAATAGATATATCAATCAATATCAAAACCAATTTTTACTCCTATTTGCATTTACTTACTTTTCAGCGACTTTGTCAATTTGCATATTTTTCTTTTTTATGAGTTCTCATCGATCCGGCGAGCTGCATCGCTTCAGTGCGACCTTCAGCGATTCTCGAGTTCTGCGTGAGTACCTCTTGGTCGTGACTTCCGGGCGTATCACTGCTGTCAGGACCAAAGTGCTTGTATCTTCATCCTTGTCGATTAACAGGTCAAATCGACTGGCACGCTTTGGATATCGATTCGGGTATTATCCCTTTGTGTTCGCAGATAAATTTTTGCATCAACATCATAGTTCTAGAATGAAATTGAGCCTCAAGTAATAGTTTAGGGACCAAAATGGCTATTCTGCCTTCCCAATTCCCTCTATTTTCTGACACACTATATACACATCTATTTTCTCAAACACTATATACATATGTATATGAGACACACAACGCTATAAAATAATTTATTTAAATTGTAACTCTAAGACATCTCATACTTTACAATGTGATTGAAAATGTTAATATATAAATTTGAATTCAAACATAAATTTGGTCTGAATTTGATGACATTCGATCACAAATCAAAAGACACAAAGTAATAGTTCACCATATCATTATCAAATGAAAAGACACGTAGTCCTAAACTAAAACATAACATAACATTCAATATCAAATTTCTCCTCTGCCACTAGCTTCATGCATTTCCTCCACTACTATCACTGAAAGCACTATTGAAGGCTGCCATCTTTTTAGCTACAATTTGAGCCCTCATTGCTATCACATGTCTTTTAAGAGGGGTCCAATGTGTCGAGGTCACAAAACATAAGCTTTTGTTCTCACTCCCATAGCATCTTCCTCTTGAGAGTAGTTGGCAGCACGTGTTGCCTTCTTCTTTGGTGCACTAGGTTGACTAGGACCGGTACCAATGGGTAAAATTGCAATGTCATCTGTTGGGGTTATGATCCCCGGGTGCCTCAAGGCATCGATTAGTTAGCAGGTCGAGCGACCCACGATACACAAGCTAGCAAAAGCCCAAGCAATCAAGGCCCAACTAGGCCAAATGGACCAGGCCAGACACTAAGTCTAGGGTCATCCACGATCCCTCTCTTCTGCCTAAACCACACGCCTCACAAGGGTTCACGACCTCTCCTCCGCCCTGACCCCTAGGAGGAACAGAGATAGGTCGAGCCTAGCCAAGCGCATCTGCTTTGACAAGGGTGGACATGCCATATTGACCCCGCAAGGACAGAGGGGACAGTAGTCACCTCGGTTTGATTAGATGACATCCCTGCGCCACGCAGCGCAGACAAGACAATACAGCCCAGAGGTGACGGCTAGTACGGAGACCCACCATCCAAATACAGCCTAACAAGATGTATGTACGATCCTACCCACTATGGGATGGGATCCATGATGAAAGCCTTGACTCAGATGCCATCCAAGCCAGCGGGAGCCACAACCTCGGAGCTCAGGATCGTGGCCACCAACTCCACAAGCTAACTAGGCGATCGATGACCTAGGGCGGCTACCAACTCCATTACGACGCCCCTAAGAGATTAGGAGGTGATGACGAAGACCATGGCAGAGATCACGTCGTGCAGGACGGCTGGCGAACCACCACCATGCCTACAGTGCCGCCACGGCCGGCACAGTAGCACCATGCCACACCTTACCGTGACATGGGCACAAGACCATGACGACAACCATGTCCAAACGTGCATCACAAGACGGCATAGCTTGCAAGCCAAGTTAGCTAGGCCCCTCCCTCAGGCTCACATGCATATCGACGAATGTCTTTTGGCCTATGCAATGCCCCTACTTCTTTCCAAAGGTGCATGATGTCCATCTTCTCCGATATGATCGAAGAAATCATGAAAGTTTTCATAGATGATTTCTCTGTCTATGGTAAGACTTTCGATGGCTGTCTTGAGAACCTAGACCGAGTCTTACAATGATGCGAAGAAAAGAACTTAGTCCTCAACTGGGAAAAATACCATTTCATGGTTCAAGAAGGTATAGTGCTAGGACATAGAGTGTCTGAGTGTGGGATAGAGGTGGATAAGGCTAAGATAGAAGTCATAGAGCAGCTTCCACCTCCCACGAATTTTAAGGGTGTTCATAGCTTTCTTGGGCATGCTAGTTTTTATAGGTAGTTTATAAAAGATTTCTCTCAAATTGCCCATCCTTTAACAAACTTGCTTGCTAAAGATGCACCCTTTGACTTCAACGATGAGTGCTTAGATGCTTTTTACTATCTTAAGAAAGCACTTGTTTCTGCCCCAATCATTTAACCCCCTGATTGGACGCTTCCCTTTTAGATAATGTGTGATGTGAGTGATTATGCTGTTGGTGATGTCTTAGGACAAACCAAAGATAAGAAACATCATGCAATCTCATATGCTAGCAGAACCTTAACAGGGCCACAATTGAATTATGCAACAACTAAAAAAGAACTTTTGGTCATGGTTTTTGCTATAGACAAGTTTAGATCTTACTTAGTTGGAGCTTAAGTAATCGTTTACACTGATCATACTACTCTAAAATACTTGCTCACTAAGAAAGATGCTAAACCTCATTTAATAAGATGGATCCTGCTGCTCTAAGAATTCGATCTTGAAATAAAAGATAAAAAGGGAATAGAAAATTCTGTTGCTGATCATTTGTCTAGAATGCAATTCAAAGATGCACAGGATCTGCCCATTGATGACTTTCTTCGAGACGACATGCTTCTCAAGATAACAAACTCCAACCCCTAGTAAGTGAATATTGTGAACTTTTTGGTTACAGGACATGTACCACCATGGGCAGATAAGAAAAAGGTCATCCAAGAAAGCCGAGTGCACCTTTGGGATGAGCCATATCATTATAGAGTCTGTAATGATGGCATGCTGAGAAGATGTGTACCAATGAATGAAGAAATCAAGATCTTTGAAAGATGTCATGGAGCAGAATATGGAGGCAACTATGAAGCATACAGAACCCATGCAAAGATGTGGCAAAGTGGATTCTACTGGCCAACCATCTACAAGGATGCCCTCGACTATGTGAAGAGGTGCACAAGATGCCAGAAACATGGGAACATCAACACCCGCGATGAGATGCCACTTACAAACAACCTCTAGATCGAGCTCTTTGATGTATGGGGGATTGACTACATGGGGCCATTGCCAATATCTCAAGGCTGCGAGTACATATTGGTGGCTATTGATTATGTCTCCAAATAGGTGGAGGCATTACCTTGCAAGGCTGCTGATGCCAAAAACTCCAAGAAAATGTTCCAAGAAGTCATCTTCCCAAGGTTTGGTATGCCAAGGATGGTGATAAGTGACGGAGGGTCACATTTCATCGATAAGGGATTTCGCCAATTCTTGAAGAATCTTGGAATAAGACACAATGTTGCAACCCCATATCATCCTCAAACAAGCGGACAAGCAAAAACCTCTAACAAACAAATCAAGAACATTCTACAAAAGACCATGAATGAAATGGGGACATGGAAAAAAGTTACCTGATGCACTTTGGGCATATAGGACCGCATACAAGACACCAATTGGTATGTCACCATACCAACTTGTATAGGGAAGAAATGCCACCTGCCTGTTGAGCTAGAGTTTAGAGCGCATTGGGCCATCAAAAAGTAGAACATGGATTTGCCCACTACTGGTAAGCATAGAAAGATACAAATCTGAGAGCTTAAAGAATGGAGAGAGACAACTTATCACAATGCCAAAATTTACAAGGAAAGAACAAAGAGATGGCATGATAAGAGAATCAAGGTGAAAGAATTCAACCCAGGAGACAAGGTCCTCATGTTCAACTCAAGGGTCAAGCTATTTGGCCATGGGAAACTAAGAAGCAAATGGGAAGGACCTTTTCTCATTGTCAACATTGCAACACACGGAGCTGTCATGCTCTAGGGCGATGATGGCAACATCTTTAAGGTAAATGGCCAACGTCTTAAAGTTTTCTATGAGCATGAGCCACCAGAAAAAGAAGTTGACATGTTAGAATTTAGCATTAATCCTAAATTAACATAACTAAAATCTACTTGTCTTTACTTCTTTTTGCTTTTGGTTAGTTTCTGCACTAGTACAGGTTGCACATATCTAGACTTGTCTCAAGGGCAAAATCTGGCTTAGGGAGGCTCCATTAAGAGGTCGGGCGATTGCCCAATGGAGGCATCCTTGGCCACCATTTATAGGATGCGTAGAAGAGAGTAAGGAGAGTCTCGAGCCAAAGCCACTTGGTCTGGTTCAACCAAATGGAGGTCAGGCTATAGCCTAGGGGGCCATCTAGCTCACAACGTTGCCCAATGTTCACAAAGCTAGTCATCCTGAATTTTGCCCAATGTTCACAATGTGCCCTCAGTTGTAATCCTTGCGAAAACGGGGGTTGTGAACATTGACACGATCTCTTTTTAGCCTCTCCTCCCCTTCACCCTTCTTCCACCTCACCTCCTTCCATCACTAGCTGCTCTCCTTCTCCCTTGTGCCTCCCAAGCCACCAAGTGAGCCTCCACCATGGCCCCAACTCGTGATCTTGGCAAGATGCCCATGGTTCCCTATGGGGAAGGCCCTTCCAACCCTCTAAACACCCATCCAGAGAGCCAAACCACCGTCATGGCCGTCGACACACTAGAAGTGGAGCCCCTAGCCATGATCCCACCAGCCAGAGGGCAGCCAAGCACCACGGCGGCATCGGGCAACCTCCAAAGAGGTTGGCCGACCTTGCCCTGGCCCTCCAGCTGTCCTTATGCTGCTTCTCAGTCTCTAATGCCACATAGAGATCTTCAGAAGCCATCATCTCGATCACCAACCCCAAAAGGTCTACCACAGGCCAATTAGGACTCAAGGCGAAGAGTCCCAGGATGGAGAGTCCTCATGCCATCACCATATCCTCGGGGGATGTGTCGAGTGCGGAGTACACCCACTCGTACACACCCTCGATGCCTACCTTCATGAAGAACCGCAAGATCATTGGTGGTGGCCCAGGGGCTGGCAAGGTTTTCATACCCCTGCTCACCTCTGAGGAGCGAAAGAAGCTTCGGGAGTCGCTGGAGTCCACGAGCGCCCCCAAGACGGTCCAGCGGATGCATGATCCACCATCGATGAACGGACCACCGAGGCAATTTGAGGATGATGATCGTGCCGAGAAGAGTGATGTAGAGATGCTCCTTCGTGTAGTCTCTACACTTAGGAACAATAATAAGGTTTTAGAAGAGTGAGTAGTTGAGTTGAGGATGGTTCACTTAGATCTAGATGACAACTTCTGTGCTCTTCGCATTAGCACCGATGCGAAGATGAAGCGCCTCGCTGAGGCCATAGGGCAAGAGGATCTCCTCTTTCCACCCTCTCCTTAGGCAATCTTAGGCCCTTTCACAACAATTCTAGGCACTTAAGGTTTGTTTGATTTCATTTCCTTCATTTTATTTTTATCAATGTAACTTGTGCCTACGGTTAGTTACTGAAATTAATTAATAAAATCTTTGGTTCTGTTGGTGTGTTGCCACCAGCAGAGCCCCTGCACTTGACGTCTCTTTGTTTCTGTGATCCAGCACATAGTGAACCAAGTGTGGGAGGCATCGAATGACCACCCAAACACACCCTAGAATGATTCTGAACATACCACGGTGATGTTCACTGCACAACACGTGTACATGTCAAATATGGGCTCCAATGACCACTTTTTGAGGTCGGGCGACCGCCATATGGACACACAACCAGAAAGCGCGAGTGCAGGTGTACGTCTTCAGAGGTAAGAACACACATGGCAAACACCGAGGTGGCCAGTGGCCCCAAGGTGGGGTCACGCCGACCCCACCATGGACCCTTGGGCCCACCAGTTAGCATCCACTCCTCTTCAATCTTCTACTTGACTGGTTTGCCACGCTCCTTCCCTCCTTTGGTGCACTTTTCCTCCCTATAATAAATAAATGAAATAATAATAATAAAAAATAAAAACAATAATATCTGCATCTAAAAATGAGGTTTGAGAAAATGACATGATTTATGACATTTGAAAGGTAGGAGCATCATAAGGTCTAATTCTTGCATATGCTTATGCTTGTGGGAAACATACCTTGATAGGAAAATCATATTGACTAAGTTGTTAACAAATGTGATATAGTTCTTGGCTCATGATTCATGCCCTTTTTCTACTCAAAAGTGCTTTTGAAAAGGTCATAAAATCAAAGTGTCACTTACTCCTCAATAGTGAGAAAATTCTTACCAGAGCCATATATATATTCATACAATGTTCGAAAACCTTCTTATGCTACTTGTTTTTGTGTTAAATTTGGTCAAACCTTGTTGACCCTTGTTGATAATTTTGTCATAGTCCCAAGATCAAGATCATGTACACACCACATACATATGCTACTTCTACATTAGAAGTATGCAAAAACATGCTCTTCATTTTCTACCAAATAAATACTCCAAGTTTAGTATGATCTCTCTCTAAAATTCTTGCAAAAGAGATATGGCTATAGAAAGATATTCTAAAAAAAGAAAAAAAGGGATAGCCATATCTCAAACTAATCATAAGTAAAGAGAGATCATGCTTGTCTAAGGAGTACAACAAAAAAGTCTATCGTCATTTTCCACACATCGGCACATCTTGATCTAGGTTTATGACATTCTTCTCCTTGGATCCATGTTTTGACTTTACAATATATACAATGTAAGTATGCTCTCATGTTTATCCCCACCTGAGCTCCACATAAGCCTGATAGATGTAGGATGAAATAAAAAGAAGGCGACTTTATGTTATGCCTTGGTAAGGACTCATACACCTTTGAGTGATCTGAGAATACTATTTGAGGAGTAAGATTGAACTATGTGCTTTCTTTTGAAAACTTTATCAAAAACTCCAAGTACCAAGAAGTGAAAAAGGAAAGATGACTTTGCTTTGAGAACTGTTCCATTTCTCAACATCTGAAGGATATATGCTAGACAGTGCCACAAAACCCACTTGTATAAGGTATGTCTTGAATAAAACTCATGATTGCTATATATATCTTGAACATGTCATGATCATTGTCTTCTTTTCTCTCTAACCTTTAGTCGAGGACGAGCAAAGACTTAAGTGTGGGGGGTCTTGTTGATGGTAATTTCACCATATTTATACATCACCAAAACCGTCAACAAAACACTTTTTCTAGGAGCTAACAAGCAAGAACATAGTGAATTAGGTACAAATAACTTGGTTCCACATGTACATATCATTATTTTCTTGTAGGTACACAAAGCATGGACTTTGGGAAGCTGGAGGCTCCATATGCAGGTCGCCCGACCTGAACATGGGCCCACTGCCCCCTCTCAAGCCTCCCATGATCCTCCCAACACTTCTAGAGTCAATCTCCACCTTTGGATCCCAAGGTTCTCTTCTCCTATTGGCTAGAAGGGAGAGCACACTGATTCATGGGCCCACAACAAAGCATCCAGCGTGACCAAAGTATCTAACCTTCACTATGACACATGGGGACACCTTCTAGAAGGTGGTGACATGGCCCACCTATCATAGGGAGGTCGGCCAACCTCCTTCGGTGGCTAAACCAGCTCAACTTTGGTGCACCGCTTCTATGCATGCCCCATGCAACCTCCTTGATCTGAACCATTGATCAAAGGTCGGTTCAAGGTCAGTGGGATTCAAGGGCTAGGAGGAGAAGTCACCTAGATTGCTGATGTGGCACTACCCCTCACTCTAGCTATAAATACCTCCCAAGACTTCACTCTCATTCATGACAGAATAGAGTAAACCACTCTCTAGTAGCTTTAGCGAAGCTTTGCAGTAGTGTTATGCAAGTAGGAAGAGAGTGAGGGAAGTTTTGAGGAGAAAGCCCTAGGCCTGTCAGGACTCTTCTCCAAGGTGTACCTTAGCGGATGCGCTCTTCTTGTAAGTACTCATCCGAGATCTTTTGTAGCATTTGATATTCTAAGTCTGGTTTAGTAGATATATACTTGATTCTCACTGGTACCTGTAACACCCCGGTGTTAAGCGTGCATTAGCATTTGCAAACTAGGTGTCGGTGTTCGGTCCCGAGGGGGTCCTAAACCAACGAGTAAATGCCGCGTGTCCCTTTCCTGGATGGTGATGCAAGGAGAACACAGGGGGGTTTATCCTGGTTCGGGCAAAAGAAGGCCCTATGTCCAGCGGGGAGGGAGAGGTTTGTATTTCCTTGCACCGAGGTGCTTGTGTAGGGGTTACAAGCTTGTGAGAGATGTAACACCCCAGGTGTTTATCACCAATTAAGTAGGGGGTTTAAGCTTAAACATGATAGATTAAGGGTAAATGACAATGTCAAGGTCAACCTATGGAGATGAGCCTAACTTAAAGTTGGATGCTGCATCATTGCTTTACATATAGGCCATCTTCAAAGATATATGTTCGGATGGTGTTATTATCATATCTTCATGTGTCTCACCTTGGTACCTATCTATATTGATCCCTGGAAAAGTTTTGTGAAGTTTGGAATCGAAAAGTCACATGAAATGATAAGTTATATGCTTGCTTGGATTATGACTAAAACCTGCCTTACATCCCATGGGCGCTAGTGTTGTGCAACATATAAATGCAATATGTGCAACACATCTTGGACACATGTGGAACACCCTAGTGGAACATGTGTAGCATGTATCTTGAAACAACCACATGAAATGACCATAGCATTTCGCTTGAGTTCTATGTTTCAAGGCATGTGAGGCCTGCACTTTTGTGCAACCTATGCATGGTGGGTATGTTTGGCCTCTACAACACCTTAACTACACTTAGGACACTCCATGGAACAATGTTCATGTTGATCATTTTGCCTAAATGTGCTTCTAAGTGATGGTTGACCATGAATGGACCCTGAAACACTTTTGTTTGACCGTTTCAAAAGTGTAACCTAGAAGCTTTGCATGACTGTGCACCCTTTAACAAAGTTGTAGGGAATTTTATAAGGAACAAACTTTATTTAAAAGTCAAGCCATGAAAATGTGTGGAACATGCTCAAAAAGGGCTCACAAGTCAGTTCTAGGGCTGATTTCAGCACTTAGCAATTTTAAAGCCTCGATTTCAGTGTCTTCGACATTGACATCCCGCGTTCTCAAGTTTTTACTAAGTAACTTAAATTGGTCCAAAAATGAAAGTTGGAAATAATTTGTTGGAGAACAACATGTAAAAAGTTGGGATCAATTGGATCAAGTTTGGCATTTGAAAATCCCAAAAACCGAGCTCGAGCTTAACCTATTGACACTGTCAACTTTGGGCTTAGTTATCTCCTAATCTGTGGGTCTTATGACTATGGTGTTTAAATAAAAATTGTAGAGTATACTGAGGTGAACAACTTTGCTTCAAGACTCGTGATCAAATTCGGACCCTAGGAAGCCCAAAACGACAACCTAATTTGCTCACAGAGACGCATGCCAGCTGTTCGACAGTGGGGCTCAACGGGAGCCACGCGTCCCGAACGTGGCAGCCATGCGCGAGCGAGCACCGCACCTTGCTGGACGCGCGTCATGTGCCCTTGTGTCGATGTGGAGGTGCTCGAGCACTCGCCCCACTCCATTCTATCCGCTCCCTCTGTGTTCTGTCCCGGCTCGCGCGCGCGCACGCCATGGTGGCCGTGGCCGCCATTGCCGAGCTCGGCAAGCTCCACGCCACCGCGCCTCGGTCCCTCCTCATGCTCAACGGATTGCATCACCGTCATCGTCGTGCCATGCCGCGCGCGCCGCATCCTCTTCCCGGCCGGGACTGTCGCCGGAGGTCGCTGCCACCGGGCCGCCGCCGTCGCCATCGCCTGCTCCCGTGGCTGCGACGCCACAGGCCTCCTTGGGCCGAGCCAGGGGCACCAGCGGGGGCGCGGAGGCTCCCTGGTGCTCGTGCCGTCCTTGGTTGCCGCCGCCGGTGATCCCCTTCGCCGGAGCAGTGAAGTCCGGTCCCCATCCTCTGTCGCCGTCGGGAGGTAGAAGAAGGGGAAAACTGGTGTGCGTGTTCTTTGTCTGACAAGTGGGCCCAGTAGTCCAGCGGGTCCCGCGAGTCAGCGTTATGAAGGGCAGAGATGGGGTACACGTTCGGGTGCGCCTAGCGATTTCAATAGGATTGTGTTAATTCCGAATTTGAATTTTCAGATTTTATTTAGTTCTTCAAAAATTCATATCTCCTGTTAGGTAACTCCAAAAATAGCAAATGTGGACTTTTTGGAAACCTTAGAAAAAGATCTATGCAGTGGAGTCATAATATGTTACATGTTGTAGTTATTTTCTGGTGTCTTTATTTAAGCCTTAAAAATGCTCCAAAAATGCTTACCAACTTGAGCAGAGCCAGATCTGGAGTTTTAGAACTCCAAAAATGATGATTCTTGTTTTGTTAATTTTGTGAGGACATGTACTTGCTAGTAAAAATAGTAAACACCCTAGTTGTTCACTGTTTTCTTAGGGTTGATTTGGACCTTGATAAATAAGGAAATCTATATTATTTTACTTGTCATTTTATATCTTGAGTTATGATGCTCCAATTGATATGAAATTTTTATGGTAGGATTGTCATGCTATGGATGTGCTGTGGTATAAATTTCATGGTCATTGTTTACTGTATGCTCAAGTTATTGATTTAACTTGTTTATAGCTTGATAAATAGCTTATAAATAATATGTAAATGATAAAATAGAAAATGTTGTTCAATTACCTTAGTATGATGTTTCTCTATCATATTGATTTATAATATGGCCTTGTGTTCACAGAAAATATTGAGGTTTAGGTTTAATTTGCTCTTACATGATTTATTGCTATAGCAATTTGTCTTTTTCATAGAGGTTGATATACATGTCCAAATGGTCTCAAATTTGGACAGTAGACTTTTGGGAGCATATGTAGGCCACTGTAATTTTGGTAGAATTTATTGTATACTTTTGATAGGTTATCATGATTCCACCTAATTATCTAAATAAATTAAGAAAATATATTAAAAGAATTTATTTAGTAATTGACACTATATTTTCTGGTGTTCTTTAGTCATGTATGAAATGTTGGTAAAGTTGGTTTTATTCAATTAAATGTTTGCAACATAAGTTAATAATTATTTCTTGCAAATGAGGTTTCTGAACAGATTTGAGAATATTGTTAATTACCCTATGCAAATGATGTTTTCATGTCTTGTGTGCTATAACAACGTTGTTGTGAATTTCATAATCTAGCTGCTGCTAAATTTTGGTGGCATTTGGCCATATGGTTTAGAAACTACAGCTGTTCTAATTTGGGTTCAGATTTAGGTTGCTCTCTGTCCCTCCAGGACAGATTCTGTACTTTCTGTATTTCGACCTGGTAAATGTTAGAATCAGGTGGAGATGATTATAAATGAAATGTGGACAATTTCATGAGCTTTCCATAATGTCTTCTTGCAAGTCATTTGGAGTTGTAGATCTCTAGTTATGATCGATTTACGGAGCTACTGCTTGTATGTCTAGAAAGTGACAGATTTTAGTTTTAGTGCCTTGTTTCACTTTGCTATGCTAGTGTGTTGAAGGGTGACTCATATCTTTGATGGTACTTAGGTTGATACTCTGTAATCTTATAAGACTTGTGTCTCGATTGATGTGCTTGCAATCTTCTTTGTTATGCCCTAATGAGGATTAAGTTAATTAACTCTAGGGTTTATGTAAACTTTGGTATGCTTGTTTGATTACTCTGTTGATTTCACTTCTATGCATTCATGCATATGCATTATTGCACCCCATTTAGGTACGCTAGCTGAAACACGAGAAGAACCTGATGTGGAGCCAAACCCGAAGATGGAGTTGGTGGATCTATCCCGAAGATAGAAGGACCAGACAAGTGATAGATTGGGAGATGCTCGTCAAGTGAATTCATCTGACAAACTCTAACTTGAGTCGGATCCCAGGCAAGCCCCGGAGCATTATAAGCCTCCTACCTTCAAAAGCAATTAATTATATATATGTTATAAAGTATTGTTGCATTAAGTGGTAGGAGTTGGTTGAAAACCTTGCTGCATTATATCATTCCTTGTCCAGATATATGAATCCTTGAATCCTACATAGACTAGGATCGAATAGATGCTTAGCCCTGCTTTAAGCGGTAGAAGTCAGGTGATTTCCTGTCACCTGCGAGATATAGGGATATCCATCTATGGCACGGTTGGCTATATTGCTATCGTGGAATGGAACCATGTGTTAATAAAATGAAATGAGACCGGGCGGGATGATGATAGTGAAGCAACAAGGCATGGAGGTCTTGGGTGTGGATCTATCCCCGTCTGAGTCGTTTAAGGACCGATTCGCTGTACGTCCTTGAGTCATGTTGAACGCAGTCTAACACTTAGTTGGCCGGATAAGTCGTTCCGACCGCGAAGCCGAGTAATATGGTTCAGGCCGGGAATCGAATGGTAGGTTGCTTCTTGGAGGAGAGAAAGGATGTGCTTGGGGACATTGGCGTGAGACCAAGGGGGGGTTAGAGTCCCTATCACCTGGCAGAGTGTCGCCCTTGGGGTTGCGACATCATTCGGACCCGCGATTCCTGAATCGTACGAAAGGTGGCTTGTGCGACCCTGGCAGGGGCCTGCGCGGTGAGTGTTAGAAATACCCCTCCAGCTGGATAGGAATTCGATTCGAATCGCCGTCGCTCCCGGTTAGTGAGCACTTGACTTGAGCAGCGGCAACGTAGATTCCATTAAATTGAACGGATGGTTAATTGGATAACGATGGAAAGGTTGCCTCAATTTATACCTGCTATGGTTAATATTGTTTGCTCCTAATAAAGTGAGTGCTCTAGTATAGGTTCTAATATAGATGACAGGTTAATGATAATTAACTTGATGCTTAAGCATTAATGATTACTTATCCATATTAAGCTTTTCTGCAAAATGTTGTCAAGCTAGCCCACTTTATATCAGCCTTGCATGATCCTTGGTGTCACTTTATTTCTGGTTTATGACGGGTAAGTCTAGCTGAGTACCTTGTCGTACTCAGGGTTTTATCCCCACTTGTTGCAGGTTGTGATGTATCATGGCAGCTGCAAGAGTTGGTTGGCTCCTGCCTTAGAGGCGGAGTGTGATCACGGGCGTGATCCTTCTTATTTATCTTTTCTCCAATGCTTTTATTGGAAGTCGACCTTGGTACTGGCATGTATTTGAAATAAGATTAATGTTAGTTCCAAATTACTTTGCTTCCGCTACTTTTCAAGTTAAGTTGTAATAACTATGTTAACTCCGATGTATATTTTGAATTACTTGTGAAATGGTTGTAACATGTGACTTGTTATGTTGAATCACTACGATCTTGGCTTGTAAGAGTTGGTTGGATTGAAATCCCGCGTGATTTCATTGGACTACCGGAGTTATATGGGCTCAAGTGCGAGAATTTGATCACTTCGGTGATTGTTTTTGTACTTGTGCTCTTATAATTTGGACGGTTCCGTTACAGCTGGTATCGGAGCAAGATTCAACATTAAACTTGTCGTATGTGTATTTAAAACAAAGGGTTTGTTTTATAAAATCAGTTTTATCAACTTATAGTTATATATAGGTTTGTGAAATCTAAATTTTAAACCTAAGTATGCCAGTGGTCAATTTTCTTATGCCCATATAAGGATTATTAGGTGGCTTATATAAGTACTAACTTGGGGGTTTTTATTTATGCATCTACGCCCAGGCCAAAGTATGTATGTGTGATAACTCTCCCACACTATGTTACCTGGAGTGTCAGATTAGAGGTAGCCTTCATATATGAGATAGTCATATATGTCGCTAGTTTACTTTTATGTAACATCGCACCTACGCTCAGGTAAGTGTGAGTTGTGAGAGCATGACCGTACAACCTGCGGTCTAGGGGAGAGCTAGTTTTGGTTACTGGATTATTTACATGTTACACACATGTATATATGAAGGTACTTAATTGTGGGTGATTGATGATTCGGGTAGTTTTGGTACTACATGTACGTATACAGGGGTATATGTATATGGAAGTGCTTAGAATTTCACCTTTCTGTTTTCATTGTGTGCTATATTGGGAAATATTGGGCTGCAATGAAACTTTTCTGCAGGTACGCTAACCACGAATGCGTAAGTCGAATGTAGCTGACGACTAGCTATATATCGAGAGAGTGCGTGTTATGCCACCGACATAGAACGTGATTGCCACCTTAGGTTGGCAATCTTGTGAGGACGAATAGGACGAAGCATGCATTATCATGATTGTTGCTTTATGCATAGCTATGCTCCTCTCACCCTTGTTCAAATGATAAGTAACTTGTGATTAATATGTTACGCTATGTTTCTTGTGTGGAGTTAGACATGAATGCCTTGTTCCATGTTGCTTAAATAGGGAGTGCTAGAAGATAGTGTGTGCTTAGCTTTGCTATACATAAGTGTGGTTACATGCCGGAACATAGAGATGTCCTCTAGTTGAGCCAAGTGGTGCATGTGTTGTTCATACAAGCATTTGTAAATGCTTTAGACCATATTTCAGTAATTATGGATTCTCATGAATGAATTAAATCAGTGTTGGTCTAAGGTAACAATGTTTAGAGCTACTAGAATAACATGTTTGTGTGCTCTCTTGTTAAGTAGAACAAAGGCAAGCTTTGTTTTGCTTGTTGAACGTTGGCTGCTAGAATGGTTTCTGTTGTAGTGATGCTTTCATGATCATAATGGTGTTTTCTGTAGTTATAGAGAATACCAAAGCTGTAGATAACTTACTTATCTATCTTGTCCTAAAATTTTATGACACTAGGCCTTATGGTTTGGGAGTTATAAATTTTAGAAGTTTGTTGTCAAAATCTGCTCATGTTCAGAATAGATCTGAATGTTTGGTTTATATGACCTATGTGCATAAGGAATCATGTCTTGGAAATAATAGAAGAAGTGTAGTACTTTTTCTAAGCTTTTCAAAATGTCCTATAGCACTAATTGTGGTGGTCTAAATCTCTAGTTATGAGATTGCAAAATGGAATGACAGAATCTGTCCAAATCTGGGCAGAGATGTCTTCTTTATCTTGTTTGGCCTTGTTGGCTGTGGAATCATCTTAATATAATAATAAGAAATTTATGGAAAACTTAATAAGCTTTACATCAAGTTAAGGCTAAGCCTTGTTGTGTCCCTAGAACTCTAGTTATGTATTTTTGAAGTTCTTGTCAGTTTTCTGTCCATATTGGTACAGATCTGAAACATCAGCATGTTTGGCCATGTTAACATGTGATTTAGCTTTTGGTATGAATAACAAACATGTGAAAAACTTCCTAAGCTTTCTAGAAAGTCTAGGATCACCTTTGTGGGATGTCTATAACCTCAGTTATGGTTGAAACAAGTAACTACTGTGTTGCTGTCCAGATTCTGGGCACATGCTAAGTTGGCTACCTTAACTAGCATTTGTCTTAGGCTAAACTTGTAGTTAGTTCATGCTTGAGATAAATGTTTATTTGGGGTGAGCTTTGCGCCTTATGCTTGGTATTGGTTGCTTAAGCCCATTCGTTTGAATTTTCTCCAATGTCTGCTTGACGGTAATGTTGTATGTATGCTTGTTATCTAGGTAGTGCCCTAGTTGTCACCTCGTTTGTCCTCGGTGAGCATACGAGAGTCGCATAGCTTTATTCTAGAACAACATTTACGTTATGTAAATGTTTGGTTGTTGTCTTCAATTAGGTTCTCTCTCTTAGGAGCCTGAGCCTGTAGACGTGGTGATTATCCCTTGAATGTTTGTATCCATGCCGTTGTTTAACCGAAAGCCCAAAGTTTTGTTCTCCTATATATTTGTATAAGCCGTGGATGTTTTGTAACCCTTTTTGTGAAGACCCTTATCGACTGACCAACCAAGTTAACTTCCATCAACGCTAGCCTTTGACCATGGTTCGTACATTGCCAGTCGTGGAGAACGTACCCAAATCCATGTTGGACCTTCCGGTTACCTATTCCCAAAGGTTAGCTAGTGTGACATAACGTCTCTCTGCTATGGCATGTAAATCGTTTGCTTGTAAATTCATGCATCTACCTTATCAACTCAATCTTTGGTTGACATATCGGTTTCTGCTTTAAAGTTGGTTAATCCGTCCCCAACCTTCTCAGTCTCGAGATGTTTCTCAGTCTTGATCTCATGTTGTTGCCCAACATGAATGAATCTCCTATTAATCTTTTATCTAGAACTCATCTCGGTGGGCGCAAGTCGTACGTAGAATTTAAGCAAGAGTCTTTTGCTCAGTTATCCTTGGCAATTGCACGATGTTCTCTTGTGCTATATTTGATCTTCGGATCATTTTTGTGTTGATTCTAAACCTTGTAACTACCTTTGCTTGCTATCCCTCCTTGTATGGTGCTTGTTCGGACCACCAATCTGTGTCATTTGAAATTCCTCATCGAGCGTCTGTTCGGTAATGGTGTTACGATTAGTATTCTGCGGTGCCGCGACGAAACCTAGGGCCTCCTTGTGACCGGCCGGCACATGGTAGTGCTGCTAGGCACGCGCTGGTATCGAGGGTGCTAGTCATAGCCCATTATGGAACTACATCGATGTGGGCTTTCTTGTAAGATGTTCCTTGATTATCTCTCCAAATCGTATCGTAAGATCCATATCTTAGGCCGAAAATAGTGGAACTTCCTCCTATAGTTGCTAAGAGGAAAAATCTTTGAAGAATAGGTCACCGACATGAACATTAACAGACTGCAATAGGTGGTAGACAAGTGACTCTACGTAGTTATCCCAGTATTGACGAACGTCATCTAGTGAGCAAAGTATCTCATCTCTCTTGGATAAGAAGGACATACAACACCTAATGTTGGACAAGTCATCGGTTGGATAAGAGTGATCGTCACATGATGCAAGTCTTAACCTTTGTATGCATAATGACCATGCAATCAATATCACCCATCCCTGGTGTGTCTCCTTATCTGCCGACTTCAATGGCAACCATTTGTTCTACATCAGCCACATTTGTTGCTATCAAGAGTGAAGATTTGGAACTTTTTAGTGTTGAGAGACAACTGATTAGTTACCAATAGGAAGGTTAATCTCCAACTAGGTAACGACTCTTTGGTAGCTATGAAGGCTATGTCATACAGAGCAATAACCAACAAGAAGTTAATCAACTAGCCAACAACTTGAGAGATATTCTATCTTCTAGAGCCATTGTGACCTAGTCAATTCCAACTTGGACAATCACACAGATAGTGCAAGGTGTTCAATCAGCTGCGGTGAAGATTTAGAGAAAGCATGCCCTAGTTTCGATCGACATCCTTGTGCCTTAGGTGCCACAAATGGGTTGTTCATCACTCTATTGGACGATCTCTTAAGTGGTCTTAAGGATCTTGTTGGACGCCCTTTCGCTTTGCTTTTATGTTCTCTCGTCAACAAGTATTGGGACAATCAAGGGTTCTCTGAGTAAATTTGCAATTCGAAAGCGATTTGAGAAGTGTCAAACAACAGATTTCCTATCTTAGAGCTGCTGTTTGATCCCAAAGAGGAAGCCTAAGGTGAAAGTTGGACTGACAAAGTTGTTATGCTGCAAGTCAACTCAACTTACAGTACAACTAAGTCACCAAGGAAAATTTTACTCAATCGCTTGGTGGTAGACTACTTCCTGCGGTTTAGTAAATATTTACAACTTTTGTTGTCCTTAAGGCCTCGCTACATCTTTCTTTGGGAATTATTTTCCAATGATGACATACTTTGGTACCTTACACATGTTTTTACCCAAGAGGTTGCATCTGATTCAACCCAGATAACTGTTTTCTTTGGATAAAAGAATCGTTTAGATAGCTGTTGGCAGAAATAGAAAGCCGACAGAGTCAGCTATCACATTCACTGACCATCGATAGACTCAGATAATACAGTGTTGTCGTCAGAGAAAGAGAACTGCACACATGGAACCGCAAGTAGTTTTCCATTAGTTGGTGTCTAAATGAATGAACATTTACAACCGACATAGACCTATCTATTGGTTAGTCAGTATCCGATAGCCTCAGAGTATATTTGTCGCCTATGATCTCACCCTTTTGGAAGGTTGTGCTCAAGCCATTTTGGTAGAGGACTGCTTTTCAAATTTGTGAACATAGAGTCATTTTTAACGAGTGTACTTCTGAAGATTTTGGTCTAGTGTAAAGTTCATACGGACTATGCCGTGCTCACTTAAGAATCCAATACTTGTGAGTGGTCAGCTCACGGACCAAATGATCTCCGTACACTGAGAATGCAGTACGTGCTATCTTGGATTCCTCCTAAAGTAACAATGCTTCATGGAAGTCAATGAAGGAAATTCTTCTGACAAATTTGACTATAAAGAGTAAGTATCAGAAAGTGCCTTTGACCAAATTGTTCACCAATGTTGAAGCTTTGTGTTTGAATATTAGCACATGTTGGGAACTAGACAATGCGACTCTCTTCCTTAAAAGATCTTCCATTCCGAATCTCGGGACGCGATTCTTTTAAGGGGGGAGGGCTGTAACACCCCAGGTGTTTATCACCAATTAAGTAGGGGGTTTAAGCTTAAACATGATAGATTAAGGGTAAATGACAATGTCAAGGTCAACCTATGGAGATGAGCCTAACTTAAAGTTGGATGCTGCATCATTGCTTTACATATAGGCCATCTTCAAAGATATATGTTCGGATGGTGTTATTATCATATCTTCATGTGTCTCACCTTGGTACCTATCTATATTGATCCCTGGAAAAGTTTTGTGAAGTTTGGAATCGAAAAGTCACATGAAATGATAAGTTATATGCTTGCTTGGATTATGACTAAAACCTGCCTTACATCCCATGGGCGCTAGTGTTGTGCAACATATAAATGCAATATGTGCAACACATCTTGGACACATGTGGAACACCCTAGTGGAACATGTGTAGCATGTATCTTGAAACAACCACATGAAATGACCATAGCATTTCGCTTGAGTTCTATGTTTCAAGGCATGTGAGACCTGCACTTTTGTGCAACCTATGCATGGTGGGTATGTTTGGCCTCTACAACACCTTAACTACACTTAGGACACTCCATGGAACAATGTTCATGTTGATCATTTTGCCTAAATGTGCTTCTAAGTGATGGTTGACCATGAATGGACCCTGAAACACTTTTGTTTGACCGTTTCAAAAGTGTAACCTAGAAGCTTTGCATGACTGTTCACCCTTTAACAAAGTTGTAGGGAATTTTATAAGGAACAAACTTTATTTAAAAGTCAAGCCATGAAAATGTGTGGAACATGCTCAAAAAGGGCTCACAAGTCAGTTCTAGGGCTGATTTCAGCACTTAGCAATTTTAAAGCCTCGATTTCAGTGTCTTCGACATTGACATCCCGCGTTCTCAAGTTTTTACTAAGTAACTTAAATTGGTCCAAAAATGAAAGTTGGAAATAATTTGTTGGAGAACAACATGTAAAAAGTTGGGATCAATTGGATCAAGTTTGGCATTTGAAAATCCCAAAAACCGAGCTCGAGCTTAACCTGTTGACACTGTCAACTTTGGGCTTAGTTATCTCCTAATCTGTGGGTCTTATGACTATGGTGTTTAAATAAAAATTGTAGAGTATACTGAGGTGAACAACTTTGCTTCAAGACTCGTGATCAAATTCGGACCCTAGGAAGCCCAAAACGACAACCTAATTTGCTCACAGAGACGCATGCCAGCTGTTCGACAGTGGGGCTCAACGGGAGCCACGCGTCCCGAACGTGGCAGCCATGCGCGAGCGAGCACCGCACCTTGCTGGACGCGCGTCATGTGCCCTTGTGTCGATGTGGAGGTGCTCGAGCACTCGCCCCACTCCATTCTATCCGCTCCCTCTGTGTTCTGTCCCGGCTCGCGCGCGCGCACGCCATGGTGGCCGTGGCCGCCATTGCCGAGCTCGGCAAGCTCCACGCCACCGCGCCTCGGTCCCTCCTCATGCTCAACGGATTGCATCACCGTCATCGTCGTGCCATGCCGCGCGCGCCGCATCCTCTTCCCGGCCGGGACTGTCGCCGGAGGTCGCTGCCACCGGGCCGCCGCCGTCGCCATCGCCTGCTCCCGTGGCTGCGACGCCACAGGCCTCCTTGGGCCGAGCCAGGGGCACCAGCGGGGGCGCGGAGGCTCCCTGGTGCTCGTGCCGTCCTTGGTTGCCGCCGCCGGTGATCCCCTTCGCCGGAGCAGTGAAGTCCGGTCCCCATCCTCTGTCGCCGTCGGGAGGTAGAAGAAGGGGAAAACTGGTGTGCGTGTTCTTTGTCTGACAAGTGGGCCCAGTAGTCCAGCGGGTCCCGCGAGTCAGCGTTATGAAGGGCAGAGATGGGGTACACGTTCGGGTGCGCCTAGCGATTTCAATAGGATTGTGTTAATTCCGAATTTGAATTTTCAGATTTTATTTAGTTCTTCAAAAATTCATATCTCCTGTTAGGTAACTCCAAAAATAGCAAATGTGGACTTTTTGGAAACCTTAGAAAAAGATCTATGCAGTGGAGTCATAATATGTTACATGTTGTAGTTATTTTCTGGTGTCTTTATTTAAGCCTTAAAAATGCTCCAAAAATGCTTACCAACTTGAGCAGAGCCAGATCTGGAGTTTTAGAACTCCAAAAATGATGATTCTTGTTTTGTTAATTTTGTGAGGACATGTACTTGCTAGTAAAAATAGTAAACACCCTAGTTGTTCACTGTTTTCTTAGGGTTGATTTGGACCTTGATAAATAAGGAAATCTATATTATTTTACTTGTCATTTTATATCTTGAGTTATGATGCTCCAATTGATATGAAATTTTTATGGTAGGATTGTCATGCTATGGATGTGCTGTGGTATAAATTTCATGGTCATTGTTTACTGTATGCTCAAGTTATTGATTTAACTTGTTTATAGCTTGATAAATAGCTTATAAATAATATGTAAATGATAAAATAGAAAATGTTGTTCAATTACCTTAGTATGATGTTTCTCTATCATATTGATTTATAATATGGCCTTGTGTTCACAGAAAATATTGAGGTTTAGGTTTAATTTGCTCTTACATGATTTATTGCTATAGCAATTTGTCTTTTTCATAGAGGTTGATATACATGTCCAAATGGTCTCAAATTTGGACAGTAGACTTTTGGGAGCATATGTAGGCCACTGTAATTTTGGTAGAATTTATTGTATACTTTTGATAGGTTATCATGATTCCACCTAATTATCTAAATAAATTAAGAAAATGTATTAAAAGATTTTATTTAGTAATTGACACTATATTTTCTGGTGTTCTTTAGTCATGTATGAAATGTTGGTAAAGTTGGTTTTATTCAATTAAATGTTTGCAACATAAGTTAATAATTATTTCTTGCAAATGAGGTTTCTGAACAGATTTGAGAATATTGTTAATTACCCTATGCAAATGATGTTTTCATGTCTTGTGTGCTATAACAAAGTTGTTGTGAATTTCATAATCTAGCTGCTGCTAAATTTTGGTGGCATTTGGCCATATGGTTTAGAAACTACAGCTGTTCTAATTTGGGTTCAGATTTAGGTTGCTCTGTGTCCCTCCAGGACAGATTCTGTACTTTCTGTATTTCGACCTGGTAAATGTTAGAATCAGGTGGAGATGATTATAAATGAAATGTGGACAATTTCATGAGCTTTCCATAATGTCTTCTTGCAAGTCATTTGGAGTTGTAGATCTCTAGTTATGATCGATTTACGGAGCTACTGCTTGTATGTATAGAAAGTGACAGATTTTAGTTTTAGTGCCTTGTTTCACTTTGCTATGCTAGTGTGTTGAAGGGTGACTCATATCTTTGATGGTACTTAGGTTGATACTCTGTAATCTTATAAGACTTGTGTCTCGATTGATGTGCTTGCAATCTTCTTTGTTATGCCCTAATGAGGATTAAGTTAATTAACTCTAGGGTTTATGTAAACTTTGGTATGCTTGTTTGATTACTCTGTTGATTTCACTTCTATGCATTCATGCATATGCATTATTGCACCCCATTTAGGTACGCTAGCTGAAACACGAGAAGAACCTGATGTGGAGCCAAACCCGAAGATGGAGTTGGTGGATCTATCCCGAAGATAGAAGGACCAGACAAGTGATAGATTGGGAGATGCTCGTCAAGTGAATTCATCTGACAAACTCTAACTTGAGTCGGATCCCAGGCAAGCCCCGGAGCATTATAAGCCTCCTACCTTCAAAAGCAATTAATTATATATGTTATAAAGTATTGTTGCATTAAGTGGTAGGAGTTGGTTGAAAACCTTGCTGCATTATATCATTCCTTGTCCAGATATATGAATCCTTGAATCCTACATAGACTAGGATCGAATAGATGCTTAGCCCTGCTTTAAGCGGTAGAAGTCAGGTGATTTCCTGTCACCTGCGAGATATAGGGATATCCATCTATGGCACGGTTGGCTATATTGCTATCGTGGAATGGAACCATGTGTTAATAAAATGAAATGAGACCGGGCGGGATGATGATAGTGAAGCAACAAGGCATGGAGGTCTTGGGTGTGGATCTATCCCCATCTGAGTCGTTTAAGGACCGATTCGCTGTACGTCCTTGAGTCATGTTGAACGCAGTCTAACACTTAGTTGGCCGGATAAGTCGTTCCGACCGCGAAGCCGAGTAATATGGTTCAGGCCGGGAATCGAATGGTAGGTTGCTTCTTGGAGGAGAGAAAGGATGTGCTTGGGGACATTGGCGTGAGACCAAGGGGGGGTTAGAGTCCCTATCACCTGGCAGAGTGTCGCCCTTGGGGTTGCGACATCATTCGGACCCGCGATTCCTGAATCGTACGAAAGGTGGCTTGTGCGACCCTGGCAGGGGCCTGCGCGGTGAGTGTTAGAAATACCCCTCCAGCTGGATAGGAATTCGATTCGAATCGCCGTCGCTCCCGGTTAGTGAGCACTTGACTTGAGCAGCGGCAACGTAGATTCCATTAAATTGAACGGATGGTTAATTGGATAACGATGGAAAGGTTGCCTCAATTTATACCTGCTATGGTTAATATTGTTTGCTCCTAATAAAGTGAGTGCTCTAGTATAGGTTCTAATATAGATGACAGGTTAATGATAATTAACTTGATGCTTAAGCATTAATGATTACTTATCCATATTAAGCTTTTCTGCAAAATGTTGTCAAGCTAGCCCACTTTATATCAGCCTTGCATGATCCTTGGTGTCACTTTATTTCTGGTTTATGACGGGTAAGTCTAGCTGAGTACCTTGTCGTACTCAGGGTTTTATCCCCACTTGTTGCAGGTTGTGATGTATCATGGCGGCTGCAAGAGTTGGTTGGCTCCTGCCTTAGAGGCGGAGTGTGATCACGGGCGTGATCCTTCTTATTTATCTTTTCTCCAATGCTTTTATTGGAAGTCGACCTTGGTACTGGCATGTATTTGAAATAAGATTAATGTTAGTTCCAAATTACTTTGCTTCCGCTACTTTTCAAGTTAAGTTGTAATAACTATGTTAACTCCGATGTATATTTTGAATTACTTGTGAAATGGTTGTAACATGTGACTTGTTATGTTGAATCACTACGATCTTGGCTTGTAAGAGTTGGTTGGATTGAAATCCCGCGTGATTTCATTGGACTACCGGAGTTATATGGGCTCAAGTGCGAGAATTTGATCACTTCGGTGATTGTTTTTGTACTTGTGCTCTTATAATTTGGACGGTTCCGTTACAAGAGAGAGCAGCGAGCCCAAGTCTCAAAGAGGAAAAAAGAGTACAAGGATGATTGCTTGAGATGTTGATCTCTATCTTGTGTCTGGCCTGTTGTCCGTTGTCTTCCGTCCCCGTTGTAGAGCCCTGGCCTGCCCTTTTATAGAGCAAGAGGAGGCCAAGACGACGGGGAGCCTTGAGATGATGTTTTGTCGATCCCTATTGAGGTGACTGTAGTGACGTGCCCTAGGAATGGAAGGCCATCCCTGGACACCACGGTGACGTAGAGGACGAGACACTAAAATGACCCGGAGCGTCGTGCCATACCGTCCTTCCTTCCCTGTTGAGCCGTGCTGGGCGTCGAGGCCGGGTCGAGGCTGGGTCGAGACCGAGCGGATAAGTCCGAATCCCCGAGATTGCGGTGTACGGGCCTTGTCGTGTCCTCCCTCGAGGGTAACTAGTGACGTACAGGGCACGGTAAGGTGGGTACAGTGACGGTTTTCACCTCCCATCACGGGATGGGTGGTAAAACAGTGAGGACTGACACTGGCATTGTTCCCACGTCGACCCTGATCGCAGCCATGCCGGTAGGTGGTAGTAGGTAATCGCATTAAATGCTATGGCTTTTGTCCTGGGGTAGGTAAAGAGGAGGGGTCGAGACGCTCGACCCGGGCTCACGTGAGTCGGAGTGCGGTCGAGGTACCTTGCTGTACGGGGTGGGACGCGGTCGAGGCGCCCTCGTCGAGGGTGCCTCGTACGAGTCGGAGCCAGAGCGCGGTCGAGGCACCCCATCGAGCTGCCCTCGTACGAGGCGAACCCGGTGTGCGGCCGAGCTTGGGCGTGGATTAGTCGTTTTGATTTTTTATTATCGTTAAATGTGGGTACCCCTATACTATTGGTACCAACACTAGGATCATAAGCATCATCGCATTCATAAGCATTGCATGCAATATAAACTTGAAACATGTGAATGAAACATGTGTGTTGCATTTGTTTGTTTTACTAGATTAATGCTAGGTTGATGCTTGTTTTGCTACATATGTTCTTGTTTGGGTAAATAAGCAACTTAGAAATGTTTAGAAAACAATTTGGAGCAAGGTTTGTATTTAGAATTTTCTCAAATTTTGCTTTTAAAAATAATCTAGAAAAACAGAGTTTTGATTTAAAATTGACTTTAATTCATTAGTTCCAAATCTAATGGGATTTTGACTTTACTCCTTTTGGCAAAGTTGGAGATCACAAAGTTTAGAACAACTTTTATTTTTGCATCAAATCCTGAAAATGAGTTTTTGTTTCTCGAAAATGGGGAATTGTGTGCTGTGGTTTGAGAAAATAAAAAGAAAAGAAATTTCTTTTGAAGTGGGCCGCTCGCCTCACTTCGTGGCCCAGCTGGGAAGCCAGCCCAGCCCCGCTCCCATGTCTGCCTCTATGTGTGCGCGCCCACACCTGACCGCGGCAGAAGGCTGCCGCCGCGTGGCCGTACGTCGCCGGCGTCGCTCACCCGGTGACACGCCATGGCCCCCGCACGTAGGTATGAAAATAGACGGAATTTTTCCCGTACCATCCTGTTCTATTTTCTACATTTTCTCGTCCATTTGCGTATTTGCGAGATCCCATTTTTGTATTTGCAGAAGTAGAAAATGGGTTTTTCTGTTCGTTTCCGAGTAATCCCGTTTTAATACGGAATAGACCCGTATTTATCCCGTTTTTATGTCATTTTCATTCTATGCTCAACATGTTTAACAATTGCATATCCTTATGTTATGTTAATATAACTACGAATCACCAAATATGCATATTATGTTATGTGTGCATAGCATGTAATTGAATATTAAACTTTGTATATATTATTACATAACTTTATATATGTATACTTTGAGAATATTAGATTATGTGATCTTAATTTAATTTTTTGGCTCTCCATCCGTATTTGTCCATTTCCATATGTCCGCATATTCCGATTCTATTTTTGAACCTGCATTTTCCGAACCCGCTCCTGTTTCCACCAAAAATATAAAAACGAAAGTAGAAATATGGTTTTTTCATCTGTTTCCGTCCGTTTTCATCCCTACCGGCACGCCCACGCCGTGCCTTAACCCAAGCCCAGCGATGCACCTCCCTTCTCCATTCTCCTCTTACTTGTTTTCAAAAAAAGCCGAGCGGCTTCCTCCACCACCATGCACCACCGTGTCACCCGTCGGCATCATGCCCTCTCCACCGCGTGCCATTCTCTGATTGCTCGTGCATCACGCTCCGTCTCCCTCCGCTCCACCGCTTGCTCGCACTAGCCGCCACTGTCATCGAAAGGTATTGCCCAATTGGGCGTTTCCTCCGCCGTGGTGCCATGAACGCCGTGCATGGCCCACACGTGGCCGGAGCTCCTTCGCTTCCCTTTTGCCCTCCTTTTTCCCCTTCTTGCGTCCGCCTTGACACCGTGAAGCCGCTGCGCACCTCTACTCGCCTTGCCCTGGCCAAAAATGGTGCCTCTGCCGCCATGCATGCACCACCACCCGCCCACCATGGCCACCGGCGAGCTCACGCTGGTGAGCCAATGGTTCTGTTTTCTAGCCAACCGGGTACGGGTCATCGCGTAGAGCGTGTAGGTGGTGACCGCGTGGTCGGAAGCCTCGTCGGCAGTGAGTTATCACCGGTCAACGGCGAGCCCGCCTCGGGTCCGGCTAACCGGTGGGGCCAGTTGACCCATGGGCCCCGCATGTCTGTCCCTCTGCATGGAGCTGGGGTGAAGTAGCGGGGTGCACCTAACGTTTTAGCTGGCTGTTTTGAAAAGAGATTTAGAAAATGATTTTCCAGGAATGCTTTTAATGCTTTAAAAATTCATATCTCGGTGAAAATAGCTCCAAATGGTATGAAACAAATTTTGGTAGACTTCTTATGAGCAGATCTACAAATATAAAAATGTTGCATGTCAGTTTTGAAATACTTTTATATGGAGCTTTATTTAATTCTTGATAAATGCAGTTATCTTTAGAAATGCATAGTAATTCATATATGTATGAGAAAAATATGGTTCCAATTTTGTTACTCTATTCATGTAATGTAAATTCTGTCAAAAATATATGCCATGCATGTTCTGTAGAAAAATATGGCTTTGTAATTTATGTGCATTTAATTGCTATTTCTTGTAAAATTGCTAGAGCTAAAAATATGTATAAAACATGTATGTGAAACTTTTTGTACAGTGCTTGTTTAATGAGTAGAACATGGAAAAAATATGAAATCTATTATTTGTCACTTTTCAAAGTATAAAGTATTTTCAGGTGTAATTATGCCATACTCTTTGCCTTTTTTAGGCTGTTATACTTGCCCAAATGTAATGAAAATTTTATGGTAGGCTATATTAGGCATGAGGAAGCTACTA
The DNA here is from genome assembly GCA_022457205.1 of Saccharum spontaneum. Classification (NCBI taxonomy): domain Eukaryota; kingdom Viridiplantae; phylum Streptophyta; class Magnoliopsida; order Poales; family Poaceae; genus Saccharum; species Saccharum spontaneum. Next base: position 40,347,499 of record CM039598.1, on the reverse strand, counting down.
TAATTTTTTCATAAATTTCTGAGCACTCGAAATGTATGTTGCTGTTGTAGCCTTAGTTTAAAATGAAATAAAATATAATTCTTTATTGCATGATTTGTTTAATTTGTTAGCTTTGGTGTATCTTTGAAGCACCTTGACTTGCTGGTATGACTTGGCATGTTAGGATAGTTGTTGTGGTGTTAGTGTAGTAGTACTTGTGTTGTGGATTTATGGTAGTTAGGGTGCATAGTGGTAGTTAGTAGTAGAAGAGAATGCAGCAGATAACATGTGCTTGTGGCACGTATTCTTGGATGATGTTGACTATCTAATAGAAGAGTTTTATACCTACTCTATCTAATAAAGTTAAACATGTTCATCTACATTGCAAGCAATCATGATCATCATATGCCATCTCATCTGATACACCACTTGCATAATTACTTATACAAATACATCATATAGGATCGCAGGAGGAGCTTATGGTAGCGGAGCCCGAGGAGCAGACCGGGGTCGACCAGCAGGAGGTCTAGCACAGGAGGTGCAAGAGGCCAAGGAGCAAGGCGAGGAACTCCCGGAGTGCGTGGACCACTAGCCCAGTTCCTTTGAGCGAGGCAAGCCCGGAGCATCATAAGTCTCCTACTTTATACAAGCAATTAAATATATATGTTATATATATTGTTGCATTAAGTTATAGGAGTTGGGTGAAATCGTTGATGCATATATTATACCCTTGCCTACCTTGTCATATTCTTATACCCTGTTAGGTGTAGGATCGAATAAATGCTTAGCCTTGCTTAGACCGGTAGCTGTCGGTGATTTCCTGTCATCGACAACTATAGGTGGTTACTGGAATACTTTAGCTATGGAATGGATGATATCCTGGAAGTAACCAAGTGTTGATGGATAATTGGAGACCGGACGGAATAGTTGTTATGCAACCAGATAGGGTTCTAGGGTGTTTGTAGTTTTTTGTCTGTGTCGGTTAAGGACCGATCGTTGCTCGTTCCTCTTGTTATGTTGAACGCATATCTCACATTTAGTTGGCCGAATAACGTACCTTTCGACCACGAAGCTCGTGACACTATTTGGGCTAGGATAAACTCGGGCTGGTAGACTGGTGCTGAAAGGGGTAAGACAAGGGCACGAAGAGTGAGCCCAAGGGCAGGCTAGGTCCTGATTCCTGGCAGTCGGGAGGCCCCTAGGTAGTGCGGTCCATAATTGTTATCCCATGACGTTTGCCGAAATAGTGTCATTGGTGATCTGTAACTCACTTGATCGGTGAGTGTGGTTTGTGTGAGGAATAAATCACCAACTGGTTAGGAATTGATTCGAATCACCATCGCTCCTAGATAGTGAGCACTTAACTCGAGCTATAGTATCGTAGTAATGATGATGGAACATGGATGGTTATGGGGATGATGTTGGAAATGCTAAACCTAAAATGGTAACTAGATGTTAATGGTTAATCAAATGATTGTATAGTATAGGTGCTTACCTAGATTGATATATTATAATAAAGATGATGCAAAGTACCTAAATGGTTCATTTATAGTAACTCATGCTTTTTCGCAAATGAGTCAGCTATCCCACAAAAAGAAAGACTTGCATACTCCTTGGTGTCACTTTATTTTAAGTTTAATATGAGTAAGTCTAGCTGAGTACATTCTCGTACTCAGGATTTATTTTTCCACTTGTTGCAGATGGGCAAATGTACTATGGCTATTGTATCAACTGCCTGTATCCTGCGATGGGTGATGACTAGGACTAAGGGCATGGTCGCTCCATACGTCTTACCTAATGCTTTTGTTGGACATGACTATCAGTTGGCACTGTAATTCAAACTAAGTGTGTGTGTGTATGAAGTCTCAAACTATTTGATTCCACTACATTATTATGAACTTGGTTTGTAATGACTTTATGTTTTAAACTCCAATGTATTTCAATGATGTTGCGAACTTTATGTAATATGTGATTGTGGCTATTAAACTTATACGATCTTGGTTGGTATGTTGGTTGGTTTGAAATCCATCATGATTTCATGGACTACTGAGTTATATGGGCTTAAGTTTGCTAAATTATCTGCGCCGGCAGGTGATTTCCTTACTTAATTTCATATAATTGGTCGGTTCTGTTACAGTACCCGCTTTACTTTAGTATAGTGCTCTGGCTTAGCTAAGGGAACTTAGTGGGCCTGAGTTAGAGTAGTAAGTGTAGTGTAGACATGGTGTCTAGACTATATCTTACCTGTGTATGCCACTAGTCGCATGAATTTTTGGTGGTAGCTAGCAGGTGGTGATAGCCCTGTCTAATCTTCGTATCCTACCACGTGTTTATAGGCAAGCTTTTAAATCGGCAAGGCTCTAGTAAAAGAGTAGCTGCTTCGGATAGGGGTTTTGTCTCCTATTGTCTCACCTACTGCCTCCGTGAGCAAGGGCTGTGCCATTATATCTACTATACCTTCTTAGATATCATTGTTATAAAGATCCTCTCTACCCATCTACCATAGACCCTTTGTATCATCATAGGATGGTCTTGACCCTTATTTAGTTCACTTCAAGTTTCTCATGGAAATACGATACCTGGAATACTCCCGGTGAAGGCTACATTGACTACCGTACGCTTGCAGTACATCCGTTTGCCACTTCTGGTGTCAACAAGCTTTCTTGCGCCGTTGCTGGGGAATGGTAGCTGTCTTAACTAGAATCGAGTCGTCTGAGTTATCTTTGTTTGATCATACCCTTCTTTCCACATACACCATGGATCAAACACCTCTTTTCAAGTATGCTGCTCCATCGGGCGCCAGTTTGGAGCCACCTCGTTCATCCCAAGCCACTTCTATTTGTTATGAATAGAAGAGGACTTATCGCCACAAGCGGAACATAGCTTCTAGCACTCAGCTTCGAGGTGCTAATGCCCCTGCTCGGCAATGTCTCGGGAAGCACTAGCCAAGATGAGTTATGTATCTTGGACAACCATCATGTCCTTGAGGCCGGCCATCTAGGTCATCAGAGCCTCAATCTGGGACCAAGCCTGTGCCTCCCGACTGATTAGTTCCTCCCTTGACCTCTAGGAAGCCTCCATTTCCACATGCAAGTGCTGCACCTCAGCCTCCGCTGCATCCAGATGGCCACGGTCGATGGCACCTCTTGCTTGCACCTGATAGGCCAGGCACAAAAACCGAGACTTCACCATTGAAGTCTTCATCAACCCTTGCATAAAAGAAGGGCAATTAGATGATCGCAGCGAGAATGGAATAGGCATGATAGAGTTGGAAGACCAGAAGGCACACCTACGCCTAGGCCACCACCTCATCCATCATCTGACACTGGGCCTCCGTGCCTAGCTGAGCAACCACAGCGATCGCGTTGCCCATCTTTGGACAAGGTCGCCTGGACACTCTCTTGGCTCTGAGAGGCAGCTTCCCTCATGGCTCGCTCGGCCACATTATCCACCATGAATAGAGCCTTGTCAGAGTTCGTGGGGTGCAGCCAAATGAAGAAATCCTCTTCCAACTCCAAATCCTCCTCACGGAGGCAGAGTTGCCATGGCTGGTCCATTAGAGGCCACTCCTGCGAACAAGGGGCTAGCTACCGGTGACAAACCCGCGCCTCTTTCATGGCTGATGGTCGCTTTAGGCCCTTCAATAGTCAGCTCTTCCCCTTGGCCTTGCTCGCCTTTGTGCCAGCGCAAGGGCGGTCCCCCGCCAAAGTGAGACCCTCTCTGAGGGGCATGTGTAGGGCTGCAATAGGGGGAAGCCTGGCCAGCAGCCCAAAACCGCACCATCACTCAATGATGTCACCGACTGCGTAGGAAAGCACGCAGTGCCCGATGATGGCCTTAGAACGGCGAGCCTCGCAGGGGGTTCCCTGCACCAAGAAGCCACCAAGATCAGATGAGAAAAACCATCAGCAACTCCAATAGAAAAGGAATAGTGGGAGCATGGCGTACTAGGTGGAGCATTCCACAAAAGGCGGAGCAATGCGCCTTTCTTCACATGGTACCGCAGGCGGGGCCAAAGTAGGGGGCACCACCAACGACACCGCAAGGACAAAAGCCGACGAGGATCCTCCGGCCATAGCGGCAACACCCACATCCTCCACATCGTGCCCCCTAGCGCCTCCGCCTCCGCCATGTTGGCCGCCTCTAAATGGGGCGCCGGGGAAGCAAGGTGCTCAGCTTCTGCACAAACAAAGGGGACCTAGATGAGGTCACCATCCTTCCCTCTAGACCCCTCTAAGGGGGGCGTCACCGGATCTCTGTGAGGCATCGTCCTTGTCTTCATCCTCAGCATCCTCATTGCCGTCATTGTCATCATCATCTGACGGCGAGACTGTACGCTTCTGGCTCACCTCATGCTTTCTTGCCTTTTCATGGTGGAGACGTTTCTTCTCCTCAGCAACTGCCTTCTCCCACGCAGCACGTTCAGTGCCCCCATAGCGAGGAAGGTGGAATCAGGAGATGAACAAAGGCATGGGCTGCAAAAACAAAACTGACCAGATTAACAGCCCCAAATGAAAATAAGATATGGAGAAAAAAGAAGACTCACCTAGTTCGGCCGATAGATGGCCGAGAACGCCTCCATGGTGTTCCTGACCACGACAATGATTGCGGGAGAGACCAACCTGGTGACCCGCTTTGTGACCTCACTGGCCTCGAGCATCTCCATGGTCTCTCGGCTTGGGTCATTGACCTCGGTGTAGTTGCACAACAAGCGCGCTCGCAGCTTCAGCGGTTGAACCTATCGCTTGACCATGGTCTACAGGATCATGACACTATTCATGCCGGCCGACGCTTGACCTTCAAGGATCTTGAGGATCTCCAACACCTTCTTCAACCGGTTCCGATCGCACCCCCAACTCCATGACTCCAGCCTCACCAGTGCGGCAACGGAAAACTAAGGAAGGGGGGTGGCGACATCATCACAGATGTAGAACCAGTTCTCATGCCAGCCAGAGTTTGAACTACTGGTTGTTCATCCCACCCATGGGGACGAGCACGCCGCCATCAAGGCCATATGCCTTGTGGGTCTTGACCTCAAATACACATCGGAATAGATCCTTGTTAGGCTCGATCCCCAGGAAGGCCTCGCGGACAACCACGAAGCCCGCTAGCTACAACACCGCATTGGGAGGAAGGTGCTGTAGCTGGATGCCATACTCACAGAGGAAGCCACGGAGACATGAACCATGCCCGTGCAGAGTCCACCCTAGGGTAGACCCCACGAGCCCTTAGGAAACGAGGTGCCACACCATAACTCATGATCGCATGCAAGGGTAAGATTAAGCCATGATAAAAGCAAAGGAGGCCGATCGCCCTAGGATTCACACCGAATGACCCTCTATCGTCATGACTGGGTGGTGTGGCACCCGTTCACACACAAGTGGTCACCATTTAAGTCACGCTACCACCACAGAGGCAATGATCCTTTGAGTCCACGCACAGAGCAACCACCGCGCTCATGACCCACGTCATGTTTAGGAAAACTTCCTTCTGGCTGGCCCTTAGAAGGGCTCGAGGCCATAAAGAGATAGGGACAACATGAGATGGGCCCTAGCGGCTCTAATAGGTGGTGTGGAACCTCACGACCATCCCTTCCTATGTTTGAGTCGTTCGCTTCGAAGTCGCCCGGGTTGACCACCTATGGGGGGAGGCATCTTGCCCTTTGGCTGCTGCGGAGGTGCTTGGGGACCGATGGGCTTGACGACCAATGATTCATGGGACGTCTATCGATGAGGCATAGCCAAACTCCACGTCGATTGTGGAGGATATCAGGTCTCACTCGGATTACCCATTGACCTCGATGAGGCGCACCTCTCCGACCATGTGGTTATGGTGGATGAGCCTCTCCCCGTGTGGGGCAAAAACCAGACCTGCCTATAACAAGGCATCACGACCCCTCAGGGTCAAAAAGAACACCAGGAAAAAGGAGTGGGGTCCCTGTGATCTTGCCAAAGGATGGGGCCAAGCCATGACTAGACTCCTTGTGTCTTAGGTCCAAGACCTATGGCCCGCTCTATGACCTCACAAACCAATAGGAGTCATCGACCCCTCTGGGGAGAAGTCGAGCAAGCGAAATGCCCAAAAACTCGCAGCAACACCTTCTGTCATAAAGGCAATACCTACCCTAAGAAAGAAGGCCATGGCCCCGGCACGTATTATCAAGGGAGCATGATGATCCTAGATCAAGGAAGTCGCCCAATGATCACACCAACAACCACGGGCAAGATCGTGACTAGTAGCAATCAATAACAACATGATCATGCAGGCTAAGGCACATTCAAGACTAGGATGTTTGAGCTAAGGCCAGTTGACAACACCCCTACTTCACGTGGTAGAAAATCAATGAACCACTCGGAGCTCATGGCCTCAAACTTTAAGTGCCTGAGCCTAAGCAAGCTTGGGGGCTCACTATGACCTTTCAATAAACATCATGACCTTTGAACAAAGGACCATCCCTTATTCAAGGTCGACGATTACAAGTGTGGCCAAGCCATACACCTCACAAACCTCCTTCTGGCATCGCGACCTACGTAGCTAAAGAGGCAGGGCAAAAGGCAGACAACACTGTTCTCGCCGAGATTAGGACAAGGTGGTGAAACCATCCAAGCCTCGAGACCACCTCACACATCTGGGCCAAAAAGCCATGGAGGGCGAGGAGGTCACAAGGCTATGGATTTAGGGGCCGCGCCAACTCATCCCCCCTTGCCCGCAAGTCTCCTTCCAACACTAGTTGTTGGGAGGGGCGAGCACAAGTGACTCCCCATGGGTCGCATGCTTGGAACCTCACGGTTCTCTCCAATTCTTCAAATCCCTTCTCTCCTTTCCTCTCTCAAACCTAGTTTTGCAAAGGGGCCAAAAATAGATGCATAGACATGGTTACGAGTATTTCAAACGGTAGGAAGGCCCCTATTTATAGGCCCAAGGGTGGACTGAGCAGCCTGAGACCTCCGTGCCGCATGGCGAACCACGGGAGGCCACAGCAAATGTCAAATGCCCGCGTGAGGTTGTGCAAATCGAGACCTTCCAAAGGCAGGGCCGGTACAACATCGACAAGACCACTCGGCTTCGCTTGGGTCATGATCCCCAATATGCAGCACACTGACACGACAGCGCTCAGCAGTCGCGTCCACATCGTCAGGGCATCTAGACGGGGCAGAACATAATAGCCACCTACCGCATTGAACGAACTATCTTGCAAGGGGTTGAGCAACGAAGCTTGAATAGGCCACGACTACGAACCCGTACTCAACAAACACGCATAGCGCTTTCACGATCACTTTGTGATCGCAAAAACGCTCAGGGGCTACTGTTGGGGTTATGATCCCCGGGTGTCTCAAGGCATCGATTAGTTAGCAGGTCGAGCGGCCCACGATACACCAGCTAGCAAAAGCCCAAGCAATTAGGCCTAGCTAGGCTAAACGGACCAGGCTAGATGCTAAGGCCAGGGTCATCTGCGATCCCTCTCTTCTGATGTTGGTATTTATTAACATGACACTTGTAATGAGGAAAGATTATATAAACAATAAGGAATCCGCAAGTGCACAGATAATATACCATTGTAACACTTCACCCAAGAGTATTCCAGGTATCGTTATATCTTTACCACAGGAAAGGTCTGGCATGGACATATATTGATAACTTATACTATTAGTGGAGAAGTAAACCATAACCACGATCCTACTCACAACAGGGGTAAGTCATAAGATAAAATCCATATATGATAAGTATTAATTAATGATAAATCACTTAGAGCACTCCAATCTATGGCATTAGCTGGTCAAGTTAGAATATTAGAGGAATAATTCCTATGTCATCCTTAATTACAAGTCAAAGCATACGTTGATTAGTGCAATTACACCTAGTAATCATTGCTATGATCATCATTATATCTACACATAAGGGGCATTATTTAGGGAAGTTTGAGTACAGAAACCACTCCCTTCCTTTGTAACCAGGCCCTTCTTCTATGACCTATACTCAGGGAGTGGACTACAAAGGACTTAACGGGAGTGTCCCATCCACGATCTACCACATGACCCAAAATACAGAGTGTATTCGTAGGTAAATAGCATATAAGCACCACGCTTACATGATCTCTACCACCCACCCATGGTACCTTATTAAGGTGAATGCTATACAAACTTATGCATAAACATAATGCTAAACTAACTATACTAAGTATATAATCAAAGTAGACAATGAACATTGTAACCAAGAACATAAATAAGATGAATATGAATGTCATACAATTGTACCAAAGCATATAAAAATAATGGAGATACAAAGGCAAGAGGGGTACAAGAATTATACCGAACCAAGCTCTTGACAATGTCAGGAATCCAAGAGAAGCATGCTTGCCTCCCTCTAGACCTAGCCTAATTAGCTATGCCCTAAAAACTAGAGGAGCTCTAAGGATGATTAGGGTTTCTACCTTCTCAAATGACTTCTATCTCAGGGAAGGGGAAACCCTTGGATCAAACTGACTTAAGAAATAGCGTGGATACAACCCTAGGAGGCGGTGGAGGAACATACTAGAAACCGGAGGCGAGGGGGCACCAGGGGGTGCCGGTCGGCATGGGGGTGGGACTAGCCAGTCCTACCTAGTAGCCTCTTGGGCCCCACCTCAGCGTGGTGTCCTCTAGAACCTTCCCATGTATATGCCTGTTGACGGTCACTAACGATGAAATTCGACCATCAATAAGCTCATAAAAAGGAGGAATTAGCAAACTTTGGTCACATATGCTTTTACTATTAACTGAGTTCCACATGTATTTGGAGTATATCACTTTGCAGGTCACAAACACAAATACATGGAATAAACCATCAAAATGCGCTTTCCAACGTTGATTCGCGCAAAGAATGGAGAAGGCGCCAAACATCGGAATACCAATGGGGCAAAACACCACACAGTAGTATTCCAAGCCCAACCAGAGTCCACCTCACAAAGGCGGTGGCCATTTGGGCCCCTTGGTGGGCCGGCCGGCCTTGGGGGCGGCCGCCCCCCTAGAACTGCCATCGCCCCCGGTCTTTCTCTGGCTGTGGCATGGAAGCATGCAATGTCAGTTCCCAGGGTGCCTCACGCCAAGAATAGGGAGGAGCACCGCCTTTCTCCCTGCATAAATAGAGAGCCAAGCCCCTCAACTCAAAACACACAACCACATCAAGCCTTACCTCACTCTCTATTTCCTACTTGTAGCTTTACTTTACATAGTTATTTTACAGCAAGGCAAAGCTACCTTGGAGAGCTTGGCTCCTTGGAAGAAGACATTCTTGGGTATGAATAGAATTATGAGTTCTGTCAAAGTCTTGCTCTCATTATATATTTATTGTCATACTTATGAATTAGAGTATAGTTTTGCTGTTATGATCTTGATATATGAACTAGTCTATAGTTTGTGTGTCATGGGAATAACATGCTTAACTTTATGCTTAATCAATAATATAACATATGTAATCGGGATTAGAGCTAAGTTGAGGTGGTGGTTCATCGTGCCGCAAGGTGTGCCCATTTCCTTTACCTGTCGATTCGTAGGGTCAGGGACAGCGGGGGATTTGGGTAGTTGCTCCATACACAAGCATGGTGCTTGGGTATGGGGGAACAGGTGATTGCATTGTCCCTTTCTACGGAATGAGGGGTAGGCGGCAGGTGGTGACAGCCCTGTCTGTCCTTTGTATTCCCACACGTTCGATTGGGGTGTAGGAGTCTAAATTGTCACTGAGGTTGCTGGCAGACCAGTACTCGAGTGGTCTCCCGACCTGCTTCATCCTTAGTCCTGATCCTAATTATGTAAAGTTGTATGATCATCAACTAGTCATGATGTGACTATACTATACCAATGCCTACTCGCTTTAGGAATCTTGTTTCTTTATTTCTTTTCTTATTTATCCTTTGAGGAATGCCATTTGTGTGTCCACTATCTTGAATATCACCGTTCTTACCCCTGCATTAAACATGGATAATCTTACATCGCATTATTACCCAAGTTCATATCCATACTAGGATCTTAATCAAATGCCTTCCCATGGGAAAAATATAAATGAACGGTACTCGAATACTCTCCGGGTGAAATGCTGCAATGATAGCTCCGTGCGCTTGTGGATTAATAATCTAAAATGGACAAGGAACTATCACGGTCATGATTAGTAGAATCCAACTACTAATGACCGAGGCGTTCTTGGCGCCGTTGCTAAGGATGGATTCAACCCCGTTCTTAATGACGGATCTAAAAAATGCCAACAAGCATTTCTAGCGCCGTTGCCGGGGATGAATTTTAATTCTATTCTTGGTAGTGACGCTAAGAAATGCCAACAAGCATTTCTAGCGCCGTTGTTGGGGATGAATTTTAATTCTATTCTTGGTAGTGACGCTAAGAAATGCCAACAATGCCATGGTACAATTCCTTGATTTCATTTGACGAATAGGTCTCCCTCGACGGTTTTCTGGAATAATCCTGTAGAGATCACATATTCACCAAAACTCATGGAATTTGTTAGTTTAAGCCCTAAACCTTTGTTGGTGCTCTCATATGTGCCCTTATATATGTTTTATTGATGGTTAAATATGGTTGTTAACTACCGTCAACAAGCTCTCCCAAGCTTAACCTTTGCTAGTCCCTTAGCAAAGTTAAACTCAGCAAAAAGTTGGATCAGGAGTTACTTCAATGCTTTCACGCCTCAAAAGTACACATGCGTTCAAACAAAAATTTTCCTCTGGATTAGAATAAACCGATCTGACTTTCAAACTTACCTATATTACCTTCAACCATGGGGCTTCTTAGCCTTCACTTGGGTCTTGAGCAATTGAAAGATAGAACAATCAAATCAAGCACTATGTCTCAAGTTCTTTGCTCATCCATTATTCTAGAGTTTTTGCAAATTTTTAGAATAAAACTCAGAGCTTCTATTATATTACACTCTCAAGTCTCGCAATATATATGGTATTTGTGGATCCTTACCAAGACAATAGTGATGTTATGCTTTTCTCTTCCTACAACTAAGGCTTATGTGGAGCTCATAGGAATGGAGAAAATATGAAAGAGCATACTTGCAATACATATATTGTAAAGTCAAACCTCGGATCCAAAAAGAGTTAAGCCATACAATCAAATCAAGATGTGCAAGTTATATATATATATAGAACTATTACCCCACAACTGGCTACAAAATAATTTATTTTGTAGCCACTTTGAGTTACGATAGTTGTTATGATAATTTATGAGATTATAGTAACTCCTTACTATGTGATTTACTATAACATTATGGTAAATATCCCCATGTGTTATAGTAATCCAACTATCGTAAATATATACTGATATTGTCATAAATTAGTATATAAAATTATCGTAAATAGAGGTGGCTACAAAATAACTTATTTTATAGCTAGTTATAGAGTATACTCTCCCTATATATATATATGGTGGCTAACCTAATTCTACTATGCTCCTTGAAAATATATCTCTTTTTTAGAACTTAGAAAACAACTTTGCATGAAAACATGGGCTATCTTATTCATCTCTCTCTTTTTTCTTCTTTTCAGGCAGGCATCAAAGTACCCATTGTTTTAAATATCTCGGACACTTGTTTATTTTTTTCAATATTTCTTCTTTTTTCATGAATAACTTTTGCATAGCCACGTGCCTCTTTTCTGCAATAAAACTTTTGAGAGATAGTAACAAGAACTTGGAGCATTTATTCAGGGGATATCCTATTAGGTATATTTTGGTGTTCACTCCTAGTGTAGGAGTAAAACATTTTTGGGTGGATTTAGATAGAATGGCATGTTTTTACACCTACCCCCAATGTAGGAATAGTGCATGTGTGGGTGGTGTGTACGTGATCTTGATTTTAAGGGCATGACAAACCTCTCATAAAGCATCAACAAAGCCTGACCAACCTCAATGCAAAGCAAGCAGCATATAAGTGGAAGTTTCCTAGTCTAAATATCATATATGGCTCAAGCTTTGTCGTACAGGAGCTCATCATGAAAGATTATAAGTTTTTAAAAGATAAATTTCTAGAACTCTAGTATCGCTAGAAACAAGATAAACAGTAGCTCAGACCATCTTATATCATATCCGTCAATTACCTAGACTTAGATCAGACATATGCTACCCACGAGTTTCAAGTTCAGAGTAAATTCTTATATCAAATGAATCGTATCTAAAACTTGAGAGAATTCAAGGCTAAAAACTAGGTACTTGAAAGGAATTATGACAAAGCAATTATTCATCATTTCTAATGTAAGAGTTTATCCTAGGCTCCATTATTTTATTTAGCTCTTAAAAATAGAAGACTAAACACACACTCTTTATTTTGTTTTCAAAATTTTAAGATCACACCTTACTAATATATATAATTAACTTAGGATAAATTTTTATTTTGTTTTCTTAGTTATTCATCTTTTTATTTTCTTTAGCTAATAGAAAACAAAGTCAAAAATAGTAAAACTAAAAAGGGAAAGAAATACTTAACTAGATACATGGGGATGCTCCTTTCCCAAGTTAGATGTTGTGATGGTCGGTTGTTGAAAGTTAAGTGATCCTTCTCAGAGCTTGTTTGCCAGCAGATGTCCATCTCGTCCATTGGTGGAGTGAGATGAGGTCAATCGGGTAAACCTGCTTTTGATCGTATGTATCATCCTGCAAAAATACTCCAATAAGACTACCAAAACTCGAGGCTCAGATTATGATAAGGAGTAAATGGTCAACCAATCGAGGATTTGTTCTTGTGGGTTTAGACAGATTTTCTTTTGATAGAATTTTAATAGGATGTATTTTATATATATATTTTTTAATTTTTAATTTTTATAACGCATGAAAGAAAATACGTATGCAGAAAATGATATATAAATGTATGCATGGTATTTTCATTTGTATGCCACCACGATAAATATTCTTACGGGTTTTTACACATCGTGAAAATCATTCATATAGGGCTTAAGGTTTATGATGCAATAATAAATTTTTTATTTTCTTTTCTAATGCAATGCTAATGCAAAAAACTAAATATGCTGAAAATAATTCATGAAATGTGAAAAAGTAAATATGGATAACTACTGATTTTACCTCTCGGTGAGGGTTCGGATTTTTAAGTCCTCCGGACAAGACTCCTCATTGCAGTGGTTCTTTGATCGAGTACCTCAGTTTACTCTTAAGGATGAGGATTTGTGGTGGTGCCTCCATTAGTGGCGCTTCCAATGGTGGTGCCACCTTCTTCCTTCCTCCTTGTTCAACGTTTTAAAGCCAATCATTAGTGACAATCTTCATCACTTGAGCGTGATGACACCATGTGAAGAAGGGTAGATGACTTTCAATGGCCCTTTTCTTCCTTGCATCTTGAGTTGTTCATGAGCATCTTATCTCATATGTTGCACTCCTTTCTCACTCTTCACACCTTCTGCTCCTCTCATTATTTCTTCTCTGCAAGGGATTAGTAGACAACACATACCCGAAGGAGTATACAAATGATTCAAAGTAAGGATAGTGTTGCCAAGGAGTTAAAGGTCAATCTGTATCCCATGTTTTAAATCATATGCCTTTAGTATTCACCACTACTTTAAATTTTCAACAATGTTAAGGCAAAGATATATGAAATTTTTTGAACAATCCCTCTAACCATGATTTATTTCTACTAATGATCTCCTAACATTCCTAAAAAAATTTAATATTTTTCTGCAGAGTTTAGTCCACATGTACAACAAAATTCTTATACAAGTATGTTTTGATAGTTGTGTTTGGATAATATTCTGAAGCATACTGATAATAGAACAAGTTTAAAAGACTAAAGAGACTCATTCAAGTAGAAACAAGAATATGTATGGTGAACCAAAGGAACATGATTAAAAAATTTTATTTGCCTTTCTGTTGTTTTGTTTCAATTTTATTTGTTTCCTTTAGGCCTTGTTTGGATGCATGTGTATCCACTTCAATCCACATGTGTTGGAGTGGAATGGAATGGAACTTAGTTTAATTCCACTCAAATCCACTACAACACATGTGGATTGAGATGAATACATCCGTATCCAAACAAGGCCTTAGGGATTCAACGAAAGTACTAGTACGAAATAGGTTTTCCTGTATAACTTGAGATGTGTCCGGTCCGATTAGATTTACAATACTCGGACTTTCTTATGTGTGTAGTAAACTTTGAATAGCTATGTGGCTCCTCCGTTAGGCATTAGATCGATAGGAGACTTGATTGGACAAATTCCGTTATGCATATTTACCATACAACAGATCAGAAAGAGAACCATAAAGAAACCAGCAGGCAAAACCAACCAACAAGGGCTAGAAAATGGCTACCAAATGACCAAAGGACCTGATCTACACCATGCTCAACAGAGTTTAACCCACGTAATCAATATGTCTGCATTAACTTTTGTTGAACTTTGTATTAGGTGGGTTAAACTCTGCCTAGCCCATATTGGTTGCTTTTGCCTGCAGTTCTTTTTCTAGTTCTTTCTAATCTATAGTATACTAATGGTGTTCACCATTTCTGATCGGAGGACGTGGGTGTATAGATGTTGAAATTTTCTGGTGCCTAAGACAGTCTGACCCTAGGAAATATAGACGATCCAGATCACTGTGAGTCGATGAACAATGAAATACAGTGATGGCAACTATCAGGGGCCATCCAACTCGTCCATAGAACCCAACAATTAGTTCCGGATACAAATAGGAATGAACTAATAAAAAAACTAATTGGCTAATTTTTAGCCATGGCTAACTAGTTGTAGTTCATCCAAACAGGGCCCAAGATAGTCCGATACTTAGAAATCTTGATAGGCCGGATAATAGTTTTGATGAAACAACAAAATACATATTGTGTCAACTCTTGCGCCGAGTTCACCACCTCCATCCGCCGTTTGTCTTGCACACCTCCACATGAGCTTAGCTTCATCATCCTCAAGCTCCTTCTCCCATTCCTCCGCGTCATCATTGCTGTAGGTGGCCTCATGGATCACGCTGAAGAAGAAGGTGTTGCCGACGTTGAGGTTGTTGTCAGCGCAAAAGGCGCCCCACCCATACTTGAACGACACTCGTAAGACTTTGTTTGTCAAGGTCCTCTCCAAGCCCATGAACCAGGACAACCCAGCCATCTATAGCTCGACCATGCACCACTGCTTGTAATCATGTGCTCGCTCAATGTCCACAGGCACATTCTTCGCCTCGCACAATAAAAAGACTGATGACAAAGAGGACAATGGTAACTTGCGACATCGTAGGTACGTTCTGCGTCTCACGCGAGTGCTCACCAGATACTTCGCTTTGAGGTGGTACTTCTTCAGGATCATTGCAAAACTCCTCGGCTCCGCGATGGGCAGGGAGAGCTGATTACCGCCAGCCTCGAACTTGTGTGGGCACTACTAGCGGCAGTTGGTAATGTCAAAGACCTTGACGTTAATCTGTGACTGGTCGTCATACCGCAATACAAGAGATTACCCATCACGGAGGTCGAGGGTGCAGGCGAAGTGACTCCGTCCCCTGTGGAGGTACAAATGGGCACCATCGATGACGTCGGGGAACACCTCCACCTTCCACCGGGCCAGGCTCTGCTCATCGTCTAGACAAAGCTTGAGTTTCCAGAGACCTCCGTGGCCCGGGCAATCGTAGCCGGTAGCTTCTGCGTTCACAAAGATCGACATAGCTAGATAGAGGGACAAGTTCATTCCCAATGGCAAACCCTAGCACATTGGATTAAGTAAACAGAAAACGGGCACTTACCAATTTTTCTACATACATTCTAGGACGAAGGACCTTCAAGCACTCCAAGTTGCTCTGGCTCGGTCCTACCATGTCTTCTTGCTACCTCGCTGTGCCAACTAGGGAACTTGACAATCTTGAGGAATCCTTGCTGATATATCTCTGTTCTCGTTCTCCTCTCATAGGGGGCATTCTTTTTTTGTGTTTTCTGGTGTTTTCACAAACATAAGGAGTGCACGCACTGATGGAGCATCAGTGGAGGAGCTAACATGTAGTAAAAACCCGCGCCGAGGCTCACGTCGTCTCATCGGCGTAAATGGAGGAGACGTGCTCTGGTTTGATCAGTGTACGGTTGAGAACATCAATGCTCCTGCATCTCCAGTCAAACACGCCTTCTGTGGTATGATAGGTTGCAATTCCCCAGGGAGCACGATGATACCCGAGGAGAAGCACACCGGTTGGAAAAAAAATCTTTATCCTAGAGGCCCTATGATGGTCCGAGCGTTGTAAATCTGACCGAGTCGAACACGCCTTCAGTCTACCACTCGACAGCTGTGACTGCTTGGATTGGAATCAAAGAAGTACAGAAAAGACCTATCACAACCGCACCATGCGTTCAAGTCTCAAGCGTGTCAAAAGCTATTTTTCTTAAATCACTTCTTGTGACCAGCTTTCCTGACGCATTCGCTTCACTCTCATATTTTAATGCGCTCGCAAGAAAGTCCGACATACGACACATTTGATCTCGTCGAACACTATACAGTACAGAGCTGTGAGTATAACTATTGCCTACGGAGTGCACTGGGTCACAACATTTGTATCAGTAGTAGTAACCATGAGTGGCTTTGATCTGTGTTGAACCCAACTCATCTTATTTTCACGTATTTGATAAGATTTATTGAACTTGCAAGAACCATGCATCAAGGATTATTTTTATTCAGAAATTTTATTTTTTCCAGGATCACACAATGTTCGATTGTCTGAAATCTTGACTACCCAGACGACGTGCTCCTGTATTCCCACATAGGCGCATGCACGTGGGTGGCGTCAGCAGCCTATTGCAGCAGGGGATGTCGCCTCTGGCCCGTCGCATTGACGTGATAGGGCGAAGCCCCGCCGCCCACCCACGCAAACATCTCGGTCGTGGGGTGGTCAATGGCCCCCAAACTAATAGTAGAGACAAGGGGCGAGAGGGAAGATTATACCTGCTACCTTCTCTCTCCAGAGCTCCTGATTCCATCCCAAAGCTTTTGCATTTCTCAGCCTGGGCAATCGGTTTTAACCAACATTTCGGTTCGGTTATTCGGTTGAAGAAAACTTCGGTTTCAGAAAAGGTTGCAACCGATCGATTCCAAAGAAAAAAGGGAAACCGACAATTTCGGCTTCAGTTTATTCGGTTCGGTGTTCGGTTTCAACCGAGATCTATGTGGTGTTCTATCTCGTACAGTCGTACCCACGTCTCGTCGTTGCCGTGGGGCTGGCCGCCTAGGAGTTGGGAATGCCTTGCCGCACCGCCGCTGGCAGCTCGCCCCCTGTGCCTCATCGTCCGCCGCGCTGGCCATCGGGACCGCCACGTGCAGCCGCGTCGCCTAGCTCGCCACGTGCGGCCGCGCTGCCATGCTCGCCAGGGCCGCCACGCGCAGCCGCGCCGCCCAGTTCACCACGCACGGCGCGCTGCCATTGTAACAGAACCGACCAAATTATAAGAGCACAAGTACGAAAACAAGCACCGAAGCGCTCAAATTTTCAAACTTGAGCCCATATAATCCCGGTAGTCAATCGAAATCACGAGGGATTTCAAACCAAACTGCTTACAACCAGGATCGCATCATTCAACATACACATCATACGTTACATTTCACAAGTAGTTCCAAAATAAGTTAACACCACGGAGTAGCGATTATTACAAACCAAGTTTGAAAGTAGCGGAAGTCTAACACACACTGAAGTTACTTAAATACTGCCAGTTTGGATAGATCGACATCCCACAAAAGAACGAGGAAAGTACATAAAGATGATCATGCCCGTGTGATCTAGTCCTCATCCCCCGCGGGGTGAAGACAAGTCTTGCAGAAGCCTTGGTAAAGCATATCATCTGCAACAGGAGGGAATAAACCCTGAGTACTGGAATGTACTCAGCTAGACTTACCCGTCGTAAACCAGAAATAAAGTAGACACCAAGGATTATGCAAGGCTTACACAAGAGGCTAGCTGACACCACATTTTGCATAGAGGCATAAGTAGCTGAAACTCTTATAACCTGTACTAGCAGTTATTTTTAGCATTTACCTGTCATCTATCTTAGCACCTGTACTAAACATGCACTTGATTATCATCAAACAATTATTCATATTATTCCATAGCAGGTATAAATTGTGGCAACATTGTATCATTCACTTAACCATCTGTTTAATTAATGAGATCTACGTTGCCGCTGCTCAAGTCAAGTGCTCACTAACCGGGAGCGACGGCGATTCGAATCGAATTCCTATCCAGCTGGAGGGGTATTTCTAACACTCACCGTGCAGACCCCTGCCAGGGTCGCACAGGCCACCATTTCATGGAATTCAGGAATCGCGGGTCCGAATGATGTCGCAACCCCAAGGGCGACACTCTGCCAGGTGATAGGGACTCTAACCCCCCCCCTTGGTCTCACGCCAATGTCCCCAAGCACATCCTTTCTCTCCTCCAAGAAGCAACCTACCATTCGATTCCCGGCCTGAATCACATTACTCGGCTTCGCGGTCGGAACGACTTATCCGGCCAACTAAGTGTTAGACTGCGTTCAACATGACTCAAGGACGTACAGCGAATCGGTCCTTAAACGACTCAGACGGGCATGGCTCCACACCCAAGACGTGAAGTGTCTTGCAGCTGTACCATCGAACTCCCGCCCGGTCTCAATTTCATTTTAAAGCATGGTTCCATCACGATAGCCATAAGCCACTCGCGACCCAGTCCTATCTCTCGCGGATGACCGGAAATCACCCGACTTCTACCGTACTAAGCAGGGCTAAGCATTGACACGTGCCTACACCTAACATAGGATTGGGGCACAATATCTGGACAAGGACAAGTGTAATGCAACAGTTGTTTTCATACAACTCCTACTACTTAATGCAGTAAACAATTAAAAGTACTCAAGATATCTTTATAAATTGATGGGTTCAGCATGCACCGGGGCTTGCCTTTAAGGAAGGTGGAAGGCACGTGATTCGGGCACTCTGGTAGATCGTCTGATGGAGCTTCTTCGACGTTGGGGTCTTCTGTTGCTTCCCCCGGTGGACTCAGCACTTCCTCGGGAATCGTCTGCTCGAACTCGAGGAGCGTTACCCCCTCCGGTACACCTATTGCATGAGTGCATAATAAATCTCATGAATGCATAATGAAAGATGCAATATGCTCGGAATGAAATGCAGTACAACAATTTAGCGCTCTATTCAAATCACTTCAAAAGAGTAGGTGCAAATTTCCTCTCCGGTAGAGGAGTACTCACCTAATCTACTTAATCTAAGATAAAGTTGCTCATCTTCAGTTAAAGCCCTAACACCTAACAATTACAAAAGTAACTTGTCTTAGGATATCACACCATATAAATCAACAAGGCATCACAATAGAGCATACTGGACAGCAGCTACTTGTTTTTATCACAACTGGAGATTTATAATTCCAAAAGATATGATCTAGGACAATCTGGAAAGCCTAAGAAATACTCTACAATTCATTTTCAGACCTCAACCCCAAACTCAAAAGTTTTCCACGTCAAACTTCACAAGTTCCAGAATCTGTCCTCTCAAAACAGAGAGTAGCAGATTCTGAACTGTCACTTAAAACAACAGTAACTCTCAAACTACTAAGCCAAATGTTCCCAAATTTTGACACAAGCTAGTTCATCAAGTTTACTGTGACTTTGGTATTTACAAGTTTCCCAACAACAAATTTTATCAAAGGTCAAACTTAGAAATACTTCCAGCTGTCCAGAAAACCTAAAATTACAAAGGTTAAATATTTGTTGATATAACCAAAGTCTCCTAAAACCAAACTAATGTTACTAACAGATCACATTAGGTATAAAAACACCAGAAAGTAAGGTGGAACCAACTAGAATATTTATTTAACCCCATTTCTTAATTTACTTAATTATTTAGGTAGAATTTTAAACATATATGTAAACTGCTCCTAAAATTCTACAAAAATTACAGGGGACTCTCTGACCTCAAAATAGACCACAGTAAAAATTTGAACAAGTTTTATTCACAGAAACTCCCTATACAAAATTCACAAGCCCAAAAGGCTGATTTTTGCATAAATCATAAATCACATTGAAAAGTATCAAACAACAGATTTCATATTTTCCTTAGACACTCTAGGGTACCAAGACATTCTCCAAAAATTTACAAGAACATTGCACATGTAGAAAAATTATAAAAATTCCTTCAATAAATTCCTAGAATAAAATGATAGCCTTATAACTTGAAAATCACTTAAGTACTGATGCCCAAATTTTTACCAGAGCTAAGACTAGCATATATTAACCTACCCACCAAATTTCATGATTTATGGAACACTACAGCTCAAGCTATGAATTAAACAAATTTGCATGCATTCCAAAACATATTTAAAGGATCTAATAAATTCTTACAGAATTTAAACATCTCATGCCAGATCTATATTTTTCTAAAATACTACACATCCAGTAGATTCTAACAAAATTTATTTCATGATTTTTGGATCACTAAAACCCTAGATTCCTATTTTTCCAAGTATTACAAAAATCAGTATCAAAATAATAAAAATTCATTTTTATTTCGGACGATTGGGCCGGCCTGGAAACGAAATCCGGCCCACACTCCCACACCCGCGCGCGCTCGGCCCGCTCGGCTCTCCCGCCCGCGCGCGACGCTGACGGGTGGACCCCCGCGGTCAGCGACCGCAGGCAGGGGAGCCGGCACCCGGCGAGCTCCGGTGAGCTCGCGCTCGCCGGAGAAGAGCTCGCGCGGCCAACCGAGCACGGTCTCGTGATCTCCGTCACCCGGCGCACCGATTGGCACCCGTAGGATGGATGGGGATGGGGAGGAGAGGGCCTGCCGCCGTGCGTGGCGGCCGGTGACCTCCGGTGGCGGCGCACCGTCGCCGGTGAAGCCGGATAGTGCGGTTTGGGCTCGGTACGAGCTTCACCGAGGCATGGGGGTTCCGTTTTGCTGGTAAGGGGGAATGGAGAAGGACCCGAGGCACCCCGACCACGGTGAGGTCCCATGGCGGGCTCCGGCGACCCCTCGGAGGCGGAGAAGAAGGGAATGCAGCTCACCTAGGGTCCAGTCGTGGGTTTTGGTAGGTCCAGGGGATGGAGGGTGTCGTGGCGGAGGAATAGGCAAGCTCAATCGGCCGGTGGTGTGGCGTAGCTCGCGCTCGGGCTCGTCGGAGAAGAAAGGAATGGCGGCTCGGTTCTTTCCCTTTTGCAAACGAGAAGGAAGGAGGAGGAAGAAATGAATGGGGGAGGTTGGAGCGACAGCAGAGGCGCTCTTCATGCGCTCGGCAGCTGGCCACAGCGCCAGGTCGCGCGCGGCGCGTGGAGGACACGCGGCGGCGTTCTTCTGCCGAGGCGCCACGTTCCGTTCACTGAATTTTTGAATCGCGGTTTCAGTTCAGTCAAGCCGAGCCTGACAGCGTGACTTTGGCGACCTGTAACTCCCAATCCAGGCCGATTTAGTCCAATCCGTAATTAGTAAAGTTGTAGAGGTACATATCGTCTACAAAATTGTCCACTGGAGCTCGAGCTGATTCGGTCTATAAATGAAACTATATGGTCTCAAAGTAGTGCTCGGTGAAACTGAAACCAAGTTTCAGTTAAAGGTGCCGACTGACAGGTCATTTTCATGGCCCAATATCTCTTGAACCATTGAGAACCAGGCTTGGGTGATATTGACAAAGTTGTAGGGCTACATGTGATCTACAAATTTGTCAACATGAGTGAAGGCTGGTTTGGCTTGGTTTGCAAACTACAAGCTTCTAAAGTAGGCATCAGTGAAACTGTAAAGTCCAATTCCAGACTTAGAAAAATTCTAAGTCCTGGAATTACACCACTAGCTGACTTGTGGGCCACTTTTGAGCAGGTTGTGGTCATTTTCATGAGATGGTCATATTGAGACTTTTGTTCCTCATGAATTTCTTTACAACTTTGCTTAAGGGTGCTCTTCCATGCAAAGTCTCTAAATTAGACTTTCTAATTGGTCAAACTAGAACCTTCTATGGTCAAATGGGAGTCAAACTTGTCATGGAGGGCAATTTTGTAATTTTGGTCAACATGAACCTTGATCCAAATGTTACTCTAAGTATAGCTAAGGTGTTGTAGGTCATGATTGATGACTTTACCTTTTTGTTACACCAACTATCAAATACTTTGTGAAATCAATCAAACAAACCCTAAACAAACACATGAATTGCATTACATGAAATACTAAACATGGATTATGCATGTCATGCTTATGCAAATGCAATGCAATTAAGGACTAAACACTTGAGGTGTTACAGCCCTCCCCCCTTATAGAAATCTCGTCCCGAGATTTGGAAAGCGTACCATTTTTCATAGAATTCTTTATAACCATCCCGCAAATAATCTTCCCGTTCCCACGTAGCATCACTCTCACTACCCTGATTACTCCACATCACTTTGTACCACTTAACCACTTTACTTCTAGTTACTCGCTCCTGAGTATCGATCACTCGGACTGGTTTTTCTTCATAGGTTAAGTCGGATTCCAGCCTGATATCTCCTAACGGAACTTGTTCCTCAGGAACTCGAAGACACTTTTTAAGCTGAGATACATGGAAAACATTGAATATGGCTCTCATCTCAGGAGGCAACTGGATTTTGTACGCAACAGCTCCACTCTTGCCTATGATCTGGAAAGGACCCACGTATCTTGGTGCAAGCTTTCGCTTAACGCCAAAACGTTGGACACTCTTCATTGGAGAAACTTTCAAATAAACGAAGTCTCCAACTTCAAATTCGAGTGGTTTTCTGCGACGATCAGCATAGCTTTTCTGTCTAGCTTGGGCTGCAGCCATGTGTTTCTGGATAGTACGGACTTGTTCCTCGGCTTCCTGGACAAAATCGATGCCATAATACCTTCTTTCCCCAGCTTCTACCCAGTTTAGTGGAGTTCGGCACTTTCGACCGTACAAAGCTTCGAATGGGGCCATCTTAATACTCTCTTGATAACTGTTATTGTACGAGAATTCAGCTAAAGGTAGCCATTTTTCCCAAGAACCCTTGGATGAAATGACGCATGCCCGCAACAGATCTTCCAAGATTTGGTTAACTCGTTCCGTCTGACCAGATGTCTGGGGGTGATAAGCAGAGCTTCTCACTAACTTGGTTCCCAGAAGGTGATGCAAATGCTCCCAAAAGCGAGCAGTGAACTGGGGACCCCGATCAGAAACGATTGTACGAGGTATCCCATGAAGCCGGACTATCTGATTGAAGTACAACTCAGCATAGTCAGTAGGACGATAGTCCACTCTCACGGGGATGAAATGAGCGGATTTGGTCAAACGGTCAACAATTACCCAGATAGAGTTATGATTTTTGACTGTGGGAGGAAGTCCGACAATGAAATCCATACTTATTTCTTCCCATTTCCAGCCTGGAATGGAAAGTGGCTGAAGCAACCCAGCTTTCATATGCACAGCTTTCACTCTGCAACAGGTGTCGCATCTAGCAACATATGCAGCTATCTCTTTCCGCATCTTGGTCCACCAATAAAGTGGTTTCAAATCATAATACATCTTATTACTACCAGGATGGATGGACAACTTGGAAGAATGTGCCTCGGACAGGATCTGATCTCTAAGCTCTCGATCCTTTGGTACCACTAACCTATCCTTGAACCACAGCACACCCTCGTCATCCAACCTGAAATGCTTAGTTTCTTCCTCTTTCATCTTCCGTTTTATGTGAAATATACCCGGATCAGTCTTTTGGAGCTCGATGATTTTATTTCTGAGAGTACCACTGACAGTGATGTTGTACAAGACTGCCGGATGTAACAGGCGGGATCGGTGAAAATCGGTTTCAACTAAGGAATGGCAATGAGATTTACGGCTCAAAGCGTCCGCAACCACGTTTGCCTTGCCTGGGTGATAGTGCACTTGGAGATTATAATCTTTAATCAACTCAAGCCATCTTCTCTGACGCATATTTAGCTCGGGTTGGGTGAAGATGTATTTGAGGCTTTTGTGGACGGTATAGATATTGCAGACATTGCCCAGCAGATAATGCCGCCACACCTTCAAAGCATGAACAACTGCGGCCAGTTCTAAGTCATGCGTTGGATAGTTCACCTCATGTTTCCGAAGTTGCCGTGAAGTATATGCAATTACTCGGCCTTCCTGCATCAGAACACCTCCCAAACCTATGCCTGAGGCATCACAGTAAACATCAAAAGGTTTCTCGATATCCGGTTGTGCCAAAACCGGAGCCGAGGTTAGGAGGGTTCGCAGTTGGTGAAAAGCCGCATCACACTCAGGAGTCCAGACAAACCTGGTGTCTTTTTGCAGCAACCGAGTCATGGGTTTGGCTATTTTTGAGAAATCCGGGATGAAGCGACGATAATAGCCAGCCAACCCAAGAAAACTCCGGACCTCATGAACCGAAGTAGGAGCCTTCCAATTCAATACTTCTTCTACCTTGGTGGGATCCACCATAATACCTCCATCGGACAATACATGCCCAAGAAAAGGTACTTCCCGAAGCCAGAATTCGCATTTACTGAACTTCGCATACAGTTTATGCTCACGCAATCTGCTGAGGACAATACGCAAGTGTTCCGCGTGGTCTTCCTCATTTTCAGAATACACTAAGATGTCATCAATGAACACCACCACAAACTTGTCCAATTCGGGCATAAACACCGAATTCATCAAGCACATGAAGTGCGCTGGGGCATTAGTCAGACCGAAGGACATAACAAGATACTCATAAAGGCCGTATCTCGTCGAGAAGGCTGTTTTTGGAACATCTTCAGGACGGATTTTAATCTGATGATACCCAGACCTTAGATCAATCTTGGAAAAGACTTTAGCTTTGGACAATTGATCGAACAAGATGTCGATACGCGGCAGAGGATACTTATTCTTGACAGTGACTGCATTCAGAGGTCTATAGTCCACGCACATCCGCAAGGTTTGATCCTTCTTCTTTACAAAGATAGCAGGGCAACCCCACGGAGATGAGCTAGGACGGATCAACCCCTTCTTCAGAAGTTCATTCAATTGTACCTTAAGCTCAGCTAACTCATTTGGAGGCATTCTATAGGGTCTCCTAGAGATGGGTGCGGTACCAGGCAGCAACTCGATTTTAAATTCCACATCCCGATCCGGAGGGAGTCCCGGCAAATCATCGGGAAAAACATCCGGAAACTCATTTACTACGGGAATTTCAGCCAACGCCTTTGCTTGCACAGCATGAATTTTCCCCGACAACTCAACTTTTCTGGGAAGTTGAACTAGAAAACCCTTTTGATTGGTAGGATCTCTGAGCATAACTACCCGAGCAGATGTGTCAATGAGTACCCCATTCTGACTCATCCAATTCATTCCCAAGATAACATCTATGTCTAACCCCGGTAACACCAAAAGAGCAAGCGAATAACTTCGCCCTTCTATCTCAAACTTAAGGTTCCCCACTACTTTGTTTGTGGAAATATTCCCACTTGCAGCACTAATACAATAACCCACACCTTCAACAATATGCAACTTGTGTGCAAATTTGGATGCAAACTTAGGACTGATAAAGGAATGCGAAGCACCTGAATCAAAAAGTACCACTGCGGGGTGTTGGTCAACTAGGAACTTACCAGCCGTGACTACCTCACCAGATGGAATTTCTTCAATGCTGTTATAGTGAGCATGTCCCTGACGACCACCTTGATTGACATTTTTCTTAGGGTACGGACAGTTTCGGGCCCAATGACCTGGCTTGTTGCAATTCCAGCAAGGCATATTGCTAGGAGGAACACTAGAACTACTCTGACCAGAAGTCCCCTTTGGCAGAGCGACAGTATATGCCCTTACGGAACCCAGTTTCGCAGCCGGCTTTTCTGTGGCGGACGGAACCTTGTATTCTGAGTAGGCGGGCGTGGAGAAGACCTGGGTGCAGCTGAGGCCCTTGACTGAGAAGCACTTGCCTCAAGGGCCCTTTTCCGGCTCTTAGAAGCAGAATAAATAGCATTATTGTTCTCTTGTGTCAAAGCATCACTGATGAAATCATTGAAACT